>CM060964.1:114420855-115020855 GCA_030765045.1 Tenodera sinensis
GCAGTACAAATAGATACATTTTGTTTGAATTGATTAAAAGGATTATGAAGTACAATTTTGATGAAGAATATAATTTAAATTTAATAGAATTTAATGAGAAATCTGATTTAAAAAAATGTGTGAAAGACAGTAACTCTGTTCCTGATTTACGTTGCAGAATTACCTACTATTGCTATATTTGGACTAATTATTGGATATAATTGTTGAAGCAAACATTTTCCAAAAATTGGAATATTACCGTTACCAAATTGTTTATTCTGCTCTGAATAAGTTTAAATGGACATGGGACATCTTGCAAAATGTAATATTTTTCAAAATCAACAATATATCGCTTGCAGATATTGGGAAGTTAGAAGGAAACACAGGCCCAGGTCCTGGGTTGCTGTACTCATGATGAGGTGCTCAGAAACTGATGTCACCATCAGATCAGTCACTCATCACTGAAAAATTGTGCAATAAGAACTTTGGGGTATACAAAGCAGTCCACAGTTTATCCACAATAGGATTGACATTATAGATGGATTGACATTACAGTGTACCAAGAAGACAGCAAAAATAGACTTATTACTCATCCACCCATAAGGTTTGAGTACCATCTTAGTCAACCTATGGAAGTCCAGCTCGAAAAACGAATAATCTACACACATACCATACCCTTTTATAAAAATAAATACCACCTGAATGACATCAAATCTATTGGTCTCATGGTAGGTGCCTGCGGCACAATTCCAGCCCTTTTGTGAACTTTTGGAAATAATTTAAACTTCCAATTACTAACACATGGAAAATTATTGATCATGGGCACTGCAAAGGGGGGACAGGGGGGGGGCGTGGCCCCCCTAGAAATTAATGTGCAACCAATTACTATTAGACAGTTATTTTAATGTTAATGTAAAGAACAATTTTTGTTTACCACAAATTATTACGGTTACCTACAACAAATAAATACAATTTTTGACAACAAAATAATGAATTAACATTGTTTGATTGCAAACTTCCAACATGCGGCCCTCCCCTAGAAAAAAGTCTGACAATGCCCATATTATTGATGCCACTATCCATGGCTCTGTAAATGTTCTTAGACCTCACTTATTTGGACCTTAAACCTGTGAACATGTTCTTATTTTATGATCTGTGTTTAAAAGTTTGAATTGCATAAAACCGTAATATTATTAATACTATCACCATATCCCATCTGTAAATTGTTAAACCGAAACTCAAACTTTTGTCTAATGGCTGATAATATTGTTATTTATATGCCTTTTTTTTACTTTGTCAAAATTTGGCAACCCACAAATGTGGGAAGTTTTTGATTTGCTACAATAAAGTATGTGTACTTTGTTGTTAACTTTTTAGCATTAAATATAGGTACACTGTTACTACTGGTAACATTGGTGACATGTATACCATACTCCTCATATGAATGAAGCATATTTTCCAAGATTTAAATTCAAATTTTGGTTTAAGATTGGCAAAGGAGGTTTTTTAAATTAATTATTCTAGTTTTGTTAATTTTATAGAATGTAAAATGACTGTCCTAAAATGTATAGATGGAGTATTAATTGTAACCCATTCATTTAGTTATGTGGTAAAAATAAAATTATTCTTCAGTAGGGCCACACATGTACAAAAGCTGAGCATTACTGCTATAGAAAATTGCAAGAAATGCATCTTGCCAACTAGACATGCAAAATATTACACACTTTCTTATAAACATCTACCCATTATCTTTAAGATTTAAGCAATCAACAAATATGAATATTAAAACACAAACACATGAGTTCCATTTTCAGAGAAATAGTGTGATTTGACATGTAATATACTACAATTTAGCATAAACAGTACATACTACATTTTAAAGTCCACATACCCATATAAGCTGATACAAACTTGCTACGTTCAGTTGGTGGTATCCAGTTTGCTACCAAAAGGTGCATTGAAGGCCATGCAAGTCCCTATTAAAATGTAAACATACGTTACTAACTTATTCACAAAAACTTGCATGTCTAGATTGATGTAAATTAGGGAAAAGTGCATGCAGACTAAATTTAAATTTACCAACTATCAAAATGATTACTCCCTTTTTGTGTGAGTTTGTTCAGGGTATACATCAGTGGTATATTCTCCATGAATGCAATCTGTGCATTATATAATAATGAAATTACTAGCACTCATCAATAATTAGAATATTATCATTTAACCCAGGATCAGTCACTTATTAGATAAAATCTAACAACTGATAATATATTGCTCTAAATCATTTATTTTTCATTAAAATGCCTCAACTGCTATCTCTAAATACCATTCAAATGGAATTTAGTATAGAAATACAAAGCAAACAATGTTGGGAGCAATATTATTCAAAGTGATGTACATTGTTAGATTTATTTTTAACATGAAAGTTATCGCATAGTACTGTTTTGCAGTTGATATATGCACCTTCACCCTTCTCAACATTGCAGGAATAAATTGCAGATGGTTTACAAGATCAATATGAGTACAATGAGTTGATTCTCCAAAGAAAGTATCATACAGAGCTTGGTATGATGCTTGTAAAACTACATTTGATGAAACAAATATGTATTCCAAGTCTGGCACTTCATCTAAGGTAAATAATACAAACTGCCACTGGAATTACTATCAACTACAACAGAGAAGTAAACACAGGAAAAGCTAAAATGCATCTTCTATCCCAGAAAGAAGAATCGATTCACCCAACATCGTTGTAACAGCTTTTCCAGTCCAAATTGCAAAGAGCACACAGCAAAAACTGTTCATATTTGTTGGGGTGTATCAATACTCCACAAGAAATGGACTCTGATTCATGCCAGTGAACTCAAAACTGAAATTTGTGCTTGACAGTTGAATTTAGTTTCTACCAATAGATATTTTAAGAACTTATAATTAGGGCTAGGAAGTTCATGCATTTGCATGTTTTTTCATAGGGGTTAAAAATGTATGCTTTTACAGTATGTGTATGAATTATAGAATTTTCTGCTATTTGGACATTATTTTAGGGTGCATATAACTGCATATTTTCTTGATTTTGATAAATGCACAATATTTTAATATTATAGCCCCTATATTGCATATTTGAATGATTTTTATGTTTTTTAATTTTTTTTTTCCCGTTTGTATAATATTTTTCTTATTGGTAGTATTGCACATGGTGATGCAACTAGCAAGGTGGCAAGAGCTAATGCTGAGCCATGTTGTCATGCAGTGAATCCCCTGTTTCCACCCTTTAATTATATGTATGTGCGTAGAGAATAATCAGTGCGTTATCTGAGAGCTTTATATTAACAAAGATAAAGTGCAGGTCAACGTTTTGAGCAGCACGATTATAGCAACGCTCACCTGCCCACCAGTATTTGTGTCGTGGTCTTCAAACATAACAGTGTTGTGAACTGGTTCCCACCAAATTAAATTAGGCATATAAAATGTTAAAAAGCTCTTCAAATGCTGAAAATAAAACCAACTTCGAGTACCAGATTAATTAATTTGCAGAAAGAGCTTTCTGGTGATTTAATATTTACAGTTTTGTGGAGCATGTGAGAAAAATGCATGGAGTGAGAAAAGATTTCAAATAGTTCAGTACATAAATACAGCAAAACATAAGGAGAATTTAATCAGAAAACTCGCAAACAAAGAACACTTTCTTTTTTTTTTTTTATTATTATTATTATTATTTTTTTTTTTTTAAATTTATTAACACCCTCCAACATTGTGTCATATCAGACGAATGAATGAAATGAAATGGGTGAAATGATGCTCAAATGAGCCTGAGGTCCATGGAGCTTTAAGTTACCTGACATTCATCTTCTCAGGGTAAGGAAAAACCTCGGAAAAAAACCTTACCTGGATAACTTACCCTAAGCAAGATTTGAACTCGCGACCTCTTGAACGTGAGGCAGACACACTAACCATCACCCTATTGAGGCGGGCACAAGGAACACAAGTGGAGTGTTTAGGAAGTAGGGTTATTGAATTTTCCTATGACTTGTACCAAGCATTTTTAGCTGCTGATGTTTCCTTGTTCGAAGTTAATAATCCAACATTTAAAAACTTTCTTACCAAGTACACTCAACAACATGTGCCTGAAGAAAATACACTGCGTAAGACTTATGTAGGAAATTGTTACAATAACGTATTGTCAAATATACAAAAAGAATTAGCGGATCAGTTTGTGTGGTTGTCTGTTGATGAAACCCCTGATTCTGAGCGCCGTTCTATTGCTAATATAATCGTGGGTGCTTTAAATAATGAACAAAGGATTACATCTTATCTTCTTAATGTGTGTGAATTGTCAGTCACTGACAATGTAACTGTGACTCAGTTTGTGATGGACTCTTTGAAATTACTATGGCCATGTGGAATCAAATACGACCGGTTACTTTTATTTGTTACTGTTGCAGGTCCTTATATGGTAAAATCAGGACAAACTCTGAAAGGTATTTTTCCTAACTTAATTCATATAACTTGTTTGGCACACGCTCTTCATTGCATTTCTGAGACAATACGTGATTCTTTCTCATTGGTAGACAGATTTGTGTCCAATACAAAGAGAATTTTTGTTAAACCTCCTGAAAGGGTTAAGTTGTTTAGATCAACAGCACCTAATATCCGACTTCCTCCTGCACCAGTGTTAACTCAATGGGGAACATGGGTATATGCAATTTTATATTATGCTGAGCACATAGAAATAGTCGAAGACGTTGTTAATTCATTGGACTCGAAAAATGCTTCATCAGCAGAAACTGTGTCAGGCACTGGGTTAAAAGAAGATCTTAGTTTCATATCTGCCCATTTTCCTTTACCAACAGGCATTGGAAGCTGTAGGATCTCCTTTGCATGAATCACTTACTGTCTTTGAAAAAACAATATGTGATCTAAGTTCGGTTCCTGGTAGCATAGGACAAAAGTGAAAGAGAAAGTGAATTATGTAATTTCAAAAAATTCTGGTTTTAAACAGATGTGCGATATTCGAGACATCCTCGAAAGAAAACCATCTGTCACACAAAGAGACTTGACTCTCTCTGTGAAGCAGTTAACATCATTTAAATATGCCCCGATAACATCTTGTGATGTGGAGAGAAGTTTTCCACGTTACAAAAGTGTTTTGCGAGACAACAGATGATGTTTTACAGTTCAAAATTTGTGCAAAGTGTTAGTTGTGAACTGCAATTTAGCAGTTAATACTAGCAGTGGGACCACTTCTGCTTCAACCTCTAAGGAATACATAGGGACATTAATTGTTTTAATTAAATAGTGCATACTTCTTTGCATATTTTCAAGTTTTTAAGAGCATATTTGCATGCATATTTCAGTGTTTTTTAGGGCATGAACTTCCGAGCCCTACTTATAATGTATATTAGGTATTGGTTTTTGTAATATGTTTAGACTGTTACTTTCCTTGTTGTGGAGCATAATTTGGAATATGATATTGCTCACACTAGTTCAAAAATAGTTACACAAATACACATGCAAACTTGAATGTTAACTGTAATGATGTATCTTAAAATAAAGGCAAATTATTAAGAAACCAAGCCTGTTAGAAAAATCTAACATAGGAGTGATCATATTACCACAAGTGACGTGAGTAATCCCGGGTTAAATGGCAGAGGAATCTACAATAACCCATGAGCTCAGAGAGAAAATCATAGCTTCTGTTCCAAAGAAACATTTACTAAGCTAAATAGTAGATGGTGTGCTGGTATAGGCAATTGCCTATTAGTTCTTCTAACAGCCTAGACGAAGTGCTGAGGTGTGCTCACCACATAACCTGCTATCATAACATCATAACAGTAACCTGTGAGATATGGAGTAGTGCATGTACCATATGTTACTGTGTTCAAGATGCAAACAGTGTTTGTTGAGTGCATTTCAGTGTATTTTCCCACTGAATATCAAAGTATCAGTGACTGTAAAAGTGATGTTATGTTAGGCATAGTTCATAAACCTTTTGAATCATGTTCATTCAGTGATATGCTAAAGTTAGTTAAAAAAGGAGACCTACTCCCAATCTGAGAAACTTAGAGGAGAACAATGCAAAGAACTTTATCTGACTCTGAAACAATGTGTACCCTCGCTTGCTGGCTGTGTTTGTTGTCTGGGGAGGATGAATTTCCTTAGAACAGTAAAGATTGAGGTTGTTCATGTAATTTATATAATTTCTACATTTCATGTAGCATGCTTTTGCAAAATTTTCTGGATATGCCACTGATATACATATTCAATATACTGACAACTGTGTTCTAGTTAATATTTACTCAGCCAAGAAAACAAAGGAATAGATTTCTGAGAACCTCAAAAAGTCATAATACCAATTTTTCTTCTCAATCTATCAATATTGATTGGTATCTACCAGTATTAATACATTACTGTCACGTGTGCTTTCTCAATGTTTAGAAGATGAGCTAGGTTTTAAGCAAAGGCTATTAACTTTTTAAAATGCCCTACCTTACTCTTTCTCATACTGCCTTGAACTTGCAGTTTGTAAAATATTAAATTAGTCGCTTATTGGTAGAGATTTTGGTCTAACTAAATAGAAAGTCTGCACTAGCTTTTATCCCTATTACAAATTCCTATTCCTCCCCAACTCCCCCCCCCCCCCCTCACCCCGTCACCACCACCTGACCACCACCACCGTCACTACCACTACCACCACTATTGTCTTCTTCTTCATCTTCAGTAGAGTTTAAATTTGTTAATTTTTACTATAATTTTGCAGTGATATTTCTATTAGTTAGGCCTTTCAGTTAAATGAAATGCGTTCTATAAGTTTACCTTATATTGATAAAATATTATTTCAATATTATGTTATGAAACATAGCACCAATTTCAGCATTAGTATTTCATTATTTACTTTCTTAACTTACAGGATACTCACACTAATTAGTCCTTGAACTGCTCTCAGAAAGATCAATAGCCTATAATCAGCTCGTGCGCACATGGGAATCAGAAATGAGAAGCAGCATGAAACAAAATTGCTTAAACCAAATACTAGTTTTGTTCCATATTTCTGTGCCAGCATTCCACCAGGTACTTGGAAAAGCCAATGTATCCAGAAGAAGGCACCCAAAATTAACCCTTGTTGTTTTTCATTCCAGTCAAACTAGAGTTTCAAAATATAATATAATACTTAACTATTGTACCCATAAAAATCATGTTACATGATAATTTAGTAAAATACATGAAAAGAGATAACATACATGAAAAAAGACAACATAAAAAATATTACAGTTTGTGTAACTAGTAACAAGTATAATCAATTATAAATATCAGTGCATTTTAATTAACATTTACATTGTTTCAAATGTGCTAATTTTTACATCAGTTTTCAGGTTTTTAATATTACAGCAGTGCTCAAAAGTATTTTGTAAAAAGCATTAATTACAGTTACATAAAGATAAGCATGTAATAGAAAACAATGCCAGTGGATAATTGAAAAGTACGTAATTATAATCAATATAATATACAAATACATTTAGTTTAAACTGAGGTATGTATCTTACATACAAAAAAAAAAAAAAAAAAAAAAGAACAATTATTTCAGCTCAAAAGTAATTTGTAGTTCTAGGCACATAAGAAAACAGCAAACAAATTTTAGACTCTGAAGAACAAATCAGTATTTTGTAGTGTACCCATTAACTGTAATCACATCTGCACATCTATTTCATATTGAATTCACAAGCATTTGTAATAGGTCAAGTGAGAGTTTTGACCATTCGTCCAATAAGGCAGTAGCAAATTGATCCTTGTGTGAGTAGCTTCTTTGATGAGCATATCAACCCAATGCACCTCACAGGTAGTAAATTGAATTTAGATTCAAGCTCTGCTTGGCCACTCTAAAAGTTTTATTTTTTTATCTGAAAAGAATGTTTTTATGTGGTTGGAGGTGCGCTTTGAACCATCATCCTCCTGAAAAACCCAATTACATGGCATATTCTTTCTCCCATGTGAAACCATTTCTTTTCTAAAATGTCACTGTGCAAGAAACAATCCATTTTGCCTTCTATTTGGACTAGGGGAACAACCCCACTTCTACAAAAATTTCCTCACACCTTGACAGTGCCACTACTGTGCTTAGTGGTTAGTACCTGGCACGTATTGTTGTCCCTTTGGATTTTTGGTCCTTGTATTTGTTGCACACCAACAAAAGAAAACTAATTAAATTTACTTTCATCACTCCGTAAAATCTTAGGTCAATCTGTAGAATTCCAAGTTGATGTTTCTTTGCAAACTCTATCCTGAACTTATGAATGGTTTATGTGATGGTCGTCTACTGGTTAATCACCTGCTGCTAGCCGATGTTTTACAGTAGGGATATGTAGGTCCTGTCCATAACACTTCCGCAAATCATTCCTAATTTGTCAAGTTGAGTTTCTTGGATCAGGAGTCGGCTGTTACAAATCATTCTGTTCTCCTTCCTTGTAATCTTTCAAGAACAACTTAACCTTGGCTTATTAGGTACTGTTCCTTCCTGTTTTATCTGTTCACTCCACACACATGGGCATTGCGGACAGGTGGTGCGGGGGGGGGGGGGGGGGGGGGACCGCAGCCCCACTTTGGAAGTTGGTGAACTAAATGTGCAATCAATTACTGACTATTAAACTATTATTTTAATTAAGAACAGTTTTTATTTACCACAAATCAATACGATTATCTGCAACAAATATTATAACTTTTGACAATCAAATAATGAATTAATATTATCTGATTGCGAGCTTCCAACATGTGGCCCCCCCCCCCCCCCCGGAAAAAAGTCTGCCGACGCTCATGTCCACACACTTATTAGTTGTTGTGATATGCTAAAGTCTCCAGCAACACTAGATTGTGACTTTCTCTTCTTCAAAGCGTGCAAAACAGATTTTCTCACATCAACTCAGTATACTTTTTGTTTTGGTATGCTTCTAGTTGTCTCTACATATAAACAAACACTGAATACTTAATTATATACAATATTAATATTACAGTATAAGTTATATTACATATACTACACCACTTACTCAAATTACAGAATACTTTTGAGCTAAGGAATATATACTTACATTGGTATTGTATGAACATGCTTTTTTATTAGATAGGTAACACAACAATGTGAAGCTATTGACGGAGTGACATAATTAATTGTGTCACTCTATTCTGATTGTATGAACACACAGTGCTGGCAAAAGAAAACTTCAACTACAAAATACTTTGAGTGCTACTGTAGCTTAGTACCTCTATTTGTCATTCAAGTATTCTTGCACAGAATACATTTTTTCAACAGCTACATCTTCAGGATACTCTTGAAATCCATAGGGAAGGTAATTTGATTTAGTTCAGTAGGAAGTTCACTGTAAATATGAATTCCATTGTATTTGAAGCTGCATTCATACACCATTTTTATGGTGAGTGACATGCAGGTGCAAACTGCTCCTCACATTATGGTCATATATATCACAGCTTTTATTTAATTTATCTAAATTTATTTTATTGTACTATTATTTCAAAGAAGTAAGTACTCGGTAGTGGCAAAATCCCTAAGTGTTTAAACCATTCCTTACAGCTGTCCATTCTCCTCAGATTCGTCGTAATTCTGATCACTCTTTCTTCTGTCCTAAATACTCTGTTCATGCCACTATTGTTATCCTGTACATAATGTGTGACGGAAAATTTTAGAAATACAATATTCTTAGTGTTTAAATTTACACTGTGCTTCAAGATGGATATGTGAAAACAAATTCTACTTAATTAAAGTTTCAATATGAACATTTTAATTTAGGTTATTGTCCATCAAATCTCCCAAAAATGTTGTATTACCTGAATAAAGTAATCCATTTTAGTTTTTGGGGAAATTCACCATATTGTTTATTTTATAAAAGAAACTGAATGCCTGATTCCTATCATTATTAATAATTAGAGTGTTACTTTGAAAAGTTAATATTTGCTTCAGATTATTTGTTACACTTCTTTTGAGTCTGACCTGAAATCAAGATGCTTGTGTCATCTGCAAATAGTGAACACTTTATGGGATTGTATGATTGAGTAGTCAGATTGTTGATATACAAGATAAACAGCAATGGCCCTAATACTGAGCCCTGTGAGACTCCATATTAAACATTTGTGGCCTTTGACTTCATCGTCTTTATTTCATTCACATTTTTGTCGAGATGCTCCATTTCTATTATCTGTCTTCTCGCTCTTAAATAAGAATCAAACCAGGTATATGCAACTCCCCTCATTCTGTAGTGCTTTTCTAGTACAGTTCTATGATTGATTGATTAAGGCAAGAGCCCTAGACAGGTCGAGAAATATTCCAATACATATTTCTGAGTCATCAAGCTTTTGGTGCACCTCATCTATAAATTGTATTAATGCAAATTATATTAATATGGTTTTTCTTTTTTGAAAGCCCTGTTGACAATTGAAAATTACTTATAATTTTGAAATGTATTTACACAGCTTGGTCATATGGTCTATGTACAAACTGGCTACATGTAAAGCATCTAGAAGCAGAAAGGAAAAGATAGATGTGTAGCATAAATATCTGAGGAGTGTCAAAGGGATGGCTAAAGACAACTGTTATAAACAATTGTAAAAGAATTCTAGGTTTACAAAATGTTCTAAGTTTACCATTGCCTTAAAATCATTCTGATATCTTTTAAGCATATTTGCATTATTTATTTCAACTGTATTCCATAAGAGAACAACGTAAAAAGGTTTAATTTTATAATTATTTTTGCTCTAAGTGGTTTTATTCCTTTATGCCTTTGGTCCATTCATTCACTAAAACTTTCACAGCTATACAGCTTAGTATTTCTGTATCCCGTTTTTCTTATCAAAAATAATAATACATGGAGTTTAAATGAAACTAACTTAATGGTATCAGTCTTTATTTAACAATTTCATGTACTTCATACCTATGATATCTAAAAAAAGCATTGCTGTTTCTAATTGACTAAATATTTCTTGTTCTTAATAAAACATTGAAAAACAAGATGTGAATCTCTTTACAAGTTCAGTTCATCAATATTATTCTATTCAGTGTGCCATATGAACACATTCACCTTTTCCCAAATGCTATGCATTACATACAGGGTCCATTTTTAATTTTTGTGAACATAAGCAAACCAAAAATGGTGTTACTATGTAGGTATACACAACAGATGGATTAGTAATGGAACATTTAATTTGTTTTACAAAGAGTGTTACACACCTATTTTATGTAGATCTCTGAAGAAGAAAGAAAAATTCATGAAAATGATTTTACATTTCTATTTCACTTCTCTCCACTTTTAGCATAAAGCAAGTAGGTACCCCAAACCTAATTTAACATTTAATCATTCTGACAGTCCTGAAGTTAAGAAAATTACAGTAAACATGCAGTTACAGAATGATTATGCTGAGCATGTCCTTTTTTAAGACATGATAGCACACAAATTCTCTGCTTTCTATGATACCTAGACAAGTTTAGACTGAAAAATGTACAATTCATTTCAAGTGGGACTGCAGAAACAATAGACTCTAGTTAGTAAAGGAAGCATACATCCATGTGCAACCCTACAGCTATTGAAGAATGAAGCTGCAGATAACTAGATAATATATATGTACCTGTTGGAAATAAGATTAATATTTTGCAGACAAAATAAGGTTTCTAATTGGAAAGAACCAGATGCCCTGACAATGTGAGGTCACTCTTTAAGTTGCTGTCAAACAAATTACTGGTTTCTACTGAAAGAGAGATAGTGTATGGAATGATAAAAGAGCAATTTCATTTCTTATTCATTATAATATATTCAACTACAGCTGTCACAAAATTTGATGATGAGTAGCTTGATGCTAAATTCAATCATAGGCTAGCCATGCATTCCTGTGTTGTATATTTAAACATGCTGTGAAATCACATTGCAAAGCTAATGATATAAATATAATTTGTACCCAAAAATTTATTTGCACAGCAGGAGAAAGTATAGCAATGGTGCGCTATCAGCCACCATTAAATTTTGTGGCTACCATAGTTGTTTTCATACTGGTTTTTGCTACTCAGTCTCATCTGATATGTCAAGTATTAGTTTTACATCTTACTTTGCATTATTATTGTTATTGTTATAGCTATTGTTATTGCAATTTCTATTGCTATTGCTATTGTTATTATTATTATTCTTATTGTTATGGTTGTGGTTATGGTTATCGTCACTGTCACTGTCACTGTCACTATCACTGTCATTGTCACTGTCACTGTCACTGTCATTGTCACTGTCACTGTCACTGTCACTGTCACTGTCACTGTCTCTATCTCTGTCACCGTCACCGTCACCGTCACCATCACCGTCACCGTCACCACCACCGCCACCGCCTACGCCACCGCCACCGCCACCGTCACCGTCACCGTCACCGTCTCCGTCACCGTCACCGTCACCGTCACCGTCACCGTCACCGTCACCATCACCGTCACCGTCACCATCACTATCACTATCACTATCATTATCATTATCATTATTATTATTAATCATCATTATTATTTGTTATTTGTTGCATGGTTGCATGTTGCTGGTTAAAATTCTGAATAAAAAAAAGTTATGTTATATATGGCTATTAAGAAACACATCACTGTATTACAGAAAATAATTGTGAGATGTTTATTGATATTCTGACATAAAAGCTCTGTTGCTTTCTGAATAGCGCATGAGTTGGTATACAATACCGTATTCTGAGCTCACCATATCTTCCGTGTTGGCATACATTCTTGTGAAGTTGACACCATCAGATGGATGCACTTCAAGTGTTGTGGTTTCAAAACATTCACTTGAATGAGAGTTGTTGTTGTTCTCATAATGAGGTTTCACCATGGACACTATGGCAATATTAATATTGATTCTGAATGAATAGTTTACAGCAAATCCTACAAAGATCAGGTACCATAACACAGTCCGAATGGATATACCTCCTGTAATGAAACAACAATGTAGTTATAGTAGTAGAAGAACTACTGGGGATGATAACAATGATGAGGATGGTGATGGGGATAAAAGTGGTATACTAAAAATCACATGACTGCAATTTAAATAGAAGATAGTGGTGATTGCAAAGAGCAGATTTTGCTTCTTAATGAAAATGTTTGTTCTTGCTATTATTGTTGTCTCCTGAACTAAATATTTTTTTAAAAAATCTTTGAGTTTTTTCCTTGTATAGTATCATAAGGTGGGATAAGTAGATCCAAGAACAGGGAAATATTCCACTTTGTCCCACACATAATAAATATATAGATTCCAGAGAGTGGCATAAAGAAGTCTATGTGCTCTGAATTAAATTATACAGCAATGGCTCCAAACAGGTAGGAAAGTCTTTTGATATGCTACACATACTAGCAACTTTATCCTTTGTGCTAGTGATCTAATCTTCTGACTCAATAAATTGCTGCAGTGCTCTAATAAAACTGAGCTTTTAGATAAAGATGTTATTAAAGACTGGCACCATATATGTAAGATTTGAGAATAAAGTACTGAAATAACTTAATCAAACAATTATTAAGAACAATACTCAAAATGAGATGAAGGAAAGCCTCAAGAATCAGTTTTGAACACATTATTTCTTTTTGTTGTATACTAAAAATCTCCTTTTGGAGTGAAACAAATATTCTCTACACATTTTATAACAAATATAGGAATATGTTCATCAAAGGAGCTAAAATTCTACGGTTATCAGCATTGGTGGTTAATATAATAGTTCTAGCTGCTGGATATAAATCATGAAGAACAAAGATACATATGAATTATTTTGTTTTATGAAAAGAAAAAGGAAATAAATAAAAGATGAAACTTAAACAAATAAATAAATTTAGAGAAACAACACTTCTTAAAATTACCTGGAATGAGTTCATCAAAACATTTGATAAACAAGAAAGTCCTAAAAAATAAAGAATAATACTTGCTTGTAGTGATTATTGATGATCATATTAATCCATTAGAAATTTATGCATGCAACAAAACACATTTATTTTAAAGGGCCAAGTAGTAAATAATATTTATACATATACATGTAAAGGTATCTACTTTGTGTTTACTCAACAGGTGGTGATAAACCAGAAAGATTTCTAAATAATTCAGGTATCCATTGCAAACATAATATTAGAATCAATATTTGCACAGAAGATACTGCAATAACTATTTTAGAGAAATTGTTATTGTTATGATATTATACTATTTACCTTGTTTGATTCCTTTTGTTAACTATAAAGAAATTCCTGTCTAATAAACAGAAGTTCAAAGTTAGAATAAAAGAGAAACAATTTATATTTCAAATTATACCTGATTAATACTCAATGAATTTATTCAAACAGTTACCTTCATTTGGTTTCTTTTAGGAACTTTCTAAATGCATAAATGTGCATTAGATGTAAACATTTCCTAAAGTAACAACCAAACTTAATATTTTATTGTATATTATACTTTCTTTACCTAATTACCTATTAATTTATTAATACAAATAAGTAGCTGCATATATTAATTAGCTTCTGATATACCTAATCTACATGCTCGGTGGGACTATCTCAATCATAGATAAACATTGGGCCCAGGAACAGTATGTGTCTTTATAACCTTATTACTCCATGTATGGAAATAAAATATGGGTTATTCACATGCCTTTTCCTAGAAATGTGTGACATAGAGAAACATTTAAGACAGAATGAAGTTATATACTATGATATCTACAGATGGCTTACTCTGCTATACTGAAAATGAGACACAGGTAGGTAACCATGAAATAAAATTTGAAAATATATAGTTATACACTTCTTTTTGAAAATTCAGGTTAGAAATGCAATGGGAAACTTTTCTGCAGATTTTAGCAAACTCTAACTTCAAAATGGCAACCTTTAGACTGTTGAAACCAGGTTAAATTTAATAAAAATGTGATTTAATGATTTTTATGTATACAAAAAATATCTGGAGTAGGTTCCATGATTCACAGTAAAATAAAATAGTTTGCTTTACATATGAACATTGTAAAAAAATAAAGGTGTGTTCATTTAAGCTTAGTAAATACACTATACAATAAAATAAGGCATAAAAACCATGCTAAATGAACTCTTCCAGAGTACCTACACCTTAAATTTTAACACAAATCAGGTGCATATGCAAAACAGGGATGTTTCTATTTATCAGCATCAATTGTGATAACCAAAAACAACAAGGAAATATCTTAAACTAAGACAAACCGTGATTTGAAGCAAGCATATAATGTTTGTTTTTAAATTATCTTATCTAACCCACTGTTGATCGATAGCCAATTACCTCCCATGATAGTAGCGTGTGTGTAAAACGCTATTGAATAATCGAAATTTCTGCCTGCTTCTTCATAGCGCTGCTGCAAGTACCTAAGTAAAATTGAAATAACCTTATCAGCCTGTACGTAAACATGCTATTATCTTCGAAATGTTAGACTTTGTTCTGATACACATATGTAATCTTATAAAACCGACACCTGAAATTAACAAAAAAATTACTGAGGAATCATGATTGAGATAACAGCGTGCTAATTCTCGCAGAAACGTGCACAAAAAATTCGTAAGAAGTATAGCCACGTAATAATTTGGCAGCATATTGCAAGTTCATAGCACGATATTGACGCACAAATGTGTCCAGATTCTGTTGGCTTCGAAAGTTATCCATTGTCTAGATTTTCTATTCGGAAAATAGAAGAAGAAACCTTCACGAAACTATTCTAATCAGGTGTTTGCATTCAATACGCATCCTTGTTAAAGCAAGGAGACATTCTCCGTAACTGAGCGGTAGGTAGGGTAACCACAGAGACCACGTGAGTGGCACGGGGAAACAAAAGAACATTCTCCTTCTTTCGAATCATGCGTAGAATATCAAACAACCCTGTGTTTTAGTAATCTCATTGCAGCGAATGAGCTTAATTCAAAATTAATCATTATTCCAGTACCACAAATGTTAGAAAATGCGAGTAAAGGAGGAGGATAATATATTCAACTCGTCTCAAGGGCGCGAGTAGTTCGGTATTAAATATAAGAGCATTGTTCCAGGATTATTTTGAAATTGCATGTGAGATTCACTCCAAGGTTGCCAACCTTAAAATAGCGAGGTATGGTGCTTACACTTCAAAATTATGGATTTTTCTTCGAATTATCGTACCTTTTTTAAAGCATAATATTAATCACGTTAATATACAAGTTTTATAGATAGCGCTGCATCGCTATGTGAAGCACTCCAATGAAAGTCATACGCATTTTGACAATAAAGGCCTACTATGCGTAAAATAATCTTTGAAACTGAATCACAACGTTAAAACTCCTCAGTGGGGCATTAATGCAAAGCCATTACCTCCCTACGTTGACTTAGAAGGGGAAACCCATAACAAATACGCATCACACCTAAGAATTCATTCATATTTAAACGATCGCCAACATTCAAATAACATGCCTAATAGTGATTGATTATTAACATATAGTGATAAACGCAGGATGTTCTACAATGTAATTCGCTGTATTGATCACTAGAACAGTATCTATATTAACAACTAGACAAGTACCTACTGTGTATTTTCCCAGGATTGCACGTTCTACTGGCGTTGAAACTACCATATGTTCTCATAATTATCGTACAGCTTTGCATCTCTCATCCACCAGGTGAACATCATTATGGCTAGGTACTTCATAGTGAAACTGAATTATTCTACATTGTTACTGCATTAATTGAACTCACGTCTTCCCTCGAACAAATGCTACTGTTAACTTTTCTTGCCCTCTGTTGAACAGAGTGTAATATTAAGGACGACTGAATAAGATTAAAATTTAGGTCATTTTTTTCACCATTCTACGTAATTGGGTGTTTCTGCATGACATGAAGAGGCACAAAGGGAGTAAAAGGCTTCTTCAGACGAGTTTTCCTCGGTCTGATGTCACTGATAACATTTTGATAACCTCTATGTTCCTATACAGGATTATTTATTAGAGTAGTACTTGCAGTGGCTATTATGAAGTGTGTTTTGTTTGCTTTCGACGTATTTCTTAATTACAAACAAATATTCTATGTAGATCCCCATTATTTATATAAAAAACCAGCAATGAAGAACAAATACCTATCAATATTTCTCTTATATTTTTTTATAATTAAAACGTTACGTTAATTTCAAGTGCTATAATTACCTTCTTAAATTAATTTATTCTGTTTTAAACAAAGGCCGCATGTCCTTAAAATTATAAAAATAAATTATGTGAATTAAATTTTTCTAGTTATACATAATAGATGTCGCTATTAACGGAAAAGATGTCCAGAGAATGAGCGTTTAGCCACAAAGCCAAAAAAAAAAAAAAATATCTAAAGCTACATTTTGCACTTTGACTAAAACAGTTTTGTTTTTGTAAAGTGTACTTATATCTTTTTTAAGGATACCCATCTGTGAAATTTTGAAAATCTACAGTTTTCATTCGATTGATTTGAAATTTTAACACAACAATCACTGTATAGTGAGGAGTAACTGTGCTAAATTTCATACATTCAGGCAGATTAGTTGCAAACATATTTATATTTTATTATATATATTTTTTTAATATTTGTATAAATGGTTCCCCATGATGCAATTTTGATTTGAAAAACTTGATAATTTTCAGTTATGTCCTGTAATAGAATGTTAGCAAATTGATGAGATAATTTCGTAATCCTGTTATTAGTTTGGATAAAAATAAATTTAAAGTTTGAATTCATTATTTTTTCATTTAAATTTTGAAATGTAAACTTTAATATTTAATTACTCAGCAGTTATTCACTTTATGAGAAATTATTTCATCATTTCTTTTTAATGTTATTTCTAAGCAGGTACACCAAATTTCATGCATAAGTACTGAAAATTGCATCGTGTGGAGTATTTTAAAGAGCAAATAGTGCTAAAAATAAAAACGTGGAAAAACTAAGTTTGAAGTCATAGGAAGAATAATGGAACTGTATGGATTTAAATGGACACGACCACCTACAGGTAATCAGACGGCCATGGGACATAGATAAAAAGGCCGTAAGGCTGTAAAAAGCATATCAAAATAAAAAAGACGATTTATACTATTTGATAAAACAAAAATCCATTTTTGGCAATTTTGGAAATTTTTAGCCTTTTTTCACAGATGGGTATCCTTAAAAATAATTTAAAATAACAAAAATTGAATATAGCAGCAAATAAATGCAGAACTAATACATATTCTGGTTCTTCTAAGCTTAAATATTTTGAAAAAATAAGTTCTCTGACTCATCGTTACGTTTCAATAGCCTCAAACAAACGTGTTACCGATGCCTTGTGTAAACGCTTTTATAAAATACTGGCTGACTTACCTGACGTTAGATGATTAGCTCTTTAAGCTCGAACGACGAATTAATTAAAACCATTTTCCTCCCCTCACCGTACTTTGTGAAATTACTGCACAAAGATGTAGAAGATTTTTACGGTTAATTCTCCCCTTTAACCCTTATTATTGTGCTTTCATATAGCCCCGTCTTATAACGGATAGAAAACAAATAAATATATCATACGATTCATACCGTTATAAACAGGATAGATTGCCACTTTTTAAGCTGTCTTTTGTTTCCTGAAGTGTTACATCAGGACTGCCTATTTATACTTCTTGAAATAAAATGCAACCGGCTTTTGTTTTCACACGCGTTCTCTGGGAAGTACAACTTTTGTTTCCATGCGCATTCTCTATGGCTAGAACATTCTCAACAAAGGTTCGAAAATCCTATTTAGTCTGCTTAGTGATTAATAAATTGAAACTAGAGGGTGTTTGTAGTCCACATCCTTTGGAAAGAATAGTGGTTTTCAATAGTGAAATAATTATCAAAATCGGTTCAGTGGTCTTTGAGGTTGCCCTACATATACATACAAATTTTTCTCTTTATTATATTAATATATATTTAATGAATAGGAATCTAACTAAGCTAAACAATGTTTAATTAGTGATTTCTGTTTGACTTAATTACATGGTTTTGATTTTGTGCTTGTTTCTCTCTTTTGTGGCAGTAGCTGCCTACATATATTGCGTAGTGGTACGTGCTTCACAAGAGAGTTGATTGACAGTTTCTCGCCTTTATAAAGCTCAATTCAAGTTAATTGACAAGTATCCGACAGTTGCTCACCTTAATGAAGGCCACTGTAAATGAGCAGACCAGTATTCCGAGTTCTCAATTGGTTATAAATGAAGCAACGTCACATGATATTCAAACAAAAGCATATCACAGTTTTCCCTCCAATCTTCAGCTCACGGAGCTTTGTATGTCCATCAATTGCAATGCAATGCAAGTGCCACAGATTGGATTATTACAGACATACATTGCGTTATATCAGAAAGACACAAATAACATGCACTTAGCATTTCGGTTCTTGACAAACAACTTAATCACAACGAACAACGAGTAGGATTTTATCCTCTGCTCATTGCGTCTTCCATCAGCCACTCGCAGAAATGAATGATTGATTTGCTTTTTCTGGTTATATTTTTCCCCGTTAAAGAAACCGGTAGATGCCTGAGTTGTTTGAAAATGTGTTAAAATGACCACAAAAAAAAAAAAAAAACAAAAACAACAACAACAAAAAACTTATTTCTCAGCATAAAACCACAACATAGAACTTGCATATTGTGTTTCTGTATGAATTGTGATCGCCCTGTACTGCATTGGGCTGGAAAAAAATATTAGCCCTAGCAATGCCAACCCTTATACCAGAACTTACACTACCAATGGAGGGTACTTTATGGCCACCACTGACAACAAAATGTCTGAGCTATTTTTAAAACAAATGTCTTTTAAAATTGGGTATTATATCTCACTATTTTTATAAGGGTAATATTTAACATTGTTTCATTATTTCGTTTTTACTTTTTTACATTACTCACATTATACCCATGGGGTAGTACTTTATGGTCAGCTTCACATTTTATCGTTTCTCAAAAAGACCAATAATGAAAGCTTTGAAGCAATACGCAGTTCAATGATAGACACTGTGATTGACAATAGCCAATACCCGTTGGTATTGCCAGGGTTAATTGCTGAAAAGTGTTGCAAGAAAAATGGGAAAAGATTGCTTTCTTATAAACAACTTGAAGGAAATTTCAGATTTATCCTGTGTTAAAATATATTTACCTTGTATCATTAAACTAACGGAATTCATTTGTTAGGAGCAGTTCATTTTTTAATCTTTTTTCTACAAATATAACCCAGATTTACATTCTACATTTTAAGGAGAACTATTCAGATTTATAAAATATATCATATTAAAATTATAAGCGTTGTTCAGTGACTTTAATAGCTTAACATATTTAAGCTACTTATATAACATTCAGAGTTTCTTTGAGTTATATCTTTAATTTCAGAAACAGAGTTTCTAAAATTAAAGATATAACTCAAAGGTCATTTCGAATTAATCGCCGCCTCAATTTAATTTAAAGTTAACGCATTTAGTGCATGAAACTATTAATCAAATCCTCGTTATTTCCTAAATTATTTTCTGCGCCAGTGGCTTTGAAGCCCAACGAAATTCACATTATAAATTGCCTTTTTGAATTCTTGAAACAGTAGCAGCTTCAATTTAAAAAAGGAGCTTTGTACATTAAAATTAAAGCGGTGTAGAAACAGTGATTTAAACGCCTCATAACATTATTATTTATTTATGCCAAAAAAACTTGCTGCTGGTGTTTTCAAACACACAAGCCGTGTGTGGGCAATGTTTAAGAGGTGGAATCAGGGTTGAAATATTCAACGCCATAGCCGGGATTTGAACCACGAATCTTCCGCTTATCAAACGGCTGCTCTAACCACTAAGCTACCATTGCCAACTTGCCAGCATGGCATTACATTCCCCAATCGATACGTACTTTCCCAGTTAGACCACAAGGGAATCTCACATCAGAGATAAATATCCCAAGGGCGACTTAAAATAGCAAGTGCTTTATGTCCCGGGTTTAAGTAACCTTTAGATGGCAATTATATTTATTTATGCCAACAAACTTGCTGCTGGTGTTCTCAAACACACAAGTGGCCTAACCGGGGAAGTACGAATCGGTTGGGGAATTCAACCCTTCTATGCACGACCCATATATTTTTTTGCATATTTAGATATCCTGGGTCCAATGTCTAAAACTAGATTTTAAATCAAAATAAATATTCTTTCGATGTTATGATGCACAACTATTTTGTTAAGTGTTTATCAGTACAATATAAGACAATTATTATCATTGTTAATAGTGTTATTAAATTTAAAAAGTATATTTTTAAACGTGAATATGTTTCGAATGAACTACAAAATGAAATCTGAAACCTATGCCACCATATTTTTTAACAAGCTGTTAAGTTTGCTGATTACAGCGTTAAAGAACAAAAACAAGAAAGAACCAAATCAAGTTTTACGATTGTTGCACACCACACAGCTATAGTGTTGGCACGCGTGTTTTTTGCACTTGCTGCACAGTCTTTATTTTTCTATTGCATGAAGCAGGGCACAATGCGCACCTTCTCTTCTGGCAATCCACTTTGCTGTTGCTGCTGGATTTTGTTTGGGGGATAATAATGAAGTTCTCCATATCCAGGTACATGGATTTCTATAGAAGTGGATTAGAAAATCTTCCAGCATTTAGTTTTGTGTTTTGCATGTGTAATTGTGCACTAGCTGATCCATAATATCCACACGACCCTTAGTTTGGATATAAATTTCACAATCTCAGGCTTCTGTTTTGGATGTTGTTCATAGAAGGATTACACACTTGTTTTTCTTTGGTGAAAAACTGGCCATTGTCATGCAAATAGAATGCATTTGTGAATGCAAATAGACTTGTTTGATTTTATTTCTTTTCATCTCTTTTGGAATTTCTCTTTTATTCATCCTCATCATTCATTCAACAGCTAGGCCTTTACTCAAGAGATGTTTTGCCAATGGTAGGCTTGTTAAACAGTTATCTACAGTTATATTTCTGACTGTACCAACAATATTTCCTGCCAGAGTCTCCACTGTAGTAAAAGCCACATTCTTCTGGTCTGGTTCAATTGGTTCTCTTCCTGTACAGGTACACAATCCCATCAATGGCATAACCAGTTTCAGTTTCGCACATACAGAATAGTTTGATTCCGCACATTTTAAGCCTTTTTGGCATACATTGCACAAATCCACAATGACCCTTAAATGGAAATAGCAGTTCATTCACCGTAAAAAATTAATTTTAGGCATCATTACTTTCCTGCGCTGTTCCATAAGTATTTTCTACCCGGAAGAAATAGCAGCAGGCTTATCTGTTTGCAATTTAGCTCTCTTGTTCTCTTGCCATTAAATCTGATTGACTCAGGGCTACTCACGGACATTGCAGCTCTATATAATGGATTGGAACACTATCCCAGACATAATTCTTAGATTGGAGCATCCCAACCTTTATCTCAAAATTGCTTAGAAGGCCAACGTTTCATTTCTTGTTACTTCGTGTCAGTTTATTTTTCTTGGTACACAAACCCTTCTTGTTTCTAGGCTGGAGCACTTCACGATTTCATCCACAATGGCTTGAGGAATAGACCATCTTCAGCTTGACATCGAGGATTAACACATTCAGAATTTGGACTTGAAAAACGTATGCGATCTTCCTTTCTACTCCTTGTTTTAGATGTAGATTGCGACATTTTATATAAAAAACAAAAAACAATGTGAAGAAGTAACATAGGTACTACGTACCTTTTCTTCTATAGCCTATAGGAAGATATTGCTGATCATGTTGTTGTTTAGTGTTATAAATTACTCTTACCTTTCCTCCAAATCAGTACTGAGACACAGGCTTGTAAACATGAACTGCAACTTTTCACTCTTATTCACAACACAGCAGTACACAAAATGACAGTTGAACAAAGAGCTACAAGTTGTAAGAATGTGCTTCCTGCATTCACAACAAGGCGTATGTGTGCCAATAATGTGTTGTCTGAATTCCAACAATATGTAATTGATTACCATAACATCCTATTTATTAAAACTACAGCATAAACGACAGGGTCCATCAGAGTTGGGTTATGTAAATGTGTGGTATAAAGGTGACACCCAAAACTATTGATACATATTTCTACAATAGTATCAACAATGTGTAATTGAATGTTGCAGGAGAGCATACCTGCTGGGAGGGGGCTCAATTTCTAGTTTATGTACCGCAATTAACAGTTAGAATCGCCTCCAGGTCTATTGGACCCAAGGTATGCATAAAAGGGTTAATGTCTTACTGGCAAGCTGGCCATGGTAGTTTAGTGGTTAGAGCAGCCGCTCGATAAGCGGAAGATCCATGGTTCAAATCCCGGCTATGGCATTGAATATTTCAGTCTTGATACCACCTCTTAAACATTGCCCACATACGGCTTGTGTGTTTGAAAACATCAACAGCAAGTTTGTTGGTATAAATAAATAATAATTACCATCGAAAGGTTACTCAAATGAGGGAAATAAAGCACTTACTATTATAAGTCGCCCTTGGGGTATTCATCTCTGATGTGAGGTTCTCTAGTGGTCTACCGGGAAAGTCACACACGCGCGCAGGTAAAAACCAAATTTAGCCATTTATATTACTTGGTCATTTTAGACATTGGTGAAAGATACACAAGATTCCAAGATTAGACGAATTGTATCAGAGAAAAATATTGAATGAATAAATAACAAGGTAGAATAACATCTTAAACCCAAGTGTGATGTCTCCGTGGCAACATGAAAGGCTCATATTCGGGAGGTTCTGGTTCGATTCCTGTCAGGCCGGCCACTCTGACCTTGCACAACCATAGAAAAATGACTGTATGTATTATACAAATGCGAGTGGTGATTTAAGACACAGCCTATTTTTGTGTTCGACAGACGGTAACATGTGGAACAGAGACTTCAATAAACTGAGCTGCATGTTGGAAATATCGACTGGTGTGAACCGCGCTGCAACACTACGTGGAAATTACAAATATTCTGCTCTCCTAATGCACTCAATCATTTTTTCCATGTCTGTACGTCAGTCAAAAATCTTATGTGCTGCACTCACATGACTTTCTCTACTCTTGTACTAACTATTCTTACAAACTCGGCAATATGGGAATACAGTAGACTTTGTGCGATAGTAAATCTTTTAAAGTTTTCAAATTACGTTCTCTTTGCACGGTTAACATATGCAAAATTGAATAACGATGTTCCATTTGACAGAAGTAAGTTCTTCAAAACTCACACAAATAACAAGGCATATCTCCGAAATGGTTAAAAAAATGGTACCACAGTAAATAGGGTCTCATGGGCTATAGCCAGAAAATTCAAGATATACATTTCACTTGTCATAAAAATATGTCAAACATATGGCATTTTAATCAAAATTGTTTGATTTCAAGAAAATAAAGATTTTCGAAAAACTTTCCATGTAAGAGGTAGTTTAGGGTGGAGCAATTTTCTTCATTTTTTTTTTCAATATTTTAAATTATTTTTTTATTAAATAATTTTATATGGACTGGCCCCGCCTCCCCCAGCCCAGGTGACGATCATCCGCAAGGGATATACATCGCCTCCCCAACCATGCACTACGTCTACTCTACGAGGATGGAAGGGAAAGTCGGGTGCTGTTATGTCAGGTACCGCCGAAGCAAACCTGATGTTAGTGGGTGACTCTAAAAAGGCACCTGCATACAAGAGAGTATGCAGGCAGAGTGGGGTTAGGTACAGGTCTTGGCACGAGGCCCAGGCCTGGAACCTAAGTGTTAGTAGAGGGTTATCATGCTGGAGGCAGGAATTGGGATAAGGTGTCGTGCTAAGAGAAATTGAGGAGTACGTACCTGAGTTGTGGCTGCAGCCGGAGAGGGAGCTGCTTGGTACTGGCACAGCTTGCGCTGCCTGTCCTGAAACATACGTTGATTAGTGTTATGTACAGGATATCTTATCTATGAATATATACATTTCCTTTTCTTTTGTTTATTTATTTTTATTTATTTATTCATTCATTCATGCATTTATTTGTTTGTTTATTTATTCATTTATTTAGTTATTCATTTATTTATTTTAATTTATTATTTTTTTATTATTATTCATTGGGGGAGGGGGAGAAGAGGAGGAGTTGCAGAGATGGGTCTTTGTCATATTCGTGGTCCTACTGGGTGGCTGAGTATCGGCATAAGTGGGGTCGCCCTATGACCCCTGTCCACCCCGGCAGGGGAGATCATCCATCCGGGGACTTGAGGGCTATCTGGTTAATCAGGGTGGAACTAGTGCACTGAGGTGTCGGGCAATGTCTGTCGCTGTTATTGCGGCGTGTTTGTTTACCGCTATAGTTTTGTCGAAGAGCGATAAAGGCCTCTTATGCTTATTAGCATCTGTGGTGTACTGTCCCAGGAGCCGAATTAATGGATTGTGGTTAGTTTTGGCGGCTTTGTACATATTGCAGGCTAGCTGCTTAATAAATTCCTCCACTGTGTGCATTTTTAACTCTCTATGTATCACGTCCAATGGAGCCGTTCGTGGTACCTTAGTTATGGTTCGCAGGACTTTGTTTTGCAGTGTTTGTAGTTGTTGTATGTGGGACTTGGCACAGTGTCCCCACGCTGGAGCTGCATACGTAAACACTGGGCGGATAAGTGTTTTGTACAGGTGAGACCTAGTTGTTTGCTGAGCTTGGAGTTCCTATTGAGGAGAGGGTAGAGCCTGCCCAGTTGGACGTTGGCCTTCTGGCGTATTAATTTCACATGTTCAGCAAATGTTAACTTGGAGTCTAGAGTGACTCCCAGGTATTTGGCCTGATTACTCCAGTTTATTGTTTCTCCGTATAGTTTTAATGGTGCGTTGCGGTTCGCGTGTTTAAGTCTTTTGGAAAATAGTACTGCCTGCGTTTTCCCTGTGTTTACCTTGATTCGCCATGTGTTAAGCCAGGGTTCAAGTTCGTTTAGTGCAGCTTCTAGTCTGGTTGTTACCAATTCTGGTTTCCAGGATTGCGCTGCTATTGCCGTATCATCGGCGTAGATTGAGAGGGTGGTATTGTTAGTTTTGGGGATATCATTAATGTATAGATTAAACAATGTCGGCCCGATTAAACTCCCTTGGGGTACTCCTGCCCTTAGTGGTCTGGAATCAGAAGTAGCATCTTGTATCGTTACAGAGAAAGTCCGATTTGTTAGGTAGTGCGCTAGTAGTTTAATCGTGCTGTCATTGAAGTTTAGTTCCTTGAGCTTAAATATGAGTCTGGTGGCGTACTGACCGAAAGCTCGTTGTATATCCAAGAATATTATGCCTGTTGACCTATTTTGGTTGAATCCGTGGGTAATGTATTCTATATTTCGCGTTATCTGAAGCGTACTAGAGTGGTGCGCTCGAAAGCCGAATTGCTCGGGGATTATTATATCATGTCGCTTTATGTGTGCGGTGATTCTTTTCAGTATTACTTTCTCTGCTACCTTGCTGATAGTCTTAAGTAGGCTAATGGGCCTATAGTTGGCAGGGTTTGTATTATCTTTCCCGGGTTTTGGGAACATTAATACATGGGCTGTTTTCCAAGGGGTTGGATAATAGCCTTGCTCTAGGCAGTAGTTACAGATGTTGCTGAGGTGCTCTAGGGCTGCCACTGTTAGATGTTTAAGGACCAAATTTGGTATTTTGTCAGGTCCTGGGGCTTTGGCGTCCTGAAGGTGCTTAATTATCCACAGAAGCTCGCCTTTATTGGTTCTTTTATTTTTGTTGTGGACTGGTTGCATTAACACACTTCGCATGTTATTTTCAAGTTGAGTATTATGTGCTGGGTAAACTAGGGTCTGATTTGGCGCACAGGCTTTAGCTAAAGTTTCTGCCAGTACGTTCGCTTTATCAATGTCTTCTTCCGCGTGTTTGTTGTCGGTCTTCTTAAGGGGTGGTATGTTCAGTGGTCCTTTGACTAATCTTTTTGTTAGCTGCCATACGGCAGCGCCGCCCGGTCGGAGTTGCGTGAGGGTGTGATCCCACTGGTGTTGGGCTATTTGTGAGTCTCGTTTTGACATGACTGTTTAGTGCGGCTGTGTTGACTTTATGGACCAGGTTTCTTGTGCGTTGCCATTTGCGCCTTTCATGGTCCCTTTCCCTCATTAGGTCTAGTAAGTCCGGAGGGTAGATGATTTCGTGTTTGGGTGGGAGTTTCAGTGGGACAGCAGCTGTTATGGCCACCTGTATCGCTTCTTCTAGGTTAAGTGCAACCTGGTCTGCTTCTTCGTTTGTTTGGGGTGGGACGGCGGGGGGGGGGGGGGGTGCATCTAGGTGATGACAAAACATTTCCCAATTGGTGTGGTGAAAGTTACGTATGGGTTGTTGGGGCTTAAGCTTTGGTGTTCCATGAATATTAATTTGAACAGCTAAGTGGTCTGAGGCTAGGGCATCTATTGTATTTATTTCGTATCGGAATGTGGTATTTTTCATAATAGCAATATCTAGAGTGTGTGGTGTATGCTTGTGGTTGTTTGGGATGTATGTGGGCGTGTCGGGATATGCGATGAAGTAGTCGCTATTTATGTTATTCATATGTTGGTACAGAGTGTTCCCCGCTGTGTTGCTAGTGACATTTCCCCATGACTGATGAATTGAGTTGTAGTCCCCGGCCGCTAATACGGTGTCGCCTAGGTTGGTGATGGTGTCGATATCTCTGTTGTCAAGTTGGTTGGGTGGGACGTAAATGCTTACTACTGTTAATGTTTGGTTGGACATGTTAAGTTGTATAGCGGTTGCTTCCATGGTGTGAAGCTAAAGGATGTGTTTTTGGGAGTGTTGAACGTCCCTCTGAATTGCAATGGCCGTGCCTCCGCCAGTCCGCCCCTCTGGTCGGTGTGTTGTGTAAATTTTGTATCCAGGTACAGAGAATCTTGCTTTGGGTGTGAGGAAGGTTTCATTTAATAGTGCGATGGTAATGTTGTTTGTATATAAGTAATGTTTTAGTTCTTGTGCCCTAGCCCGTACACCTCTTGTGTTCCAGTACAGTATTCTGTATTTATGTGGGGTGTTAGTGTGGTGGT
Source organism: Tenodera sinensis (assembly GCA_030765045.1). Classification (NCBI taxonomy): domain Eukaryota; kingdom Metazoa; phylum Arthropoda; class Insecta; order Mantodea; family Mantidae; genus Tenodera; species Tenodera sinensis. Next base: position 114,448,845 of record CM060964.1, read on the forward strand.
GTATATTTATGTTCGCCATTTTTTTTCTTTTGTTTGGATGGGCTGGGAGTTACGCTTGGGTGTTTGTTTTTAGGCGTCCCCGTCTCGCCGCATCTGGGTCGCAAGCCTACCCATCGTGGCTATGAACTTTCCCGCGTTCGCCGCGGTATCTCCTGGAGCCTCCACATTGTAAAAAAGAGCTGCGTAGGCGTCCAGGAGTCGTTCATAGCCCCGCATGGTGTCCCCGTTGCCTAAACGTAGCATGTAGAACAAAGTGTCGCTACAAAAGTTCAGGCGCGGTTTACCGTCCTTCCCGCCGCAGAAATGCTCCGAGTAGGACCGTTTAGCAACTGCTGCTTTGGGGCCTGGAGTCTCTGCAGGGGTGGAGCGTGATGTTTTCGGCTGCTCCATGATGGGCATTGCAAGGGCCGGTCGCTGAGTCTGTGCGATTGTAGGGGGTTGCTGGGCTGCTGCAAACCGCTGCCTTTGCGGCAACGGGGCGTACGAGTGTGTGCTTGGGTAGGTTTTAGTTAACCTTGGGTCCCTGGGGCCTGAGTTATGGTGCTGTCGATGATGGTTTGTGACCTGAGCATATGTTCCGTGCTCAGCGGTGGCATTCTGCCATACGCTTGGGCGCGGAACGTAGGGGCGCGGGTTTTGGGGATGTATTAGTTTTTTAAATGCTGCGCATCCCCTCCACCTGGCTCAATGTTCTGGGGAATTGCAGAGGGCACACTTACGTGTCCCGCTGGTGCACACTCGCACATGATGCGGCCCAGCGTATCGGGCACAGACTTGTGGTGCCTCGCAGTTCTTCGTCAAATGACGAAACCTGAGGCACCTGCCACACTGCAGAGGGCCATTAGGGGAAACATAGTCCTCCACCTTTGCAGTGGGCGAGTTCTGTGACGCTCTTTAGCGCTGTTGATGAAATTTTGTTCGGCATTTCGATTAGAAATATTGGTCTGGGGGCCCGGATGCGTCTTGAGTAGAGCTGTGTCACTTTGGTTACATCTAACCTTAGTGACTCCAGTTCTTGCTGCACCTTAAAGGGTGTCATGTTGCTGTATAGGCCTTTGATTACAACTTTGTACCGGCGCTCCTCTGGCTGTTCCGTCAAGTGAAAAGGCACTTTATTGTTCCTGCAGTGGCGGACAAAGTTGTAATCATTTAGGGTTGTGAATTTAAACCCGTGATAACCATTTCTAAATTGAGAAATGTATTGTTTGGGGCGGTAGATTTTGTCGAAGTCTGTCGTGAGGGCGGCCAAACTCATTGAGCAGTAGTCTGCAACAAACACTTTGGAAAGATTTTGCCTTTCTTGGCTGAGATAGTCTGTTGCAGTGTCCAAGTTTGGCTCTCAGGCTGAGGCGGTGCTATAGCAGGAGGGGGGCCCTGGCCGCCTTCCGACGCCTGGCTGTCATGGCTCAGGTTAAGGTCAGCAGCCAGGTCAACCGTCTCAGGTTGTTCCATCTCAGTTGGTGGTTCTTGGGGTGGCTCAGGTTCTGGCAATTCTGCCTTTCTCTTTTTGTGGTTTCGTTTAGGGGCTTTATGATCAGGGGGTTCAGTGGGGGGAGGGGGGGGGTGAATGACTCCCATTCCTCGTCGTCGGCATTGTTTTATAAGCCTTCAACTGACCACGCTAAAGGTATAGACTATTTGCTCTTTTATTTTTGCGTAGTCTGGTTGTTGGCGCCTGTTATGGCTCTTAAGTCTAAGAAGAGTGGGGCCTAGCTTATTATCTAATAGAAAGATGAAAGAAGAGTGAGTAGAAAGACTCAGTCAGTTGGCGCCGACACAGGCACAGACAGCAGAGGACCGGAGCACTGAGTGCCGCCTTGATACCGCTACCTTTAAAGGTTGGCTGTCCTACCAAGCTGCTGGTAAGTTGCCGGGTCTCGCTCGAGTGACCGCTGGCTGCGCGGTTCTGCGAAGGTCTCGCCGAAATTGGTTTCTCCCGCTGGAGCTCTCGCAGGTACGTCCTTTCTCTCTCGCGGTCGTGTCTCATCCGGCAGGCAGCTCTCATCCATCACCATTGAACGCGCAGAAGCCCTAATACAGCTCTGCAATGAAATGTCTTCCGGTGGGGTTTTTTTAGTGAGTAGGCTGCCCGGGTTCGAAGCCAGGGTAGGAGTCTTACACTCGCATGCACGCATGCGGTTAGGGCGTAAGTAGCCTTTTTCCCCACAAAAAAAAAAAAAAAAAAAAAAAACTTGTAAGTAGTAGTAATATGTTCCTTTTGGCTCAAGAAGTGGCATAAGTGACATGTTCCCTTTGGCTCAAAAAGTGGCATAAGGGACATATCAGTCACGCCCCCCCTCCCCACCTCCCCCTCCCCTCCCCCCTTAAGTGACATGGGTATTTCTTTGGACACGTGGGAATTCCGAAAAAAGAGGGTGGATGGTCTGTCGCGATCAGGATGACAAAGGAAGTGTAATTTATGACCCCCCCGTCCCCCCTGACCCTCCTATTCTAGTGTCTGCATGTGTTTTCGAATGTGACAGTTGGAAATGTTCCCCTCTGACAGTTTTGAAAAGAACACGATACAACTTGCAAGGGGGCGAGCATAGAGGATGACAAAGGAAGGGAAACAGAGAGGGTGGATGGTCTGTCGCGATCAGGATGACAAAGGAAGGATAATTAATGACCCCAGTCCCCCTGACACTCCTATTCTAGTGTCTGCATGTGTTTTCGAAAGAAGAACGTGAGGGTAAGAAACCCTACAATGAATGGCCCCTTTCAGATCTTGATATATTTATGTGACAGTTGGAAATGTTTCCCTCTGACAGTTTTGAAAAGAACACGATACAACTTGCAAGGGGGCGAGCATAGAGGATGACAAAGGAAGGGAAACAGAGAGGGTGGATGGTCTGTCGCGATCAGGATGACAAAGGAAGGATAATTAATGACCCCAGTCCCCCTGACACTCCTATTCTAGTGTCTGCATGTGTTTTCGAAAGAAGAACGTGAGGGTAAGAAACCCTACAATGAATGGCCCCTTTCAGATCTTGATATATTTATGTGACAGTTGGAAATGTTTCCCTCTGACAGTTTTGAAAAGAACAAGGCTTCATCTTGCAAGGGGGCGAGCATAGACATCCCCATTTTCCTGTCTGAACAGGCCTAGTGTTTTTCTCTTAACAAAGCAGTCAAAGATCACCACCTGCAGGAAGAAACCTTTTCAATAGCGAAAGAATACTTCTGTATTGACGCGTGGACCACCCATGTGGTCCCCCACTGTGAGGGTTTCCCTGCCTTCCCATTGTGTTGAATGGCTGTCCAACCCCTCCAACACTTCAATGCGTTCTTGCTACAAGTGGATGTATTTAATCATCATTTATCTTGACAAGACAAGCGACTGGCTTTAACCCTCACCCCCTACCTACAAAGGGGACCTTCGGTGGCATGTAGGCGTTCTTGCTATCGTATATAAAGGCATCGCTAAGACACCGTTCCCTCAGTTTGACTTGAGACGTCTAGGAGTGTATTTTTTTGAAGCTTATACACAGCCAGTGAGGAAATTACACTTGTGCTACAGTCACCATTATCTTCATTGAAGGTAAGTCTAGTGTTTTTTCAATTTTCTATACATTATTTAAATGTATTTATTTTAAGATGTGAGATTAGATGGTTTTAAAGGGAAAAGAGAAAACATTATATTCACATTGTCTATATGATTTACAAATTATTTTATCACAGTATGTTGTTTCGTGTCTATCGCCGCAGTGTTTATATTTAAGGTGATAAATATACCCGTATAAGGCTTAAAACATATTAATTAAACAAGTTTAAAACTATTTTTAATGCTGAGAAAGAAAGTATGAGAGAAAGTATGTTCTGGAAATATTCTATCTAAATGATGGATCTAATACGCAACAATAATAAAACAATCAATGAAAAAGAACATTGCTAATGATTAAAAACCTAAATATGGTCCTAATATATGTCTAAATTAAACACTTTTATGTCATTTCAGTGAGTCACATCGTTTTTATAGATAGCATTACAATGTGTTCCTACCGTGAAAATTATAGTTATTATCATGTTTATGTATTTAACATACATACTAACATTGAAATTTATCATATCATTAAACAAAAACAAAGGAAAGGCTAAATATTTTATATATTCAGTCAATTTATGTCCTTGAAATTATCATTTCAGTCAGAATGAGAACTTATAATCAGGGCAACAAGCTGACCCTGGCTGGACGAGCTCGAAGGGCAGCTGTTTCTGAAGGGTCTGCCAGAGGTGTTGCAGAGCCTGAAGCAGACACCTCCCCCATTCAGGAAGATATTATTCCACCGCCCCCTGGTTTTGAAGACTCGCCATCGCAGCAGCAAATTGGTGATTGGAGAGACATCCCTGTGGAGGGGTTATGTATTTGCACCAATTGTGGTTACAAGACGGCCCTAATTCAACTACTACAGTCCTTGCAGGGTAAGTTTTCCTTACTAAAAATATATTCTAGCAATATTCTATAACTTTTTCATCATGACTTTTCACATCTTAGCTAACAACACGCTTTGTATACTACTACTACTACTACTACTACTACTACTACTACTACTACTACTACTACTACTACTACTACAACTACAACTAGTACTACAACTACTACTACTACTACTGCTGCTGCTGCTATTACTACTACTACTACTGCTACTACTACTACTACTGCTGCTGCTGCTACTACTACTACTACTACTACTACTACTACAACTAGTACTACAACAACTACTACTACTACTACTGCTGCTGCTGCTACTACTATTACTACCACTACTGCTACTACTGCCTACTGCTACTCCTACTGCCTACTGCTACTCCTACTACTACTACTACTGCTACTACTACTGCTACTACTACTACTACTACTACTACTACTACTACTACTACTGCTACTACTACTACTACTGCTGCTGCTGCTGCTGCTACTACTACTACTGCTGATACTACTATTAATATTATTATCATCATCATCATTATTAGTATTACGATTACTATTATTGTTATTGTTGCAGTTCTGTTTGAGCTGTTATTTTCTTATAAATAAAACAGGGCTTATATAATATATCCTGTATTTAACATTATCTTTCACTTTATTTAATGAGAAATTTTTTCTAACTTTGAAGATACTGAACCTGTGCCTCTTCAGCCTGAAGCAGACACACACGCATCTACTGCTTTGGGTCGAGGCTGTAAGAGACCGCACAGCGATGACAGTGAAGCCCAGGGACTCAGTAATGAACATCTCTCCAACACCGCTCAGATGGCGCAAACGAGTTCTCTGAACCAGGGGCCTGTTTCAACGACCAGCGCTGCGGACAGCAGAAATATGCCGGGACCATCATCCGCATCCTCACCATCACCGGCAAAAAGGGTATGTCGGAATGATTATAATGACCTAGAATGTAGGGTTATAGAGTCTGCATTCAAAGGCCGTATATTCAATAGCAAAGTTGAAAATACAGCTGGAATAATGGACCCAAGCGAGTTCCTTAATGCATGCAAGGATCTTGTGATTAAAGAAATGGAATCCACGCTTAAGAAGAGCATGTCTGGGTTAAAGATGAGTTGTTCAATGAACGTCTCATATTTAATCCAGACACCTGATAATGAGAAAGTGGAATCGATATACTTTAATTCCAAGACAAAGGAGATTCAGCGATCATCTAACCTTGATGCAATCTTTCATGCAATGAAAAACGAAATCTTAGAAAACCTGGCCTGTTTTGAAGGCCAAGCAAGTTCAAAGACGCTGTTCGCAATCCACTCTCTGGTCAATAGTGCCGCAGAATACAATCCCCTTCGGGCTTCAGGGTATATTGAGCTGCCGGAATGCATCAAGCGGAAAAAAGCTGTTCTTAATATTAAGAACAAAGATGATTACTGTTTCGCTTGGTGCATGCTGGCTTCAAGATACCCTGCAAATAAAAACAAGGACCGCATTTCATCATATCCTAGAGATTTGCTATTCAAAGCTTTCAATTATGAGGGAATCACATTTCCCTTTTCATTAGACCAAATTGATCGTTTTGAGAAGCAAAATTCTGAAGTGTCTATAGCTGTATTTGCTCTCAATGACAACAACTCGGTGGAGTCTATTCGCAAACCATCTGAGAGGAAGGCTAGCCCCATAAATATATTAATAATTGAAGAGGGTGGCAAGTCTCATTACTGCCTCATAAGGGATATATCGAGGCTCATTAGAAGTCAGGTAACTAAGCATCGTAGAAAAATGTGGCTGTGCGAGGCATGCATGACAAGGTGTCCCAACGAAGATGCCTTGAGATTGCATAAACTGAAGTGCAATAAATGTCAGATCCTCAAAATGCCTAAGCAGGGAGAGGTTCTCACATTTAATGCATTTTCAAAGTCTGCTCCTGTACCTTTTGTTATATATGCGGATATCGAGTCTGTTTTGAGGAAGGTTCACTCATGCGAGCCCTCAGACGCAAGGAGTTGGACCCGAACCATTCAGGAACATGAAGCGATATCGATAGCGCTGAAGGTTATATGCAGGCATGATCAGACCTTGTCGAGGTTCAAACTCTTCAGGGGTGACAATGCTCTCAATGACTTCTTCAGCGAACTTAGACGGATCGCTGACGAAGTTATTGAAATATACGGGCATATAGTTCCGATGCATATGTCACCAGAGGACGAGCTGGATTTCCTCAATGCTGATCACTGTCACATATGCCTGAAAGGTTTTGCTATAGATGATATTAGAGTGAGGGACCATTCACATATTTCTGGTCATTATTTGGGATGTGCTCATAATGCTTGCAATTTGAATAGAAAGTTGCCGAATTTTATTCCAATTTTTTTTCATTGCTTAAGCAATTATGATAGTCACTTCTTGATTAGACACCTGGCTTATGACAATGGTGATATCTCATGTATAGCACAATCTTCTGAGCGCTATCTGGCATTCAGCAAATTGTACAAGGGCATTCAATTCAGGTTCCTCGACAGCTACAAGTTTCTCGATGACAAGTTATCCAGCTTGGCAGATATGTTAAGCGATGATGACTTCAAGGTCACTAATGCCGAGTATTCGAGGCCAGAACACCTAGCCCTCATGAAGTGCAAGGGTATATTCCCCTATACTTATCTTGATGCTGTCGAAAAGCTCCAAGAGGAGGAGCTGCCCCCGATCGAGCTTTTCGATGGCATTTCGGAAGAGGAGTATGCCCATGCACTTAAGGTATGGAAGACGTTCGACATAAAGAATCTCGGGGAATATAGTGACCTTTATCTAAAGACGGATACGCTGCTTTTAGCAGATGTATTCGAGAAATTTAGAGACTTGTCGCTTGAAATGTATCATCTAGACCCTGCCTGGTACTACACCCTACCGTCGCTAGCCTTCGATGCCATGCTTAAGACCACCCAAGTCAAGCTTGACTTGATAAATGATGTCAGTATGATAGAATTTTTCGAGAAAGGTATTCGTGGCGGGCTTTGCACAGTATCAAAGCGGTACTCCAAAGCCAACCACCAATACATAGCAGACTACAATCCTGACCAGAAGACGAACTTTCTATCATATGTTGACATCAATAACTTATACGGGAAGGCCATGATGGAAATGATCCCATATGGCAATCTCAGATGGCTTGAAAGGGATGAAATTGATACCATCGACTTTGCGACGATCCCAGAGGACTCCAAGACAGGATACGTTCTAGAAGTAGACCTAGAGTATCCTGTCCATCTCCACGACATTCATAATGATCTTCCCCTCTGTCCCCAGAGCGAGATACCACCCGACAGCCAATACAAGAAACTGATTGCAAGTCTAGAGAATAAAAGCAAATATGTCTTGCATTATAAAACCTTGCAGCAGTGCTTAGATCTGGGGCTGTTATTGAGACATATTCATCGGGTGGTATCGTATGACCAATCAGAATGGCTTAAGGTTTACATTAACCTTAATGCCGAGAAGCGAGCCAGGGAAACTTCAAAGTTTGGTCAAGCGCTTTGGAAGAAAATGAACAACGCTGTGTACGGTAAGTTCATTGAAAATGTGCGCAAATACCGTGATTTCCGTATTGTACCTACCTGGAAGCAAGCACGGAAATTAACGGCTCGTCCAACATACGTACGCAGCATAATTTTCAGTGAAAACTTAGTTGGCATAGAGTTGGCTCGAGAGGAGATCCTCATGAACAAACCAATCTACATTGGTCAGGCGATTCTAGACCTTTCAAAATTTATTATGTATGATTTTTTTTATAAAGTAATGAAACCCCAACTGAATGATCTTGTCTTGAATTACATGGACACAGATTCATTCATTTTCGAAACTAGTTCAGATATATATCACTTCATGAAAACACATCCCCAATATTTCGATACTTCAAATTACAGCCATGATAATGTATATGGTATAATGCCAGCCAATAAGAAAAAGATTGGGTTGTTCAAGGATGAGTTGGGTGGAAGGGTGATGACTGAGTATGTTGGTCTTAGAGCAAAACTATACAGCTATAGATATGATCAACATACAGTCACAAAGGCGAAGGGGATTACCAAAGGTGGAATGCGAACAATCACCTTTGAAAATTATTTCGAGTGTCTGAAAGACTTAAACAAAAAGATTTTGGCAAAACAAATTTGCTTCAGAAGCATCAAACATAAAGTTTCGACTGTTGAAATTAACAAAATTGCATTGCATGGAGGAGATACCAAGCGTAAGATGATTGATGGCTCTCATGCAACTCTCGCATGGGGTCATTATTCTCTTAGGTCTGAATAATCAAATCCGACTTCCCTGGCTGCCTCATCACCATCAAATTGTAAATTTTTATATATTTTATTTATTATATTAAATTATTATTGTAAATTTTGTAAATATTTATTATATTCAATTAATATTGTAAATTTTCTATGCATTTTATTTTAATATATTTTTTGAAAAAATTGTAAATACTTTATTTTTTAGTTGTTGAATTATTGTATATCTATTTTGTATATTGAATAAAAACACATATATTGGAAATGAAAAGACTCTTTATTTCAGAATTATTATCATTGCTACAACAAATCCTTCCTCTCAATCCACTGACTCTCAGGAAATCCATACCATTTAACAAGAATTCTGTTTCCTTGACGCCTCAGAATCTTCTCCACCAAATAGGTGTTAGGATACAGTGTAGAATGAAGTTCATGTCCATAGAATGTTCCCTTTATCACCTCACCATCCTTATCCTTTAGTATGTATGTAGTAGGATTGCTGCGTTTCACTTGAGCCACTTTGAAGATTTCAACACTCCAATTAGCTTGAAAGCCTTTCTCGAAATGTCCCTTATTCTTAGATATCCTCACATAATCACCAACACTAAACTTCCTTGGGCTCATCTTCTCTTTTTGAGGATGATTGTAGTTGTAAACAGTCAGAAGAAGATCATTGTTCCTGACTTCGCTAGGCTTCATCCTGATGGTTGAGTGGTAAGTGTTATTGTACTTTGTGATGATTTTGGGTAAAAGATCCAGCCACTTGTATGATCCTTGCGTTAGAAACTCACGATACATCATGTTCTTTAAGGTTCTTATTAAACGTTCTACAGCTGCAGCCTTGACATTACTATAAGTGCTGTAGTGATTGATATTATACTTGTCCATTAAATTCTTAAAGTACTTGTTATAAAATTCCTTTCCATTATCACTCTGAATATTCTTGGGAATCGTTTCCAATTCTTGTAGTATATCTTCCATAGCCTTCGTAACTTGCGGACCTGACTTGTCCTTTAATGGTCGTGCATATGCCACTTTTGAATAGAAGTTAATTGCAATAAGGATGTATTTGAAATTCTTGTTGATTCTTGCATGGGGTATCATCTCAACCAAGTCGATCTGTAGCAAATCATTGAGTCCTTTGCTGACAATTTTTCGACGTAAGAATCTTCTTCGAGCAGGGGCATGGAGCTCTCTCGCTATATTTTGCTTCACTGTTGTCATGCTATGATTTGGGCTGATTTCAACTCTTGAATAATTTCATCAATTTCTTGGGTGTGGTTGTTATTGCCAGCGTCTCTGGATGCAATGAGAAGTCGCAAGCGATTCACTAGATCATTGGGGTCGTTCCAGTAGATGTAGTCATGCTTCAACTCAGGACGATGTTCTTTCCACTGCAAGCCTAATCCCTTATGGTTCTTCACTAAAGGACGTATAATGTTTTTATACTTATAGGAATTACCGTGTCTCAGTTGTCCCTGCCTGCTGTAGTTTCTGCGATGAACCTTGGATGCTTTCAGTATTTTGCTATATGTATGAAGATCGTCTTCTGAATAGGAGTGCATTTCAGGTATCTTCTTGAAAATGAGATCAATCAATCCAGGTGTAACATCATACATTTCATCTCCTATTCTAACTTTATCGTTAATAAAGTCAATGCTCTTGTTTCCTAGCATATAGATTCCATCTTCGTATCTTACTCCATATGTCGTATCTATTTCTCCCTTGTCATTCTTTTGAACTTTCTGTAGGTAGCTCAATATTTTTTCATCTTTCTGATTGTTAGGGGCAGAATTCTTCTTTTTCTGACTTTCCTCCTTATCTGAAGTAGTCATAGTATCCTTTTTCTTCTGTATTTCCAGTATATCATGTAGCGGTTCTGTTACTGGTTGAAGAGCTTCACTCATTACCCTCTGAGTTTCAAACTGTTGACCTTTTAGGGCGCGTAGCTTTTCTCTTATAGCCCTAGCATGCTTGGCTACAGATTCTTTAAGCCTTATACTCTCGCTGTCCATCTTAAAATGACACTAAAACTCGAGAACGCCTCCGATCGATTCAAATGGGAACATTTCCTTTCAACAAAGAAGATTAAGAGAAATAGCAGATCCTATAGATGATAGTGATGCAGCAACCAAAAGGTTTGTTAAACACGCCATTGGAAGGAAACAAAATGAAGCACAGCAAGAGTTCAACAGGAGAATACAAACTATTGGAAATGACATTTCTGAAGTAATGGGAAAACACACAGAAAATATAGCAAATCGACAGAGTTCCATGGATAAACACCTGACAGCAACCATGAATAATGTTAATACTCTTAAAGCACAGGTTACCGTCATAAATGCTATTCTAGAGCAAATGAAAGGTCAGCTCATTATTACATTACAGACGAAACCTTACAGAGGTCCTTCGCTAAGGTATATGTTAACATCAGGACTCGAATACTACAAATCGACTATAAACGGGGATGTGATTTCTTGCTCTATGATATCATCGCCGCAACCGAATACAAGATCAGGTACAATGTTTGCAATAAACAGTCGATTAGTTGAAAGTTACCCTGCGACCGTTCACATAGGTGATATACTATCCTTCACTGCTCCAGCCAATCGAGCAAAAGACGGCCATATTTTAAATATTGAGTTGAAATTTTCATATAATTTGACCCATTCAGAATAAAAAAAACAACATATATATTGACATGAAAACGTGTTTTAGTGTCATTTTAAGATGGACAGCGAGAGTATAAGGCTTAAAGAATCTGTAGCCAAGCATGCTAGGGCTATAAGAGAAAAGCTACGCGCCCTAAAAGGTCAACAGTTTGAAACTCAGAGGGTAATGAGTGAAGCTCTTCAACCAGTAACAGAACCGCTACATGATATACTGGAAATACAGAAGAAAAAGGATACTATGACTACTTCAGATAAGGAGGAAAGTCAGAAAAAGAAGAATTCTGCCCCTAACAATCAGAAAGATGAAAAAATATTGAGCTACCTACAGAAAGTTCAAAAGAATGACAAGGGAGAAATAGATACGACATATGGAGTAAGATACGAAGATGGAATCTATATGCTAGGAAACAAGAGCATAGACTTTATTAACGATAAAGTTAGAATAGGAGATGAAATGTATGATGTTACACCTGGATTGATTGATCTCATTTTCAAGAAGATACCTGAAATGCACTCCTATTCAGAAGACGATCTTCATACATATAGCAAAATACTGAAAGCATCCAAGGTTCATCGCAGAAACTACAGCAGGCAGGGACAACTGAGACACGGTAATTCCTATAAGTATAAAAACATTATACGTCCTTTAGTGAAGAACCATAAGGGATTAGGCTTGCAGTGGAAAGAACATCGTCCTGAGTTGAAGCATGACTACATCTACTGGAACGACCCCAATGATCTAGTGAATCGCTTGCGACTTCTCATTGCATCCAGAGACGCTGGCAATAACAACCACACCCAAGAAATTGATGAAATTATTCAAGAGTTGAAATCAGCCCAAATCATAGCATGACAACAGTGAAGCAAAATATAGCGAGAGAGCTCCATGCCCCTGCTCGAAGAAGATTCTTACGTCGAAAAATTGTCAGCAAAGGACTCAATGATTTGCTACAGATCGACTTGGTTGAGATGATACCCCATGCAAGAATCAACAAGAATTTCAAATACATCCTTATTGCAATTAACTTCTATTCAAAAGTGGCATATGCACGACCATTAAAGGACAAGTCAGGTCCGCAAGTTACGAAGGCTATGGAAGATATACTACAAGAATTGGAAACGATTCCCAAGAATATTCAGAGTGATAATGGAAAGGAATTTTATAACAAGTACTTTAAGAATTTAATGGACAAGTATAATATCAATCACTACAGCACTTATAGTAATGTCAAGGCTGCAGCTGTAGAACGTTTAATAAGAACCTTAAAGAACATGATGTATCGTGAGTTTCTAACGCAAGGATCATACAAGTGGCTGGATCTTTTACCCAAAATCATCACAAAGTACAATAACACTTACCACTCAACCATCAGGATGAAGCCTAGCGAAGTCAGGAACAATGATCTTCTTCTGACTGTTTACAACTACAATCATCCTCAAAAAGAGAAGATGAGCCCAAGGAAGTTTAGTGTTGGTGATTATGTGAGGATATCTAAGAATAAGGGACATTTCGAGAAAGGCTTTCAAGCTAATTGGAGTGTTGAAATCTTCAAAGTGGCTCAAGTGAAACGCAGCAATCCTACTACATACATACTAAAGGATAAGGATGGTGAGGTGATAAAGGGAACATTCTATGGACATGAACTTCATTCTACACTGTATCCTAACACCTATTTGGTGGAGAAGATTCTGAGGCGTCAAGGAAACAGAATTCTTGTTAAATGGTATGGATTTCCTGAGAGTCAGTGGATTGAGAGGAAGGATTTGTTGTAGCAATGATAATAATTCTGAAATAAAGAGTCTTTTCATTTCCAATATATGTGTTTTTATTCAATATACAAAATAGATATACAATAATTCAACAACTAAAAAATAAAGTATTTACAATTTTTTCAAAAAATATATTAAAATAAAATGCATAGAAAATTTACAATATTAATTGAATATAATAAATATTTACAAAATTTACAATAATAATTTAATATAATAAATAAAATATATAAAAATTTACAATTTGATGGTGATGAGGCAGCCAGGGAAGTCGGATTTGATTATTCAGACCTAAGAGAATAATGACCCCATGCGAGAGTTGCATGAGAGCCATCAATCATCTTACGCTTGGTATCTCCTCCATGCAATGCAATTTTGTTAATTTCAACAGTCGAAACTTTATGTTTGATGCTTCTGAAGCAAATTTGTTTTGCCAAAATCTTTTTGTTTAAGTCTTTCAGACACTCGAAATAATTTTCAAAGGTGATTGTTCGCATTCCACCTTTGGTAATCCCCTTCGCCTTTGTGACTGTATGTTGATCATATCTATAGCTGTATAGTTTTGCTCTAAGACCAACATACTCAGTCATCACCCTTCCACCCAACTCATCCTTGAACAACCCAATCTTTTTCTTATTGGCTGGCATTATACCATATACATTATCATGGCTGTAATTTGAAGTATCGAAATATTGGGGATGTGTTTTCATGAAGTGATATATATCTGAACTAGTTTCGAAAATGAATGAATCTGTGTCCATGTAATTCAAGACAAGATCATTCAGTTGGGGTTTCATTACTTTATAAAAAAAATCATACATAATAAATTTTGAAAGGTCTAGAATCGCCTGACCAATGTAGATTGGTTTGTTCATGAGGATCTCCTCTCGAGCCAACTCTATGCCAACTAAGTTTTCACTGAAAATTATGCTGCGTACGTATGTTGGACGAGCCGTTAATTTCCGTGCTTGCTTCCAGGTAGGTACAATACGGAAATCACGGTATTTGCGCACATTTTCAATGAACTTACCGTACACAGCGTTGTTCATTTTCTTCCAAAGCGCTTGACCAAACTTTGAAGTTTCCCTGGCTCGCTTCTCGGCATTAAGGTTAATGTAAACCTTAAGCCATTCTGATTGGTCATACGATACCACCCGATGAATATGTCTCAATAACAGCCCCAGATCTAAGCACTGCTGCAAGGTTTTATAATGCAAGACATATTTGCTTTTATTCTCTAGACTTGCAATCAGTTTCTTGTATTGGCTGCCGGGTGGTATCTCGCTCTGGGGACAGAGGGGAAGATCATTATGAATGTCGTGGAGATGGACAGGATACTCTAGGTCTACTTCTAGAACGTATCCTGTCTTGGAGTCCTCTGGGATCGTCGCAAAGTCGATGGTATCAATTTCATCCCTTTCAAGCCATCTGAGATTGCCATATGGGATCATTTCCATCATGGCCTTCCCGTATAAGTTATTGATGTCAACATATGATAGAAAGTTCGTCTTCTGGTCAGGATTGTAGTCTGCTATGTATTGGTGGTTGGCTTTGGAGTACCGCTTTGATACTGTGCAAAGCCCGCCACGAATACCTTTCTCGAAAAATTCTATCATACTGACATCATTTATCAAGTCAAGCTTGACTTGGGTGGTCTTAAGCATGGCATCGAAGGCTAGCGACGGTAGGGTGTAGTACCAGGCAGGGTCTAGATGATACATTTCAAGCGACAAGTCTCTAAATTTCTCGAATACATCTGCTAAAAGCAGCGTATCCGTCTTTAGATAAAGGTCACTATATTCCCCGAGATTCTTTATGTCGAACGTCTTCCATACCTTAAGTGCATGGGCATACTCCTCTTCCGAAATGCCATCGAAAAGCTCGATCGGGGGCAGCTCCTCCTCTTGGAGCTTTTCGACAGCATCAAGATAAGTATAGGGGAATATACCCTTGCACTTCATGAGGGCTAGGTGTTCTGGCCTCGAATACTCGGCATTAGTGACCTTGAAGTCATCATCGCTTAACATATCTGCCAAGCTGGATAACTTGTCATCGAGAAACTTGTAGCTGTCGAGGAACCTGAATTGAATGCCCTTGTACAATTTGCTGAATGCCAGATAGCGCTCAGAAGATTGTGCTATACATGAGATATCACCATTGTCATAAGCCAGGTGTCTAATCAAGAAGTGACTATCATAATTGCTTAAGCAATGAAAAAAAATTGGAATAAAATTCGGCAACTTTCTATTCAAATTGCAAGCATTATGAGCACATCCCAAATAATGACCAGAAATATGTGAATGGTCCCTCACTCTAATATCATCTATAGCAAAACCTTTCAGGCATATGTGACAGTGATCAGCATTGAGGAAATCCAGCTCGTCCTCTGGTGACATATGCATCGGAACTATATGCCCGTATATTTCAATAACTTCGTCAGCGATCCGTCTAAGTTCGCTGAAGAAGTCATTGAGAGCATTGTCACCCCTGAAGAGTTTGAACCTCGACAAGGTCTGATCATGCCTGCATATAACCTTCAGCGCTATCGATATCGCTTCATGTTCCTGAATGGTTCGGGTCCAACTCCTTGCGTCTGAGGGCTCGCATGAGTGAACCTTCCTCAAAACAGACTCGATATCCGCATATATAACAAAAGGTACAGGAGCAGACTTTGAAAATGCATTAAATGTGAGAACCTCTCCCTGCTTAGGCATTTTGAGGATCTGACATTTATTGCACTTCAGTTTATGCAATCTCAAGGCATCTTCGTTGGGACACCTTGTCATGCATGCCTCGCACAGCCACATTTTTCTACGATGCTTAGTTACCTGACTTCTAATGAGCCTCGATATATCCCTTATGAGGCAGTAATGAGACTTGCCACCCTCTTCAATTATTAATATATTTATGGGGCTAGCCTTCCTCTCAGATGGTTTGCGAATAGACTCCACCGAGTTGTTGTCATTGAGAGCAAATACAGCTATAGACACTTCAGAATTTTGCTTCTCAAAACGATCAATTTGGTCTAATGAAAAGGGAAATGTGATTCCCTCATAATTGAAAGCTTTGAATAGCAAATCTCTAGGATATGATGAAATGCGGTCCTTGTTTTTATTTGCAGGGTATCTTGAAGCCAGCATGCACCAAGCGAAACAGTAATCATCTTTGTTCTTAATATTAAGAACAGCTTTTTTCCGCTTGATGCATTCCGGCAGCTCAATATACCCTGAAGCCCGAAGGGGATTGTATTCTGCGGCACTATTGACCAGAGAGTGGATTGCGAACAGCGTCTTTGAACTTGCTTGGCCTTCAAAACAGGCCAGGTTTTCTAAGATTTCGTTTTTCATTGCATGAAAGATTGCATCAAGGTTAGATGATCGCTGAATCTCCTTTGTCTTGGAATTAAAGTATATCGATTCCACTTTCTCATTATCAGGTGTCTGGATTAAATATGAGACGTTCATTGAACAACTCATCTTTAACCCAGACATGCTCTTCTTAAGCGTGGATTCCATTTCTTTAATCACAAGATCCTTGCATGCATTAAGGAACTCGCTTGGGTCCATTATTCCAGCTGTATTTTCAACTTTGCTATTGAATATACGGCCTTTGAATGCAGACTCTATAACCCTACATTCTAGGTCATTATAATCATTCCGACATACCCTTTTTGCCGGTGATGGTGAGGATGCGGATGATGGTCCCGGCATATTTCTGCTGTCCGCAGCGCTGGTCGTTGAAACAGGCCCCTGGTTCAGAGAACTCGTTTGCGCCATCTGAGCGGTGTTGGAGAGATGTTCATTACTGAGTCCCTGGGCTTCACTGTCATCGCTGTGCGGTCTCTTACAGCCTCGACCCAAAGCAGTAGATGCGTGTGTGTCTGCTTCAGGCTGAAGAGGCACAGGTTCAGTATCTTCAAAGTTAGAAAAAATTTCTCATTAAATAAAGTGAAAGATAATGTTAAATACAGGATATATTATATAAGCCCTGTTTTATTTATAAGAAAATAACAGCTCAAACAGAACTGCAACAATAACAATAATAGTAATCGTAATACTAATAATGATGATGATAATAATATTAATAGTAGTATCAGCAGTAGTAGTAGTAGCAGCAGCAGCAGCAGCAGTAGTAGTAGTAGTAGCAGTAGTAGTAGTAGTAGTAGTAGTAGTAGTAGTAGTAGTAGTAGCAGTAGTAGTAGCAGTAGTAGTAGTAGTAGGAGTAGCAGTAGGCAGTAGGAGTAGCAGTAGGCAGTAGTAGCAGTAGTGGTAGTAATAGTAGTAGCAGCAGCAGCAGTAGTAGTAGTAGTAGTTGTTGTAGTACTAGTTGTAGTAGTAGTAGTAGTAGTAGTAGTAGTAGCAGCAGCAGCAGTAGTAGTAGTAGTAGCAGTAGTAGTAGTAGTAATAGCAGCAGCAGCAGTAGTAGTAGTAGTAGTTGTAGTACTAGTTGTAGTTGTAGTAGTAGTAGTAGTAGTAGTAGTAGTAGTAGTAGTAGTAGTAGTAGTAGTAGTAGTATACAAAGCGTGTTGTTAGCTAAGATGTGAAAAGTCATGATGAAAAAGTTATAGAATATTGCTAGAATATATTTTTAGTAAGGAAAACTTACCCTGCAAGGACTGTAGTAGTTGAATTAGGGCCGTCTTGTAACCACAATTGGTGCAAATACATAACCCCTCCACAGGGATGTCTCTCCAATCACCAATTTGCTGCTGCGATGGCGAGTCTTCAAAACCAGGGGGCGGTGGAATAATATCTTCCTGAATGGGGGAGGTGTCTACTTCAGGCTCTGCAACACCTCTGGCAGACCCTTCAGAAACAGCTGCCCTTCGAGCTCGTCCAGCCAGGGTCAGCTTGTTGCCCTGATTATAAGTTCTCATTCTGACTGAAATGATAATTTCAAGGACATAAATTGACTGAATATATAAAATATTTAGCCTTTCCTTTGTTTTTGTTTAATGATATGATAAATTTCAATGTTAGTATGTATGTTAAATACATAAACATGATAATAACTATAATTTTCACGGTAGGAACACATTGTAATGCTATCTATAAAAACGATGTGACTCACTGAAATGACATAAAAGTGTTTAATTTAGACATATATTAGGACCATATTTAGGTTTTTAATCATTAGCAATGTTCTTTTTCATTGATTTTTTTATTATTGTTGCGTATTAGATCCATCATTTAGATAGAATATTTCCAGAACATACTTTCTCTCATACTTTCTTTCTCAGCATTAAAAATAGTTTTAAACTTGTTTAATTAATATGTTTTAAGCCTTATACGGGTATATTTATCACCTTAAATATAAACACTGCGGCGATAGACACGAAACAACATACTGTGATAAAATAATTTGTAAATCATATAGACAATGTGAATATAATGTTTTCTCTTTTCCCTTTAAAACCATCTAATCTCACATCTTAAAATAAATACATTTAAATAATGTATAGAAAATTGAAAAAACACTAGACTTACCTTCAATGAAGATAATGGTGACTGTAGCACAAGTGTAATTTCCTCACTGGCTGTGTATAAGCTTCAAAAAAATACACTCCTAGGCGTCTCAAGTCAAACTGAGGGAACGGTGTCTTAGCGATGCCTTTATATACGATAGCAAGAACGCCTACATGCCACCGAAGGTCCCCTTTGTAGGTAGGGGGTGAGGGTTAAAGCCAGTCGCTTGTCTTGTCAAGATAAATGATGATTAAATACATCCACTTGTAGCAAGAACGCATTGAAGTGTTGGAGGGGTTGGACAGCCATTCAACACAATGGGAAGGCAGGGAAACCCTCACAGTGGGGGACCACATGGGTGGTCCACGCGTCAATACAGAAGTATTCTTTCGCTATTGAAAAGGTTTCTTCCTGCAGGTGGTGATCTTTGACTGCTTTGTTAAGAGAAAAACACTAGGCCTGTTCAGACAGGAAAATGGGGATGTCTATGCTCGCCCCCTTGCAAGATGAAGCCTTGTTCTTTTCAAAACTGTCAGAGGGAAACATTTCCAACTGTCACATAAATATATCAAGATCTGAAAGGGGCCATTCATTGTAGGGTTTCTTACCCTCACGTTCTTCTTTCGAAAACACATGCAGACACTAGAATAGGAGTGTCAGGGGGACTGGGGTCATTAATTATCCTTCCTTTGTCATCCTGATCGCGACAGACCATCCACCCTCTCTGTTTCCCTTCCTTTGTCATCCTCTATGCTCGCCCCCTTGCAAGTTGTATCGTGTTCTTTTCAAAACTGTCAGAGGGAAACATTTCCAACTGTCACATAAATATATCAAGATCTGAAAGGGGCCATTCATTGTAGGGTTTCTTACCCTCACGTTCTTCTTTCGAAAACACATGCAGACACTAGAATAGGAGTGTCAGGGGGACTGGGGTCATTAATTATCCTTCCTTTGTCATCCTGATCGCGACAGACCATCCACCCTCTCTGTTTCCCTTCCTTTGTCATCCTCTATGCTCGCCCCCTTGCAAGTTGTATCGTGTTCTTTTCAAAACTGTCAGAGAGGAACATTTCCAACTGTCACATTCGAAAACACATGCAGACACTAGAATAGGAGGGTCAGGGGGGACGGGGGGGTCATAAATTACACTTCCTTTGTCATCCTGATCGCGACAGACCATCCACCCTCTTTTTTCGGAATTCCCACGTGTCCAAAGAAATACCCATGTCACTTAAGGGGGGAGGGGAGGGGGAGGTGGGGAGGGGGGGCGTGACTGATATGTCCCTTATGCCACTTTTTGAGCCAAAGGGAACATGTCACTTATGCCACTTCTTGAGCCAAAAGGAACATATTACTACTACTCTTGTATTTACTGTTTTTCTTTTGTAAAAGTTTTCATTTCTGACGTTTGCCAAAATACTGCAACGTAGTAGAACGGAATATCAGCTTTCCCTTTATGTATATAGTATTATATTTATATGAAGAATTGGACGTTAGGAGATTGTACAAAATGGGAGCTGCGCGCACCGACGACATGATTCCCCTAGTGGCGCGGTATTGGCTGGCGTTGAGGCGGGAAATTTGGAGCATGCCCAGAAGAGTTTTCATACACAAGCCGGTGCTTCGTGTGACGTTTGGCTCAACTGGTTCGAGTAGCAGTGCAGACACTAAACGCTGTCGTGTGTTAGTGAGAAATGCCATTCCCAAGTGCAGAAGAAAACTCATGTTTTATACATTTTATGTTTTCTTAATTGACCTAGTGGGCCGAATCCTGGTCTTTATGACCTCGAATGTGACAATTACACAAACCACATCAGGGAGATCGTTGGGCAGAAGTATGAGAATCAATGACAAAATCAGCTATGAGATTCGACGTACTTAATAAAAATTTCAAATTCTTCATGCCCACGGAGTAACCTTTTAGTTAAATAATGCATGATTTTGGTGATCATAGTTACGAACATGATTTCATATAATTGCAATTCCTAAATCACATTTTGTCCGTTTTCTCTCTTATAAAGGTCAGCTTTATCTATTAAATATCAATTTACCTTAATTGTCAGAAAATTGGAATTTTAATATTACATAAAAAGCTATTTTATTGCACATTTTATCTTTGAAATTCGGAATAAAGTGAGCATACCTTGGAATATTCCGGGCATAATGTAAGAAGCAAACTAGGTTTTTTAAATATTGAATTTTTACGTCTGGTCATAAAACATAGAGTCGCGAATTTATACAAACGTGTGGTGTTTTGACCTTGAGGCGGTCTCAAGCCTCCTTGATAAATTATGCAATTACTCAATGACAACTTGCAGAGGGAGACTTAGCACCTCGACCGAAAGGCGATCTTTTGTGTGTATGCCTCTCACGGGGCACCCTGGTGAGGATGGATAAGGTGAATGGATCCGAAGGGCAGCTGGAACGTTGTCATGACAGAGCAGAGAGCAGGATCTTTATATTTTCCCAGTTAGCACTCCGGCGCGGAGATTGGCTCAGTCCGGTTCCTTTTCCAACCCTTTGAGTTCGTACTCCCAAGGGGAGCGCGGGACGCGAAAACCGGTTCCCCTCTCCCCTTGGTAGACCCGCAAACCAGTAGGCTCGCCTTCCAATCCGGCGGCGAGGTTTGCAGAGCGCATTTGCGTTCCGCCGTGCTGCTGCCGTGCGCTCGCCGACACTTCCAACCCTAAAAGAAACCTAAAGGGATGAAGGGTGAAATTAAACTATCAATGTACCGCCTGAGCCATCCAGCTCGGTAAATTATGCAAAGTATGCTTGATGTTAGAACTGTAATATGTTTTAACATTGAAAAATCACACTCTAAGATTCAACTTTGTTTCTCAAGCCTCCCATATGCCTTTGCACGGAGAGTTTACACACATTGTAATATCTTGAATATGAGGAGATTTGATTATTTTTGTTGCACGGCTTTACAGCTGGCGCGTCTAAGTATTATTTATAATTGTAGGAAAGAATATAAAACCGAACTAAGCGAACAGCCATTCAGAGCACGAAGAATTCAGTATTACGGTACGAAAATATTATTTTAGCCCCAATCCTCCCGTTACTCTACCTAGGTTATAAGTCACAGCAAAACAAAGTACAATTTAGTAAATAAATGAGTAATAAATTAATTAAAATAAAGCGTGAGTTATATCTTATCTAATGCCAGCAAATATTTGTAGACCGCGCTGCAATGTGTCCTTGACCGAGACGGAATCTTCATCATGTCAGCAATGCCAGTATGGTTGTGACAGCTCAGCTACCCAGACAATACAGGAAGTGTATTGCCTCTAATGCCGAGGTAGTTCCTCCTTGAACTTGCTCTTCACAGCAACAAGTCTCATCTCTGCCGCAGAATTCGCAACTCAAACTAGTAGGACGAAAATGAACAAGCTCTTGATAAAAAGAGAGTTGCTAATAATGCAACAAATTCAAGATGCCTTGAAAAAGGATTCACGAGATGATCACGTGGACTTTTCTTCTTTTTTCTTTTGTTGCGTGGCATGACCTTATTAGCAAACAAATTAGACCTTTAATTGCTGGTCAATATAAGCATCTGCATTATAGTTTCAGAATTAGAAAGGACGTCAAGACCGAGCGGGATGGCTCAGACGCTAACTTCTGTGGCCCGCATGTCTGTGGTCGCGGGTTCAATCTCCGTGGCTGACGTTCCTGACCCATGGATTTTTTCGGAGTTTTCCCGGGTCGCCAGGAGAATGCTGGGAAGGATTTCCATATCCACCGAATTTCCTTTACCTCCATGTCGTTCCATTAATCTTTTCAGTTCACCCTTCATCCTGTTAGGTTTCTTTCAGGGTTGGAAGCGTCGGCGAGCGTCGCGGCAGCAGCATGGCAGGATAACAAATGCTCTCTGGAAATCTCGTCCCCCGGATTGGAAGGCGAACCACTCTCCCCTCCACGGGATGGTACAGCCATGGAAAAAATGATTGAGGCATTAGGAGAGCATACTATTTCGAAGTCTAACGTCGTGTTGCAGCGCTGTTTACACAAGCCGATATTTTCAAAATGCAGCTGAGTTTATTGATATTCTCTGTTCCATATGTCATCATCTGTCGGACACAGCCTATTTGTGTGTCTGACAGACGATAGCATATGGAACATATTCCCATTTATTATTTCTCTAAATAAATGTAGACGAATATCTAGAAACAAAGAGCAAATTTTAAACCATTTCTATAGCTGCTAACGAACTTTCCGCCTTACACTAAAATTAGATGCCAAGTTAGTGACAACAAGCTTAACATCATATGATACAGGGCCAATGCCCAAGTTAAGAATAGCCGAGAGCGTTGAGTCGCTGAGTGTGGAATTCAGCACTGCTAGCGGCTGAGGGTTCAATTCTGGCCATTCGTTGTTGTTGTTGTGTTTAACGCCCGCTTTTACTACTACGGCACCGCAGGCGGTGACACTGATGATACATGAAGATGGAGCACCGGTGGAATGAGATGGCGGGGGAAACCGGAGTACCCGGAGAAAACCCGCCCTGACGCCGCTTCGTCCACCACGAATACCACATGTGGGTCCCTGGGATCGAACCCGGGCCGCCTAGGTGGTAGGCGAGCGCGCTAACCGCTCGGCCACGGTGCCGCCAATTCTGGCCATTCGTATGTTTATTTTCTGAAATACGAAATTAACAAAAGTGTTTAATTCTCTACAGCTTTTTATCAGGAATGGAGATTCGGGTGAAGGCACACTGCTAGAAATTGAGTTGAGTTGTGTAGTGCTTGGAAATAAACGACATGGCAACCTTGCTAAGTGCAAAGGTTGCTTCACGCTGAAGTAATCTACAACTGCATTCTGTTGTTTAATGTATCATTAATTACAGTATTCACGGGCATCCAGATCTTGTAACAAAGAATTTTTATAGCATTAAAACATTAGCATGGTAATATCTACTAAATTTATAGAGTTGCTTTTGAATGCGAATATTTAAAGGTAAGTATTAATTTCTGAATGATTGACAATTGAGGTCCGCGTGTTCCCTGCTTTATTTTAAGCAATTGCAATTAACATCTTGTAAAGCATTCAGTTGTAAAATTGCAAACGACTGCAGCATTCATACGGCGGGAAAAGTTACAGCGCTATACGTAATAAAAATACCTAAAGCAGAAGCTTTATCAGAAATATGTTCCATTAGTTTATATGATTGTGTATTTCGCACGGGTTATATAAATAATGATGTTCCAGATAAGAAAGGAAAATGAAAAACGGAAATAAACTGAACGTTAAATGGGATTCGAACTAATGCTAACCCACCACTGTTGATTTAAACAAACACACATTAGCCAGTTCCACTATAGCGAACACAAGAACTTCATCTCACTGATTAAGTCTGTAAGCTTAGCATCCAACACTCGAATCATCTTTAATTCTAGTCCACAACTTAATAGAAAAACAGCAACAACTAATTTTCTGCAGGTGCACTGAAGTTGAATTTGCAATGTTTGCCCGTTAATATAGAAGGATTGCTGAAATGTTGCTTTTCAAAACTGCGAGGTGAGCCTATGTCTGCCTATGTCTGAACAGCAAGGGAAGCACGTACTAATTTGCTTCTCATACCATCTATGCAAGTACGCCTGAGAATTAGGTGACCATTCGCGCAGGTCTCACTGAAGTTGGGTATTTACTTTTGTGAAAGATGGTACCGAAATAATGCACCTAAATGCTTGTCAGTTAATGTATACCTTACCTTACTTTTTATTAAACTCATTTTTGGCAAACGTTTGTTCACACATGTATGTTGTGCCGAAAATTGTTATTGGGTGGGCTACAAAGCAGCGTATTTTGGGCAAACTTCCTCTTAATAATTGCCTGTAGAAATGAAAATTTACACTTTTCGTGTTTTGATCAGTAACTGTGGCCTTTTTATGCTCTAACGAATTGGAAATGATGGAAAGGGAATTGTGGTACATGATAAACCACCCCAGCATTCGACTAATAATTTCGGAAAACTTCCTAAAAAACCAAGATCAGAGTGAGCGATCGACGGGAACCGAACCTGGGCCCTGCCGAATAAGATCTTCACACACTACCACCGAGCCATCTCACTCGGTGCGATATTACTAGGGTTCGAACCTTCATACAGCTATCGCGAAATGAGGTGATCGCAAGTTACCTCCACATGGGCAGAGGGTGACGTCATCGCGTGAGAACAAGACAGCACAAAACACATTACCTACAGGGCATAGTGTCTCTCGAATGTGTTCATTAATTCCACACAGTAAAATGCATGCAGCACGAAAATCGTAATATTCACGTATTGCTGAACTTGTGCAATAATTTGGGAGTAAACATTTTACTGCAAATGGTGACAATGATGAACGTAATTTATGCATCAACTTTATCTACAACCTTCCTACGTCGATTGTTCCTTGCCTCTTCTGTGTTGTGGTCATGTGACAGACTGATCCTTCCCACTTCCTATATGCAAACCCTGCAACATTTTGTTTCTTGTATGAAGGTTCGGTCCCTAGATATTACATTCGCACCAGCGATTAAAGGGCTCCTCTACTTTTATTCTGCTGGGGATTTGTCTAATGCAAATTCGACCTATATATAGTATATTTTATGAATTTGCGATAGTCCAATTGAAACTAAAAGTATACATGTTATAATAAGAGTTGGTTTCTAGTTCGGTACCTATCCATATTGGATGATATGTCACTCCATAAACGAACAAAATCACTGGTGAAGATACTGGAAATGGTTTGCAGGGTTATCTTAAATTATTCGTTATGATTGAACGTTCCTTTCTGCCAAATTTGTGTGTTAATTATGATTTTGTTTGCCCTCTTAATAAATAGGTTTAAAAATACTGAACATTTACACAATTATTTATTTTCATGGTAACCAAAGGGATATGCTCCAAGGATGACAACAGGATTGTATCCATTCAGAACATGTACTTATTTAAAGCTCCTTCATAAGTAGGACCGATTATTCAGGTGACATAGCATATTACAAATTCCCAGTTTAGCACAAATGTTCTTCATATAAATATGATACTCTGCAAAGCAGTTCTTAGTTTTGCTCATGCAAAGGGCTACACCACATGTCTGACAGGTCCAATTAGTGCAATGTGGAATTTTGGTTGTGCTTCATCGTACGCATTTTCTTGAAGTACTCTGAACAGGCATATGAACGGCTTTATAGAGGCGTTTAGTCGGAGAAACTGTCTTGAAGTGGTTGACAACAGATACCTTTCTGGTGCGATTTATTGGTGTAGACTGTGATGCACCTAGAAGACCTGCAACAACATTAAGCCGAAACTCCTTGAGGTTCAGATGTATTTCCGGGTTCATTTCCCTAAAAATCATGCCAGCATTGATCACTGTGACATCCAGAAAGTGCCACATTATCGGTGCCACCATGTTTGGTGTTTCTATCAGATTTATAGCAGGATTTGGACATATCTGCCTGGGGGCAGTGGATTTGCGCCAGATTTAATAAATGGGAAGTAGGTTTATTCTTAAGGGATATGGATTTGCGCCAACGGCATGTTTGGCTAAGAACTTTTATTTTTCTTAAGTTGGTAGTACAGTAATAGTAGTCACATTGATGGAAGAACATAACCATTGTGAGATTCACTAGTGAACAGTAAAGGTTGTTATGGAAGTAGTCGAAAGGGGCAGCAACAGAGGACAGGACTTACTTGTATATGACAAGTTCAAGTTCCATAAGGCGTACACCTACATAGATGTACGTATACGTTGTCGTTGCACAGCGAAGAATTCTCCTGCCAAAACAATAACTCTAAACATGGATACGAAAACTGTGGGCGGCCATAATCACCATTGTAACGAAAGAGATGTCGTAGGGCAAAAAGTACGTGTGTCGTGTAAAACGAAAGCGGTTAGTGACTTAAGTGAAAAACCAGGCATTGTAATAAGTACAACATTGAATGAAACTCCAGAGGCTTGTGCTGGTGTCTTACATTTCCTAGGTGTTAAACTATTACGAGAAGCAATCTACAGAGAACGACGTCACCATATGCCGAAACTACCTAAAAACATACTTGGAGTTCACGAAGCTATAACTAAAGTGCAACCAATGTCCTCTATTAACGAAGACTTTGTGCTACTCAATGATCACGAAAAAATGTGATTATTTTTGGATGCGAAAGTAGTTTCCAATATTTGTGTGAAGCAGAAACGCTTTACCTAGATGGAAGTTTCAGATGTAGGGCAAAATATTTTAAGCAGTATTTAGTTTACTGCCAAATAAAAACATAGACATGTATTCCTTGGTGCTTCGTTCTATAGTTGAAAAGTGCGTGTGTTTAGGGTTGAAACTTCAACCTAAGAAAATAGTAGCTGATTTCGAGATTACTATACATGAAGCAATTTAGAACAATTCAGCGACTACCTTGTTGATATCTGAGGCCATGTTTAAACCTACAGTATGGGCCGAGCTATCCTCTGAAGCCACTCACACTACAAACACATGTGAGGCATTTCACAGGAAATTCAACGATTTGTTTTACAGTTTACATCCAGACATATACAGATTCATTTCAGTTTTAAAACGTATTCAAATGAAAACATATCTGAAAATTAACGATATGCACCTGCAACCTACTACAAGAATCAAAGTAGAAAACAAAGAAAATAAAATGAAAAATTACATAAAGCAACACAGAGAAGGACAAATATCACGTATCGCTTATGTAAAATACGTTTCCCATTTGAATGTCCCCCCCCCCACATGAAAACCTGAAAGCAGAAATTTTAATCAAGGAGTTTTTAAAATTTTAATTATTTTAATTTTTAAAATGTTATGACAGTTGTTAACCACACGCGCATTTTAAAAATGTTATGGCAATTTTTAACCACACCACACGCAACATGCGCGCGTCAGTGCGCAGTCTGTAAGTGGGACGGAAAATTGTTTTGTTTAACATCTTAATTCTTTCATTCCTAAAATATGTCTCACCTTGTTAAAGTGCTGCCAACCTAAGAACAAAAATACACATATTAGTTACGAATTATTGGTGCAAACGCATTATCCATACACAGCAATACATTGACCGCAAATGTAGTGGCCCGATCTGCCTTATACACATAGCACATATGAACATGATGGTCTTTAATTCAGGACAAGAAATTACTGATCCATCCTTGCTCTTTCGAGAAACCACAGAAACATCGTCAACTTCATGAAAATTGTATAGGAATTGTGCACCTCTTCTGTCCTTCCAAAACATGGTACGCAAGCAACCCAACTTCTGCGCATCTGAACAGGAACTCTCCCCTTTCCATGTCCTTTGGATTTGGTTTAAGGGCGCTCAACTTCTAGGTCATCAGCGCCCTCCCCTTTCCATGTCCTTTTCTGTTGTAAAATCATATGGAAATCCAATCCTCCTTTTTCCAACTGTTCTACAAGCATACACATGTTCCTTCAAAACGTCACAGAGGTAAAATAATTGTCAACATAAAGTTAATTAAGTTAACGGTTTTTTTCCATACAATTCTTCTGCCAGGGTTTCGACAACCCTTTCTCCAAGACATCTTTCAACAGAAACTCCTATGTACACTTTTTTTTTTAAACGTCCTCCAACATTGTGTCATATCGGACGAATGAATGAAATGAAATGGGTGAAATGATGCTCAAATGAGCCCGAGGTCCATGGAGCTTTAAGTTACCCGACATTCGTCTTCTCAGGGTAGGGAAAACCTCGGAAAAAAACCTTACCCGGATAACTTACCCTAAGCGAGATTCGAACTCGCGACCTTGCGACACGCTAACCATCACGCTATCGAGGCGGGCCCTAGTATGCCCAGCACAAGAAGGCGAGGGTTAGGAATGTGTAACGTAATCATGTTTTGCTTCCCGCATGGTGTTTATGTCTAGTTTCCGAGTATGATAAGGATGCTAGGTTTGTTTAAAATACACAGTGTTGTCACATAACTCAGCTAGAAGTCCAGTTGTCGTGCAAGATCCGAGTCGGAGAAGTCGTCACCTTCGCTGCTGTCACTACCGCTTTCTGCATCTTCGTCACTAGACTCCAGACCTCCTAGTGATATAATAAAATGGTCTATTGTATCTTCTACTACTAGCCCATCCTTTTGCCTGAACTAATCCTCAAGTTTCTTAACGTGCCTAACATAGCCCTCCCAATCAGCTGTTGTAACGGAGTTCACTGCACTTTCACACACCTGCTGTAGATTTCTTAAATGTAGATCGCCGGTTGCATTATGCTCTCTCTCTCTCTCTCTCTCTCTCTCTCTATTACATGTCGTTTTATTGCTGCCCATGCCAATTCTATAGCGTTCAACTCGCACATATAAGGAGGTAATCTAAGAACCGTAGGCCCATGCATTTCTATTATTCTGTCGATGTGGTATATTTTTTCCTTTGGTTTATGTATTTGAATTAAATCAAACAAGTCGGTCTTTCGCATTGCAGCAGAATATGAAATATTGTTGTTCTCCAACCATTGTACCATTTCTTCCTTTACAGCATATTTCGACGGAGGCTTATTTTCTTGTACACTGTGGTATGGAGCATTATCAAGCACGATGACACTATTGCAGGGTATATTAGGTAACAGTTTCTCCTCCGACCATTTCTGGAAATTTTCTCCATTCACTTAGCCATGATAATCGCCGCTAGCAAGTCCAGCTTTGAATATCAAAGAAGCTCCGGGTATGCAACCTTCTTGCTGCCTGCATTTACAAGAATCAGGCGATTCGAAGAGCTAGTGTTTGTTGTAATCCCGTAGATATCATCACTCTGCCAGCACTTCCCAAATGTCAAATTATTGTCCACCCAGGACTCATCAATGTAAATGATATTTCTCCCAGCTTTTCTGTATCCATTTATAGCTCTTAGGTATTTAGCTCTCCAGTTAACTATATCTGGACGTTCAATAAGTAATTTTCTCTTGCTTCCACATCGCTTTCATTTGAAACCCATATCGTGCAATAGCTCCCGCAGAGTTTCTCTTCCCCAAGGAAAATTTATTTTTTCCCTAATTGCTGCAAGTAGCTTCGGTACAGTGGGAACTTGTTTTTTAACCAAATAAAAGTCTCAAATTACGTTTTTAATTACTGTTCTATCAAAGTCATCACAATGAAATTTGCATTCCTCGGCCTTTGGTCTCTTTTCCCCCGGAGTATGAAGTGATTTTTCACCAGCTTTAACACCTTCTCTTCTTATTCTTGTTACACTATGTTGCGATATCCCACAATAATTTGTCACACGTAAATTTCTTTGTGATAATAAACATTTCAATTGTCCTGATTTCGCTTCTTTGTCACATACTTCCACCACTTTTCTAATTACCTCCCTTGCTTCAATATGAATATTTCGTCCCTTCTTTCGAACTGCAGCCATATGTAAATATTAAGCCAAGAATAAAACTAACAAAATACGAGTATATAACTGTAGCGCCGTAGCGCGTGTTAGCAGCGAGAGCCAAACAATGCATAATACTAAAAAATCTCTGCACCTGTAATACTGGAAAGCGCATTAGATCTGGCAACGTGGGTGACTCATATGCATTCTCATGCACTCATTTCCTAGTAAACAGATACGCTACCGGAGCAGATAAACAATTGAAGCCCCCTCTGCTCTTCATTCCCCTCTAGCCTTCTTGTCGTGGGCATACAGTACACTGGATTCATGGATATATATAGAGGAGGCTGGGAAGTACACCTGTTTTCGTTCCCTCAAACCCACACTTTATGAGCACGTTTTATCAGATCTTGTGGCATATACTGCTTCAGACTTGAACGACCTTTGAATCTTATCATTGACTCACCAATCGCTTGTCTCTTTGTTGGTTTGTATAAATACAGAAATGTTTTTCCCAGGGGTTGCAGCCTTGGGCGAGCTTTATACAGTTTATTAAAAGATTCTTATCCCTTTGATGGTTGCTGGTTGCTATCGTTCAGTATGTAATTCAATAGCCGTGAAAACCGTATTGTGCACATGATAGAAGCAACGTAGTTATCTCTTATCATTGGATCTGAGGACTAGCGGTAGGTATAGCTGGGTAGTTGTTTCACTCTCTTCAAAGGATTTATTGTAATAAAATTAATTTCCTCTTTATTTGTAGGCTGAAAGCCAGTCGATCCTTCAGTTTCTGCGTTGTATACAGATTGGTGTAGTACACAATATGCTGAAAAAACACTGGAGGAAACAAACACTGAAAAACATCAAAAGGTGAGGTCGCCATTTCAGATACCAAGAGAGCAAAAAACCTCCGAACAGGCTGCGCTGTGTTTTGCTTGTCGGCATCCTAGGCGCTCGTTGCCGTCTGCCGCTATCACAGAAAGGCGCGGATGAAACCATACATTTTTAAAACTACTTTTAAAGGCTTTACGGACCAACTTTATGAAATAAGATGCTGAAACTGGTCACCGTCGTCCATATGTACATTTTGGCATCTCTTCAGGAAACTATTCGTCGCTCGCAGTAGTTCACGTTATGAAATACTGGTCATTTCCTGGTGGATATTTTGTTTTAATTCTTCCAGGCCGTGTGCATTTGTGTTGTACACTTTATGTTTATGTCACTCCAGAGATAGAAATCACTTATTGGAGCTCTGAGAAATCCTTCTTCGCTAATGGCGCACCATACAACAATTTTTTTCAACATGAAAGGGTACTTCATGAGCAATATAAGGTTATGAGTTATAGGACCAATTTTTTTTCGAGTCAACAATTGATGCCTGTACATACGCGAATACAATTTTGCCCCCCTTTTTAGAGACTTAATAGACAGGGAGCTTGATTTTGCCTTTTTTCCAACAAGACTATGTAACAGCTCATACAGTCAATCTTTTGATGAGAACAATTGGGTGTGATTCACGACAGAATTATTAGCAGAGATTGTGTGGTCTCCCAACCTAATCCCCTGCGATTTCTATCTTTGGGGTAACTTAAAACATAAAGTATACAAGACAAACGCACAAACAAAATATGCGCGCATTTCTCAATGTGAACTACGGTGAGTGATGGATAGTTTCCTAAGGAGGTACCAAAAATGCATGTATGGACGACGGTGACAGTTTCAGCATCTTCTTTCGTAAAGTTGGTCAGTAAAACCTATAAAAGTGGTATTAAAAGTGTTATATGGTTTCATCCGCGCCTTTTTATAATAGCGGCTGACGGCAACGAGCACCGAGGATGCCAACAGGCAAAACAACACGCAGCCCGTTCGGAGATTTTTTGCTCTCCCGGTATATTGGCACGAGTAGCACTTGAAAATTCAGTAGTAATGTTCTGAATCGGGTGGTTTAGCCATATTACTTCACTATTTCCCCCGGGTTCTGAGTATCTCTACTTTTTCTGACTCTACTATACGTCACGCACAAATAAGCGTACCAGAATGATTGTTCTCGGCGAAATCACCCCCAAGACTATCGTTGTCACTTTCACTCTCAGAAATAGATGATTCTGCATCACTAGGCAATGACTAATAAAGCATGATTAAGTCACTATTCAGCTGATCTGCACGAAGTTTCCAGGACACCACTGATGTCGGGGAAGATGCCTATGCTCTAAATTGCCAGTGGTCACAATCTGAAACCATACATAATTTGTGTGATTACCATGGCCCAGTATTTATAACAAGGACCAAAATTTGGTATCCTTACATACACACCTTTAAAATAAAAAGCTGTTCTGTGAAGTGTGTAACAAGAATTAACGAAAACGTAAGACTATACATGGTTACACGAAGCGCGCACTGCTGTCAATGCCGAAAGAAGGTCAAAGCAGCTTGTTTCCGGTGACTGAAATAGCCGGGAGGTGGCAGCAGCTATAAGGTTGCCTCTATAGCGCCTGAAAACCCTTAACCCTCTGTACACTCAAGTTATGATAGTTGCCTAACCGCCCCTAGGACTTAGAGGTCAATAACCAGACTCGCTATTGGACATATCAGTGTGTGTTTGTGACTGGCGTTGAATGGAACAGCGTGAACTAGCTATGGATAGCAAAAAGGAACATTTTCGACATCTTATACTGTTTTACTACAGTAAGGGCAAAACCGCCTCACAATGCCGACGGAAAATTTGTGCTGTCTACGGGGGAGATGCAGTAATGAATCGATTAGTCGATTTCGACCTGGGGATTTCTCCCTAAAACAGATGGTTTGGCAACTACTCTGTCGTAGCTGTGCTGCGGCATTCTTAGTAATTGAAGAGTAACTAGAAACGAATGAACCTATGAGACAATCCTATACCAGCAAACAAGGTAGTAACGATAGGACACCACTGGGAAGCTACGCAGATACCGTTAAAGAGGTGGTTTCGAGTTGTAACCACTGGTAAACAAAGGGCTGTCCGCAAGATCCAGTCACTAAACTTGACGAGCCAAGTATAGATACAAGAGCCTCAGCGGAATGTTCCTACCAGATGCCCTCGGAAGAATACAGAATATGTGACACCTAGGGGAACGTTTTAGGAAATGGAAAGAACAAACCAGAGCTATTGTTACAAGCAGTAGCTTCAGAAATAGACGAAAGAAAAATTATTAGTCTTGATAGCTGAAGATGTTGCTGATATAGATATGCTGAATGTTGCTGTAGGAATACGGTAAGGTGGTAGCTCAAGGTTCGGATTCGGATATATTGAGTGTTAATGATCCTTTATCCATAGATAAAGGCAATCAATTGTTGTAAACAAAAAGTTGACAAGGTGCCAAGTAAATATTTTACAACATTGATTATTTCAACTAGTAGCACAGTGACAGCAGAAGTCAGTTGTTTCTACATTTAATGAATGGATGTGACAGTACATAATTCTTTTATGGGTTGGGAAAGAAAACAGCAGTTGAAATGGCGTAGTCTTCGATGGAAGCACACGCTTCAATAATTTTGCAACTAAATATATCAAATGAACAATTGCTAATGAATGGAGAAATATTTAAACCTGTACTATATGGAGTGATATTAGAGATACAAAGGTGAATCCAGCTCGTTACTTCAAAATTATCAGCATGACATAAGAAATCAAATTTTTTATCAAATATCAATATGGAAAAATTACCTCCAATCACCGAGGCATATTAACAACATATACTAGGAGTTTACTTTTAAGTCCCGAGATGGTTAAAAAATAGTTGCCAACTATTGAAAGTGAATGGAATTTGGTAAGTGAAAATAGAGGAGAGAATGAAGTACTCTCACCAGTGACTTCCTTCGAGTTTTTTGTGCCAAATTATCTTCTACGTTTGGTATTGTATTCCAGGAAATCAATTTGTGGAAATTATTGTGGATATTCTGCTATGTCTAAACACTGCACTGGATATTCATGTAACAAGCATCAATCATGGAATACGATCAATAGAGAATTGATAACGTATATAATATAAACGGTAATCAGTAAGTTACCTAAAGATCCGTAAATATGAACTATTTTACGAATTATTTGTTAAAGTAAAACACAAAGCAAGAAAATGAAAGCGAAGATGAAAAGCATAAAAAGATGAAATCAACTTGTGGTAATCGGATGTTTATAACGCTTTGGATAACACTGATTACTATTACTCAAATAAGTAACAATTTATTAAACTTCACTTCTGCCGATTGTTGCCCCTCCGGGATACAGCAAGTCTATAGGTGGTGCTTTTTTGTAGTGTATAACACCCGCTTTTACTTCATACGCCACCGCAGGCGGTGGCACTGATGATACATGGAATGAAGATGGAGCACCGGTGGAATAAGATGGTGGGGGAAACCGAAGAAGCCGGAAGAAACCCGCCCCAGCGCCGCTTCGCCCACCACAAATCCCACATGCAGTTGCCTGGCATCGAACCCGGGCCGCTTTGGTGAGGCTACATAGGTGCAACAATTTTAAATATTGAGGTTAGGAGCAAAGCTCTCCCGAAAAAAATGGCAATAAGGTGGCGTTAACTTGCATTAAATCATGGTAAATCATGCAAAAGTTGCTTTATTGTGATATCTTCATTACATTTTTAGTGATAGGCTGTTGAATTTGACATCTCTAAACTGGGTGTGGCGATTTAAATGCTACTTTACTGTGCACTTCAATATTATCATTTCTCTACATGTAGCAGGTTTCAAATTTGCGGCCTAATGCCAGATGGTTTAATGTGGCAATTGAAAAACTAGAATGTGTAGGCCATGTCCAAAAAGAATGGGAAGTTTTAGAGCTACAATGGAGGAAACTGCCCCAGGTACATCAAATTCTTTATACTCAGTTTCCGTTAATTACACTTTTCTTCATAAAGTGTACTTTTCTCAGGAACTATTAGATAGAATTGCATTAATTTTTTGGGGTTATTATTATTATTATTATTATTATTATTATTATTATTATTATTATTATTATTATTATTATTATTATTATTATTATTATTATTATTATTATTATAATATATGATTTTGAAACGTAATCTAAAACATCACTCATTATGCTAACTACCGCATGTAAAAAATTCCAAACTTAGCAGCTGAATTAACAACGAATTACAAATAATTAAAGGAATCATTGCTGGATATACCCGTTTAGAGCACGTGAGAAATGACACAATCAGAGAACAACTAAAATATATAACTTAAATAGTAGAATATCTATATGCAAACAGAATTGGGCAGATCACATAACACGAGTGTGAAATAATCGAATAACGAAAATAGTTACAGGATATAAACTTGTGGTAACCGCAGCGTGGGAAGACCTAAACGTCGCTGGAAGGATGATCTCTGAGTTGAAACAGGCCGGCGTGGACTATTTTGGTGTGGATGATGATGATGATGATGATGATGATGATGATGATGATGATGGATGATGGATGATGGATGATGGATGATGATGATGATGATGATGATGATGATGATGATGATGAAGATGATGAGATGATGATTAAAGGGCAAGTTGAAAATATTGTAGGTTTAAATTATTAAGTTTTACATGAGATAGTTCATATAAATTTTGGTGTTATTATGAGTTTCCATTTCACACTAAATTACCTTTATCTTCTATTTATTTACTTATTCATTCATTTATACTAAGCACAATTACAAGGAATATGCCTATACATCAGCCAAGGCTGTTTTTCTTGCCATACTCCCACCGAAGTTTTCTTAATACCTAAAAACATTTATCTTAATCATAGTGATAATGCTAATAATATTGATATAATAATAATAATAATAATAATAATAATAATAATAATAATAATAATAATAATAATAATAATAATAATAATAATAATAATAATAATAATAATAATAATAATAATAATAATAATAATAATAATAATAATAATAATAATAATAATAATAATAATAACAATAATAACAATAATAACAATAATAACAACAATAACAACAACAACAACAACAACAACAACAACAACAATAATAATAATAATAATAATAATAATAATAATAATAATAATAATAATAATAATAATAATAATAATAATAATAATAATAATAATAATAATAATAATAATAATAATAATAAAGGTGTACAATAATTGTGTTCCAAGAATACATAAAATAATCCATAAATTTATGTTTCATCCACTTCTCTTTTTATTGAGCATATCCATTTCTGTTTTGCTTTGGCCAAAATTCGCCTACCTTCTTGCTATGCTTGCTAAAGAGTTCAATTAAGGCTACCTTTCTGTCTATTTTGAACCATTTCTCATTTATATGCTGCTTCCTCCAAATCTCTATCCCTTTACACTAGAAAACTATATGTTCCATCTCCTCCTTTTCTCCACATATTGGACATTGATTTTGGAGGCCTTTTCTCACACACTATAGTCCCCACACTCCCGCTCGTACCAAGCAATACTCCCTTTTTGTTCCTTATTTAAGTTATCCACATACGCTTCTCTTTGCCATAAACTTTATATATTTATATTTCTAATGATATTTTCCCATATGTTGCTAAACAGTTTTTGTATTTCTATATCTTCAAATTTCTTTCTAGCTCTTTTCCAGAAACCATTTACACTGTTTTCCCTCCTTCTCCAAATTTCCCCCAATCCACTACTTTCTAAGTTACTTTCTATTAAATAACTTCTCCCATTTTTCAAATTCTTTTCTTGAAATTCTGAGCATTGCCTTAACAAGTTGGTTTCGTCTATATTTAGTATTCTATACCAATATTTAAGAGCTCCCTCTATAATCGCGTCCTTCCTTTCCACTCGTCCCATTTCAATTTGAGCAAATTCCTCTACTGTTGCATTTGGCGGGCCTAACACTTCCCCACAGAACATCCTGTGAACTATATCAAGAACTTCTCATCCCCATCTAGTCGCCAATTTCAATTCCGTATGGCATTTTTGCTTCGACTATCATAGTATATATTTACACCCTAACTGTTGCCAATGCTCCTTTCTCTTTTGCTATAGCAAACTTCTTCTGTTTCTCGCATTTTCCTCCCCCATCCATTTTGACCCCTATATATATATTCTCTAACCACTTTATATTCTTTACCTACTTTCTTTCACTTTTCATACTTCTCAGTTTTGTCTCTTTCTTAAATACAATAATTTGAGTCTTCTCCTGGTTTACTGTTAAGTTCCATTCATTGAAAAACTTGTCCATTCGCTTCAAGGATTGCTTAAGAGATAGATCCTACAACTAAATCATCTGCAAATAATAGCCCCGGTTTTTTTATTAATGGATGAAACATCTTGTAAGAGACTTTCATTAGGTACAAAACATTGAAGTTTATACGGTGGTTAGATACTTACAATAATAATAAGCACACAGAATTTCAAGTAAATTGGATGTATCTACCCAGAGATATGATTTGTTTTTTCTGTCAACGGAGGAAAAAATGCATTTTGCAAGTTAACGACATTTTAACATAACAAAGAAAACCAATTTGTTAGTGATTTTAGATGAGTAAACAAGCCAAAATTTTCCATTTATCAAAGGAGGATATTTACTTGTATATCTGAAATAAAGCTAAGATATGATACTATAATTTCCTATTGCATAAAAAATACAATGGTTTGACAGAATGATTTCTGTATTGATGCATAAACAGTTAGACTTGCATCTATCATAGTTCAGAAAGGAGAAAAATCCTTCCTTATCCCTCAGAGTATTAGTAATATTTTTCTGGTGTTAAAATGTTCCTCAACAGCTGTGGGGAACACTTCAGAAAATTAAAAGAATCACAAGAAGTTAGTTTAAAATTGTACTTGGTCACCATAGCTGCTTTTAGTGTTTCTACTTGCAACTGAGATTTCTCTGATGTCAGGTCTCTACCTGTGAGTATACTCTCTATAGCAGCGTTAGTATCTGGAGAGAAATCATTAATTGAACGATGGATGATAATGACAATGCTTGACATTGTGCTCCCTGAAGTGGACAAAGATTTATGTCCAACGGCTATGTACAGAAACTAGTGACCTATACCACAAATATGTACTACACCGGTAGGAAAACTGATCAAATAATTCTGTATCCTTCTCAATCTCAAAGAATCCTTGTTTAGCAATCAGTTCGGTATTTTCTCCACATCACATAGGAACTTGCACCAGTGAAGCCCACAGGATATTAACCCGATTATGCATTGGCCACACTGCGCTTACTCATTCCTACATTCTGTCCCGTGAACTTCCTCCTAAATGTACTCTGTGTGATTCTACTCTTACCGTTCAGCATCTGCTCACTGTTTGCCCAAGATACACTCACCAGCGACTTCAGTATGGAGTTCCTGAGAACCTTCAGCTAGCTTTGGGTGATCAACAATATCACAAGAAAATCATCAAGTTCATCAAAGCTTGCAAAGTTAATGTTTAAATTCAATGTAAACTTCATGATGTTTCCTCCTTTTTTTCCTCAATGTTTAGTCGCGATATGACTTTTATGTTGAAGCGACTTCAAATAATAAATAAATTAAAAAAAAATGTCTATGCCCTTGAAGTGTTCACACCATATATGTAAATAATCAATGCAGCCTTCATAAAATGTTATTGCAGTTTCTTCCACGCCTTCTTTCTTAACCGATCCACTTTCTTTCAGTGAAGTTATCCTATGCCTATATCTTCTCCTTCCAAAGTTTTGTTTGTCTTTCTGTTTGTGTTATTTTGTTATTTTCATTCCGCGTGACCAAAATTATTATTAACTATCACACAGAAAGCATTGATGTTAATTGTGAAACCATTCCCAGCCAAAACATAGTACTTCATCACGATGTCTGAAATTCCACTAGGGTGCGATTGGAGATCCAGCAGTTTCACTTTCACACATTGTAACTAGATAAAATTGAACAAGAATAGGAAATGTTTTCACGTTTCCATGATTTGAAACATCGGTGAACAAAGAAAGGGAATGTAATTCTGGCGTAGAAATGGGTGCAAATATAACAATATAACATCCTGGTACATGTTAATTTTTTATTAAAAAATGTTTCAATACAATCATTTTCACTGAAACTCTGATTTTTCTAACTGGATTGTAGGTCCACACTCCATATACAGCAATTTCAAGATCCTTAGTGTAGGCATTGTATTTTTGAACAATGTTGTCATTATTTTAGAGATACTTGCGCCTATTTCAGCAGATTGATGCCATGAAGACCTCAAATGCTTTGTTATACTGCTACCTCCACCACATGGGACACTAAAAGTTGTGCTATATGTTTTAAATTTCACGCTACTGTCTGGATTATGCATACTGGAATATCCATATTTCCTTTCTAGTTCACTGTTGAGAGTCTTTTTTCCATTTAGGAAGTATCTTTTCTTGTTTAGCACAAAACAAGACCGACGTAAAACTTTCAGTGATAACAGATTTGGTTGTACACGCTCTGACTACTAATCATGCTGATAACGGAAATGGAATCACAGAAGCGGCACAAATGACAAACAAAGTGCATTAAACGTACGTTTTACTAAACCACAAACCCACAATTACAAACGATTCAAGGTGTAGCAGTAGTTCGTGTTAGAGTTTGAACTGTTGTACCTACTCGTTGGTTTGTATCATCACAGGTGTAATGCACTAGTAAGTGGCGCTCTCATTGACGAGCAGTGAATATTGGAAACAGTCCTCACGTAATTTAGCGAAAAGTGGGACATTTGAATTCCATTCGTCAAATGAGGACATTCAAGTTCCCTGCCAGGCTCTTGAAATTCAGGAGGATAAACGTCCCCACTTCCTGCTGGAAGGAGTAGGTCTGGTCAGTTTATACATGAGTCCAGGAGAATATATCCAAAGCTGACAACCACATTCTTAAAGGGAGTTTAATAGGTAAAGTGACACATTGGTCATTTGCTTAATTTGTGAAAGAAGCCTGTCTTCCCTTTTCAAGCGCCCCTGACCTGTTACTTGATTCTTACGCGTTCACACTAATAAGGCGTTTGTGTAGGAAGGCATCTAGTGTAGGAAGAGGATCTCGATCCTGAAAAACTGGTCATAGAAAGTGCTTCTTTCACATGTACAAATGCGTGATAAGGGAAGTATCTCACTATATTGATGATGTTAGTTCGCCGCAGGCTTTGCAACAAAGCGACAACATATTGAAACTTCAGTCACTGTCATTTCATTAGTTCCTGTCTTCAAGGTTCCAAATTGTACATCTGTATGGTTGGTTATTACCTGATTGGAACAAGACAAGAAGGACATTTTCATAATGTTAACACTGTTAACATTAGATATTATCAGAATGAGATGGTGCACATATTCCACACACGTATTCTTAATTTTCGTTACTGCAATGAATACACTTCTGTGTAGAACTATAGACGTTAACATAATAGCATTCTTCGTCCAAAGAGAACGCGATGTTCTCTAATGCAGTTATGTCTATGACAGAATTTACATTATTGGTCAAAACCCCACTTAAGTGTAGGCTCCCGAGTGGGAAGCAAACTATGTAAATGTTTCCTAACAAAATATATGCGAGTTGTTATGTGCCCCTCCTGAATTTTTCGTTGTAAGTATGTGACTATTGTTTATTTATGCCAACAAGCTTACTGCTGGTGTTTTTAAACACACAAGCCGTGTGTTGTTGTTGTTGTTGTAGTGTTTAACGCCCGCTTTTACTACTACGGCACCGCAGGCGGTGACACTGATGATACATGAAGATGGAGCACCGGTGGAATGAGATGGCGGGGGAAACCGGAGTACCCGGAGAAAACCCGCCCTGACGCCGCTTCGTCCACCACGAATACCACATGCGGGTCCCTGGGATCGAACCCGGGCCGCCTAGGTGGTAGGCGAGCGCGCTAACCGCTCGGCCACGGCGCCGCCACAAGCCGTGTGTGGGCAATGTTTAAGAGGTTGAATCAGAAACTGAAAAATTCAATGCCATAGCCGGGATTTGAACCACGGATCATCCGCTTATCGAGCGGCTGCTTTAGCCACTAAGCTACCATGGCCAACTTGCCAGTACGACATTAAATCCTCCAGCTAATTCGTACTTTTTCCCGGTTAACCACAAGGGAATCTCACATCAGAGATAAGTGACTATTGCCCAATAATACGAAATATCTGATAGTTCATTTTCCCTTTTCTTTCATTTACACTCCAAAACTACGTCCACTAAAGAGACACTTGCCAGAAAAGTAAGATAGAAGGGAGAGGAGGCGAAAAAACTTACCGAGCGAAAGCGCTGGGAAGAATATTTACCTTACATTCCCCGAATCGCTTCCTTTCATTTC
This sequence comes from Tenodera sinensis, assembly GCA_030765045.1. Taxonomy (NCBI): domain Eukaryota; kingdom Metazoa; phylum Arthropoda; class Insecta; order Mantodea; family Mantidae; genus Tenodera; species Tenodera sinensis. Next base: position 114,490,104 of record CM060964.1, read on the forward strand.
ATTCATTTCAGTCTCTCTCCGATCTTTCCAGGTTGCGTCAGCAGGGTTGCCAGTAGGATGCGCTGCGGGGGAGCTTGTGCTCTGAAAATACAGTGTTCGGCTGAGGGGAGGCGCTACGGTCAGCTGGTCGCCCGCCAGAGGGACTGATTTATCAGCCGGACCTGGCTCGGTGGTGCACCCTCTGTGGCGACTTAGAACTCAGCCGGGCTGAAGAACTGCGTGCATCTGTTATGCGTTCTGGCCGCCTGTAGGGTACTCTCATATCATCCTTCCTCCCGGGGTCTGCCGCACAATAAGCCATCTGCTGACGTACCGGGATTCCTACCGTGACAGACAAGATAAGGGGGAAGAAACTTCAGGCAACTAACAGTGATGGTGACATAGCGCGAATGCGTCTAATTTCCACTTATCGGCTAATTATGAATAGGTGTAGCCACCTCCCCCTTCTAGAAAAGAGTAGAGGTAACATATTGTGTCTCCTTCTAATATGGTGGAAACCGATATTATCGATCTTTCGCGTAGTAAATCGCGAATATAAAGCAAATGCCTTTTTGGAAATTCTCTTGAATATTTTCCAGTTCTCGAGATGTTAGCATTTTAGTACTCAAACACTAGTTATAGGTCCTAATATAAATTTACGCTTTCTAGCTTGGTGGTCACCACAATGATAGGATCTTTGGTTCCTGCTATTCAACTTTCCTGTTCTCTTATCATTTTCGCTCTTTCTTCCTCTACTCGTCATTTCCTTAAAATATATTTCTATATATATTCTTTCTTTATATTCTTTGTTATATTCCAAGACAACTCTTTATTTTTGAGTTTCTCATAAAAGGTACCAGTATAAGGGGGTAAGAAAGTTCATAACTTCCCCTACATTATTGAAGGTAGGTAGTTAGATACAAATAATTATGTGGAATGTGATTTTTTTATTTCAGACATTAGTAGAAAGAAGCATGGAATAACATGTTCCTAAAACACAAAAGCTATACCCCCTTTCCTCTGCGCTAAGTATGAAGGAGGTGGCAGGGAATACCATAAAGAACACACCCTAATAACGCCCCTACAGACGATCAGATATCGATGTACTTTACTTCTTGCGTGATATGTACAATGAAATTATTTATCTAAATTAACATGAGGTACATGTTGCAAGAGTAGCCTGTGGGAACTATACAAACATAAACGATGACGGGCGGACGGAGGGACGCACGGAGGGAGGCACGGAGGTAGGAAGGGAGGGACGGAGAGATGAATGGATAGAGGGATGGATGGATGGATGGACGGACGGACGGATGAATGGATGGATGGATTTAAGGGCCCATCGGCAGCTAGGTTATTTGGGCCCGTAAACGATAGTGCGTAAAATAATACATGTGAAAGTGATACATATCTTTTTAATGGTGACTGTTTAAAACACTCTTTCCATAAGGACAGAAAGAATATGGAACTATCTTGAGGCATCAGGCCTGACGTCACATATGTACATATAACGGTGCAAGGCACTTAAGCCTTTTCGAGGATCCAGAAGAACTTTCAGACACAATACTTGTATCATAGCTACACACATTCTCAATGAAGATTTACAAACAATGTAAGAAAATATAGAATAAAGAAATAAATTTAAAGTTCTGAAAATCAGGATGCTCAGCAATTTCATTCCTTTTAATTCCATGCAGTGATCGTAAAACAGAATCATAAGAAATATATTTTTTAAATAGGAACACTTGTCACTAAAGAGGAAAACAATTTTAAATCATTATATCCCGCGGTTCACATTTCTCTCTAAATAGGTGATACGTTCTGTTACTTTTTCGATACTTGTCACTCTTGCTCTCTATCTCTTTCTTTCCTTCTTTCCTTCGTCCCTCCCTTCCGTCCTTCCTTCCTCCCTCCCTTCGTTTCTTCTTTGCTTCCCTTCCCTTCCTTTCCATTCCCTTCCCTTCCCATCCCTTCCTTTCCCTTTCCCTTTCCTTCCTTCCTTCCTTCCTTCCTTCCTTCCTTCCTTCCCTCCCTCCCTCCCTCCCTCCCTCCCTCCTCCCTTCCTTCCTTCCTTCCTCCCTCCCTCCCTCCCTCCCTCCCTCCCTCCCTCCCTTCCTTCCTTCCTTCCTTCCTTCCTTCCTTCCTTCCTTCCTTCCTTTCTTTCTTTCTTTCTTTTCTTTCTTTCTTTCTTTCTTTCTTTCTTTCTTTCTTTCTTTCTTTCTTTCTTTCTTTCTTTCTTTCTTTCTTTCTTTCTTTCTTTCTTTCTTTCTTTCTTTCTTTCTTTCTTTCTTTCTTTCTTTCTTTCTTTCTTTCTTTCTTTCTTTCTTTCTTTCTTTCTTTCTTTCTTTCTTTCTTTCTTTCTTTCTTTCTTTCTTTCTTTCTTTCTCTCTTTCTCTCTCTCTTTCTCTCTCTCTTTCTCTCTCTCCCTCCCTCCCTCCCTCCCTCCTTCCTTCCTTCCTTCCTCCCTTCCTTCCTTCTTTCTTTCTTTTTTTTTTTCTTTCTTTCTTTCTATTTTTCTCCTTCCCTTCTTTCTTCCTCCCTTCCTCCCTCCCTTCCTCCTGTCCTTCCTCGCCTCCCTCCCTTTACTCCTACCCTCTATTTCCTCTCCCCTTTCCTACCTCTCTCCTTCCTTCCTTTCTTTCTGTCAGCCTTGACACGTTTCTTTGCCTTCATCAAATTTTAATTTTTTCTTTGCACTTTACTTCCGCTTGCAGAGTGAGGTTGACCATCTTTTCTCCTCATTCTTCTGATCCTTTCTTTCTATGTACGTTTTTGGCATTTTAAATTCTTATTTACTATTCTCAGAACTTCCCTTGCTGATGCAGATTCTCTACAAGATACAGAATCTCCAGTGTCACCTTCGATGCCCTCTCGGATATTTCAGTCTTCGTGAATTTGCAGCTGCCAGCTGCTTCAGTGGTGAAATATGAAATCTTTTTGCTCAGCCGGGAGTGAGGATATAAGCTAAATTTACAGAGGCATTTAATGGAGGTTAATAATGATGCATTTGAAGCGAGTTTCCGACCGTTTAAGAATGCAGTGTTAAGTATTTCTGAAGCTAAGAACAAAAAAAGTGTAATGTTGAAGTTTTGAATCTTCTAACTGTTGACGTACTAATATCTTATATGGTTTAAAATAAGTGTTCCCGTAACAATAATGCGAAGCGTAAATTGCTGTGAGAAGCTGAAATGCTAATTGGATGATTCCATGGTGGTGACCGCTAAATCTGCATAACTCGAGATTGATTTCACTAGAAACCTAATTACCTTACTAATTGCTTATGATTAATATGTAAGCTGCTAATGGCCTGTTCTCATAACAAACTTTTGCATTGTCTGGCTAATGGCTGGTACTCTCGCTTCTTACATTATGCATTGATTTTAACGTATGGACGTTACATATCTCTTCCCTAATATTTCTTTATAAAAGTAATAATATTACTCTTTTCTGGTGTCAAAACTTATCTTTGAGTTTATTCCTATAGGACATTGATATCAGAACTGTACTTTTTTCACCACTTCGTTTCCGAGTGGTCACTTTTTGTTTTGGGCAGGGAGAAACACGAGAAATATTGTCCGAAAATTCACAAAACCTTGAGGGTGATGGAATGTTTTATTCAGGTCTAACTGAACACCTGATCTTATTTGTGAAACAGTATTGCGCCCATCGTCAGCTGGATTAAGTTGCTCTTCGGGCCTCTGCTCTCATCGTTCCCTCACAGAGGAGCCAGTAGGGGCAAAAAGGGCCTACTGCTCTAAGTACAGCCAGCTTCACATATTTTCCGATGGATGAAAGGATGTAGGGGGACAGAGACGAAGAATTTTCTTATGAATTACTTGCGCCTGGTCCTTCCGACCCAGCGACGGCTTCACCAGAGCTATTTGCTTTTGTGTGAGTTCCTCTGATGTGTGGTCAGAGCAAACAAGAAGCTAAATAATTAATTTTATTGTATAAAAAAGCAGTTATTTTTCCTGCACGTATTTAAACAAGTAACATTGCTTTTTTGTGGTAGCATTAATGGCGTTTAAGAAATATGTTTTAACAATTCTTTAAACAAAGATAACAACAACACTAATGCTAATAATATTAATACTATTACTACTACTACTACTACTACTACTACTAATAATAATAATAATAATAATAATAATAATAATAATAATAATAATAATAATAATAATAATAATAATAATAATAATAATAATAATAATAATAACAATAATAACAATAACAACAATAACAACAATAATAACAATAATAACAATAATAATAATAATAATAATAATAATAATAATAATAATAATAATAATAATAATAATAATAACAGTAATACCGAAAATAAAACTAATAATAATCATAATAACAATAACAACAATAAGAAGAGGAAGAACGACGACGCGACAATGATAGATAAACCGCTTCTAATTTAAAGGGAGATAAGGAAAAAAGCTGAGGGGAGGAAAGCTACGTCGTAACCTATAGAAGCTGATGCCTCATAGTTTTTACTTTCTCTACTATGTTTAGTAAAGTAGAGTTAGTAATGAATTGTATCCAGAAATTCTATGTCGAGATTTCGCAAGAAATATATGTTTTGAGGCGCCCAGAATTCAAAAAAAAAAAAAAAAAAATCATTTTTAGAAAAAGGTTTGTTTGTCTTTCTGTCTGTGAGTCTGTGGGCAGCATAACTCAAAAACTAAAAGTCGGTTAAAAACCAATGTTGGTACTTAAGTTTAATTTATTTCAAGGATGTGACACGAAGATTTTGAAAAAAATTGCTCCACCCTAAACTACCCTTTACATGGAAAATTTTTCGATAATTTTGATTGATCAAAATGCCATATATTGAGATATTTTTATCACAAATGAAATGTACATCTTGAATTTTCTGGCTATACCCTATGAGATCCTATTTACTCTGGATGACATTTGCATAACTCCTAAACCGTAAGAGATAGACCAAATCTTACTATACAAAAATGTAGATCTTATTAAAACACACAATTTATATCTGAATAAATTTTCTGGTACAGTGAACCATTTCGAAGATATTCCTCGTTATTTGTGTAAGTTTGGGAGAACTTATGCTTCTGTGAAATGGAACATCGCTATTCAATGTTTTATGTTAACCGCGCAAAGAGAACGGAATTTGAAAGCTTTAAAAGATTTGATTATCGCTCAAAGCCTACTGTATTCTCATATTCCCGTTGCACATGCAAGAAAACGAGCAATAAGATAATTTTTGCGAATATTTATCTCAATTAACACGAAGGAGATATACTGCTCGCAAAAGTTAAAGGCACGTGAACGCTGACCAATGCTCAAACGGAGCGCTGTTGCCAAGCGTAGTGCGTGTACTTGCAGAGGTTCCGTACATAAGAGCGCGTACCACATTCGGCAGCGCTGGTAGGAGGAGCAAGCTTAGGATTCGCTGGAGTCTGCAGTACGGCCCTCCTCCATATGCCTTTAACTTTTGCGAAGATTATAGAGGAATAAGAGTTTCTAAGAATTGTTAGTACAAGAGTAGAGAAAGTCATATGAGTGCAACACATCAGAGTTTTTTGAAACATGCTCTTTTGCGATTTACAGTAGTTGTATTACTTGGTTACGCTAAACATTCATTTTCCTTTGAAGTTCTGTTTTCCTGCTATTTCCGACAAACAGCCATTCAATGTTTTAAACTTTGATGTGGAAGTTCACGTCAAATACACGATTTCAAGTTCGCTGAATAAAAACAATTTCGAAATTTTGCAGCTCGCATACCTGTGTCTCCATGAATAGCTTAAATGCAATTATATTACAATTACTTAAACTTGTAAACTTAATTTCATTATAGAGTGATATAACGCCTCTAATGCCGCATATTTAGTTTCCATCCTCGCTGCGAGTTCGTCGTTCTGGATTTATAACGTTAATGTTGTTTTCCTTATACAGAGATTACTTTCTTACGACCAAGTCTCAGAGAAATGTTGGAATGATATTTTCTTTGGACTTACAAACACGTTACGCCCCTCACCCTTGTAGACACACATGAGCTGGTAAGTCGACCTTTGGGACCACCTGGCATAACCTACCGATAAACTATCTTGCCTTCCAGACGCGGCTAGGAACACGTGGCTCGGAAAGCATTTAGTCTGCTGTACATAGTCCTGTCTCGGTAACGCGGGGGCCCATCCGTTGTCCATCTACCTGTACCTTTAGAAGTAGTGAGACGGAGTTTGTGGCCCGCATTCGGGATGTAGCGGGTTCGATTCTCGCGGTCGACCTTCCTGATCTTGGGTTTTGTTGGGGGTTTTTCCAGATCACTCAGGCGAATGCTGGAAAGGATATTTACCTTCCATCTCCCGTTTCACTTTCCTTCTTTTCATTCACTTCATTCTCTCTTTCCAGGTTGTAAGAGTCAGCGGATTCGCCGGTGGGCTGCGCTACGGTGATACTTGCGATCTGGAAATACGGTGCTCGGTTGAGGGGAGGCGCTGTAGTAGGCCGGCCACCCTTCCAGGGCGGCTGATCAGCTGGACCTGGCTGGCTAGTGGCGGGCTATCTGTGATGAAAAACTTTCTGTTGGGCTGAAGCACTTACCTGCACCTGTTAGAGACCCACCGTGATTGTTCCGTCTGTGATGCGTTCTGTCCGCCTGTAGGGTACTTTCACCTCATCCTTCCTCTCGGGGTCTGACTCACAATAAGCCATCGGCTGACGTGGCGGAATCCCTACCGTGAGAGGCAGACAGACGGAGGAGCTTCCAGTAACAGGAAAACAGATCCGAACATATGCCATAGTGGACCCATTGATCTTCCAACGTAAGCTCTGGGAGACCCAAATGGCGACCACAACTGGACGACGAAATGCGCTAGTAATGACGGTGTCCTTAACGATTCAAATGTAACACCCATCCTCGTGTCAGCTAGCCATCTTAGCCACCTGCAACCTGAGGTTCCGGGAATAGACGAGACAGCTCCCAGAAACGAAGGGGACACCAAAGGTCTCGTCAAGCGCTAGGCAGAAATCGTTTCCAGAGTGCAAATTCTTGCCGTCCGGCCGCAACAAACCAACTGCGCCACCTGACCCTACAATCCTAAGACCGATGAAAGGAAATGATAGCGAAAGGAAATTGCCCTAATCGGGACACAGCTCATGCTTTTATTTCACATCAAAAACTGAAGAAAGAGAACGGGTTTGATGAACTCGTTTTACACATATGCATCTAGAGCGACCGGGAGGATTATCTTCTGACGGTACTAGTGTTTGAAGGTCTGATCCCTTGCTACTGCTGCTGTTTAAATCTAATATTGCCAAAGAGAGAAAGTGTAATATACAAAAACTCTAATTTAAACATAAAAGTCACGGCAAAGTTTTAATAGCTTCCTTGACATTTATAGCTTCAAGCAAAACAGAAATGTTTGAGTGTATGTGCTAGGAATGTAATGCAAACAGAAAAGACTTGATCGTGACTGTCGTATTGTGAACTTGTTGAAGTGTGAGGGACAAGATAACGTCTGTTTTTCCAGGTGTATCGATGGTCTCGGAATGGCAACTATATCTATAAGTTAACTGTATATCACATGCTGCTAATAACCATCCTAAGACAGGACACAGTGTTTAATATTACGTAGGGAACAAGAGTGTTTAACAACACATGCTTCAAGTACTCCTTATAAGGTGTCTTGTTTTCTGATCTAAAGAAAGGAATGACAAATAGCTAGTTATAGAAATGTGTGTTTCCTTTCTGTCCCGCGTTAAATTCAGGAATAAAACATCCTTAGAGATGCTGCTTCCACGAGGACATCAGAAGGTTAATACTGTTTCTATGTGCAACTGTTCATTCCCACTATTGCCTTGTCTCATACTCCCCGCTGATCGCAAGCCTTGGCGACGTTACACGTTGTCAACAAAATAGTGGCACCCTCCTCCAGAGGCATTCATATCATGGCGGATTTATAATTATATTTTGTCTTTATTAAATTGCATTTGAAATTCTTTTTCGTTTCACATCAGTAACATTAAGACAATCCGATTTATTTTTTTGACCGTCAGCTTATGGTAAGACAGGCAAAAGTAAACAAACAACTTCGTGCTTCTATGGTCAGGGAGGCAGTGGTATAGAAGCTTTTAATGACAGTCGGGATCAGATATCTTATATTTCAATATGTTCTTTATGCTATTGTTTAAATACGTTCTGTAACAACAGTTGCTACAAAGATTATACCATAATACTGAAGTGCTAGTATTTACTAACAGAAACACTGAGCCAGTTGGTTCTGCGTTAGGCTTGCATTCTGAAGAGTACCGGGTGCGATTACCATCTACCACCCATTCTAATATTGGGCTTTTCTTGGTTTTCCCTAGTCAGTAGGCGAATGCTGGGGTAGTTTCTCATCGACCACGAGCTTCTTTCCGTCGTCTTTCTTTCATTTCGTTTCCTTCTCGTGTTTCAGGTGTGTTTCTGGGATTCGTGGTGTATGATGGTGCCGATGGCGAGATGCTTGCTTCAAGGAAAGGGTGTTACCCGTGTAGATAAGAGGGCTGCCTCTATGTAGCTTCAGTATTGGGTCGGCTCTTCGAGCTAGGAAACGTTAGGGACTTCTTCGCGTCTTCATGGCCTGTTTCTGGTGTGTAGCCTCCTAGGGCTCCTTCAGTTCATCCCTTCCGCTTGGGAGGTGGTACTTGCAATAGAATTGTTAGTGAAGGCTCCTATTTGTTTTATAACTTATAGTAATACAGATGCATATAAACTCTGAAATGCTCCACTGACTATTTATCTGTCTATAGTTTGTACTGATTTAAGCGTGCATTTGCAGCACTAAAGTGTACTTTTCTACTTACTTCAACATAGATGGTAAGATATTAATGCCAGTGTTAGCGCCGAACTGAGCTGATTGCTATTCATTTAGTGTTTTCTATAATAATTAAAACATTCAACATTATACTTCTACTGTCAATTATATTCGCTACTAGCATATTATAATGTATATTAAGAATACATTAATGGTAAAGGCACGTGTTATATGAACCACGTTTCCATAAGGAATTGAAGGCGATTTGAGTTTTCTTTCCGAATGGAATACTGCATGGAGACGCAGATACAGATTATTGAATCTTGAAACTTGAGTCTCATCCTCTTAAAAGCAGGGTCGGATCGAGGTTTTGTTGTATGGGGACATCTACCGTATGAAAATAGATTTGATTACGCCAAAGATGTTATCTTCTGTACTCGTAACACGCTGCACGTTTGTCACTTTGTTCTCTTAGCAGAACTGGTGCAATAAAATATAACAGTGTCACTTTTATTGTTCCAATAATCTCGCCATATATTATTCTCAGAAGCATCCACTAACTTCAAAACCTGCTTAAAATACACAGAATAAGAAACCTGAATATGTATCGCAGGTTTCCTAGCATAAATCAGGTTCACCGTAGTGTTGGGGCTTTGGGGCTCACAACTACCAACATAAAAGCTTGAATTATTTGTTCTCAACACTTAAATATCCAAATCGATATCAATATGTATTGAATTTAACATGGAAACGCGGATCGCATTCGATATAGGATTGTACTCAAATCGGTTTCAAACCCCCATGGAAAGGTAGTAATTGATTTCAAGTACTGGCTTAGGGAAGAACGAGAATCGTGGTCATTACGTAAAATACTCGACAATGCTTGCTAACAAAAATTCCTTGGAGATCTTTTATTTTCAGCAATAACATTGTAAAACATAAATAGTTATAAAATCTAAATAAATTTAAACTTAAATTCGATATTTCACGCGCGGCAATGCAATGTGCGCCAACAAAGACTCACGTGAACCAGTGGCGAAGCTGAAAGGGTATCTGAGAGTTTCAGGTTACCCAAACTAAAGCGCGTCTCACCCTTAAAAGACAGTACACGTTAAATGGAGCGCAGTGTTGCAACATGTACTAGTTGCGAATCTTTCTCCGCGAGCGACTCGAGGTGGCCTGAGTCCTGTACTTAGTCCTTCAATTGCTGCTTGACGAGACGGCCACTTTTAACTTTGGTATCCCTCCACGCCTTTGTTACTGTATGACCTAAATTTACAAATGACTCGTCTGCATAAACAATTGATTTCCCCTGGTCCCTAAACCTTTTACGTCTTTTAGATATTTATGTCGCCATCTGATGATATCGATATCGTCTCTTTCTATTAATATGCTCTTGTTACCCTTTCTTTCATATTCGAACCCCAAATCAGAGTGGCCCTTGAGAAATTTGGTAGGGTCTCATCACTGTTGAACTGTGACAAAATTATATTCAGCGTGGGTGGAATATTTGCAAACAGTAAAGAATGAACAATTCGCCGCACTCCACATTGCACTATTCAATCATATTGCCTTAACCTAGCGTTTTGTGTAGTCCCGCCCTTTTTGCTTTCTTTTTCGATGGCGTTCTTAGAGGTCCTTTCATTAGTTCCTTTTTAATCATACACACTACTGCTTCTGAACACCCGATAGCCTTAGCTGTTTCTTTTACTCCCTTACACGCATTTTACTTCAAAAATAATCTAAATAATTCATAATTATTTGGCGTTCCTTACTTCTTTATTTACCAACATATCGTCTCTTCCTAGCTTCACCCTCCATAACTACAAATATTTACAAAAATATTAAACAAATAACTCAATAACAGCTCACAGTTACACACACGGCTTCTTTCGAACTAATGCTAGTGCTGCTCCTTATACTATCTTCTGTGTCAGGCCTGACGCTGAATAGATGAATACCTTTTGTTTGCCCTACCTGATAAAAGAAAGAGGTTACTGCCTTTTGGTTTATTTTAAAAACTTTCTCCAACCTTCCTCAACATTTGTTCTCGCTGGTTCCCTGATGTAAACTCAATAACAAAAAAGTTTCACACTGCCTAACTTTTGCAGTGCACATATATAAAATTTTCCGAAAACATTTAATTTAAAAAATTATAACACTTAACTGGGTAAACATAGAGAATTCAAGGTAGGCAGGTAGTAGCACTATAGTTTACTCTACCTAAGGAAAAAATATAGATGCATTCTAGCAGTTAGTTTGTTAGTTAGTGCGTGATGAGTGTAGAAACAGCAAATATCGGACTTCTATTGAAAAAAAACGTTTTCTGAAGAAATTTGGACCTATAGAAATGTATAATGACTCTGAAAAGGATATAACCTGATAGAGAAAAAAATTCTGCATAGGATAATGTGTTCAAACCTGAAATTTATAACAAATGAATATTTATACCATTCTATTAGGAATCTGGCAACAGAGCGACGGTAGAAAAGGACGCGGCTAATGGCAACTTGTATGCGCTAGATAGAGACAGAGATGTCCCATTTAACTCCATACTGTCTTCTAAGAGTGAAACGCTATATAAATACAGATACATTTAATGGTATATGTTGCATATAAAAAGTAAGAAAACAGTGTCTAAATGTCGTAATAGGTTGCTTGTACGCTCCTAAAGGGACTTATAGCAGCGTAAAACGATAGAAGTCTAGAAAACGCGAGACTCACACCTGTTACTAGGCGTTCCTAAGCAACCGTCCCTCTCCAAGCCACGTAATTCTAATGCTTGTATGTATTTCCCAGAGTCTAGACTCCGGCTTATTGCTGCGTGGAACGTTGGATTGCAAGGCGTGTTACATTTGTTATTCTTTTGTGCTGTGAATTCAAAGTACTCGCAGTTTTTCCTACACTCTGTGTTTTTTCTCTCATTCTTTACAACCAGTGAGATTAATTATTTAGTTATCCATTTTATTAAAACATAATTATCGTCCCTTTCTTTGAAGAAAACTGTGATTTAAAGAATAAGAGACAAACACCACATCTGAATATTGTACAGAAGTATGGAAACCAAAAAGGAACTTTCCAGTCCCAATGCTACAGGGAGTATCTATGGCTCATAGCAAGTATAATGAACTGTAAATTATATTGTTATCTTTGCGTAATATTTGGAGGAAGAAAGCAAATGGGATGAGATTGGCATAAGTTGAGTAATTTTTTTCATAGAAGGACGCATAAACATCAAGTTTCCATAGGAATATATCGAACAACAAGCATTTTCATCTTGTTAGAAAATGTAGAATCGACCATTCCTTATCAGAGGCAGCCCAACGAATCAGTAAGTCGTAATAAACGATTTATTGAAGATTAATTGAAGTGGTGTGTTACCTAGGGAAACGAGAACTCCCATTCGGGGAAAAGACGTGAATGAAGACTGCCAATAAAGGTAATTGTTGTCTCGAATTGCATGGGCACGAAGAAATTTCATAAGAGAGAATTTGGAATCCACCTCAGGATTTAAAGGAATTTTGTGTGATATTCCAAATAATTTTATTGAATGTATTACTCAGATAATAAAAGAAGAAGCTAGGAAAGAAATATCAGCTTGTGGAATTTAAGTTCATTTGTAAAAGACAAATCACTACTGAATAGGTTGGTAACACTGGAAAATGTATTACATGTTCTAAGTGATGCTTTGGTCATGTTTAGGGACAAAATTAATATTTAAGTTAGTATTTGCACTATCTGAAGTGCTACATTTAAGTTTTATTTAGTGTGGCATTGTTGGAATCATTATTGGTGAGTAATTATCACCATTAATTTAGTTTACAGAATTTAAGCAGTGTGGGAGCTCAACCTAGAAAATGGCTGCAGCTAACAGCTGCCAGCTAAATGAACCTAATGTTGTTGCAAATACCAATGTTTCTTCTAGAAAGTTATCTTATTCTGAAGCTGTACATCCAAACAGAGCTATAGCGTTAGAAGCTCATGATAACATTGCAGTTAAAGAATATGTCCTTGCAATAGGGCAACTTACTGCCCAGCAAACATACGATTTATATCTCGTGTATCCAATAACAGAGTTTGCATGTACTTAGCAAACAAGAATATTCTAACTGAACTAACCACCAAGCACCCTAAACTAATGATTAAAATTGTTTCACTCCAAATGAGACCCCTTCTCGAAAAAAATAAACGAGTAATCACATCAAATGTTTGCCCAGTAATACCAAACTCGAGGAAAATCTTTTGAAATTAGGAATCTAACCTGTGTCATCCATTGAACATATAAAAGATGGAATAGCTCTCCCTTGTTTCTCCCACATCCTAAGTTTTAGACGCCAAATGTGCTTACATCCTAAGAGCATGGAAAAGTTAATTAAGTATGAAAGCACAAACTATTGCATTTACTTTTCCACCGATACACCTGTGTGCTTCTTGTGTAAACAAGAAGGACATTTGGCCAGATAATGCACTCAAACAGACAAGAACAAAACAACAGAAATGGCCTCTCAAGAAAAAAACTTCAACAGTCCTCTCTTGTTGTGACTTTCCACCTATAAATACAGCTCCAAAAGTCACATCAAACAAAAGGCAAAACATGTTGAAGTTCAACAAACCAAAGTATCCAACAATAATGTTACAATACATCAAAACCAAGTGCCTGCCGTAAACACACAGGGAAATTCAAACACACCATTCAATCAGGAAACAAAAGACAACAAACCAACCACTGGTGACAAATAGATGTCTGAGACAGTAAATAGGAATAGAAGGCAGAAATATGAATACACCGGAAAAGCTCCTCCAAACAACAGTATCAAATATAGAAACTTGGTTGAAAAAAACCTGGACTAAAGCTCTCAGAAGGTAAAAGCAAGTGTATAGTATTTTCAAAATCCAGACAGAAAGCTACTCAACCCGATGTATGTTCATGACAAAAAATTGAGGTATTAGATGCACTCAAAATACTTGGGGTAACATTTGATTGGAGGTTAACATGGAACCCCCATGTTAAAAAACTTGAGACAATTGCAGAAGACCGCTAAGTATACGCAAAATACTAGCAGCCGACAAATGGGGTGCTGATTATTCTATTCTTATTATGACCTACAGAACCTTGATTCGAACAAAGATAGATTATGAGTCCATAATCTATAACTCTGCCAGACCTTCAACTCTCAATATGCTTGATGTTATTCATAAAACAGCACTACGGATAATTCTCGGAGCACATCGCAGAAGCCCTTGCGAAAGCTTGCAGATAGAAACAGATGTACCACCACTCCAAGTAAGAAGAAAACAACTAACTCTTGCATATCTGATTAGATCGATTTCCTCTATAAATACAAGAGAAATTCCTGATACCTTATACACGAAAACAGACAACTCTTCAGTTCCCTTTGGTGAAAGATCATACTGTTATTTTAGACAACTGGGATTATCTATTCCGGCTTTAATAAGCAGGACCATTAATAATGAAAGCCCGCCATGAAGACTTAAAATCCCAGAAATAAACTGGGGAATGTCTTTTTACACAAAAAAAAAAAAACAAAAAAAAAAACAAACAAGTAGAAAGATCCTTGTACCAAAAATTCTTTAAAGAAATAAATACACATTATCATGTTGTTGTTGTAGTGTTTAACGCCCGCTTTTACTACTACGGCACCGCAGGCGGTGACACTGATGATACATGGAATGAAGATGGAGCATCGGTGGAATGAGATGGCGGGGGAAACCGGAGCACCCGGAGAAAACCCGCCCTGACGCCGCTTCGTCCACCACGAATACCACATGCGGGTTCCTGGGATCGAACCCGGGCCGCCTAGGTGGTAGGCGAGCGCGCTAACCGCTCGGCCACGGCGCCGCCCACACATTATCAAGGCGGCATAGAAGTCTACACTGATAGCTCCCACTCTCAGTATGGAAATGGCTGTGATATACAAACTACCAGAAGCCCATCTTCTCCAATGAACAATGTGCTATTAAAAATGTTTGGAAGATATTAAAGCTAAGGAAAAATATGTAATCTATTCAGATTCCAAAAGTGCTCTAAGGTCACTCCAAAATCTCTCATAAAATAATCTATTAACCAAACAAATTCAAAACACATACAACAAAATTAGCCAGGAAGGTACACAGATAACTTTAATGTGGATACCTTCTCAAGGATTAGAGGGAAATGAAAAACCGGACGAAGAAGCAAAAGAAGCAACAAGACAACCTCCAATTCACCCACCTATCCTGTTCCACATGAAGATGCTATACTGCATGTAAAGAAAAAAACTGATACAACAGTGGAAATACAGCTGGTCTCAAAATAACCAAAATAGCAAACTTCATGAAGTAAAACCTCACGCATAATTTTCAAGAATGTGTAAGTTTCTTAGCCGCCATCAACAGGTGTTACTCGCCGGATTAAGAAACAGCCATACTAAATTAACTCATGATCATCTGTTTACGAAAGAGGACCCTCCAATTTGTGGACATTGCAGCAAAAGTCTAACAGTGAAGCACATTTTTACGGAATGTGACCGCTACTCTAACAACAGGATTAAGAACCAAATTCCTATACGTCTCCAGGCAGCATTAGATAAACCGTCCAACATACCACCTCTATTTAAATTCTTAAAACACTGCAAATTAACCAGTTTACTGTAAACATGTGTAAACTCTGTTTAAATACTGTTAAGACGTACATACAAGTTGTCGCTGCAAGGCCTATGCTGCCAGGCGACATTAAATAAAATTATAATAAAACCAAATCACTGTTGAATGAACTCTTCAGAATCAGAGCTTCAGGGATTGTGTCAGTGATGGATTTGCTGTAGGAAAGGAATGCTGTATGGAGTTAATCTTAAACAAATAAATAACATTAAAAAATAAAATTAAAAGTAAGGTAAGTCTCAGACAACCCAGTCAGTTATGACTAGCTTCGCCATTGACGTGAACTCTAGTTTTTACTGTTTTTGTGCTGTCTGCGTCGCTTCGGTCATTCCACTCGCTGTTATTATCTCATTGTGGGGGTATTTCAAGTTCCTTTCCCTTTTCCATGTCACGTGCTGGCGAGGTGTCATCTACATGCGCTGTGCACTTCAGGTGATGCAACCCTTCCGATAGCCTTTCACCCTCTTTTCTGCTGTCGAAGTCATCAGATTCAGTTACTACCAGAATTATTCACGTGCAAGATGTATCATTTTAAAACGAGACTAAAGGGAGATAGGTAAACATTTGCACTCTTTAAATTCCGTGCGTTAACATCAGTGCATAGTGCCATAAGCATGAGTTACAGTCATTAGTTAGGCAATGTAAAATTTTGTCGTGAGGTCATTAGCAAGTTTCTTAGTGTAGCTCAGGCAATTAGTGAATTCAGTCGGTCATAAAACAGCTTAAAGGTTAGATGCATAGAAAGTTAAGAGTTAGGCAGTTGCCTAGGCACGTAGGATAGACTTATGAAATTCAATATGGGAAATTAAATTCTTGGAGCTTTAGCAAGTCACATATGTAGTTACAGTTGTATTTTAAATAAAAATTAGCAGCTTAAAAGTTGGCAGTAATTGTAGGAACAATAGTGGGGAATATGCTTATAAGCTAGTAATGCTTGCTTGAGTTGATAAAAGAGTGCGTATTCCTAAAACTTTCGCCTTTTCCTTCGTGCTTTTGCCTATTAGAGGAATGTCTACAGTGATCAACTATCGGCATCCTTCAGCGCCTAATGACCGTGCTTGAGTGGCCACTGCAGCTTAACATTTCTGGGACTAACGGCAACGTACACTTCGCATTATTATAACGGAAACAGTTATTTTAGCCCGTAAGGTGTGGATATGTTAGAAGTTAGCGATATAATTCAGTAACTATTTCGAGTGAAAGATCAGAAGTATTCTAATTCTTCAACCTCAAGAGTCAAGCGATAGCGCCATATACGTAGTTTACAGGTATGTCAAAGTAGTCCACCTGAACGAAATTCCAGCACACTGAGGGCGCTGATATGATCCTGGTAATTGACAGCATCGTTAAAAAAAAAAAAAAAAAAAAAAATTATTTGTATGCGCGGCTTGTTGGGATGCTGCCTATTTGTATAGGATTGAAGCTTAATCAGATACTTCATTGTCTGACGAAGATGAGAACGTTGAACCAGGAACTAGCGAGGATGATTGTAATGTTAGTGACAGTTCGTTGGCTATGGAAGATGGAAATATTAACGTCCCCGAGCACTTGCTTCAAGTATCTACCCAGACTGAGATTTAAGAACAGGCTCACTCAAATTCCCCCACCATAAAAGTGGTGGCCAGTATGGAAATGAGTAGGAGGTTATCAACTCGTTAATCTCACCTGGAAGAACGGATGCTGTAAACTTTCTAAAGAAGAATGGTGGATTCATCACGTATCACCGGGTGGATTACCCTACAATCAGTGATTTTCATTTGCTTTCTTACATAGAATCAAATACTAGGAGAGAACTGAAGAGTAATGATTAGAGTGTGCCTCTCGAAGAGCTGAACGAAAAAGGAAAGCTATCATGTACACTCAATGTTTATTATGTACAAAAGGAATGTTTGTGGATTAACTCTGGTCGCGCTCTTAGGGAACCTCTGTGTTCAAAGACACGATGTCTCGAGGTAGATATCAGGAGATTCTCAGACTTCTCCGGTTTGACAAGAAATCAGCAAGGAGTAAACCTCTGCCAACTAAAAAGTTCCCCTTTTCTCAGAAATTTGGAACTAGTTTATAGGATATTTGGCTGTCACTGCCCTAGTGAGAATATTACAATTGATGATCAGTTACATCCAAACAAAGTACGGTCATGCTTATGCAATTTATGCCTAATAAACTTGACAGCTGCAATATATATTGTTGTTGTTTAACGATGCTGTCAATTGTCAGGATCACATCAAAGTCGCCGGTGTTCCGGAGTTTTGTCCCGCAGGAGTTATTTTACATGCCAGTAAATCTACTGACAACCAACTGAGCCACCCAGACCTACTTGACAGCTGCAGCCTGAAATTCTGGACTGCTACTAGAGTAGTACCAAGATATATCTGCAATACTTTCCCTTATCTGGACAAGGATGACAGCCTACCCGAGACACAAACTCTGGGAGCACACGTTGCTCTACAGTTCATGGAGTAATTTTTAAACCAAGGAAGACAACAGACAATTCCTTCTCCTCTCTTCAACTTGCGAAGAAGCTCCAAGCAAAGGAAATCCAGAGCTGCATTATACTGCAGCACCATCTTAAGACAGACTGGCCACAGAGACTGCACCCTTACAGTATATCATAGAAGGGGGGAAAGTAGTAATTCTTTTTAGCACCCTACACTCTGAAATAGCAGTGAGTAAAGAAAGGCTAAAGCAAAACTGGAACATTCTACAACGCTTCTAAGAATGAGGTGGACGCAATAGACTAGATAACACGTAAATATATACTAAAATAGCTCGCAGGAAATGCTCAATGTATGTTTTGTATAATATATTGGACATTGCTGCTATTAATGCGTGGGTCATTTACAATTAAGTAAAGGATAAAAAGGTGGAGAATGAAGTTCATTCTTCAGCTTCTAAATGGCCTAAGCAAGGAAAGGGAACCAGAAATGGAAGCAGGACTACCATCAACCAAAAAGCGGAGGATATGCCAGATCAGCCTGTGTAAAGAAAATAAGACCAGTGATGTTTGTGAATAGTGTCAAAAAGCTGTGTGCAGAAAATGTGCAGTAGAAGTACAAATCATATGTGAAAAGTGCGTGTAGCATGTACAGCAGGCAGATCCATTTGATTATTACTCTATTACAACAGCAGCAAATACGAGTACAACATAGAAAAGCTAGAGTCAACTGACATAGTGTTAATGAGAGTGATCAAACTGACACCATAACATATCTCGTTTTAAAGAAAAATATTCAATGCAGGTATTTATTGCTAGAAATAATATTCTCTATTTTCAAAGTAAATTGTAAAAAATGTTTAAAAACCCCTCTAATGTCAATATATTTTTTATCGATGTGTCCGGGCCCTAATGACCAAGTTGTCGACGGGCCCTTAAACAAAACACACTCACTCACACTCACTCACTCGATGTGTCCAACCTCACTGGAAGACAGATGCTTTGTTTATATATATTGAAGTCACTTAGTTAAATGAAGATTGTCTTTGTATGTATAAGCGGTCAAAAGGAGCCTTCTCATAGTTCTAGGTACATGAGATTCCGTGCAGTTCTAGTGTTAGTCTACTGGTCGAATCCCGATCCGTGATTGCCGCAGGAAAAATAGTAACAAAGCATTTAAATGATGCAATCAATAAATGATTTTATAAGCGGATTTAGACGCCATGTGGAACGTGCAATTCAAGAAACTTTCTACCAAAATGGACGACTCTCAGCTAAAGGCAGCAATTGGACTTTGCTTGATGTGGTAGGAATTCGCTTCTGAATCAACAAGCATAACCCCTTCGAGGAAATAGCTATATTCGCGTGCTTCTATCTGCGTAAGCAAATAAAGCCTGTATAAATCCGCAGAGTTTCAATGAGGCTAAGTGCTTTATGTACGTCATTCTTGCAAACTTCGTAGACAACAACATTCAACGAGTAAGTAAGTATAAGTATCTTGAAGATAGATACTTCACCTATACTTCGTTTCCTATGGCATTGGCTGAAATCCCGAAATTTGAGAAAGACTTCACTATGTCTATAAATGTGTTAATGACTGGATGGGACACATGAGGAATTTTTTTATAAAGGTTTTTACATTCTCACATAAGTACGATCACCTCCACAGTAATAATGATGGTGCTGAGCGGTTAATATGCTCAGGTTCAGGGGTGTGCTGACTCCTCATGGTTAATAATAATAATGATGATGATGATGATAATAACGATAAGGATAACGATAGCGATGATAATGATAATGATAATGACAATGGCAATGACAATGACAGTGACGATGACGATAATAATAATAATAATAATAATAATAATAATAATAATAATAATAATAATAATAATAATAATAATAATAATAATAATAATAATAATAATAATAATAATAATAATAATAATAATAATAATAATAATAATAATAATAATAATAATAATAACAATAACAATAACAATAATAATAATAATAATAATAATAATAATAATAATAATAATAATAATAATAATAATAATAATAATAATAATAATAATAATAATAATAATAATAATATTTTATTATTCAATCTGACCTTATATAAAGGTTTGCCATGTGACACAGAATAGCTTTCATGTGTTTGAAATGAATACATAAAAAGGTTAATAAAAAAAAAACAACAACAACAAAAATACAAAGTTTTTGTTAGTATATGACACAGTTAAATGATTATTTTATATCTTAGTACTTTCAAATTTAAATGTTGTGGTTTCCATACAAATGATTTCGGCATATTGCCACAGAGTATTTTATAGTCGTTAGGACAATGTCGTCCTGTAGCTGTTTAGGGAGCTTATATTGTTGTCTCCATTGCACAAATGATTTTGGTATTGTGCCCCTTGCTCCGAAGAATAGGCCTGTGACCACGATGTTGCTGATATTATATGAGGCACTGAAGAATGGAATTGTGGGCTCATATATTTTCTTCTTTTCACGATCCACTTCTGCTGGCTGGTCTAAGGACGTCTCAAACCTCACTGTGGGATCTAAGATCTCAGCTGTCCCTTTCTTCCTGTCGATAGCAATGACATCAATTCGACGGTTACTGCCACAGTCAGCCATACAGTGTACTTCTTCGTGGACTTCTAATCCTGTGCTTCGCAAAGCATTGGCAAGCAGAGTTCTTATGGTGTTGTGACGCTTTATTCGCAGCAACTCTCCCTGAGGACAATTCCCGAGTACATGCGGTAAAGTTTCTATCTCACTGCAATGTCTGCAGTGGCTTGTACCCGTGGAGCGTCCCGGAAGTGAACGTACTGGAACCACCACAGCTGTCATCTTCAACATGTCACGCCATTCTGAGCTGGATAACCCATTATGTTTTAAAATCCAAGTGTTGGCAGCAGGAACTTCGCCAAAGAGTGTTACTCCTCTTCCTTTCTGAGGGTATGCACACCAGGCTTCAAACTCCTGGCGTCTTAGTTTCTCCCTAAGTTGTTTAACGGAGTTTGTGGAGGACTCCTCTGGTATATGCAACTCTGTGAGGCATCGAGTTCTTATGGCTGCAAAATTGCGAACAACGTTTACATGTTCATCGTCTAGATCTTCAAGTTTGGTGTTAATATTTAATTGTTGAAGATAAGCTTCCCAAGTTGCACGTATTATTGATAATCCCTTAAACTTTGTGCTGGTGTACAGCATACTGTTTGGGGTGTCATTTGGTAGTTGTAGGATTTCCTTCACAGCACTTTTGATCATTTTATCTGCTTTCTGGAGCCATACCGTTGGAATTTTCTCTATTGGAACCGACTGGAAAGGATAGATCAAAGTGGGCCCAATAAACTGATTTATAACTGTAAGTTTTTGACTAGGCTGGAGCAAGTGAGTTGAAGTAAGCTTTTCAAGATTTAATTTTAATTTTTCTAGAACCTGTGTTTCATTAAATACTATTGTGTCCCTAAATGTTAATAATAATAATAATAATAATAATAATAATAATAATAATAATAATAATAATAATAATAATAATAATAATAATAATAATAATAATAATAAAAGTAATAACAATAGAAATAATAACAATAACTAAAATAATAAAATACAATAACAATAAGAAACGAAGAAATGCCAATGAAACATTACATGCCCTCATGTTCGCATGGATTTTGTTACGGCAATTCACAATATTTAATCCGTACTGTTAGACAATAGCAGCATATACAGGAGTGAGTTTTTTCCCTGGAAAATAAAATCAAATCCTGTAAGTGAAGTGGAAAACATTCAGACTGTTATCCGCCTGCGGTGCCGTAAGTAGTAAAAGCGGGCTTTAAACACACACAAAAAACAGACTTCTTGTCCATTATCACGCGCTACACACGATACTGGAAGCCTGAGGAATTCCTCTCCCGCTCGTCTTCTCTTACAAGCGGAACAGAGTCCACTCACGCCACTGGCGCCCGCTCCACAGGAGTCACGCCGTTGGCTTCTGCAACTCTTTTAGCGCACGAAGGGTTATCTACTTACCCCAATGCCGGATGAAGTTGGCCACCTGGTATATAATGTAGGTATTTCTGCAAAGGTTTATCTCGGTTAAGGTCGTCTCCTTAGCACGGTGGTAGCGCAGCCCAGGTTCGATCCCTGATACCACGTGGGGGGTTTTCTCCCATTGGGAGACTTGGTCCGAGGTGAACTCAGCCACGTGAGATCCTTGTGGGACCAATTGGAGAGCTACTTGAGGGAACAGTAGCGGCTCCAGATTGGGAAGACCGCATTTACCGCCGGGGAGGACTCGGGGTGCTATTCATGCCCCACCCTCCAGTACTACACCCCACTCATGACGTCTGTTGTAGGCAGAGGTTGTAAACGCAGCGGTCGGGTGGCAGGCCGTAGCCCGGCACTCGGCTGTTTCGCCGCTGTGTTTAGTTCAGTTTATCTCGGTTAAAACTACTGTGTGTTCACCAGCTCATGGTCTTAGGGAATGAAGGGGAGAGAAGAGGTATTCCACGTAGTGTAATCAGAGTTTTGTAAACTTCCGTGCAAACGTTGTTCTACTGGTTACATGGCCAACTTATCTCCTATGCTATTCGCGCTATATTTAGTCGCTGCTAATGTCGGAAGTAATGGAAAAAGTAGTGTAAAAGTAGATACACCCCCGGCTAGAGGACCTTTAAACCTGCTATGATATTACGGTTGCAAAAAGGGGTTCAGAGAGACTGTTATGTGCGTAAAACGTATCTTTATAGGATGATTGAAACAAGCAAATCCAAACAGGTTCTTAAAGCGGACGAATTTTTTGTTTTATTGGACCACACTGTCGTTTGCTTCTCCCCATACGTGTGCGATTTAAATCCTATAGAACTAGGACTTATTTGCCTTATTATTTATTGCTATTGTAAATCATCATATTTTATCGAGTTGGCGTATTTTGAACAGACTACCTTAGATTGTGTCATCAGCTCGCGATATGTTGGTGGCCAATTACCACCGCTTGTTGTACACTGGTTCTGAGAATTCTTCTTTCTGATTCCGTTGTACTGCAGTCAAAGATGATATATTGAGCCGTTTGTTTTCCTTGTTTGCACAGCACATTGGGTCGTCTACGTGTTTAAATCTGTGCAGGTAGGATTTAGTTTTTCCGTGACCGGTGAGCAGTGTTGTAAAACCCGGTGTGGGTGTTATCTTCAATTTCAGTCTTTCTTCTGTGTTTGGGAAGAACGTTCTGCAGACTTCCCCGTTCTTTGTATTTTCTCATTGTCTCTGCCATTTTCTAACAGTTGTCTTTTTTCCTTCAATCAACATTGTTGAGAGCGGTGTTTTATCAAAGGTGATACTTAATTCGCTGTCAGAAGCCGCTTCTTTGGTTAGTTGATCTGCCATCTCACTGCCAGTGATTCCTGCATGAGCCATCCAAAGTGAATTGTCCACTCGTTCATGATCAGTTGGCAAAGCTGGTGCGAATATTTTCAATTACTGGAGTAAGTGTGAAACGGTTTTGGAGCATAGCAAGTGTAACTGTGCTGACGGTGTAAATGACTTATGACTTTTTGGCTTACAGAATTAGTAAAGTGGTTGCACCTGTTCCAAATATTTTAAGATAGCGAATCCTTTAGCTTCGTTATTTGAGCAGTGTTCTTGCAGTTTACTCTTCAATATGCTAATGTTGATTTTTACTTTTATATGGCTGCTGCCGCATGTGTGTGTGTTTGTGTGTGTCTCTGAGTTTGTGTGTGTGTGTTTAGGTGTATGCTTTTTCCTTCTCTTTTTATTGAATTAAATAAAAGAACAATACATGTAAATTACAATCGGGTGTACAATACTAAATCATTGCTGCATTTTGGTAACAGTCTTTCACCTGGTAAAGCACATACTGTTCATTGCATCGTGTCAGTCGCCTTTGCTGGTCCTCCCTTTGGTTTCATCTGGCAACTAGTTTGCACTGGGTGATGACACTTCCGAGATGGTGACACCTCCATCCAGCTGGTACAATCCTTTACACAGAAAGGACATCTATGTTATGGTGTAGCATCAAGAGAAAGTCGCGTTTTTTCCTTTTGAGGCGCGTCCGATATTCCGTTAAAAATCTCTCAAGGCCACGGACACTGGGAACTGGATCCTGCAACATATAGTGGATATAGCCCATAATAAGCCATATTTGGGCAAAGACGTGTTGTTTTACCTGGATATCTAGATGCAGGATAGCCCTGCGAATGGTATTAGAGTTAGCTGCCATAGTAATGCAGCGGATTTTATGTTGTATCCAGTGCCAAGTTTCGGGAATGCACGTTGTAAGACTGTGGTGAAGGGTGTCAAGGTTGTGGCATCGAGAACAATGCGGTGAATTGCAGATGTTGTGGCGATATTGTTTTTCTGCTGTGGGTACTATGGCATTGAGCATCTTGTAGGCAGGGGCCTTCCAATCCGTCGGGATATCGGCGTAGCGAAAAACTCTCCAAATATTCTTCCAAGGAAGGTTGGGATATTTTTCCGCTGTTGTGGGAGTAGAAGGAAGCTGGAACAGAAGATGACGGTAGAGGATCTTTGTAGTAGGAATTTGATCCCCAGAGACGAAACTCGCAGGTAAAGTGGTAATACATTTCACCATCCGGCGATAAATGACATGGCTCATTAATGTTCCCGTGCTGGACTGAAGTTGTTTGTTGTCCTTGAGATGTCCCAGATGTAAAGACGTTCTAATGAACAGTGCTGAATATTTCTCGGAAACCTTTATGAGTCCGAGGCCTCCACTCATGATGGGACACCAGAGCTGAGATTTTGCCACTTTATGCACATGGCCATTCCACAGATAGTATGATACTGCCACCTCGATGCGCTGGGAAATCTCTTACGGGATGGGTAGAATTTGGGTCAAATACCGGCCCAAGAGGTTAACAAACCAAACTCTCTGGAGAATGTTGAGGTTTCTACTCAAGCGGCGCTGTAGGGAATGACGGATGCGATTGAGTAAGGATGTCCAATTTAAGTTGACCATTTCTGTGACGTTCGTGGTGAATTGGAGGCCTGGGATAGGGACGTGGTCTTTAATGGGAACATCAACCACAGTTAACGTCCGAGGCCAGGTCCCAAAAGCGATCAAGGAGGACTTTGGATAGTTAATCTTCGCACAAGATGCCTGTTCATGAAACTGTAATATGTGAGAAAGTAAGAAAACTTGATGATGGTAGCAGAGTAGCAGGGTCATATCATCGGCATGAGTTTTTATGGTGAGCAGTCTTGTCGGCACTGCAGGTGAAAATAAGTGTTTCTTCATCAATCGCATCAGAGGTTCGGTGCAAACTGTAAACAATAACATGGATAAGGGGCAACCTTGGCGTATACCACTCAAAATGGTAATTGGTCGAGTAAAATATCCATTGATATGGATTCTGGAGTGTGCAAATTTGTACGCTGCAATTTTAATGGCTTGCAGGATACGATCAGAAATACTCATGTGCTGCAAGACACCAAATAGGTAATTATGGTCAATATTGTCAAATGCTCTCTCGAGGTCCAATGACAACAAGGCAGCCTCTTCCTCGGGATGTTCCTCGAGATATACCACAGCATCCCGTAATTGTACCAAAGTGTGAGAGATTTTTCTGTCTGGAAGTCCACAAGTTTGTTCTGGACCAATCAGAGTTGGCGGTACACTACGCAGTCTGTTGGCTAAAATCTTTGTAAAAATTTTAAAGTCAGTATTCAGCAGTGTGATCGGCCTAAAGCTGTTAAAATGGCGGGGTTTTATACATTTCAGAAATAAAATTACGATTCCTTCATTAAAACCGGACAAGTGATCGCTCATAGCAAAAATGACATTCATCAGTTGTAGCAGATAGTCTTGAATAATCGTCCAAAATACTTTGTAAAAGGTATAGCTAATACCATCTGGTACTGGTGCAGAATTGTTGCTGGCTTTAAAAATCACTTCCCGAAGTTCATCCATGGCGATAGGTGCGTCCAGTTCATCCTTAACACTAGGATTCACAGTTTTAATGATAGCCTCATAAAGTACTCTTTTTGAGGAATCAAGAGTAGGATGTTCACCGTATTGCTGTCGGAAGTGTTCCTCGGCCCCTCGGTGAATTTCAGGCGTAGTGCGTAGGAGAGTAGCATTGGTAGTAGAAATACCACATATGAATTTACGTCGTTGTCGTTTCTTCTCCGAAGCTACATGGTACAAAGCAGCGCGCTCATCATCGGTAATAGAGAGGGCACGAGAACGCACCCGTATACCATCTAAAATGTATTCCTGAATTTTACGGATTTTTAATTTTATCGCAGTTATCCTGCCACTGACGTCATTGCCGGTACTCTGTTGATTAGTTAAATCATGTAATAGGGCGTAATAATAATGTTGCCTATTAGCTCGTTCGGCAGCCTTAGCCTTACCAACACATTTGAAGAAGGACTGTATCGCTGGTTTATAAATCAAAAGCCACTGTTGAAGCTTATTGTATCGAGACCTGGACGCTCGTAAGTTAAGGCGTTCCCAAATCTCACGAAACTGTTGTTGTACGTCTTCATAATATAATAGAGCATCATTTAATTTCTAGTAGCTTCTACCAAGGATGGGCAAAGAAGTGGGTGCTGTCATCTTCACAATTACGGCATGATGGTCGTTGATTGCGGCAGGTACAACAAGGGCATTCCGGATATTGGTTCGATGAAGGCCATTAACATATATTCTATCAATTCGTGAAGCGGAGGTAGCACGGCAGTAAGTGTAGTGAACTTCATTTCTATGTAGAAATTCCCAAGTGTCAGTTAACTGCAATTCCGAAGACAGGCGCTGTGGCGTGGGCGGCGGATTATAAGTTCCTTGTTGGTCCTTGGCATGTAACACGCAGTTAAAGTCACCACTCAGCAACAAGTAATTATAGCTGTGGCGGAAGAAATATGGCATATCATCTGCAATGAGAGATTCACGATCTCGTCGTTTATTGGAGCCGGATGGCAAATACACATTAACCACCAAAATGTCATTGTCTATCACCATAGACAAAATGCGTCCATTAGGATGTTCCTCGTGATGGGTAATTCTCAAGATCGACCTGTATATTATTGCTGTGCCCCTATTGTCAATGCCTACGTTACAATGTAAGTTATACTGAGGACCAAGGAAGTTGAAATTATCGGTGTTCACCTCTTGCAGGAGTAGGCTGTCAATATCATAGGTGGAAATGAAATTATTTAGAAATTGTTGTTTAGCAGTACTGCGTATACCATTGACATTTAACGTGGCATAAATACGGGTATAAAACATGAGAATTAAGTAGATGAGGTAGAATAGGTACAGCAAGGAAGAAGCATCAGGCATTATGACAACGATGTGGGAGTACCCGACTCTTCAGTTTTCTCTTTCTTTCGGTTACCCTTGCTACTCTCCGTACGTCTCTTTTTCACGCGGGGGTCTGGGCTGCTAATATTATTGGGAATTGTAGGCACTACTGCCATATCGGTCGTTTGTGGAGAGACTGCGCACGTTTCTGATGTTAGATGTGAAGTTTCTGGTGTCACCTCGGAGGGTTCCTCTGCCATTGGAATAGTGGTAAAGTTCGTTATCAGGGCCTCACTTTCTGAATCAGCATCATCAATCAATAACTTTTCAGCCGGTTTAGTATTGATTACAGTTTCCCCTCTGTGATTCGACCGCGGTATCTTTTCCTGAAAACTGAGCTGCAGTGACGTGTTCTTTATCAGTAGTCGACATTTCTGCCGAGGTCAAAACTGTTTCTTTTAGCAAATCCACCGGTACCCGTCTAATGGGGAAGTCTCCCTGTACTAGCTGAGACCAATTGGGCGGGTCTGTTGTGCGTGGTGTCTGCGAGATTACCCTCCGTCTGGGACAGTCGTTTCGTAAATGCCTGTTTCATTACACACCGCACATGTAATTGCTTATAAAGCTTTTATGTTCAGCAATATCTGTGTAGGAGGGAATATGCTTTTTTAAATCTATCGTTGCAGTGCGTACTCTGTTACTGATTTTGTATCGAAGCGTGGGCCACCAAGTATCCATGGATAGTGATAATACAGTGCCGTACTTTCCTAGATGTTCTCTTACAATTTCCTGGTTTAAATCCTTTGGTAAATGATATAATTTAACAATACGAAAACCTAGACCTGCCGTTGCTATGGTGACTTCACTCCTTTGTCCATTGCTATATGTAAAAGTTGACTCACCGTTAGTGTCCTCGATGGCCCTTTTGACTCGCATAGCCTCCTTACACTGGATGTATACTTGCCGGGTGTAGTTGTTTATTTGAATCATTTCCAGCTCATCTTCTTCAAAGCGAAAGATATCGTGAATCCATTCGTGTAACTCGTATGCAGACGGTTTCGGAACATCACGATCTACAAACGTGAGTACTAAAGTGTTCTTGCGCTCTACATACATTATTCACTGATTAGAAAATCGCACTTATTTTACAAACAAAAATGTGAAATGAACACCAGGAAAATATAGCTGATGCAAAGTCACGTAAGGTGAAGGTCAACACAAGCGAAGAACGCTCTTGACAAAACACGACCTCTCCCTACACACGCTGCTGCGTGACTGACCATGTTTGTAGGGCAGTTTCAAAAACCATTCAACCGACTTCGATAGTTCTTTCAATATTGAAAAGTCATATTCTTTCTGACGGACATGGGGCTACGAAACATCTGATTTGAATTTACAAAGTGTTAGACGATTAAAACTAATTAATAGAGCCTTCATTGAGAGGGCCATAAAGTAGAAAATAGCTGCTGTGCTTCGCAGAGCATAAAAACCAAAGCCGGTTTCATTTTATCGCAAGAAATATACATAAATGGTCATAAATAAGTGGTGGATCACCGTGGCCGGTTCTAGTGAGGTTGCCTGATCTAGTACTATAAACTGTTTAAGTTGAAGGAGAGAGGCTGAAGCCAGGCGTAAACAACAGGCGCGTTCCTCCGGTACTCGTACAGGTTGTATCAAAAGAATGCGTATACTATGTTGTACATGATGACTGTTAATGTTTTTATTTCGTTATAGAACACTGCCTTTTGCGTATATGTAAAGTGAAAGCTCCGTAGTCTGCACTGGAGAATAATGCACATGTGGAAGTTGCCAAACATGAGCGTTCTCTGCCACTCACTTAAATAAAAGCATATCGTGAGAAACTCCTTTCGATTTCTCAAGAGGCACCTAATAGTTATATGCGAATAATTCACTATATCACTGTCTGATATATTTCTTATAGCTTTTGATCTGAAGAGTCGGTCACTTTTAGCAGCAAGGCATCTCTTACAGCTCACATTGTTGAAAAGTCAGTGTTTTTTTCTGACACATTCTGGAGTTTATCGTTCACATTTTCCCTAACTTCTCCGGGTTTGATTTCCTTAATATTTTTACATACTTCTTCCACTATGCTTATGGCCTTTGGCATGTATAACTCCGATATTTCTAAGTAGGTTATAGCATTGGATAAGTGACAAAAGTTATTCTTTGTGATATTTAAACTACTCAAAAGATACACTGAAATTAGGGGTTTTGCAGTTTGAATTGCCTGTGAGTTTGGAATCTAAAGCACTGTTCACCTTCACGGTATATTTTGGTGTAATTGTTTATCCACAGTCTGTACCGAGAGGACACGTGTCAAAACAGTGTGCTCCCTGTATCAGTAACTTGAAATAACGGACCAGGTCACTCTAATCCGCCCTCTAATTATGTAACAATGATGTAACATGCAAAAGAAAACAGTACTTGAAAGGGAGTAATGGATCCTATGTATAACGGCAGGAATATTTGTTTCTTTAATTCCATTTATCAAACACTGCAGATGTGTATTTCATGAAATAATGTCTTTCTGAAGACTGTATTTTTAGTTCCACAGATGTATCCACTGCAGTTTCTGAATGCAAAAACCTACTAATAACCCTAATGCAAGAAAGCTTTGCTTTATTCCAGTTTTACTTATATTGTAATCAAATTCATTAACAGGGCATGCTGAATAATTGTATAAAGAGAGAAAACTGCTAATATTAGGACCAATATTTTATATCAACAACTCATAAGATCACGCGTCCTTTCCAAAGGGGTTTGCTTGCTGACTTGGGAGTGGCTAATCTTCGTATTCATCAGTTTCGCAATTATATCGCTGTACATATTAAGGGTGAAAGCCATGTAGGTGTTGCGTTATTAAGGAACTATGGGAACAAAGAGAAGGTACAAAGACTTAAACGTTTTGCTAGCATCATTATTTAAAACATTACTTGACCATTCTGACCGATGATTGTTCCAAAGCCAAAGGGTGCTTGTTGGCTAACCAGGATTTCCAGAAGTCGAAGACTGTCGGGTTGAGGTTAAGCAAGTCATCCGTTTGTGTGAACATCAGGGGTTTTTTTTTTTCTTCAACAGTTACGAGAAATAGTCGAGGCTGTACTAAATAGCAATTGTGAAGTTAAAGGGGAGGATTCATATAAAAATAATCTACATCACTGTACAATAGTCCTATAAACAACGGTGGTGAATAAATGAAAATGATTAATTCTTTATTCAGGTTAAAAGGCTAATTTTGCAACGTCGTGTAAAACAGCTAGCTGGAGAATAAATCTGTGGGCGAGTACATTAAAGAAGCTCGCTTCCAGAGTTTGCAGTTGTATTATGCATCCTTGTGGGCGTGTGTTGTGGGTATCCCTTTAGGGTCCATAGAACAGACGAGTGGAAAGGTAACGATTGAACTTGCCTCACTCACACCACATTCTCTTGCCGAGTGATGAAGGTTGTTTTGCAACGGTGGTTTCGTTCCACCTGCGCGGTAGTAATAATTTCTGCACTGTTATCAACTATTTTGTTTAAATTAAACATATTTTGCATACCATAATTATTGCAGCCACCTACTGTGGTTAGGAAAGTTACACAATCTTCAAGTTTATAACCTTCATTTATCTTAAGCGCGTAATATTCTTACACTGCCTTATGATTAACATATTAAATTATTTCTCTTTCACAATAAACAAAGCAGTAAAGTTACATTGCTATTTTGCCTTAAAATATTTTAAAACTATTTGATCAACACAATAAATTGTTTGGTTTTAAACTTAGTATTGTGTTCAAACTTTTAAACACGAAGTACAATGGTTTATATTAAATAAACTAATAGGAAACTATACTCCTAAAAAGTGGAATCATATCGTCCCCTTTATATGTTTACAAGTACGAGTATTCAGAAAGTACCTCCTGAAATAATAAATAAATACCTGTAAGATCACCAAATTCTGATTTATGCTTCTGATTACAGCGGTGTTTGATATTGTAACGCTCTATATTTGCAAATTGAAATGCGCATATTAAACAGTAAACTTTCCTGTTCTGGTAACTTAAAACAAATTCTCTCTACCACTCTCCATGAAACAACTATACTCGCCACTGAATGAGGCGAGTAGGAACCTGAACAGCAGTGTAGGGGAGGGATGGCCGGTGGAGTGAGGCGAGAACGCAAGTGGACCAGTTGAGCCGATGTTGCCCATGCCTGCCATTGAACTTAAGGAGGTTATCTCTTTTGGTGGGATAATAGGCCAGTGATTATCGTAATATACAGAAGAATCAGTAATATTTACTAAAGATATAGTAAATTCCGTCTTTAAATCTGTGTTCATATCACACTGATAGTTCTTTAAACTAAGGAATGTTTCTTCTTCTTGTGACTCATAAAATAGGAGAGCAACGCACCACGTGAAGTTTTTTATGAGAGCAAATATTAAATAAACCAAACAATTGCCAGAAAAAAAAAATTCTGATCTTTTATTTCGAAATTAATTTTAAGGTTTTGGCTTCCAAAAATGCACTGTTTTCTTTTCAACCGTCTATAGAAAGTCTATTGTTGGTTTATTTTATTTACACAGGAAAAACGCATACTACATTATTCTGAACAGGGCTGCTTTAAGTGCTCACAATACAGACATTTTTTAGCTTCTGTAATAATTCTCAAACTGCTACAAATATTGTATGAAATGTTTCCATAGTTTAAGCTAACTAAAATGAGTTTATTGTATATATGTAGGAGAAAATAATTATTTAACATGCCATTTTAAATTATTTCACTGGTTATGCATAACTATTTTTATTTACTATGCATGCATTCGGGTTCAAGTTTCTAAGAAACTGCTTGACCTATTACAGTTAGTTTTCTAAGTCACTGTAAGAATCATTTCTGACAGTTCTCATTACAAATTTGATAAATATGTAAAATACTTGTTAAAGATAAAGGTGGAGTTATAGTGTTCAGAAAATCTTAGCGTTATCCAATTAAAATAAATTTTAAATATAGAATAAAACAACAGCGCTTCAAAAATTTTATTGGAAAGTGCAGTACTTGTAACAATAAACGTTTAATTAAGATATCTAGAATGTTTTCTGAAAAGACATGCATTTGAATTAGTGCATGCTAAATAAAACGATTATTTCACAGCCAATTATACAAAACAAAACAAACTTAATCATTTTCCTAATATATCCATTGAATAATGTAGTTAGCTTTATATTGCGGCAGAATTTTATACAAGTATCTGTAGTATTTTAAACAAATGCAGAGGCTTAAGCATTTCTATATTCCAAGCACTAGCACGCCTATAACTATCAGTTCAGTTAAACTGTTCAACCTCTGACGTTGATTAAACTATTAAGGCGACAAATGTGCAGCAGTTGACTTGACGTTTTCTACAGATTTATGCACTTAAATGTAAAATGAGAAAATGTCATGCCGTATTCATTTCTTTTTTTTTTTTTTTTTTTTTTTTTTTTTCAGTGTAATATATAAACCACGATAACAATTGTAATGTGTACATAAATAATTTGAGGGGAATAAAAATGTATGTAATGCCGTGTATTTCCTTTAAAAATGGCTAAATGGAGACAAATATTAGTTTTGGTGCATGTTTTACAATAATTTATATTTATATCTATTATTTTTTATTTTATAAAGTTTAGTCATTATAGCAATTTCCATATAACCCTAAATTCATTTATTCCTTAAAACACGAGAGCGATAACGAATAAAGTTAGAAAGTCAAACAAGGATTGGTTTTAAAAAATTTAAATGATTCTATTGTTTTGTAAAATATTCCCATTTAACGTCTACATATTTTTACGTTCGATGAAGCCATTCCTTAAGGGAATTATGCCACTCTTCCTGCAGCACTTCAGAAACCAGGTTTTGAAAATGCTGTACTGTTACATCTGATGGCGAAAACGTGATTCCACGCATGTTATCTTTAATTTTTGGTAACAAAACGAAGTCACAAGGTACTAGGTCGCAGCAATATGGTGGAGACTCCATGCTGCTGACCTTCAGGATTATTCAGATACTCACTTGTTATATTTGCTGTATGTGACGTATGATACAGAATTATTTTTCCCTTTGGGCATTCTTCACGAACTCTTCCAGAAATGTGCTGTAACAGGCATTTGTGTACCAATCGACAGTAACGGTACATCTGTAGCCCATTTTAGGGGGGGGGGGGAGCTAGCAACCACCCTCTTACTAAACTGTGAATTCGCTCTGCTTTTGTAGGCTTAGGTTCTGTTCAAAAGACCCATCGAGCAGATTTACTTTTCTTTTTTTTTTTTTTTTGGATCATAACAATAAGTCCAAGGTTTATCACCACTAACGTTATTCCAAACCAAATTTGTAGTGCCGGCTTTGGAGTTTTTCCAGTAGTTCTACACCAATAAATGCATTGTTATTTTTGGTCGGGAGTGAGTCATTTTATGTGGACCATCGACAACAAAGTTTTCTCTCGCCTAACTGTTGATGTAAAATGTTCTGAATTTGGCTCGTATCACTGCCCAAGGTCGCCGGAATAAACCCACAAGTTGTCCGCCGATCTTCTTCAAGCATTGCTTGAACAGCTGCAATAGTTTCATCAGTGACAGTGGTTTTTGGGCGTCCTTCACGAAACTCATTGCTAAGAAGTGTGTTTTATATTTAATTCTTTAATTGTTTTGGAGGAAAACGTTTCATTTTGCTTTAGTTATGCTACTCTATCAGGCTTTGTACACGTTGCAGAAATCGTAATCTTAAAAAAATGAAGTTATTACATTATTTAAATGATTACACACAAAAATGGACATGTTTTCATCCTTACAGTAGTATCAGAAAAAATAGCGTCTTAAATATAATTTTGTGACAATTTATCCACAGTGATCGAAATAATTATGTAATATATTGCGCAATTAAGTAGTTCTCTTCGATTTCTGCTAAAACTTCGGCATGGTTGGTTACAAACTGCATAGTATGGAACATTTTTAATGTGTAAAAGCATAAGAAAAGCCCACGTGTGGTAAATTAAACATGTTACTGGGCCGTTTGGTCTTGGGCATTTAATTGATCACATGTTGTAGCTTTAAAGGGTTGTGAGAGCAAAACCCAAAGTATGTAACTGAAGTTAAAGGTTCAAAGTACTCTTTTATATAAAATATATTTTTTGAACGTTGACCTAATCTTAGCAATGGTTACTCTTCAAGTCATATTACAACTGGTAAAACTGGCACTGTAGTTATTCTGCTCGCTGGGTGAACATTTAACTATATAGATCCGCGCCGTTTAAAGAAACAGTTGATGAGCAATATGTGCAATGAATTCCCCACTACAGTCATTGTTGTAGAATGAAAAGGGAATTACCAGTGAGTAACATTGATCGTGGGCACCGCGACGGCGCGAATCTGGCGTCGCATATCCCGCCTGACCAAGCGCCTTCTCCTCAGTGGAGCTGAGACTGGTGCGGGTGAAAACTGCGCTGGCACGAGACTCATGGAGTCGGTGCCATGGCTGGTTTCGGACTTGGGCAACGGCCACTGGACCTGACCTAACACTACTCCCACAGCTGTGAGTACCTTCTCTCTTACTTTCTTCTCTGCCTTACAACACCCACTGGAACCGATTGTCATATTACATTTACTACAATGCTGCCGTGTTACTCGGCCAATGACTTGTGTGTTGCGTGGAATCGACTCAAAATATCGATTGTTTCAAAGGTCAGGGATTTCCGTATGCTAGTGCAGCAAATGTGTTTACAGCATTGCATCACTGAATCAAACGATTTGAAATTATTCAAATATTGATGCGGGTATTATGTGAAGATACCTAAGAGGGTACCATGCGTCATAGTAGGCGTGAAATGTCACTGACTTCTAAGTCACGTGACAAGTAATTTTATTATTTTATTTCCGTTTGCCGCCTGTAACATCTCAAGTCATTTTTGCCTTTGGAGCAATTGTTCTTGTGTAATAACGTTCACTCGCTTACAGTGGTTTTAATCTTTAGGTGGTTTTTACTTGTATTACTTAAATTCACACAAACACACATATTGGCACTCTCTGTTATACTTTCAGACGCTAGCTAAGCATTGAAGCTGTAAAATCTTTATTTCGAGCATGAACTTTCTCCTCCTGTGTGGGGTTCATCGCCTTTATTTCACCTACATTTAGGTGACCCATGTTTCCGCTTCCGGTGATTAGTTTATATCTAGGTCAGCATTCAAGTCATTTTTAAGACATGAACGAATATTAATGACTCCTAACCTTAGCTCTGTATGTATAGTCTGGCTCTGCTCCTCGGACAACACTTTCTTAGTTGTAATACTGCAAGTTGGCATCAATAAGGATACCGCAACAAACTTTCAGGCACTGCACCTCATTTGAGTAGAGGTGTCTCTGAGCTTTGCTCCCTCCCTCTCTCCCGTTATTACAGCGGATTAATCTTCGGAATTTAATGGATTTAGGTTTACTGCTTGTGTTTAAAAGCTCCGTATGGAATTTCAGAGGGGCTCTTTTAGTGATCGTTGAATTAGTTTGAGGTCGGGACGACCCAAACACACCTTCACTAGGTTAGAAAGCGGAGTCCACAAAATAACTCATAGTTGGGAATTGGGGCGTGCTCAGAAATATTCAGCCTTTCCAATCACACCTAAGTCCTCTGAAATGTCCAAAACCTTGTTGATTCTGATTCAATAATAACATTCTTCATGTCTGCCATTACGTACAGAACCATTATCTTCTCCATTGAGTGCCTTAACCAGAATTCTTGTTCGGAGAGACCTAGTAGGATTGCATATACCTACCACCATCACCAGATATTAAGAACAACAATAATCATCTACGTATGTTAATTTCTGCACCACGCCCCTAGTAGGTAGAGGAAGTGTTGTATTCCACTGAAAAATTCGATGACGAGATTTTCCACATGTTTTGAGGGACCCTGAATAAAAGCCTTTTTTAGAACGAACAGCATAACCCAGAAAAACGAAACCTCGGATAATTTCCAAACTTGATATTTAAGTTCGGTATTTTCCAAGGATTCGGCACGAACATTTTCAAGAATATTCCTTCACCCCGAACTACATGGGCATTTGTTCGGTATTTTTTATTTTCTCAAAAATAAATCTAACGATTTTGATTAAGATACTATATGTTTAAGATGTTTACATAAAAAATAAAATGTATATCTTTAGTTTCTAGGAATAGCGTATGAAGCCCACTTCATTTGGAAGGGTTAAAACATAAGAGATGGACAAATATACGTAATGCTCAAAAAAGTAGATCCTCTTATAGCACACTAGTCATTTAAAATACGTTTTTTTGTGGCATCAGCCATTTCGAGCTGTTCGTTAATATTTGTTTGAATTTTTCAATGCTTCGTAACTTTTTTCAAGTGCTGAAGCTATTCACTTGCTCCTCGCGAAATCATTTAAAGAGTACGGAATTTTGAGGTTAGCACAAAGCGAGTATCTCTTAAACATCTGACAGTCGATTCGATTTGTATCTTGTACCTAGTAGCAAATCCGTCATTAAACTATTTCTGCAAATGTTTATCTGCATTTGCCCGAAGTGGATAGAAAAATGAGTTTTCCTAAGAATGATTTCTGGAAGTTATATAAATGGTACTAGGTAGAGAAAACTACTTGAATGTAACGTCAGAAGGTTTGTTTTAATGATGGTGGTGATTGTGGCAGCGGCAGCATTTCTTATAAGCACAGTAAACAGCAGTTGCAACATTTTCTAATAATTTATTAATAATGACGGACCACTTAGAAATAAGCTATATAATTATAACATATATTAGCTATACACCATATAATCTTCAGTAATTATTTACTGAGGGATAACAATGTGTGAAAATAGGACAAACATTGCAAAATTCTTAAATATGGTTGTTATTAAACGCTACTTCAGTTCTTTGTGAATTTTATTCCTGTACGGTCCTCTAAGGTATGTCATATAGTGAGCTAAATATCTGCTTGTAAGCCTACACTCCTATGAAATGGTAGCAGAAAACGATAAGCTTTACCAACATTAAAGTGGCTTGGCAGTGTTCAAGTGGTAAATTAACTGCAGAGGAACAGAAAAAGACGGAGGAGAACCTGAACATACATTACCCCTGCGGCACAGTAGCACTTTCTGGGTCAAGGCCAACCGCCCGACCGTTGCGTTCACCACCTCTGCCCACAGAGGAGTCATAAGTGGGGTGCAGTATTGGATGGTGGGACATGTGCGTCCCTGACCCTCCCAACCGCTGAATATGCACTAAATGCCTTTTAAACAGCACAGAATCAGAAACTGTTATTTTAGCGTTAGGTATAATTCTTAAACTCTCTTATTTCGGGTTCCCATTTGTCAGACATTCCTAAATTCAAACTGTTACACACGATATACTTTACGGTATAAAACAATGACTTTTTGTGTATCTCCTTATAAGTAACAGGATAAGAAATGATGAGGTGAATTTTCGTTAAAATGCTTATTTCTGATAATAATAATAATAATAATAATAATAATAATAATAATAATAATAATAATAATAATAATAATAATAATAATAATAATAATAATAATAATAATAATAATAATAATAATAATAATAATAATAATAATAATAATAATAATAATAATAATAATAACAATCATCATCATAACACCAACAATAATAATAATAATAATAATAATAATAATAATAATAATAATAATAATAATAATAATAATAATAATAATAATAATAATAATAATAATAATAATAATAATAATAATAATAATAATAATAATAATAATAATAATAATAATAATAATAATAATAATAATAATAATAATAATAATAATAATGATAATGATAATGATAATGATAATGACAATGATATTGATATTGATAATGATAATAACAATGACAATGACAATGACAATGACAATGAGAATGACAATGACAATGACAATGACAATGACAATGACAATGACAATGACAATGACAATGATAATGATAATGATAATGATAATGATGATAATAATAGTAATAATAATAATAATAATAATAATAATAATAATAATAATAATAATAATAATAATAATAATAATAATAATAATAATAATAATAATAATAATAATATATTTGGTAAATATTAAACATTGACGTCTCATATATAACATTAATTTTCTTCCAAACTACTAGTATAATTAAAAATTAATCCCTACAATTTATTAATATTGTATTAAAGAGCTTAATCATACAGTAATAAACTTTTTGAAAAACATATAGCATTATATAGAGAAATTCTTCAAGATAATAATAAAAGGCAATACAAAATTGATATCTTTGCAATTAAAACATGCATGAACATTTGGTCCACATATTATGTAGCAAACTCCAATTTCTGTATTAAAATATCAAATGAGTGGACCTTAAATTGTGGATTTTTGATTTCACAGATGGATATCCTTAAAGAGAATTTAGTTCCACAACACTATGGGAAAGCAGGCAAAGGATGCACTGCTTCTGTATACCTGAGTAGACAAGAAGGAAATCTTTCTAGTGTCAAGCACTTCCTCAGGAATCGATCTACATATCTACGCATAGATAGCACTGCTAAACCAATCCATTTCTGTGAAATGATGTTCGAGGTAGTTCTCCAGCGGGTGTCAGCAGATCATTTCAAGCAAAGGATGATGGAGTGAATAAAATATAATTACTGAACCGAACATTTGTAAGCACCTGTATAAATTATGTAAAAAAGATGTGTGTTCTAAAGAGTAATAGAGAGCGAGCGGGATGGCTCCACGGTAACGTGTGAGACGCGCATTCGGGTGGTCCCGGATTCGATCCATTTTAACACCCACTCTCACCTGATTTTCTGTGGTCAGCAGGGGAATGCTAGGGTGGTTTCTCATATACAACAATTTGCTTTCCATTATTTTTCTTTCATTCTGTTTCCTTCTTGTCTTTTACGTGTGCTTTAGGTTTCGTGACGTATGGTGACGCCGAACAAATTGCATGAGTGCTCGCTCAAAGGAAAGGGTACTCCCCGTGAACTATGCGAGGGACTTCCACAAGTCTCTGTGGCCTGCTCACCTGTGACCTGTAGCCTCTTGTGGTTCATTCACTTCATTCCTTCCTCCTGAGGGGTGGTAGGCACAATAGACCTATAAAGGTCACAGTGCGCGAGGTCACCTCCTTTGCATAACCTAAACCTAAAGGTACCCGATATTAATTTTGGATACTTTGGAAAATAATTTTTATAAATGCTAATGGAAAATATTCCCAAAAATATGTACAGCTGCTGCTTTGCCCTTTTGACTATTTATATGTCCAAACGGCGAGATTAAATGGCCGAACAAAGTTTTGTGCTAGTTGTGTTGATTTTAAAACCCTTAATCTTCTCTCTTATATGTTTGCTTCTTTAAGATATTCTATATTGTGCAGCTTTATTTTTAATTTATTTCAATTTTTCAGCATATGTTCTCTGAGGGAGGAAGAAAAACTAAAGAGCCTTTTCTCTATATCATAGTTTTGGGTTTAGTGTTTTTATAATTTAATACATAATTGATTTTTATAAAATTAAAATTATTGCATACTTCAGTATTCTTTCAGGGAAAGTTTAAATATCACATAAAATATATTTGATTATATAGAACTACATATATTCAAGAAATATACAACATTTAAGAGTTACCTAACACTTTCAAATTTTAATCACGTAGAGCATTGCGCATGACACTAAAATTTCATTTTTTTCAAAATAATTGTTTTGGAAAGTTAGGTGCATAGGTCTACGTGTGATAGATGCTTCAGCATCTATATTGCTTGAGATTTGTAGAAATGAATAATTTCATACCGAGTACCCTTAACGTGTATCATTAAAGGGACTTGGAAACATTTAAGAATTAACGTTTCTTCAAAATTTCAGAGGAGAGTATATACTGAACCTTTACTGCAGTTTTATCCTCCTTTCCGGTTACAGTATAAATAATTTGCCTTAATTTGCACACACATTTTAAACTTAATGGAAACAACACCAATGTTAACGTAGTTTTGGAGCACAAAGCCGTTAGAACATATAAATGCACGTATATCTGTAATCATAAGGGCTTCGATTTTTATGATCTAAAAACTCTTGAAATATGCATGCATTTATGATGTAAAATTATCAAAGTAATACCTAAAATATGACCTAAAACATAAAAGAAAAAAGTATTTTCTTTTAATAGTTACAGATGGAGTAGTTTCTAGCTTCCTTAATCTTCCTTGAGCAGAATTGCACTGGATACCGACACGCAATTTCAGGTGGTCAAACTGGAAGTACCTTTGGTTGTCAGCAAGTAGAGTCTTATGCTTGTAGAAACTTCCTTCTACATCACATGACGTAATGGCGCCTACCTGAAATAAGTTATAATTAGCAGAAAGTTCTGGTTTATTTTCATTCATTTCTGCTTCTTTTGTCACAAAGAATCTCACCAATGTTGTATATGTAGGATTTCTTTCAAGCACACGATGCAATTTTCCTGTAGCCTCGTCAGTTACTTCGCCCTATGCACTCAATAACTCACTTTCAGTTTCCTTCGCAATGCTTAATGAACCACAGAACTTCAAAGTGAGTGATGGACTTTAATGTTAAAGGGGCATTTGATTTTATGTAGCTAAGTTCCTTGACATGGTGAATAAAAACTTTTGTTGAAGATTAAATCACCTTCGTCAAGTTATTGAAAATCTTCTCAATCTCACTGTAGTTTATGTAGTAGTTTACATCACGCCAAGTCGCCCAACATGTTACATTGGGCTAAGGTGGAAAGGAATAACTTTATGAAATAATGGTTGCAAAAATATCTCTAGTGTTAAATACCACTTAAAATATGACCAAAGGTATGATGTTATTCGTATATTTGGCCAAAATGTGGCCTAACACTAAAATTTGGTCAAATATGCAATTATAAGATCAATAAAAGTTTATTCATTGTGTTCACAAATGTTGAAACATGCTTAAATTAACTTAGGCATGGAAAAATAAGCCAGGATAAAAATATGGCATGTAATAAAAACTCACAGCTCTAGAAATCATGTATTCCAATTACCTACTTAAATTTCATTTGCAGCAATGGATATGCAGAGGGTTCTGCTAAGTTCATTTTAATATCATTAAAAGCTTACGGTTCCTGCTGGCAATAAAAATGGGATATCAATGTAGTAGAAAAGGGGCCTATCCACACTTTTCTCCTGCAAATCGTTTTATTACATTTGTGTATAGTCTGTTGTAAGGGGCACACGTAGGTTAGAAGAGTGGCCCATTGAGATAGCTTTTGATCAGCGGGCTAGAGCCGCGGTAATGTGTGGGACTCATATTCGGGAGGTCGTGGGTTCGTCCCAGTCAACCACGCCCTCTATCTTGGGGTTTTCCGTAGTCTCCACCTTGTCATTTAGGCGAATGCTGGGGTGCTCATCTTCATACCACGGCTCTCCTGTCTACCATTTCCTGTTCCCATTATTCCCCTTTCATCCATTTCAGGATTGTGGACCAGGCGACGGTGTTCGCGGGTTGCTACTGGACAGTGGATCGCACACAGTAAAGGTTGCATCGGGTCGGCCCAAGCGGGCGTTGGCCACCTGCAGGGTCGGGAAAAGGCGGCGTTTGATAACTTACCTGACGTCGTCTTGACCTGCGCCAGAGGAATTCCACTTTCGTCGAATAGTCCGACCGGGCTTCCGGGGGTGGCAGTTTCCCCAAGGGTGGCGATGGGCGGCGTCGTATGCGTTCGATCTCGAAACATTAGGGCCCTAACTCAGCTTGCGCCTGTAGTTCAGCCAGATCTGGTCACCCTTGGGATCTTTCCTCTCATTCCTCCCTCCCAGGGTTCGCGGTAGCAGCACAAAGAACCGGGAGCCTATCTGCGGTGCTCTGCCCCGATTGCAGAGCAACCTACCTTCCTTTGTACCACCTACCTTTGCCTTTTAAGTCATTTCCTGGCCTGTCAGATGCAGTTTCAATATTATGTTAAGTAGACAGAGACATCAAAGTGAGTCCTTCTTCTACTCACGTATAGATTGTTGCGGATTAAGGCATCGCTATGGTGAGCTTTTGGTTAAAAATTAGAATTTCACTTTCTTTTTTCATTTTAATAGTCTAAAGTCTATAGCAACTGGTTTGATGAAAGTTTGTACTCAATTATAAAAAAACCTTCCTACCATATGGAAATTTCAAAACAATTGGTTAAGAACTAAGTGCTTTGAAAATTTCATTCAAAAGTTGCCTCAAACGTTCTTTTGTTTTATTTAGCGTTAAGCATCTGCAGCATTTCGTGGAGGTATATATCCAGTTCAACTCCCAGCACAACCAGTACACTCTTCAATATTTCCCTTAAATCCTTATAAAGTGAATGATGTCCTTGACTTCTAAAATGTGCATTCCGTCGAAAGACTGTAGAATATTATGACAAGCTAGGGAGATGGATAAATAAGTGTAATAAATAATTTCCATATGCTAAAATCAGTGCACAATGTGAAGAAGGAAGGGCTACATTTTTTCATGAGAAAACGTCATTAGTTAACTTCCGTATTAAGGATAAGCAATCAGTAAGGCAGTGTAGCCAAGTCAATTAGGGTACTAGTGATATCAGTCGACAAGAAAACCTCCCACTTTTTTTTTTTTTTTTTTGTGTGTGTGTGTGGTGCGGAAAAAGGCAACTTACGCCCTTACCGCCTGCAAGCATGCGAGTGTAAGACTACCCTGGCTTCGAACCCGGGCAGCCTACTCACTAAAAAACCCCACCGGAAGTCTTGAGGTCGAGACCTCATTGCTGCAGTACCGCATTAAGCACCTGAGCATTCAGTGGTGAAAGATGGAAGCTGCCTGCCAGTAGCAGTAGCAGCGAGTACATTACTGATGTGCCGGAGGACAAACATGACATAAGCCCTGAGTGCCTCCTGGTAGCAATTAATGGTGACGTGTTTGAAAGTTATTGCTGATCTTTGTAATGAGTCAGCCATATGGCGTAGTTAAGTGTTGAATGGTGTAGATGGACGTGAGGGGTGACTGAAATGAGCATGTTTGAAGTTTTATTCTCCACCCAAAGGTTTCGTTTGTTGTCCTTAGAGTATAGTTTTTTTTTATTTACCAACTAAAGGTTCGGCTGGTCAGTTATACGTAAGTCAGATTTACGTTGCTAAGACACGTAGACAAAAGTTCTGAGAAGAAGAAAGGGAAGGAAGCTCTTAGAATTTAGTAAGTCAGCAAGTGAAACAATTGTGTTTCATAGGTGGATGAGAAGCGTTGAAAGTTTGCAATAAGTTAGAACTATGGTAGGGATTTAGACTGTAGGTGGCGCTTCTAAAATTCGTGTCTTTTCCCTGGGGGTTTTACAGTCTTGCAGAAGGGTTTACAGTGAACGAGCATTGACAGCTCTTAGCGCCCAAAAACTGCGCTTGGTTTATACCTATATATCTTGTCGGCCACTGCCAGCTTACGATTAGTATTTCAGCAACTCAAGGTAATTTACGCTTCTCATAATTCCCGAAACATTTATTTTAAACCACAAAGTACTGACACCTTAGAAGTTAAAGCTATGGGGTGTTGTAGGTTTAAGGAAGTTCAACTTTGTGGTATCAGCGCCCTTAAAAGCAGTTCATGGCAGTAGCCAGATATAAACTTCAGTAAAAATGAAATTACCACTAAAAAGAGAACATATACAAATATACAAAATAGTGGCAAAACGAAAATTAAAACAAAGCTATAAACATGTCAAAAGAGTGTAAAAAATTAGGTATCTAAAATTTCAAATCCTCAATTTCACGTTGCACTCCTCTATAAACCTAAAAACACTTTCGACCGATATTTTGTCGTCCGCCAAGGCCTCTGCAAGTTAGAAGTTAAAGGATACAATACTTCAGCAATTTCAGTTTCTGTGCTAAGATTCAGAAACAGTTAATACTACATTCCCAAACCGTCGCCAACTCGCTTCCAGTACATGATTATTAGCTCCCAGTAAATTTATCAACTTAGCTGGTGTTCTCCATTCTCACACCCATCCACATACAGCCTGAGAAAAGGAGCGCATAGTTCACCATTGCAGCAGCTAGAAGCAGTTTCATCGAAGGCCAAAATATTGAAGACGGCACCAAAGTGGTGCACACAAGGGACTACACTTGAAGGAAAGAAGGAATGCTTACTTCCATGTAACGTCTTAGTTTTTCTTTTCACCATGGCTGTTCTTAAGGAGACAGTTGTATAATATGCAACTTTTATTTTGTAAAGTATTCCTAAACACCATAAAAAGTTCTTTTGCAACCTGAATTTTTCTTGGGCAGTTTGAGCAGAACGACCCAAATTTAC
Source organism: Tenodera sinensis (assembly GCA_030765045.1). NCBI lineage: Eukaryota > Metazoa > Arthropoda > Insecta > Mantodea > Mantidae > Tenodera > Tenodera sinensis. The sequence continues at coordinate 114,534,567 of CM060964.1, forward strand.
ACATTTTAAAATTATTTGCTAACTGTGTATTATTTGAACTGATATAGAATTTTGCATAAAGATTAATCGGATGCAACTTAACATTTTGTAAAATTGTATACTGATGCAAAAGAAAGGCAATGATGATGATGATGATGATGATGATAACAATAATAATAATAATAATAATAATAATAATAATAATAATAATAATGATGATGATGATGCTAATGATGATCATGATGATAATGGTGATAATGATGATAATCATAATAATCATGATGATGATAATCATAATAATCATGATGATAATAACAACAACAACAACAACAACAACAATAATAATAATAATAATAATAATAATAATAATAATAAAACCGTTTTTGTTTAATTAGTCTATTTTTGTTCATGGGCCATTCTTCTACTAAACTATTTAATTGTAGCTATGGCTACTTGAAGCTTACCATATAAGCATCAAGGTTAATATAAATTATTTGCTGTCCCTAAGTAAAATTCAGAAGTCTATCGCTACGTGACAAACATATTCTGTACAATGCGATACCTTATGCTAGTTTAGGAAAAAGAAAACTAAAAATTCACAGAGGTACTGATAAATAATGCATTATAAGTCAGCTGTTATATAACCACTTTCTGTGTTTAAAAGTGTAATGGAAGAAACAAGGGTAACATAAATTATGTCTGCTAAGGGATACAAGGGCACGTTTTAAGCAATAAAAAGGTGACAATTTGTAAGTGTTACGTACACGTGCTGAAAAGCTGCGCTTTGTGTGTCCAGCTTAACCTTGTGCCCAGATTTATGTTTTACTTCCCCTTTTCTCCTACATTTGGATCACGTCATTGCGATCAAACTGCTTTGTAGTAGAGAAATGGGTGAATATCTCCTGATCAAGTTTTTCCCCCTTTTTTGCCGCTTGTTTATCCTGGTTTATTTTCCGTTTTTGATTTTACCCATTTACACGTGACGGAACACCAACGGCAAACAGTTCAGCGACCATGGCCACGAGGACTGGCATCAAGGTTCATATCATGGCCATCACAACATATATACAGGATGTTAGGGATGTAACTGCGAATTTTTGTATTGGTAATTCAGCATAATGTAATGACCAACATTACATCAATATTTAGTTCATTTGCAGATTAATACCTTTAGTTATTAAGAATGGTATATTTTCAGGTTGGTTATTACCTCTAATTACATGTGCCACACACAAGCAGTACGTGCTTGTTTCTCCCGAGAGTGGGGGATCAGGTAGTTGGGAGAGTTTCAATGCTTTCTGCAAAACTAACGACCCCAGACTTCGTTACGTGAGTCAGTACGTGTGAACACGTGGCAGTGTAGCGGATGGCCTATACTATCAGGCGGTGCTCATTTCCTGGCTCAATAATTGTGACCATGCAGTAAACAGCGTGTGGTAAATTAAAGTATGCGATGTATTTGTGGGAAAACTGTTACATGAGGATAACAAACCATTAACACATTGAAGTGGACATTTATTATAGTCCATAATATCCCTTGGGGCAAGGGCCTCCTACTAAGGTAAGGATTAAGGTACCACTTATCAAAATATCTACATTTATACCCCTAACACCCGATAGTCTAGTTTATACATAGTACAACTAGTGGTACCTAAGGTCATTAAAGCTGTCCGCGTGCAAGGGAAATAATTTTATGGAAGTTCTCAAACGTTCCAAATGGGTAACGTTACATTAAACTTTACAATGAGTTTCAGCCCAGTCAGTAAATACTGATTGGCGCTATTTAGCGCCGTGAAATGATTTAATCCAGTAATGTTTTAAGTGTTCACTTGCTTCTGGGCTCGTGCACACAAACTGCCCATGATCAAAATGTTTCGTCAAGAAGTTTGCAAAATACATTGTATTTACTGTATTAGTGTTGTATATTCAACTTACAAGGTATTGAACGTGTATGTAAGTACTAACACAATTCCAAATAAACGTCCACGTGGAACACAATGGCGTCTACGCAACCATGGAGAATTTGTCTAAAATGCAACGGTTTACATTACCTGCAGGATAATATACGAGATGGCCCATTCCAGCCGGCCCTCGGATAAGTAGACAACCCTTCGTGCGTTAAAGGAGTTGCAGAAATAATAAGGTTAAATCCAGTCAGTGGCGTGTGTGAACCTTGTTCTGCTTTTAAGAGAGCGAGCGGAGCAGCAGAGGAAATGTCCAGGCTTCAACTGGCGTGTGCGTAGCGCGTGATAATAGATAGGGACAGTCAGAATATTTTGCACTTCACTCACAAGACTTTATTTACCAGGGAATAAGCTCATTCCTGTGTATGCTCCTATTGTCTAACATTCCGGATTACAGATTGTAAGTTGTCGTAGCAAAATCCATGCAAACATGAGGGCACATAATGTTTGACAGACATTTCCTTGTTTCTTATTAATGTTATTGTTGTATTGTACTCGTAGTTATTGTTATTATTGCTATTGCTATTACCATATTGTTATTGCTTTTATTATTTTAGTCTCATTGCTTTATTGTTGTTAATTATTATCATTATTACTGTTGTTATTTATATTGTTATTGTTATTTATGTTATTATTATTATTATTATTATTATTATTATTATTATTATTATTATTATTATTATTATTATTATTATTATTATTATTATTATTATTATTATTATTATTATTATTATTATTATTATTATTATTATTATTGTTATTTTTTGTAGTTATTACTTATTACCACCAGAATCACTATTATTTCTATCATAGTTATTAGTGTTAATTTAATTAGTTTTGGTATTATCATTTTTATTATTACATTAATATTTTTGTTATTGTTATGGTTTATTATTATTGTTCTATTATTCTCATAGTTATGATTATCATCAAAGGCTACTGTTATGGTGACTTCAATCACCGAACAGGTGCATTGATTGGTAATTGAGACAATGTTTCAACCGTTTTCTTTTTTCTATATGTACGTTTCTGAGAACTGCGGGTGTGACAGATACATATGCTTTAGCAATCATTTGTGGGAATTTGTTTAAAATGCAATATTCTTGAATGTCCTCAAAAGAAATAATCTAATGGGGTTAGGCCAGAAGATTTTGTTGGCCACCTAGGCCCATCCAGTGTCTAGGATACAACTATTTTAAATGGACCGTTACAGGTTCATAATGGTAAGGTGGTGCACCATCTCGTTTGAACCAGTGCACAGTGCTGTTCCACCATGGTACTGGAACCTTATCAAGAAAAACCTGAAGCTCACCTTGCAGGAATTCCAGATACCGTGGTCCTCTAATTCTGGCAGGGAGAAAGACACTACCAACCGCACTGCCATCACAACCACCACCACCACCACCACCACCACCGACACCACCACCAGCACAACCAGCGCCACCTTCACCAGCCCCACCACCAACACCACCACTACCACTACCACCACCACCCCACCGCCACTACCACCACCACCCCACCGCCACTACCACCACCATCGCCACCACCACTACCACCACCACCACCACCCCACCGCCACTACCACCACCATCGCCACCACCACTACCACCACCACCACCACCCCACCGCCACTACCACCACCATCGCCACCACCACTACCACCACCAACACCACCACCATCACCACCACCACCACCCCACTGCCACTACCACCACCATCGCCACCACCACCAGCACCACCTTCTCCCGCACCACCATTGCCACCACCACCAAAACCACCAACACCACCACCAACACCTCCAGCACCACCACCAGCACCACCACCATCGCCACCACCACCAGCACCACATTCTTCCGCACCACCACTGCCACCACCACCAAAACCACCAACACCACCACCAACACCACCAGCACCACCACCAGCACCACCAGCGCCACCTTCACCAGCACCACCTTCACCAGCACCACCACTAGTACCACCACCGCCACCTTCACCAGTACCACCACCAGCACCACCACCATCACCACCAACACCACCACCAGCACCACCACCATTACCACCATCACCGCCACCATCACCGCCACCATCACCACCAACATCACCACCACCATAACCACCATCACCACCACCAACACCATCAACACCACCAACACCAACACCACGAGCACCACCACCATCACCACTACCACCATCATCACCACCATCAGCACCATCACCACCACCACCAACACCACCAGTATAAGCACCATAACCACCACCAACACCACCATCACCAACACCACCAGGAGCACCATCACCACCACCACCAATAATAATTACAACAACAACAACAACAATAATAATAATAATAATAATAATAATAATAATAATAATAATAATAATCATAATCATAATCATGATTTTTTTCTTTAATAAACGTCCTCCAACATTGTGTCATATAGGACGAATGAATGAAATGGGTGAAATGATGCTCAAATGAGCCCGAGGTCCATGGAGCTTTAAGTTATCCGACATTCGTCTTCTCAGGGCAGGGAAAACCTCGAAAAAAAAACCTTACCCGGATAACTTACCCTAAGCGAGATTCGAACTCGCAACCTCTTGAGCGTGAGGCAGACACGCTAACCATCACGCTACCGAGGCGGGCTATGACTATGATGATGATAGGCATAATAATCAAAACAATAATAACAATACTAATACTAATAGTTATAAGCATAACGATAAACAAACCAATAACAATAAAATAACAATAACTTTAATGTTAATGCTAATAATGTAAACAATATAAATAATATAATAATTTAATATAAAACAATAACGTCAAACAAAAATAATAGCCATAACTAAAAGTAATAATAAAATACAACAGTAACACTAATAAGAAACAAAGAAATGCCAATCAAGCACTACGCGCCCTCATGTTTGCATGGATTTTGATACGGCAATTTACTATCTGTAATCCGGAATGTTACACAATGGGAGCATATACAGGAATGAGTTTATTCCCTGGAAAATAAGGTCTTGTAAGTGAAGTGCAAAATATTCTGACTGTTCCTCTCTGTTATCACGTGCTACGCACACGCCAGTTGAAGCCTGCGCGTTTCCTTTGCTACTCGCTCTCTTACAAGCAGAACAAAGTTCACACACGCCACTGACTGGATTTACTCCCGTTATTTCTGCAACTCTTTTAACGCACGAAGGGTTGTCTACTTATCGGAGGGTCGGCTGGGGTGAGCCTCCTGGTAATCGCGTCAATGTAACAGCTGCAGTTAACACCAACTAAGGCCATATCCTTACCATGCGAAGACTTTTTAGAAACAGTTGCTGATATTGGTGCCAACTGAACAAAGAATGTCACCAAGTATAACCATAGATCACTACAAGGGGGAAAATATGTCACATTTGTCTTTTGGTTAATTTCAATACTTTGCGATTCCTATATCTCCAACTCAAAGTTGTTTTCAATTTATGGTAAATTTTCTGTTTGCACATTCAATAGATATGGCAGATAGTATGAAGTGATGCTGCATGTGACACATCATTCACTAGGGTTTGTAATAGCTGCGAGGTTTCTGGAGACATAGTCGTCGCAGTTCCTACTTGAATATATTTTAGATTCTTCAAAGTATAAGCGTCCATAGATTGGATGTACCTCTTCCGTGGTTTTGGTGATATGTTTATAATGTATCCAACATCCTTGCCGTTAACCATACATCTAGCAATTTAGTGTCCTTGTGAGCCCTCAGTGAATCATAAGGGAGGAAGTCCTTTCACTTGCCTATGAGATTATCAGAGAGAATGCTCAGGATAAATGTTTTAAAATAATCTTTGGAAATCTCGCCAACTGCGCTAGTCCCTAGGTGTACTTATATTTGAAGGATAGTTTTCTTTAATTTTCGGGATAAAACCCCGCGTAGGCCCGAACTTCATTCGAAACTTCAGTGTCCTCTGGCCGACAAAAGAGGTCTTAAACAATTGAATGACTCGGCAGCCTCCTGTACAGTTCTAGATAAACGCGTTTATAGAAGTTTAATGAAAACGTCCTGCTTGCATACAGGCGCCTGCCATATAAATGTTAACCTTTACTCACTAGTTTATTTCTACATTACTGGTAAATATTAAAAATGCTTGGTAGAGCTGACATTCTAGTTATATATTTCTAATCTAAGAACGGCAGTGATGCTGCACATATCTTTGCAGACTGGGTGTTTTGATAGTATGTCCAAAACCTCAATCATGCTCCCTCTTACATTGCACAACCTTGTGTGTGGTAATCAAATTTTATGCTACCTACAAGCTTTATGGTGACATCAGCGGTTAATCCTTAGCAATACCTATAATTAGCTTTGGGGATGTAGGAGAAATTAGCATCTATGTAAGTCATTTCATTTGTTTGCGATAGGTCCACGACAAAAAATAAGAAAGACAACTTGCACAGCGTGATAGTGACCATGAGTAGTAAACAAAACTACCAGGATCTTACCAGGGAACTTAAACCATAACCTGGATTTAGAAATGAAGTGCATTTAAGCACCCTTCTGCTAATGTCTTCCAGTAGATGTCTGTTCATATAAAACTTCTTTGCATTTCTAATATATTTATGTGAACATTTCATAAAAAAAATTGTAAAAGTAATGCATTGGTGCGAGTACGTACATACAGCAGAGCCGCGGTTATTCGAGCCCCGAGTAACCAAGTTCCATGTTAACCGAAGTGCCGTTTGTTTTTAAAACTGTTTTTTTTTACTGATTTTGTGCCACAAGTTTAAAATTTTTAAAAGAAAACAATTTGCTTCGAAAAGCGCTTTTAGTAATAGACAACCGCCCTGCTCATTGTCATACAGAAGAAATGGTTTCTAGCGATGTTAACACCACGTTTTTACCTCCATCCTCGGCGCCACATGTGTGTTGTCCAGGTGTATTGGAAAACCCGAAGCGTAACTATAAACGCAAACTTTTGAAAAGCCTCATTAGCGCAAATGATGAAAATGACTCCGTACAGACACTTAAAGCATCACAATGAAACATGTTGTTTGCATGTCAGCTGAGGCATGGAACGAGGTAAAAAGTTGTACTCTTCAGAAGTCATGGAGGAAGTTATTAAACGTCCGGAAAATCAAGAAACTTTGCCATAGAGCATGACGACCTTAGCCTTACACAGTTAGCTCAAAGATTGACAGATGAAACAATCACTGAAAATGATGTAGCCGAGAAGATCAACGCAGACAAACAATTGGAAATGGCTGATGGGATGATAGTAGGGGCAGTGAATGTAGAGTCTGAAGAAAGTGAAAGACAACGAAGACATTGAAATGGAGAACGACAAAATCAAAGTGAAGGTTGCAAAGCGATAGAAAAGACCATCGAGTAGCTAGAGCAACAGTTTGAGACAACTTTAACATAGCTTCTACTGCTACGACGATTGCGTGAAATAGCAGCCAAGAAGCGAGCGAGTTCCGTTTAACAGGAAACACTTATGGACCTCTTGAAGGAATAATTTTTTTTTAATAGTTGGAACAGGCACAAACTGCATGCATGTAACGTGAGTCTTTTTTAGTTTTGTATTACTGTTTTATTTTAATTTGTATGTATGTCATTTTTGTTTAATTTTATAGTACATAGATGCCTTTTTTTCACATTTTCATTCATTTCACCAGTTTACCATACGTTTTCCTATTGACTTTTGTCAGAGTCCGTGTTATCGGAGTTTTTGATTATCCGAGGTACTGTCGGGTCCCCTTACTTCGGATAATCGAGGTTCTACTGTATATGTATTACTTATACAACGCAAGGCAACTAAAGTTTCAAGTAAAAAAAGGTATACGATATACTACAGCTCAAATTGAATTAGCCCGTATGTATTTTAAATACATGAAAGAAGTTTAGAAATAGGTGCAGTGATTAAAAATATGCAATTGCATAAAAATCGTAGAACTGCTCAATACTTTTCAAACACCATCCAATATTTGTCTTTAAACGGTCTCTTGCCGCACATTTGAATTCTTTAGCTTTCTCTAGAAAACGCATTTAAGTGAAACCATAGGTTTCAAAATTAGTGTACAATTGTACATGTTAAAACTCTTAGGTGGCGTACTGTCTTCCACAGTTTGACCCAAGTTCGATTTCTGCTTGGGAAAATTAATCTAGCTGAGACTTCCCCCGAGTTTTCCGTCGCCCTGAAGAAATGCACATTAAGTAAATTTCGTAGCCAAGAAAGGTTGCAATTCCATTGTGTACCTAGCTTCACTGTGCTTCAATTTACCTTTATTTTTCCTTTCTTTTACAAGTTAAACGTCATTTAGCAGGCAAGCTGTATCGGGCGCTAAATGAATGGAATAATGTTCAAATGAGCCTGGGACTTATAAAGCGTAGGGTTAATCGACATTTCTTTTTTAAGACGCAGAAAACATCTAGTAAATTTTATCCACAGAATTCACACAAACGAAATTTGAACTCGATACTTTAAGGCGAGACAGATGAACTGCCTTTATACGAAGGTAAATGATTATCCCTTTTTGAAATGGAGATTATTTTGCCAGTAAGCCGATAGTTGACAGACAATCAGTGATCTCAGATGCAAATCATAAAACCGAGCAACACTCTTATGTTTAACGAATATTGAGGTTCTTCCCTGGAAATAGTTCTACAGCTCCCTCAAGCTCTTATGTTCTTTACGCTTCATTCACTCTAATCAATCATCCAATTCTCACATTAAGACGTTGCAGCGATAAGTCCATAGCCATCCACTAGATTAGTTTCAAAATGACTTTGATATGTTAAGATAATATTATGTAGCACTGACTCTGTGAAACAAAAGCAGACTGGGCATGGACTTGGAAATATATTTGGCCCAAGTCAGAGGAGTTTTAGTGCTGAAACAATGTCTACAGATAACTGATTTAAAATAATGTAAAGGCAAATTAAGCTAAACATTTGTTCCTTTAACTTTAGTGAATGGATTCGAATTCTGCATTCTTCTCTTTTCTAGGTATCTTTTCATTCCTTTTCCTTTCCCTTTTCATGTGCTACAGCTTAAATACATGGTATTAGTTGTTAACAGTCAAAGGTGGTGAGAATGAGTGAGAATTAGTACACAATTTTCTTACAAGTATGGGTATTTCGGCTAGTTCGTTGCACTGACAACCGGGTTTCTGACAAGGCAAGTCGAACATAGAGCCTTGTAAAAGATAAAATAAACTTTGGTTATTTACACGGTTTGCCCGCATTGCAAGTCTCTCACTATTTTCTCACGTTACTTGGCTCTGCTAAAATAGTGCTCACTTCAATAACTGCCTAGTAGATGACAATTGCTTTCACAGAGTGCTATATGTGGACCTCAGATGAGAGGACACACTGATCTTGTTGAAGAGACCTGCAATGTCGAATTCCTGTGGAAACCAGTTCATGACGAATTATCAACTTGTATGGTATATGAAAGTCAATATTTGTCATCTGCTGGCCAGGTTACTGGTGTCGTTTTATATCAATAAAACAATCCTAGAACCGAAACGAGGAAGAAATTGAAGTTCGGTAGCTGAAGGCAAGCATAATAGTCGATGAACAGTCTGGATGAAACTTCGATTATTTAGACTTAAGAACCAACACAAATTATAGACTGTGTCAGTACGGTGTATTAGACTTGACCCTTATAGGCAGATGCCCAAACACTGCTTTTAAAAAGTTGAACATTACCTATAAAAAGGTAAATGGTACTGATGTACTTTATATACTATCTCCAGTTAACCAGTGGTTTATTTTTGTCTCCAGTGAGCTCGTATGTAAGCCGTGGTCCCCTCCCCCCCCCCCCAAAAAAAAAAGGAAGAAATGAAAAAAGAGTCATCCCTGAAACGCCAAATTCGTCTAAGTCCTACACGGTACAGCGCTTTGATTGATCATATGAGTTAGTAATATTAAGATTTGGAATATGTGACTTGTTGCTGCCGCTGCACAACTGTATCGCAGATGATGTAAACAAGGCGCCGTGCTGTGTAGGATTTGACACGAATTTGGCGTTGCAGACATGACTCATCTTTTTGTCCACGGATGTACGAGGATAGTCCAGGAAGTAACGACCATTTACGCATTTCTGTTGCGCAGATCGCTGTCGTGCTTATATTCAAGGTCAAATGACTGTCGATATTTTTCCCAGTGTTGTCTCGACTGCCTATAGTATGTAAGATTTAATTTTAAACATGAAGAGTAGAAAGAGATGGCACTATATTCCACGTGGCAGTTGGTAATCCTTAATGCCTAGTCTCAAAATCTTTACTATTGAAACTTAGTATTTGAGTTCTGGATTGCAATGGTTTTCCTATTTCCCAACAACCACTTGTATCAATACGAAACCAGTAAAGCAAAGACGGCCAACACATCATGGTATTTTCCACATTTCTGTAAAAAATCTTCCATATTTAAAAAAATATAACTGATTCTGAGGGGCTAGGCAGTGAAGGATGACTGTGACTATGTTTCTGAGCATTTGGAATTCATTAGCAGCATAATGCTCATGTTTCAACTTAAACCTCACGCACTATGCAGAGCGTTTACCCACTCTTTCTACACGTGTCCTTTTAATTCTTGATTTTCGATTCCGAATTCTAAATGTATTTAAAATATGTTTGCTAGATAATACAACACACAAACATAGTTTTACCAGATGTCCCCTTGTGGCAAGTATATAAGCTTGGATTATTCTAGTCTCAATAGCTATTCCTGGTTTCAATTGCTGCAAGTGAAAGATGGCGAAGTTTTAAACGGGTGAACACGCCGATGTCACCTTATATGTTGCAACACTGTAAGGAGGTGTAAGCGTTCAGGAAGCGAGAAAATCCTATAGGAAATAGTTTCCCGTCATCATTGACGCAGACCTTAAGTACTCCGAAGGCAGCTTCTTAACCCCAAGACGGCGGACAGTCTAGATCAGGAGGTCTGTTGAACCTTACTCCGAAGGTTTGAGCAGAGTAGTTCCTCCCTTCCTTAACTGCAGCACCTTACAATACACGCAATACAAGGAGCTGGTTTTCCCTTTGGTTTACCTGAGGTTTCCGCCTTCGTGGTCGGAGAAATAGAGGAATGCCTTCACAGCTGGTGAGTACAGTTCATCAGGTCTGGTCTAGATGTAGTACCACGTCTGCTGGCAAGTTAAATGGTGAATGCTAGCGAAAACGAAATACCCTGACGGTTCCGCGATGATCAGCTCAGTATTGGATATTTATTCGCAGACTTGGGCACCAAGAAGTATTTGGTGCACCGTGTCGTGATGAATAACCGTTGGTATTAGTGTCGAATGGTCCTTGTGCAGGATGCTCGTGAAGATGACTTCGAAAGTGGACATCGCTACTGACTGCGATGCTGGGAGTTCTGAGGATGCAGACACAATCTGGGATGTCACGAGGATATCTCCTTTAGCGATTTAAACGTCAACGTACATTTTTGAGTAAAAAAAAATCATTACAAAACCTGACATATATTTACAGTCATGTCCTCGGGCACTCTCTCCGACACCGCCTTGCTGGTAGAGGATTTCGGCGTTCAGTACTGAGGAAACTAATTCCATTGCAGGATACCTATATGCCACTGGCAACAAAATGCTAGTTCAGGTGGACAGAGTAGCCGTTTGCTACCGTGTATGAAAAGCAGAATATCATGATGATAAATGTCAGGGGAAATTAATCTGGTTTAATTGACCTACCTTGCGGCCAGCTCTATCGAAAGATTTGACCACATTGGGTTTGTTTCTTTCTTTAGATTATCTGAAGAACTATAAAGAAACCAACTAATATGGTACGGACGTGTCAATAGAATAGATCGTAATAGAGTAAAGTCACAAGGTACAGGAAGCAGAAGATCAGAAATAACATGGACGGAGACAATAGAAGACTATGAGGAAAGAGGAAAATCGGAAAGAAATTAACGGATTAGTTTTAGACGGAAGTAAGAGGAGGTTTTTTCCAGGACTGATGCTAATGGCATAAGAGATGGAAGAAGAACAAGAAGATTACCTAAAGTGTAAGATATTGGAGGTGCTGCTACAATTCGCTTCAATTTCTGGCGAAGCCTCTTGTCATACAATGACATCTGAGCTGTGGTGTCGTGTCCAAAATAGAATGCAAGTACGTCTTCACCAACGAGTTATATCAGACATTAGACGCATGGCGCCCTGCAGTGGACCTTCGTCGCAAAAAGCGAGTGGTTGTATTTAGCGGTCAACATATTGACCGGTGTGGTTAGTGCATGCTATCGGGTGAGATAGCATACACCAAAGAATCCTAAATATGAGTGTCCATAGCATCGCATATAGGTACACTAATTCAATTAGTATTATCCGCGTCAAACCGCCTGCATATAGCAGTTGCCAATAGGAGCGTGCTACCACGTAGCCATACGATCGTGTGCTTGTACGTGAATGAGAGAGACATGCCCTGAGTCTCTTTCCACGCGAGTGGAGGGAGGCGCGGGTGATCTGCATTTTGAAACAAGGGAAAGATCCGGCACTTCCTGCAAACTACCGCACCATAAGTTTATCTCTGTTCTCTCGAAAGTACTCGAGAGGCTTCCACTTGCCCGCTTGTCCCCCATACTTGGAGACATCCAAGCCATCACCCCCCATCAGTTTGGGTTCCGGCCTGGTCACTCAAAGCCTCAACAGCTATTGCGTGTAACGGTGGCTGCTGCCCTGGGATACCAGGACAAGGCTTACTGTAGCAGTTTCTCTGGACGTGGAGAAGACATTCTCCACGACCAGGCATGCGGGTCTCCTGCACAAACTCATCCAGCTGGAGCTACCCAAACACATTATACACATACTACACTCATTTCTAAAACACAGATCCTTGTGGCCTCAGTTGCGGGAAACAAATCAACACGTAGGCTAATTCGAGGCGGAGTCCCCGAAGGTTCTGTACTGTCCCCCACGCTATGTTGTAGACATTACAGTCGAGCAGCACGTCAATATAGCCCAGTATGCTGATGACATGCTGCTGTATTCTACAGATACCCTCGCAGAACCTTCCTCCCCATTCAGAGACACCTCCGCCTCCTCCGAGAACGGTGCAGCCGTTGGCGATTGTCCCTAAATCCGGGGAAAAACCACGCCATTCTCTTCAGCAAACGCCGTTTTCCCGCAAGCTTCCCCACATTCACCTATCTCAGAAGAAGGATAGAATGGACGATTACTATCTCCTACCTGGGAGTGAAGCTCGATAAAGGCTTGACTTTTCGGGAACACATCCGCGACCTGTCGCATCGGGCCAGCGGGGTAACTGCCTCGTTGTATCCCATGTTGTGGTCTGGGACGCCAGTCCCCTTAAACCTAAGCCTTTTTCGGGCCCTCATAATCCCAGTTCTAATGTACGCCTGCGAGATCTGGGGCATGGCCGCAGATTCCCATCTCCTGCGTCTGCAGTATATACAGAATAGAGGGCTTCAGATAATATATTCTGTATACCACAGATTCCCTTCGAGATTACTGCACGAGGCCTCATCTCCTCCATATGTGGAGCATGAAATTAGGCACCGGGCTGCAAAATACGACCGATTGCCACAACATCGTCCCCCCCCCCTCGGCGGAGGACAAGGGCCGACCGGACGCCACCTAGCGCCAAGAACAGCAGTTACCATGCGCAGTCATCCACGCCATCTGCCCGACACTGCCTAAACTACACGCCGGGAACTGCAACACCTGTAAGATGATAAGGAATTGGAATGAAAGGAAATGATGGAAAGAAAACCGTGGTATGAAATAACGTACCCCAGCATTCACCTAAGTGACATGGGGAAACCACGGAAAAACCCATATCAGGCTGCGCGGCCACGGGGATCGAACCCGCGACCTTGCGAATGCGGGCCACAGACGTTACCGTCTGAACCATCCCGCTCGGTGAGAGAGATAGTAGCATGCGTGCAGCGTAAAAGTAGGTGTAAAACGTGTTTCGTTGTGCATTTTACAGGAGCTATCAAGTGGAACTGTAGATCAAAACTTAAATAAAATTTGACTAATCAGTTAAGCTAAATAATTGCAATAGAAGTGGATTGATTTATTCCACACGCTGCAACAGCTAACTCTGGGTACTTTTTAAAGTGAAGTTTGCACCTTTCTTCGTAACTCGAGTTCGTTTCAAAAAACTCATACATCCTACAAACAATTTCTCGTGCTTGACTAAGTAAAACCCTTTTCCCCTCTTCTATCACTAGCACAATCGCTTGCTTTTACTGAGCGGCATGCTACAGGCTTCTACAAATTCACAGAGCTGCACATTATCTACCTGTTGTATCCCCTGGTAAAAGTAATTAGGAGTGTATTATGAGAATGATGGAAGCATAACGGTGCACTTATTCACAAAGGTTACACCCACCTCTGTTAAGGCTCAAGGTCTCCTTCAATTATGACAAAATACACGTAAATATGTATAATTGCGTATAAACATCGAACGGCTGAAGCTAAAATTACGTCCTTTTTTTCGTACATGCCTGCACGACCATTCTGTTTGTATCTGAAATAAGTTTGAATCTTTTAATAAATTATTAATATCCGAGAGTTAATCTAGTAAAAACTAAGCGAGACGAAGCTAGTTCTGACTAGGCAACGCTGCAGGCTTGTGATTCGCTACAGCCTTGGAGCCTCTGAAGCTCAGATGCAGGAGGTGAGCCTTACAGAGGTACTTTTTAGAGGTGGCGCGTGACCTTGCTCGGATATGCGCGAGTCGAAGAGATACTAACCAGACACCTCTTTTATCTTGCAATAGACAAGTGGACTCGACCATGAACTACTGCGCAACATTACGTCACACGCCACCTCTAAAAAATACCTCTGTAGTTCATTATCTTCTCATTTGCTAGCCTGTGAAAAAAGGGCGCTAACTGTAACATCCGTCTGGGAGGCTAATATGACAAAATCTTTAATTTTATGTCCTCTTTAGTGAATGTAACTATTTAATAGCTTGATGAATTATTAATACCAATATTTTTATTCCGTTTACATCATATCTTGCAATAAATTATGCAAAAATTATTCTTCTTTATCTGATTATCCTCCCCATATGTAGGACTAAAACCCCTAGGACTTACAATCCACCGTCTAGGGTCAGATGCCTATCGGGGAGCACAGAAACCTATGGACGGACAAAATGAAGACCTAGAAGCGAGTAGTCAGCCAAGCACCAGGTATGATAGTGAGGAAGAGGATGATACGAAATGCAGGCGAAATCGATGAATGGAAAGCTGATTATGGAGCATTTGGTGGAATGAGTAACGGGGGATACCGGAGAACCCGGAGAAAACCCGTACAGACGCTGCTTCGGCTACTAATAGCACCACATGAGGGTCCCTGGTATCGAATTCGGGCCGCCTAGGTGGTGGATGAACGGTCTAACCGCTCGGCCACGGCGCCGCCATGCAAAAATTACAAAATTAAATATCAGTCTTTGTGAAAAACTGGCGCTAACAGCAACATCCGTCTGAGAGACTAGATGATAAAAGTTTACATTTTATGTCCACTTTAGTGAATCTCGAAAATAAATAATAATTTAAAAGATTGATAAATTATTAATATTTACATTTTGATTCAGTTTACATATCTTGCAAAAAATTGTGCAAAAGTTACAAAAAATTAAATATTAGTATGTTAGCTTTACAGTAATATCCGCCTGTTAGACGATGTGGCTTACGTGTGTACACTTATAGAACAATACTTTTGCGGAACTACTGAGAGACGGATATTACCTCTAAAGGTTAAGACCAAAACCAAGATTTTATGTGAAAGAACAGTGAAGATCATACATTTTTATTGACATCTGCATTTCCATAACTTGTTTAATGTGTCTAATGTATGGATAGGGTTAAAAGGACATGAAAATTATGGTTTGCATGCCTTTCGGAGCATAGCAGTGTATTAACATTACTTCTAGGTACAAAAAGGCGTGATTTTAGCTAGTTTACAAAAGAATTGCATCTCTCAAATTTTACATTAAGCGAGTCGGTGCACGGCCGCGCCGTAGCCGGGTGGTTAGACCATTCGCTTCTCACCAAAGCGGCCCGGGTTCGATCTCAGGCAACCACATGTGGGTGTCGTGGTGAACGAAGCGGCGCTGGGACGGGTTTCCTCCGGGTTCTTCGGTTTCTCCCACCATCTCAATCCACCGGTGCTCCATCTTCATTCCATGTATCTTCTGTGTCACCGACTGCGGTGCCGTATGTAGTAAAAGCGGGCGTTAAATACTACAAAAAAATCTGATTGTTGCACTCACATAACTTTCTCTACTCTTGTACTAACCATTCTTACAAACTCTTATTCCTATATGTTCTTCGTGTTAAGATAAACATTTGTACATAATTATCTTATTGCTTATTTCCTTGTAGGTTCAAGCGGAATATTACAATACAGTAGGCTTTGTGCGATAGTCAATTCTTTTAAAGCTTTGAGATTCCGTTTTCTTTGCACACTTAACATACAAAAAAATGAAAAACGATGTTCCATTTCGAAAGTTATGTTTTCCGAAACTCACACACATAACAAGGAATATCTCCGAAATGGTTCACTTTACTAGAAAATTTATTCAGACATAAATTGAGTATTTTAGCAAGATCTACATTTTTTGTATAGTATGATTTGGTCTATCTCTAACGGTTTACCAGTTATGCAAGTCGTCCAGAGTAAATACGACTACAGGGGCTATAGCCAGAAAATTCAAGACATACATTTAATTTGTCATAAAAATATCTCAAACATATGACATTTTAATCAAAATCGTTAGAGCCATTTTCAAGAAAATCAAAATTTTCGAAAAAATTGTCTATGTAAAGGGTACTTTAGGTTGGGGCCATTTTCTTCAAAATCTTCGTGTCGTATCCTTGAAAGACATTTAAGTTAAGTACCAGCTTTGGTTTTTAACCGAGTTTTCGTTTTTGAGTTATACTGTCCACAGACACACACACACACACACACACACACACACACACACACACACACACACACACACACACGGACCTTTTTCTAAAAATGCTTTTTTTTTTATTCATGGTGTCTCTAAACATATATTTCCGGTGAAATCTCGACATCGAATTTTTGGGTGGAATACAATACTACCCCTACTTACCAGTAGAGAAAGTAAAAAAGGGTCAGTTTATCTATCGTGTTTTGAGATAATTGCTATTCCTCGCTTTTCTACACATGATATTAATCGAGATATCAAAATCGGGTTTCACTAAATGAACCTTAAGGTGAATATATATAATTAAATATATAATTATATCCGGGCTCAGGCCTACCGCCCGACCGCTGCGTCCCCACCTCTGCCCATGGCAGGCGTCATGAGTGGGTTACAGTACCTACTGGAGGTGGGGCATGGTCAGCGTTCCGTTCCCACCCGGCCGGTTATGTGGTTTTCTTGACCAGGAGCCCTACTTTTCAATCAAGTAGCTCCTCAATTGGCCCATCGTATTTGCAGAAGAGACATTATAGAAAATCAAATACTACCAAATTATATGCTTATTAATGTAAGTCCTATAATTATTACTATGCATGTTCGGATGTTGGGAGTTTCCGTTATAATTGTATTTCTTGCACGGAATGAGATAGAATGCTTATTTACCAGCCATCAACATGTCGTGCAGCTGAAGACGGCAGGTCGAGCTGGGAATAAATTGTCTCTACCTGTGTCGGGGTAAACAAGGGCACTGTCTGGAGTAGCAGCGGTGATAGTTATGGTGTCATCTTTGTCTGCCACAGTAACATTTAACTATAGTGTATTCCTGGTCAGTCACGTAATGCGACTGGCAGCACTACTAGGACATAGGTTATATTACATCTAGGAATAAATAAACAAGCTTCGTGTAAAACCTTAAGTAATCGGTTCTTTATACATATCACTTCACATATTTTGTCCTTTCCTTACTCACAATTAAACCAATTAAATAAACTGATTTAGGCTAGAAGATAATTTACATGACAAGATGGTTGCTGTCAGACATATAAGTAACGCAGATTTAACAAGGTTAAATACGTAACCTTGATATTGTGACAGTCTCAATGTACATTTTCCAACTCTTGATCCCACATTATTCGACTGCCTTCTGTGCTCAGTGCCTAAAGCAAAACGACAGCTTGAGCTGATGCACTCACCAACTAATCTATGGGATCCGGGGAATATTGTCACATACCTTCTAATTTTAAGCCCTATTTCTCCTCTTACATTAAACCTATAGTATAGACTTACACTCTTTCACCAACTGAGCCACCTATACTTCAGAGGTCGGAATCAGGAATAGACTATCTCTATTTACAACTAGTTGTATACTAAGAACCTATACAATTTGGCTTTCATAATAAAAATGTATAATCTTTTGCTGTATGACCCGGCAAAAATGTCGGTCTGGGTGGCTCAGTTGGTTAGACACTGGCCTACTGATACCAAAGTCGCGGATTCAAATGCGGACCAGATCGATGGTTTTTAAGTGTGCTTAAAAACGACAGCTCGATGTCAGTAGATTTACTGGCATGCAAAAGAACTCCTGCGGAACGAAATTCTGGCACACAGGTGACGCTGATGTGATCCTAGCAATTGACAGCGTCGTTAAACAACAGAATAATCTTTTTCGGCCAAAAAATATGAGCTAAATTACAACCTTCAAGAAGTAATATTACCCATGTGTTCTACTCCTTAGGTACACATTTTGACTGTGTGATATATTTGGACAACACTGTACCGTTAAGTCTCTTTCAGACTACATGTATAAGAATGGCTTTAGAGAATAGCCATTACCGAGCGTAAATTATGATTACGAGGGCTATTTTTTTCAAGATCCGATCGGTCTCGAATTCAAAACTACAGTGAAAATCAATTGAAACTTTGTGCAGGTGTGTTGCGCAGTGTCTATAGTATGCCCGTTGATCGTTCCACGCACTTGTCAGTTCTGAGAGCGCAATGAGCACTTAAACATGCCCAAAACAATAGTTTCCGCCAAATGTGAAGTGCGTTCTGTAATTCGATTTCTTTATGTGGAAGGGTTCAATGCAGCCGAAATTCATCGACGAATAAGTGATGTGTACAATGAAACTTTCATGATGCAGGCGGTAAGGGAGGAAAGCGAATGTTAACCGATGATCTTATTCACCGAGTGGATCAGGCACTTCCAGAAAATCGTCGGTTCACAATTTTTGTGCTCAGTGATTCGTTTCCCAAAATTTCAAAGTCAGCTCTATATACCTTCATGACCGAAGTGGCTGAAAACACAGGCGGCTGCCTTCTATGGCGAGGGGATTGGAAAGTTGGTACCACGCTATGAAAAATGCCTACGTCGGCGCTGCGACTATGCACAGAAGTAGCATGTGGGTGTGACTAAATGTTACATATAAAATATTTTTACTTTCGCTGTGGTTTTGAATTGGCAACCGACCGGAACCTGAAAACAATAGCCCTCGTAAAATGGGCTTTCAGAAGAGGAGGCAAAGAGTCAAGCATCCGCTAAAGAAACATCCACTTCAGAGGGCATCCATGAGTCGCGTTGTTTCTTGTTAATAGTTGATAAGCTTTTATGATGAATACATACACTTGATTATAGGTATATATGTAGTATTTGTAACGGCGCTGTCAATTACCAGGACCACATCAGCGCCGGAATTTTGTCTCGCGGGACTTCCTTTACATGCCAGTAAATCTACCAACATGAGGCTATCTTGTAACCACACTAGAAAATCGTCAGCCTGGGTCGGGTTTGAACTCGCCACCTTGGGATCAGTGAACCAACGTCCAACCATCCGAGCCACCCACACCGGCAGTTGAATCAAATCGTTCCCGGTCAGCTGCTGTAGAATTTCCTATGACACGTACTTGAGTACCTTCCTGATATTTTACTTTTAATTTAACACTGGCGGTTTCTATGTAATTCATTTACCTAGTTACAAGTTGAGTCACTAATTTTGGTATTTCCTCGTAGACATTTGCAAACGATGATGCTCAGATCCGTTTTCACTAAGAACTGAAAGTGAGGGTTGAAAAACTTCTACCTAAAGTGCGGAAGCTTTCAAGGGCGGTTACACAGGCGACTACATACATGATCCATATTCATGCACAACTTCTCTCATCGCTACACAAGCTCAAGTGTGCTTGAACAGCACCAGTTTGTGCTCGGAAAATCTCACGCTTGTATTAACTATCTTCATCCTTGTTTTAAAAATAACTAGAAGAGATAAACGTAGTATGTATTCTAAACATTAGCTAATTAAAAGAAACTTTCTCTCATACTATCTTACTTAGTGAACTGAAAGTGATTATTATAACCCGCGTCCTACTGCACCTTAGCGTTTTAATCATTGTATCTGATACTCCAGAAAAGGGTTAATGTCGGTGACCGGTAACTTTTAATGAACTCTGAATGATTCACCGTTCCGCTTTGACGATTGAGCGGTCATGTTGTCAACCAAAGAAACCCATACGTATTTTTCATTACTGCAGAGAACTCACACGCGACTTCCATTCACACGTTCAGTTTGTCTTCCGCAAGCGCAGCTTTGTCGCGTGCATATAAAAAGTCGATGAATCTGTAAGTCACTTGTACAGTTAAACTACTTGCGTAAACTCATCATCAAGAAGCGAGCGTGCAAATTTGACAGGGAGTAGGCACACGTGCTCTTTCAGACGGCGCATTTTATTCTGACGCAGCAGTCTCAATGGTCATTCCTACTGTTCGCCAGCGGAAAGAAAGTCGATGACAGGAATGTGCTACCTTTATCTGTTTGGGAACAGTGCGACAAGGACAGTGAATGTGTGTGACGGAGAACGCACAATGCACGAGGAGTAACACTATTAAAAAATCATGCGCTCAACTGGCCGGGCTACACTGTGAACAGTTTTGCCTTTCTTAGGCACGTTAGACATCACTGTTTGGCACATCTGCAAACAGAGGATCACTCGATGTACACATACACAGTTAACCAGATTTATTAAAACCGAGAAAGCATTCCTCGGAAAAGTAGAAGGCACCAGATACTGGCCATATGTTTTTGAATAGGCTGTAACTGAGCTGTCCTTTGCATCATAAACAAAGTTAGGCAGGGTAACGTACTCGTGTGTAATCGGCAACTCCCCCACCCCCTCCGCGCCTAATTCCCCGGGACTGTCTTTGCTGTGGGAAAATCGAGCGAGACGGACCCGCTGTAATATGTGAGGCTCGCATTCGGGAGGTTCGGGGTTCGATTCCCGTAGCCGCTCTTCCTGCCTGATGGGCTTTTCTTCGGGGGTTTCCTCGGATCGCTAGGCGAATGCTGGGAAGGATAATTACATCTCATTAATTTTCTGTCCTTCCATTTCACCCCTCTCGCATGCTGGCATCAAATGATGCCAGGTAATTAGTGGCAGAAATATTCTCAAACAGGCTAATCATTTCATTCATCGTCCATTCCGTTGGTCCTTCAGGGTAGCAAATGTCAGCGAAGGCATGGATGATACGTGCAGAGGAACTCTTTCCATCAGGGGCGTAGCGTCAATGGATGTGAGAGATGTATTGCATACCCTGTAATTTTCCTCAAACTAATTGCCATGTTGGTATGCAGTATAATTTTCTGGTACAGCTATGGAAACAATTATTGAGCGCATTAGGAGACTATAAATAAACTCAGCTGCATGTTGGAATATCGATTTGTGTAAACTGCGTTGCCAGACGACGTGGAACTTAAAAAATGTCTTCTCTCCTTATGCGCTCAGTCATTTTTTCCGTGGCTGTACATAATCGGTTTAATGTCATTAAAAACCAAGCTTTCCTAAATATTATGATTTTAATTTGCTCCACTCTACGATATGTTTCGAAATAAAGCTTAGGTCGACGGCTGCGGCAAACTGGTGTGCGCTTGACCAACGGAATGACCTATCTTATTCTACACATTTCTAACATCATTGCATTTATTGTTGAGAATAGAGGGTAATTCGCGATTTGTTTTGTTTCTTGTATGTATGGTGTTCAATTCTGAATATATGAGCATGATTTGGACTCTTGGTTGCTTACTATTAAAGCAAATGTAGGTTAAGATTTGCGCGGATTCTGGAACGAAGGTATGTACACAGGCATTATACACCCGGGAGGTCAGGAAATCAATGAGAGCTAGACCAATAAACAAAACCTCGTTTCCGTGCCGTTGTTGCAACGAAAATAAAAATAAACTGTTGTGTGATCGACAAACTCAACGTAAGAAGCTTTCAAGCACGAAAATTTCTCTAAGAAGCAATATGTAATTAAAGCAAATCTTCTGAAGTCCTCACTGTGTATTACGACGAGCATGAGAAAATGTGTAAGGCATTTCAACATCAAAGTTTATGAAAGTGAATCCTGGCTGTGTCGAAATAATTTAAACAAATGTTTTGTTGATCTATTTTCAGAATAAAAGTGCGTTTAGAATTTCAGCTGTTAAGAATATTTGAATAACATTCATAAGGTAGCCACCCCCTCAAAAAAAAAAAAAAAAAAAAAAAAAAAAACTATTCTTGTAATCACATAATAGGTGAAAAACGACTAAACATATTTGGGAGAAATCCAAGGATAAAATTTTCAGGGAATAGTCAGTATGAGCATATCAATAACGTACAAAAGAGCGGAGGTTTACTTTCTCATGTTGTATGGGCTATATGTTTTCTAGCAAAACAGGCACTTGCTTTTCATGATCACAATAGCAATGAAGGACTTTAAATAGGGGCAGTTATATTGAATATTTAGATGAATTAGCAATATAGGACGTCTCTCTGAACGAACACTTGGGAAAGTCGACTGTTTTTCGTGCAACTTCGACTGATATTCAAAATAACTTGATTTCAAGTGTGAGTGCCGTCGTGACACATGGAATTAAGAAGGAAACTTGTTTTGCCTCTTTTGTTTCATTGACATCAGATAAGTCTACTGACGTTAATAGTGAAGAACAGCTACTCTACCGTTCGTTACGTAAATGAACAGATATTTATTTGCTTTACAGGATAAGTTCTTACTGAACTCACTTGAATCATGCTCTCAGTATTATCGAGCATTTCATTCAGACAATACCTAATAAAAGATGAAAACTCCAAAAGGGCTGTTCTGTTTAGGTTGGGTCATATTTAACAAACTTTACAGTATTCCTTGGGTTACATACCCGAATCTGCTAATTCAGGCTACGCCACTGCTTTCCGTCCCTCGTTGTCCGTGGTATCCGGTTTATGAGCGTTGGACGTCGCCAGGGTACCCCTGGAAGGCTCCAGAAGACCTAAAAACATGGAGGTGCCAAAAAAAATATATTTCTTTTTTTATAACGATGCTGTCAATTTCCAGAATCACATCAGCGTCGCCGGTGTGCCGGAATTTCGTCCACCAGGAGTTCTTTTACATGCCAGTAAATCTACTGACATGGAGCTGTCGTTTTTAAGCAGACTTAAAAACCACCGGTTTGGGATCAATACGCCAGCGTCTAACCAACTGAGCCACCCAGACCGACATCGAGGTGTTGTCACCTTAGTAAACCTTAGGGACCTTTGGCAATGTCTGTGGTGCTAATCTGAATCTGATCGCCCAGTGTGGCCTCTCACCTTACTGTTCCTCCCGAGGATGCCTCCTTCGGGTCAGAAGTACAATAAGCTTAACTTCAGTGCCGAACCCATTCCGTATCTCTCCTATCCCTACTGGTTACCTCTCACCATAGTTTCAAAGCTTTATATAGAGCTCGTAATTATGATAAACAGTACCTGGGTGACCGAGTATCGCTCGGCATTCCCCTCCCCCCTTTTTTGTGAGATCTAGCTCTTTGGGAGAAGGTACTTACTTAGATAAACTTCAAAAGCAAAACGTTAACTAAATAAAATTTGTATCGCAATTGTTAAGAGTCATTTCCGAGGTACAAGAAATATAGAGATACATATAAATATTTCATAAGTACCATCATTTCAGCCGTAAAACGTCTACTGCTGAACGCAGGCCTCCCCCATAGATATCCACCTAGTTTGAGGTTGTGATCGAACATTTGTTTCATTATGGAGTTCAGTTCTTTGGTGCTGCCGTCGACTATCCCCCAGGACGTTAATATATTGGCCAAGGTACTTCATCCATCCGTCGAGTTCTTCCATAGCTTCCTTAATCCCGGCCAGTCGCTCGTTAGTATTCTCCGATAGCTCTATCTTCATATTGGACATTCCCATCTTCATCTTTTCCGATCCGGAGTTTACATTTTTCAATTTGACTTCCATTTTTGTTTCTATTTTCTCCATTTCTGTTTCCATATGTTCCATTCCGTAGTTCACACTTTTCAATTCGGCTTTCATATTTGTTTCCTCTGCCGCATTCCGGAATTCATTTCATTTCCCAATACGCCCATCTTGGCTTACATTTGTTTCATCAACAGTTTCATATCATGGTTTGCATCGCACTCCTGACAACTTTACTTTTTAACTATTTCTTTATTTTTTAATAAAACACTGGAACAACACTAAGCAAAAGCACTGTTGAGCAATAACGAATACTACAGGAAGAAAAGCTAGTTGATAAAGCCGTATGAATGTAATACGCATTTCTGTTTCAATCATATAGAAAATTGTATGAATTGTTCGTCGGAGAGGGAGTAGTGAAAGAAGTGCGATTGTATTTAGTAAAAGAAGAGTGCGCAGAAAACCCGCATGAATGTTATACCGTGCAGTTATATTTCAAATGTATGGGAAAATGTATGTATTGTTTGTAGAAGAGGGCCTAGTGTGCTACGTAAAGGAAAAGGGAGTAGAGAAAACTATGTGAAAGAATACGTTGCGTAGTAAACTCGATTGCATAAACACCTTCTCCATGAAACAAAACACTCAGATGTGCCAATTTTCATGGCGATCTGGTCAAAACCAGAAAATAGCATGGATGTAATACGTTGTATTTCTATTTCAAACATATAGGCGGGACGAGCTGTAACACATGAACTAATACAGCTAGGTCAACTTTCTTACTGTATTCTGATAGCCCTGGAAGAGCACTTTAAAACGCTAGCTCGTTTGCTGAAAACCATTGATTAACAGAGAAATTATGGCCGAAATAAGGTTTAGATTAATTGTGAGTGTTACGCGTAGACTAAGATAGCTAAGTCATCTTTCTTCAAGTTTTTTGAAAGGCCTTGACGAGGCATTTAACATCCTGGCTTGTTTGTTGAAATTGGCCCATTAACAGAGAAATTGTGGCCGAAATAAGGTTTAGATTAATTGTGACTGTTACGCGTAGACTAAGATAGCTAAGTCAACTTCTTTAAGTTTTATGAAAGACCTTGTCGAGGTCTTTAACATTCTGGCTTGTTTGTTGAAAATGGCCTATTAACAGAGAAATTGTGGCAAAAATAAGGTTTAGAGTAATTGTGACTCTTACGCGTAGAGTAATATAGCTAGGTCAACTTTCTTACTGTATCCTGATAGCCCTGAAAGAGGACTTTATCGCTACTTCGTTTGTTGAAACCGCTCCATTAGAAGAGAAGAAAAAAGCCAAAATAAGGTTCAATTGCTCTGTAGAAGCGGGAATAAAAAAAGTTATTTTTTATGTAAAATCGCGTTTTTTTTAAGGAATGACACCTATATAGATAAACTTAAAAAGCAAAACTTATCTGAATACATTTGATCGAAATCGTTAGAGCCGTTTACAAGAATTGCTCGTTTAAATATATAAGATTACTGATGAATGAGGTGCGAGAATCTGTTCCAAATGCAAAATGTCCTGGGTGAATATCTCGACAAGCTGTAGTGGTACATAGGAATGGAAGAAAAACATTTACAAGGATCTTTTACCATCTGGAATCGAGGGTTAAGAACATGTTGGGACACTACAAGGATTAGATGCATTTCTGCTGAAGTTGACCTCTGAAAAGGCTCCTTGTAGGTGAGCGGGCGACTGTAGCAGAGCTGAATGTGATCTGCACGTGTTGGTGCTTCGTTTTGATGCTACTTTATATTATTGTCGGTTAGTGTTAATGTATGATGACATTAGCTTTTTAGCCGTTCTTTAGGTAATATGATAGGGCCTAACAATCCATTGTAAAGCAGTATACCGCTGTTTTGTGGGTTGTTTGTATTTAATCTACTACATTTGAAGATTTTATATTATTTTTATCTTGTAGTAGTATTTTATTATAACAAATTGTTTCTATTTTTGACTTGCTTCATTACATTGTGTATCATAAAAGTAGTTGAACTCATGTGATTGATAGGGGTAAATGTTACATACACGTTAATTTAAATTATTAAAACATTCAATTAAGAATGCCATTTGTGGTTAGACAGCAATTTAGAATATTTTCAAGCAAATAAGAATAGTCAGTTTGCCTTTGAAGACGACCACGACAAGATGGTCGAAACGTCGGTTTTATCCAACTTGACGCGGCAAAAACTGGATAGATATTTTTAATGCTAGCCGTGGAAGCTTGAGAGAAGAATCGTCTGTTATTATCCCTTATTACGGTTCCAAGTAAATAGCCTTTGACCACTGACGTTTCTTGGAGGGGTATGTTTTCATGGCAACGTCCTCACCGCTGTAATATTAGTCAGTAAGGTGCCACCACCCTCCCTTCCGTTCGCCGGCAATCTGGACTTGGGGGTAGGTAACGCGTCGACATGTTACACTGCTCTGTAGCACGTGGTCACGGCTATTTGCTGTTATTGAGTAGTCATGCGTTTAGTTTGATTCTGGCGTTAACCTGTTGGGCATTAAATGGTGAATTCATACGAAATGTTCGCTATTCGGCGCGCTGCAAAACAGCTGATCTGTGCTGTGATTTAACTTGGCAACGCAGCTCTCCCACATCTCCGCTTCGAATGAGCTGTGAGGAGCCTCAAGTAGTTTAGATGGAACTGCAACTATCTGTATTTATATTCAATACTGTGGCCAAGTTAAGGCCGTTTATCGAGCCAGATGGCTCAGACGGTAACGTCTGTTGCTCGCATTCCGTAGATCGCGGGTTCGATCCCCGTGGCCGACCTTCCTGAACTATGGGTCTTTTAGGAGGTTTCTCCGGATTACCAGCCGAATGCTGGGAAGGATTTCCACATCATCAAAATTTCCTGTCCCTCCATTTCATTACATTAATAATTTCATTTCACCCTTCATCCCATTAGGTTTCTTTCACCGTAAGAAGGTCGGTGAGCGTCGTGGCAGCAGCATGGCAGGAGGAACAAATGCTCTCTGGAAATCTCGTTCTTCGGATAGGAAGACAAGACTGCTGGTTTCCGCACCCTCAGGGAATGGTAAAGGCCCCAGGGGCGGAGGGAAGCCGGTTTCCGAGTCCCGTGCCCCCTTCAGAGAAAACGAACCCGAAGGGGTGGGGGAGGAACCGGACCGAGCCAGCCTCTGCCGGCTTGCTACCAACCGGGAAAATGTAGGGACCTTGTCCTCTGCTCTGTCGTGGCAACGTTCCGGCCGCCCTTGAATCCATTCGCCTCATTCATCCTCCCGGGGGTCGTCCGTCAGGGGCATAAGTACAAACGATCGCCTTTCGGTCGAGGTGCTAAGTCCCCGTCCGCAAGTCGTCATTAAGTCATAAGGCCATTAAGTCTTCTATTCCCAAAATAAGCCTAAAAGTGATATCAGTAATAGTATACAAGGTACAGAAAACGAATTTAGTAAAATGCAAGGGTATCATGATTGTTTAATGAGGCCTTCAGAGCTCCCCCTCTTCTCCCTTTCTTTACCCATCTGCAATGACAGCACTTTCATGCTACTGGCTGGACATAGTTATAACTTATAACTAATGACACGTCGGCCTGAAAGGAAAGTATTGATTGCTCTTGTCGCTTAGTAAATCGTTAGCCCTCTCTTAATCCCTTCTCCAATGGCACCACTGTTCATGATACATGTTATGTTTACTGTAAAGCTTTACACGTTTTTGTGATTCTAAGGACAAAATTAGTTTTTCTTATAACATATAATCGTTCAGCTCAATAAACACTGCTTATTTCAAGCAATATTTGCAACCTTTTCCATAAAAGACATTAAGAATTTGGAGATAAAGCTAAAGAAAGTTAAAACGTGGTTTAACCCGGAGGTCAGGTGTAACCTCCCTACACCTTCCCCTCCCCTACGTTTCCCTGTTCTTATTACAGAGCCACGCCTCTAGCACCGTATCGCACATGTTCAACAGTTCACTGGTCAGTACATATGTTTCACGCCCTTTAAGTCCCCGTAAGACGATAAGAAACTGTGAGGTTATCCCAAACAATGCAGATTACTAAATTAGTTTTGTGTACAAATAATACAAAATATGCAGGATTCTTCCTGTTATAATCATAATCTATCTCAAGCTAGGACGATCCTGTTGTAAACATAGGGGAGGGGAGACAGAGAGTGACAGAGATACTGCAACGGAACTCTTCTATGCCGTTGAATGGTGGAGGGAAATTCATGGGTGTTTGCTAAAGAAGTTCCTGTCGGAAACCACCAATCAACGGCCCGTTACAGTATTTCTGTCTCCCTTCCCCTATGTTTACAGCAGGGTCGTTCTAGTTAGACAGATTTTATAACGGTAGCTCGAGCATAGCCAACCCACGTTTCGGAAAACGCTTACGTTGTAAGCCTACAAGTGAAGAATGCACAGAATCCAGACTTATAACATAAGCCCATTAAGAAGCTGGATGCAGTTTTCATTAGCCGAATCCCATTTTCTACATCATAACAGTTTTCATAAAAATTGCACATTATGTACCAGGTGGTACACTCAAGCCGTCTTTGGCGTATGTAGGTGACCCTTCGTACAGAACTCGACGGCGTAATTCCTATGCAGCGGGTGCCTGTGGCAGCAGCGAACTTTGTTCTGCTTTAAGAGAAGACAAACTTGAACTATCGTGTGTAGTCCGTGATATTGGACAAACACAATCTTAGAATATTTTTCACTTTATTTACAAGGAATTTATTTTCTAGGGAATAAACTCACTGCTATATATGCTGCTTTTGCCTGACATTACGAATTACAGATTGTAAATTGCCGTAACAATATTCATACGCCACTATAGTGACACGGTAAGCCAGGAAGTTGAAATAAGAAAATCCACCAAATCCTAATATGCTTTATCAAGCCTATAGCGGACGACCACCCCTACATCAGATAGTGAGCTTCGAAATCGTGTGTACGAAATTGCCCATGGTTACCTACCGTTAAATCAAACAGCAAGAGATCGGTGCAGAACTGCACATTGCTTATCGTAACCGAGGTTCTGTGACATCACAAGGTGTGTACGACTTGAATACCGTAAGAGCACAAAGCGCAAATGAAGCAAGTTTGCCAAGTTCTGTTGGCCCGGTACGAGTGTAAGGGTGAGGCTTTTCTTCAGCGCATTCTCACGGGCGCATCGTTTTCACCCCGAGAGCAAACGACAATCGATGAAGAACCGCCATGGCATATCGCCACGTCCCAAGAAGCTCAAGGTGTCACACCTCCGGGCTAAGTAATGGTGGCCATTTTTCGGTATTCTAAGGTGTCGTGCTCCTTGACACTTGGAACAGGAAATCACTATAAATCCGCAACGTTATAAGGCAACATTGAACAAACTCCGTGCACGGAGTCTCTGGAAGGATTTGAACTCTTTCCTGCAAAAGGACAAAGCCCGACTGCAGAAGAATCGCGAATCACAAGAAACGCCTACATTTCACGGAGGTTCTACAGCACCCGCCGTGCAGCCTCGACATTGAACCTTTTACCTCTTCCCAAAGATGAGCGAGCAATCTTAAGAGACATCACCTTCGATATGAAGACCAAGTGAAAGCCATTATAGCCTGATGTCGACAACTACCGGAGTTCTTCACCGACGTGTTTGCCCGACACAGAGGAAAGTCAGTTAACGAATAGAAGGTTTATATCCTGGAGACGTTACTTTTCAGTCTCTCCTTGTGTACTAATCAGAAATGAAATATAGTGTACATTGTAGATTTGTGTACATGAAAATCATAAGGCGTAATGTAGCACATAGATTCCTAACGAAAAGAACGCAAAAGCGATCACTTATACATGCCAATGAAACCGCTAAGGCGTAATGTAGCACATAGATTCCTAACGAAAAGAACGCAAAAGCGATCACTTATACATGTCAATGAAACCGCTAAGGCGTAATGTAGCACATAGATTCCTAACGAAAAGAACGCAAAAGCGACCACTTATACATGCCAATGAAACCGCTGTTAAGGTTAAGAAGTTACTTATTCCACTTGTTCGCTTATATATTCTAGCAGGATCATCGCCAGTACTTGAATATGAATCTTAATTGGTGTATAGAAAGTTATAACTTAATGGTTGTAACTCCTACAGAAGTAATAAAACTAGGTATATGAATATTTACGGGATAATTTAGAAATTAATTAAAGATATAGATTTGTTCTACGTCCTTGTTTGAAGAGTCTGAAAATAAACTTGAGAAAATGTTTCTTGAAACAGGTCTTACAAAACTGTGGCCTAAACTCCTTTATTGAGCTCTCAGATTATACAAAAATTATAGCGAATGAAGATCATTCACATCTGATGACACGAAACAAGGACAAGGTCAATACAACCTGACCGAACAAACTTTTTAACTGAAAACAGGTAAAACTGATCTGCCCCACCCCTAGTTTGGGGCATGAATCCATAACAGTAATTATGTTGCCTACCGGACAATAAACACCACTCCTCCCGCAAACAACCCTTTCCACACTAACCATTTAACGGGAATGCGAGGGTCCAGACCCTGATAATCGCATTTAAGCGACCAGCAGCAGTCTTGTCATAATGCAGATAATGAATGTATCGCACCTTATTATTGCCTTTCGAATTGTTTTTTTATCTAGTCGAACTTTCGAATCTTTCTTCACTCATTATTCTAAAATGTTCCGTTAATTGATCTATGTGAATGAAGGAAGTATAAATTCGGAATCACACGGTACACTAAGAAATTTCTTTATATGAAGCTTGATGTTTACATATAGCACATGGTTTGAATCTTCATTCCTCAAAAGCATGTGGAACACTTCTTTGAAGATAAAGCTTTCTTTCAGGAGCAGACAGCACTCTTCAAAATGTTTATTCTCAGTTAGGTTCCCTCTTTTTTGGCTTTCGTCTACAAGACCGGGAAAACTTATTTTATCCGAAAACAATTCTCATTTTTATGCAATTGCCTTAGTGAAATGCTTCATCAATATCAACTTAATATGTATAGGAGACAACAAGGATATTTTTTCAAGATCTAATTATCTCCTGTTCATAACATTCTTGGAACATGAGTTGTAGGTGTTTCTGCATTATTATTCATTAAAATGGTGTTTTCTGTCTCTGTGTTCCATCGATAAATGCAGCAAAGATGCCTGGTATAACTCTGCTTTCGTCCTAACAAAACTAACAAAACCTTCATATCGCCACAGACCATCCACTCACTTTCCCCGTAATTCACTTTTTCTTGCAGCCACAGAAGATTGTCATGTCTGCTTAAGATGTATAGAATGAATAACTGAAATAAAAATAAAAATTTTATCATTATATAACAACACACATCTTAAGCTTCTGTTGCTTGAAACAATGAGAGGCTTTAATTTAATTCTTTTGTGCTCTGCACCTAACCTGTTTATACCCCCAACCCGTGAGCATTTAGGTACCAAACTGAACAAACTTGTTAGAGTTTCGAAGCCAAATTTTCTCAAAGGATGGGACAGATTTTATTTCCCATGCTCTGTTGATCTGAAGCATGAACGAGTGTGTGAATTTCATGTCATTTACCAAATATTATCATCCAACCGTAAAACGAGCAAACATCATTGCTAATTAGCAATTATTCCACATGTATAAAGGCACTGATATTGGTTGAGATGCTAAAGGAGGGGCGATTTTATTCTGAAAGGTGCAGGAAAGGGCTGTAAGCCACTGAAAGAAGTATTTGTTAATTCACTGTATTAAAAAAATGTTTCCAGTAGCAAAGAGAGTCAACCAGAAGAAATTGTATATTCTATTGTTAGATTTGACTCATAAGCTTGTTATTATTGTTTATGGACGCTCTTTCCCTACTATGGTTCCCAGCGTCTTATTCCATATTGGACGGGAAAGAACGCTTAATTTTCACCAGAAGCCTCCTTATCGGGCTTGAGTTTATTTCATGTGCAGTAAATCTACGATACGGGACCACTGGCTTTATTTCCCTGCCGAAGGAAGCCATGCTAAGGATTTTTACCCCGAAAAAATCCATTGCCCTTCACCGAGTTTGAATCCGCGACCTTGGGAACCAGAGGCTAGCATATTATTCCTAGACCGTGTAGGAGGACATTGGCGAATAAGCAGTCTGGCTTTTCAATGGATTTGTGTAAAGCATTTCTAGATAAGGGGATCCCTTTACGGAAACTTGTAAAGAAACTGCACATTTTAAAACATTTCTGGAGAAATACAGAAATGAACCCACATTTTGAAAAAAATGTATGTGCATGTGAATGCATAACATTCAACAATGGGTCAGGGGAAAGAATATGGATTTGCATCCACGGGACAACAGGTACACTTGATGACCATTAACCAAAGTAAACATGGACTGTAAAAATAATTAAGAAGGATGTATTCCATTCGTTCGAACCATGTGAAACTTGAAAAGCTAACATTATAATACCTTTTCACTTATTTACTACAGTCTTGAATATGCTGGGATTGGAGGAGATTCGGCATAATAGTTTACTATTACTTCACACAGACAGCGGCCACAGTTAAGTAACCTACCAAATATTTAGAACATATTTTTCCAATGTTGTACCATATTATAATTTATCTTGCGTATTGTTTTCATCGCGTTGCTTAGAAGATGCACGTTCCCTTTCAGAATGTAGATTCAATACAAAGAAACTTTTCCTTAAAACGTCCTCCCGTGTTCGGACCAAGAGCTGGTACTTAAACTTGGCAAATCTCAGTGAGAAGGGATACTACGGTTACTGCTGTTTGGTATTATGTAACGATCCCCTCAGCATACAGGACAAAGTCTTGATTTCATTTTCTGAACATATTATTTTTTTCTTGAAGCGAAAACAGTTTCAGTGATGAAGCAATTTAAAATGATTATGTCTTTATTGTTAGCTATTATGTAAGCTTACCTGGAATTAACACTAGTCTTGAAGGGGAGGGGGCGAGAACACTACCCTCGGTTACATCTTTGCAGATTGTAAAAAGAGCTAGTGTACTTAATTCTGACACTTGTAACAAAAAAGGGGGTGCAGTGTGTAGTAAATGCAACAGAGCTAACACTGCCAATCCAGGCTTAGAGACAATAAAGGGTATAAGAAGAATTCTCTGTGATAAAGCATGAACTCTGTGAACATCATTCCACAAACCAATGCTTGTTTCAGATATGTTCCAGTTACCACAGTTGACGTTTATTTTTTTTTTTCTGTCCTGAAAATGCTTATTTGCCAAACGATGAAATTTCAGTTTTGATAAGTTGAACAAAAATGTTTCGTTTTACACAACAAAGAATACACAACTTTATAAGGGAGAGACAAGTATTCTTGTGAACTGTATTTTTTAATGATGATGTAGTTTAAGAATGTAAATATCTGTTCAGCCTTTGTTACATAATAAAATAAAGTTGTTACCTTAAATATTATTGGGATCCATTATATTTTAAGTCACATTTTTATGATTTTCCGGAAGAGGGGGAAGCCACGAAATAATACAAAAAGAGTCAATTTCAACTTAAATTTAATGGTTTACTGTTTCAATGGTACAGTTATGTTGTGTTTTAAAACAACAATGCTTTCAAGGGACTTAAGTGTTAAATGAGAATTACTAAGAAGCGGTGTACTTATGATTGTTCTGTTCAAATGTTTCAAACATCTTTTAGTACTTAAACGTGAGATTCCTTTTTTATTTTTATTAACGTCCTCCAACGTAATGTCATATCGGACTGTGAAATAATGAGGTGGCTGAAATGATGCTCAAATGAGCCAGAGGTCTATGGAGCTTTATTCGGGTATTCGTCTTCTTAGAATAAGGGAAAACCTCGGAAAAAACCATATCCGGATAACTCACCTTAAGCGAGATTCGAACTCACAACCTCTTGGACGTGAAGCAGACACGCTACCACCACGCTACAGAGGCGAGCTTAAACGTGAGAGAAATAAGAAATAAACGCAACGGACTCAATAACTATGCCTGACACGAAATTTAATGGCGGGTTTCAGCAGCAACTGGTCAACTGTATGAATGACCTAACCAAGGCTACGTTTATCACTGTGCTGTACTCGTACTTCGTCATTCAGTTCAAGTTGTAAAGACTTGAGCTTGTTCATTGTGCATGTCAATGGTGAATGTTTATTCAAGACACATGGCAAAGAACACATTTCTGCTTTTGGAAACATGACAAAGAAAAAAGAAATAAAGAAATCCTGGCATTAGAAGTGTCGAGTGAGTGAGTGAGCGAATGAGTGAATGACTGAGTAAGTGAGTGAGCGAGTGACTGAGTGAATGAGTGATTGACTAAGTGAGTGAGTGACTGAGTGAATGAATTAGCGAGAGTGGAGGACCCGTTAACAACGCGGTCATTTGAGCACAAGCAGTGTCGACGGTACTATAGATAAGAAATAAATTATGGATAAAGGGAGTTAATACTTAACAAATTTTGGAACGATGTCCCTTTAGATATGAAACGGTGGCATATCATTTCCAGAGTAACGAAAGAAAAGGAGATTGAAAGAAGAGGAAGAAGAAGAAGAAGAAGAAGAAGAAGAAGAAGAAGAAGAAGAAGAAGAACGAAACTAATTACACAGAAAGAGGAAATAGTACCCTAAAGTTCAGTTATTTTTATTGAATCGTCAAACTTCGTTACAATGGAATGGCATGTTGCCGTTTCATGTCTCTAGAACAATCTATGTTTCAAAACTTATTAAATATAAACTCCCTTTGTTCATCATTTATCTTTGATGTGCTCTGTAGTCGATAATGCTGCTGACATGATTTCTTTGTTTATTTTCTCTTTAGTGTCTTTCCAGGGAAAGAAATATATTCTTTGCCAGATAACAATTTCCTTTGTGTGACAGGTTTGCTCATTCACCAGCTGTCCTCTCCGTTTCTAGTTTCCATTGTTTCACTATATCATTGTCGGTTTCCGTTTTAAAGTAGGGCATCAAAGTTGGTGGCATAACAGTTTGCTGTTGGTTTATGTGCTTACTATCCTTGTCTTTTGGTGTTTCGACTCCTTGACATTCGTTGAAAAACTCGTCTCTCCCATGTACACTAACAGTGTAACTTTTATTACAATCACGAATTTATTGAAACAAGCGAATAATCTTATTCTATTTGGTTTCATTTAAAAGTTGTAGATTATAATAATTGAGGATGGTCTATTTTCTCTTCTTCGCTTCCATCTGAGTTAACAAGAAGGCATGTAGATGCCTCACCTTGCAGGGCATAGTGAATTACTTTGTCTACAGTGCTGAGTTTGGCTTTGCTATGAATTGTAATGACTCAGGATTGTAAACTACGTCACATTTCTTTTATTTTAATTACTATTTTTATAATCCATCACCCCAGAAGTCTGCCATTTCTTCATTCAATACTTGATCATCATTTAGAATATGTGCCAAAAAAAGAGCAATTCCAGTTCGGTATACTGGACAAACCATATAAATGATGCACACAGAGCTTAATTAAAACGTTTAGCTAATTTTATTCTTCGCATTCGTTAAGCAATAACTCGGTTAATTGAATCTGATTTTTTTCGGTTACATACTTTCAGGAACGCCGGCCCTGACATTTAAAGAAACAATGGGCATTTTTAGTAATGAGGATATTATTTTAAAGATGAACTTATTCATTAGTTGTGTCCTAATTCTGAAATTGCTATCTTTGCATTTGTAAAACATCACTATGTGAATAAGAATTTATGAGCCTTGAAATACAGATATAAATAGACTGCTATGTTCTAATGAATGTATTTGTTTGAACGAACTGAGAGAGGTTAGTTAATTACTTGAAATTATACGTCACAAAAATGTTCTTTCATTTTAATAGAGCAAGTTCCAAACATTTCCCTATTCTACCAGCAATTTTATAATTGTAATAATACAATCGTACGATTGGTGCTGTTTCTTTCATTGTTAACATTGGAAAATAAACACATTCTTACTAAAGTTCTTGAGTTGTTGATAGACATTCAATGAATCGAAATGGGTAATTTTGAGTGATGATGATGACGACTACGACGACGACAACGACGATGATGGTGGTGATGATGATGATGGTGATGATGATGATGATGATGATGATGATGATGATGATGATGATGATGATGATAGAACCAATATATCTTAAGCCTTTTAAGATGCTTTGGCATTAACGTGTGAGGGAGCTTACAATCGTACAGCCTCCACACTCTCACATTCTATCAAAAACAAGAATATATGTTGCTATGGCTCTTAGGAGAATGACTTTTCATATATGAATGTGCGAAAATCTCAATTTTGAATTTTTGGAACCTAAGATATTTTGGTTCTGATGCACCTTTCCGTGTGTTTCTTCAGCATTTCTTTTATTTTTTAATTTTTATTTATTTGCTTAAGGGCTGAAGCCGAAATTGTGAACGCCATAATTACGGACATAATACTGCGTCACATGGGACGATTAAATAACCAGGAAATGTTAAAGTTGTTACATGTATAAATCTACAGAATTAGCAAGGAGTAGTTACGGTTAAAGTTGTTAGAAGGGACACGTAATGTTGCAGGCAAGTCATTAGTGGAAAAGTCCAGGTAGTCAGCCTGATACACAGTAATACCGGTTTTCCTGGAAATCGCTCAGCGCAGGTGTTGAGCAGGTAAACAAGGGATGGCCGCGGAGACTTTCTCGAAACCCGTCGTATGGACATTAAGAGCTGAAGAGCGTTGAGAGCATCATGACGCGGAGTTTTCGCGCCATGAATTTGGAGGGGTTTTTGAGGGGAAGTGAGAGGTGACTTCTGACCGGGAGCGCACGGAGCAGGTAGTTGCCCTCCAGAACCCGATGGGGCAGTACAGTGGCCCTCCAGAATCCGACGGAGCAGTACACGTGCCGCCTAGACCGCCGAGCGAGCATCTCAGCTACGGGACTTGTATTCCGGATCCTCTAGTGTGAGGACACATTATTGTTAATATTAACAATCTACGGTCTTAGTAAAGACACAGTAACGACTCAACGTATTTAATAACGATCGGCAAATCTCACGCTTTCTTATTTTGATGAGAATAAAAGTGTTTCAACGAAGTTCTGGTTTTATTTGCAAACACTCACGCATACCCTGAGGTTAAGATCACATGCCAGAGCAGCCGGAGCAGAAGACACCAGAAAGCAGCATTCTGCGAAGGAGAGCGGAAAGGAGTACCGACGATTCTACACCAGGGCTGAAGAACCAGGTTCCGTTTATGTGGCTTGAGATGACAAGGCAGAATTTTTAAGAGCTTTCCTGATTAAATCACTTCAATATAAGATTCCTGGAATGAGAAGGCTCTTTTGCTAGAACCTCAAACTTAGTGGTTCTGGAGACATTTTTGGAAAATTTAGGTTCCTAACCAACTCTGTTCATTTTGTATGAAAGGTTGTGGAGTTTCGTATATCCACTGTATGTAATGTGTCCTCAAATGACTCCTAAAATACAACTTGATAAACATCCACCCTCCCCAGATATTCAAAGTCGTAATATCGAATCACTGTAGTTTCCTTTTTTGTTTTCTATTACCCTTTTACACTAACAGGGTGTTCGAACCTGGATTTACACCTTGAGCCCACTCCATGTGAGTTAACTATCTACGCCATTTCTGTTCATCACATTGCACTGCCTGTATGTGTAGCACCAGCTTACATTTGCTTGCCAGACGTTACATCTATCAATTGAATTCTTATTTCATAACTTAAAGGCTTTGATTGGTTTTAGAAACAACCATACATCATAAATTAGTAGAACACATTTTAAAATCTAAACACAGTGTGAAGTGTCTAAAGTTTAGTTTCATTATTGCTACCTTGTGAGCGAAGGCTGTTCCACGAAGAGCATGCGCGTAGCTGAGTATTAGACACATAGAATCTTGAAGCGACTCATTATTTTTGAACATAACTTTACCTTTAAGTCCAATAAATACTTTAAAAGTTGTTGTTGTTGTTGTTTTTGTCATGCTGACCTGTCAAATCCTTTATTTGGTTAATATAATTGTTCAGTGAGACAGTAGATATCAACTTCACATGGATAAATCTCACGACCAGATGAAGGGGGGTGAGTGAGTGAGTGTGTTGGGTTTAAGGGCCCGTCGACAACTTGGTCATTAGGGCCCACCAGATGAAGGTATGACTGCCTTAGTGTGTTTCGTTATACCTATTTCAGCACTTCCGAATGCACTCTCTGGGAATGCCCCTGGTATGAAGTATTCCATGTCTCCTTGGAAAGTTAGGTACAGAAATATCAGGCACTTTGGTTATGGGCTCCAAGCATTCTCCAAAATCAGGATGAACAATTCATCCTTTCTTCGTATTGAATTATTCCACTTTTCATATATAAAGGTAGCAATGATCCATCTCCGTAATGTGGCCGTAGTATGTCCACCTCAAATTCAGAAGCTACGGAGTTCGAATTTGCGAAGGGGTGAGTTACTGGCAAGGTTTTTCTCCAGAATTTCCCCTTATCCTGAGAAGATGATATTCCAGCAACCCTAAGCTCCATAGCCTACGAACTGCTTTGAGCAACATTTCACACGTTTTATTCATTCACTGTCCGAAGAGACTTACCCAGTCAAGGGGGCGTTAAGGAAAAGCTAGCTGTCATCCAGACGGTTCTTTTGGCTCACACCATACCGCTGGAACTCCAAAATTAAGGTGAAAATTCGTAGTCTTACTCGAGGGCCAGTTTGACTGAAGTCTCTATTTGGGTGGAAATATCAGAATCAGAAACAAAGCTCAACCTAAAAGTGAACAGGGAACGAGTGAAAGAGTGAAATTAGAGTATTCTACTAAGGAGCCTGGTGTAGACTTAAGATTCACTCAAAATACTTCTTTGAGAATTGGGTACTTCAAATGTTTTAGAAATAAGATAAATGTTAGTAACATTACTGAAACATGTAGGACATAGCTATAAGTGTGAATGTGGATGCTATTCTGTGTAATTTGAGCTTATGCGTGAGCATCACTCTGGAGAAGCTAAAGCCCAGGCAGAATTTTGGATATGGAGAAAGTGTGTGCCGGAGATTGCCGGGTTACTATTATAATCCTTCGAGCCTCAGAAGGATCCTTACATAAACAATTCAAGTGGTATCACTCAGCGTGAACGCATGGAGGAACTTCTCTTTCCCCTCAACAGCTGTTCAGTTACATGCTTTCGGGATTTCAAGAAACTGCCTTGTTACCTTCGAAGGTTATCTTAACTACGCTATCTATCACTGTTCCAGCACTGAGTATTAAATACCTTTATGATTGCTAAAAGAAGTATACTAATTGAATAATGGCTGAAAATGTGTCATGAACATAGATAGCATTTCCAGCAAACAAATATCTGTTATCTGCAAAAAGGCACGTGCTAATAGGAGTCCTGGCAATAGCAGAATAAACTACAAAAAATACAATAAACTAAACCCTGTGCAACAGCCCCAAGTGGGCCAAGGTCTACCGCCCAGTCGCTGTGTCCCCCACCTTCGCCCACCACAGGCGTCATGAGTGGGATGCAGTATTGGATGGTGGGACGTGGTAAGCGCCCCGAGCCCTCCCGGCCGGCTATGCGGTTTTCACGACCTGGGACTGCTACTTCTTTATTCAAATAACTCCTCAATTGGCCCATTAAGAACCTAACGGGGCTGAGTACACCCCGGACCAGACCTCCCAGCGGGGGAAAAATGCCCACGCCGGTACCGGGAATTGAACCCGGATCCTTCGCGGCCGAGGCAGGCGCGTTACCACTGCGCAAAATCAGAAGGGCGATATCGCTTGAACCGTCTTCCTGGTTTATAAGAAGCCCGTCTACAACCTGGTCGCATAGCAGTTGCTTCTTAACAGCAAACGAATGATGCTCAAAGTTTGAACACATTCAAAACTATTGTTTTCACGAGTGTTTAATTACACTTCTCTGACCTTCTACGCACTCGACCATAATCGTAACAGAAACAATACAGATTGACACTACTGTTTGGGATAGGACTGTGGCGGTATGGTGTGGGCTTTCTTAGGGTAAAATATAAAGGATACAGACACAGAGGGGACACCTCGCTCACTTCGACCTACACAAACTACTGTGGCTACCACCCCCAGGAGGCAGGGATGAAATGAGGGAACCGAAGGTGCCACACAGTATCACAGCTAGACAGGCCACAGAGACGCGCGGAAGTCCCTAACAAGTGCTGAGATCTCTTCAACCCGGCGCCAGGCCCCACCAAGCAGCCATCACACCGCGGTTCCGGTGTCGCACTGAGTGCCACCCCCTCCCCCGACGGAGGACAATTCCGGCCAAACGCCACCTAGCATTACCATTCTCAATCATCCGTGCCACTTGCCCGACACTGCCAACACTACACGCCTGAAAGTACACCTGAAAGATGATAAGGAAATGGAATGAAGAGAAATGATGGAAAGGAAACCGTGGTATGAAATACTGCACCCCAGCATTCGTTTAAGTGACATGGCGAAACCACGAAGGAATCCATGTCAGAGTGCGCGGCCACGGGATCGAACCCGTGACCTTCCGAATGGGGGCCACAGACGTTACCACCTGAGATCTCCGCTCAGTGCTTTCTTAGTGTACGTGGGTGTATGCTTTTCTGAGATGCTCCGGTAGTTAGCTCTCGGCGAGACATGAGGCCATTCCCCTCCAGGTGAATGGTGAAAATAACAGGTGAATGAGGAGAGAGATTTGAAGCTTTATTTAGTTTAACCTAAGAACGACTGCGAGCCTTTTTCTGTATCGGAACATTTCCGACACTTACCCTTGCGTCCTAGCGCCGTAAAAAAGTAGAAACAAATGACACGTTTACCTCTGCAAACCTCCCTCCTTCTGCCTAGGATTTCTGTTTTCTGCCCAGTTTCTAGGCAACTTTGTTCTTAACCACGTGATTTCTTAACTCTGTCATTCAGTGCCTCGTTTTCTAACGCCAATTACTTTTACGGATTTTATTAACTGAATAGTGCAAAACTGTACCTCCGCACTTATAGAATTTTACGGCCATCACTCAATTCTAGCGCCAAAGCTCCCTACTGATTTTACTGTTCAATTAGGACGCGCTTGTAGGCGCCGGATTGTCGCTCTGAGACTCTTGGATTTTTCTCTTTCTTTGTTCCGTGGTGCATATGTTTGTCTGAACTTTAAAGCTGAAAGCCCTTTCTGTCCTGTTCCGTTATCGCCTGAGGCTTCCTCGTATCTTACAAACGCTTTACTTATAGGAACACCTCTTTCTACAGTATTTAGCCTTCGTTGGATTTTAAATTATATTTTATTCTCATATTTATCTTTTATGTATGCTATATAGAGACATATTCTGTCCAATTGTCAGGCGCAGGTTCCTACTTCACGTTGCTACGCTGCAGTAAATAAAGAGGGAATGCCAGCATGGCATTGATAATACACAGAATCTAATTAATTGTTTAAATAAACTGATTATTAAAATACTCTCACTATTCACCTGCATTATTTGATGTACAAAAAGCCTGATAACACGTGCAGCGCGGTAACGAACAATTTTCATTTGCCTGTAGTGGCCCTGGTGCTGCATTTGTTTACAGCAGGGCCCTTCCTAGGGCTGGGTGGTACACAGGGCTCTGGGGCACCTATTTATACTCTAGTGAATGACATTTAATGATTTAATCGTGCGTGTTTACAATGTGCCTTACTTCAAACGCAATACAGAAATGAAATCACTGTAACTGCAATTTGTCTGGGTTCGACGCAAACGCATTTGGCTTACATTTGAAGCGAATGTAATATTCTAATATTTATATTTATTGATCATTGCAGTGTTTAGCAAGTAGTTTATCTGATCTCTGTACATTAGTCAACCTGTTATGTCGCAAGTTGCTAGTGAGATCGGCAAGAGTTGAAATGCGTTAGCTGTTTCGAGCACAACAAATGAAACAAGCCGTAAATTTAAATCTAAATTAGAAATACTTTGAAAAAATTTATTATCAATTTGGTGGGTTATTTCATGTACGAGTATTTAAGGGAGTACAAAATGAAAATGTGATTTTCTAAAGCATTGAGCCAATTTAGCTGAAAGTTTATTTTTAATGTTGTGTTATAGGTATGAACATTAGACGGTTTTAAATTTCAATGTGATATCTGATTTAGTTTCCGAGTTATGAAATGGTAAATCTGGATTTTATTATCCTATACCAAATACTCCACATAATGTAATTTAAAAAAATACAATTTTTAAACACGTTATTATAATTACCTGATTATAACGTACAAATCGGTCATATAGCTTTGTTTTACTAGCCTTAATTCAAAATAAAATAATTTTTAGATTTTGTCATTTCAAATTTCTGGTTTTGTTCATGTTTTACACAGCTTTAAAAAGTACTAACTCAAAAACCATTCAAAAGGAAAAAAGTGTATGACCGATTTAATTGTTTGTGTTTTGGGAATAGACATGACAAATTTCAGGAGAATTAGATGAAAGCTTCATTGTGTGAAACATTTTCCAAAAGTGAATATGGTGTATAAATAATTTTCATAAACCTTAAACTTCAAAATGAAAAACATTTTTATTCTACATTTTTAATGTAAATTATATAAACATAGGTATTTTTGGTATAAAAAGTAAAAAAAAAGACATTTTGAATTTATGGTCTCTAAATATTTTTAAAGTAATGGAATACAAGTGTCAATTTTTGCAATGTGTATACTAAATTTCAGTGATGTATTCGCTTAAATTAATTTAATTTAAAGTCGCCTTTCAATAATCTGTTTATGGTCACACATCAAACAATGTGCCTCAAGGCTTAGGAGCATTATTTTATAGAATGTAAAATGTTTAAATAAACCAAGGGCGTCTTACTGCTTGCCGCAACAGTTCGCTTTTGCCATTGTATCTGGGTTTCACATTTTTGCAATTTGCTTGAGACAGAGCCTAAGATTGCAGAACTCTTGAATTCTACCTCCCCTTTTTTATTTTACATTTTCCTTGCATGGAGTTATAAATTATCGACAATTTCTACAAGTCATTTACGTCATAATTCACGTTCAGTTCCGCAAATTTTATCTATATAAAAACACCCTGATAAAATTAAACGTACACAAATACAGGTTGGTCTCATAAAACAGCGAATATGAATGCATGCTTCTCATTGACTTTCTCTATTTCGGCCTAAATAATGTCACGTGCCGTGTGCGCATTAGCGCATTACGACCCCACTACTGTCTGACCACCAGAAGGCGAGCTGAAGGAATGCGCTACGTAAACATTTTCTACTGTCCCCGTCAATGTTTATGCACGCTTAATATGATATACAATATACAGTGATCTCAGATAAATGCATCATACCTATCACAGCAGTTACGTACAATTGTTAGATATGACAGCATGGGTGATTCACCAGACTGTGCATCCCGTTAGAATGGCCTTGTCCACGTGGACAGGTTCAGACCGAAGGTGTCAGGGTGAAACTATTTTCCTTAAGGGGAGACTAAATGGCGAAAATTGCCAGGAAATGACATACTCAGCTCTCCGTGCACTCTATTAATTGCAATGTTCTATTTAGATTTACATATATTTTATCATTGCATGTGCAATAGTTATGTTTTAAATATACATTTTTAAAAGCATTATTGCATTTCTGAATTCTGCACATTTCATGGGCAAAAACTACAACTCTCACACACTTTGGAGCAGAGTGGTAAACTTTTAGCCCATCTTTTAGGGGAAAGTTTGATCTACGAATAGCGCTAGTGTTAACAAATGCCAGTATATGTGTGCTCAAACAATGCGACTTGTTGTTTTGCAGATATATCCGAGACTGTTTTCTCCGTTTTTGCTTTGAACAGCTTTTTCTGTCATAAATGACCAATTTTTCAGACACTATTGAAATTAAACTGAACTTTAGGTCCATAAAAATAAACACCACAGCGCAGTTGTGGATTTACTTTTCTGTGAATAATATTGTTGGTTATTTAAGAAAAAGTAATTGTTGATAAATTTTCGTAAAAAGAAAGTGTAAATAGGAAACAATGTCATTTTCCATAATAAACGAACACATTGGATAAAGGTAAGTCGGTGAACTTGAAACGCATGTATTTACATCCTGTAAAATATTAAGTTTGATATCCTAAATATTTTCTGAGATGATGGGCAACAAATTTAACAGGTTTAATATTGGCGGGATAGGGCTTTTAATCTTTCGTTAAACCTCACCACCGGTCATCCGCCTCACATCACCGTCCACTGCACCTAGCAGGGCGACCATCAAAGATGAAGCAAATCAAACCTGAAAAAAACAAACAAACAAAAACAAAACTGACATGTTGCACTCACATGACTTTCTCTATTTCCAAACGCTCATTCCTCTATTTTATGTTAATTGTGATAAGCAATTGCAGAAATTATCTTGTCGCATACTTCGTTATAGGTATAAACAAATGCAGTAGGCTTTAAGTGATAGTCATATCTTTTAAGACCTGGTAGCTATGTTATGGATTTCACATTACATCCTCTTCGCATGGCCAGGGCATTGAAAGGTGGGAAAAGGAATAAGGGCTACCTATTTGAGAAACTTTTACCGATGACAATGAATATTTCGAAAATGCTTAACTCCACAAAAAACTATTTGACACAAACTGTCTGCATTGACGAGATTTGCGGTTTTAGTTAAGATTTTTCCTATCTCTTACGGTATAAGAGTTATGCAAAAGTCATTCAGAATGAAGGGCTTCAGAGGCTATTCCCAGAAAATTCGAAATATAAATTTAATTTGTCCTGAAAATAATGCGGTATTATAATCAAAACCTTTAGAGCCTTTCCTAGAAAATAAAAAATTTCAAAATATTTTCATTTTGGCGAGTTCGTATCGCGCATTTGGAAGATACTGAATAGTTCACTTTTCATTTGCGTCCACAAACACAGATACAGACACACACACAG
Source organism: Tenodera sinensis (assembly GCA_030765045.1). NCBI lineage: Eukaryota > Metazoa > Arthropoda > Insecta > Mantodea > Mantidae > Tenodera > Tenodera sinensis. The sequence goes on from CM060964.1 coordinate 114,579,529, forward strand.
ACACACATACACTTACACAGCCACACACACACACACACACACACACACACACACACACACACACACACACACACACACACACACACACACATACACACACATACATGAACTTTTTTTATAAAAGTGCTTCTTTCATTTCAGAGGGCCTCAAAGCATATTAAACATCTTAAACTTATGGTATTTTAATCAAAATCGTTGGAGTCGTTTTTGAGAAATTCAAAATTTTGGAAAACATGTGCACTTGTGCATTTGAAACGGGATTTTTTCTTGAAAATCTTAGTGCGGCTTCCTTGTAAGACAAAGTCAGTACCAATTTCGGTATTTAACCGACTTTTCATTTTTTGAGTTATATTGTTCACATACACACACGCGCACACGCTCACAACACAGACATACATACACCGACCTTCCCCACCCAAAAAAAGATTTGGATTCGAGGGACCTCAAAACGTGCATTTCCAGTAAAATCTCTATATTGCATTTTTGGGTAAAATGCTCTCTATCTACTGCGTACGTGGTAGAGAAAGTAAAAAAATTAGGAAAAAAGGGAGAGAAAAGAACGAGAGACAGGAGAAGTGATATAAAAGAATCCATCCAGCTTTCGCACAGCGACAAGGGAAACAAAGAAAAGTCCTTGATTAGAATGGTCAGTTACCTCTCGGGGTTTGAACCAGAAAGTTCCCTTGCCACCACCTAAGCCATCCCACTCGGCGTGTTATTAATGCAGATGCGCTCTCTATTTGACGGAGTATGTTTTAAGCATTCCTGGAGAGACAATTCTTTACAATTTCGCTATGTGAATATCATAATATTGGGCTAGTTATATATTTCATGCTTATTTATGTAATTTTTTTTTAAATCCAGCCAATAATATTTGAAGGCATAACAGGCACTTAAAAGCTTAGTAAACGAACAAAACGAAATTTATCTATATAAAATTTCTGAGTGGGACTACATTTATTAAAGTTAAGTCTACTTAAATTTTTTTGATGTTATTGAAATTATCTGGTAGCCTCATTTTAGTAGCAGTTTTGTGAAACCTTATTACGACGATTTTAAAAAATATAATAAATCATACAACTTCAATTTGTATTTCCATGTATAACAATGGAAATAAAATGTAATTAGGTTAATAACTTTGAAAGGTAAACCTTTTTCGAACAGCCTTGTAAGACATAATGCAGCAGTGTAATATCTTGCCTATGGGCAAGTTTTTTGAACCGCTAAGCGTAGTTATTTAATTGCTAAGGTCATCAGAAACCCCTCTCTATTTCTTTTCTTTCTTTTGACCTTGGTTGTTGGCTACTAGTCCTTACATTCTAAGACAGCTGTTGCATATGTGTTTGTATTTACGGCATACAATCTGCGCAAGTGTAACATTGCACAAATGCGATAGTCTGTAAGTACTTCATATAACACATATTCTATGGACATAGCTAATTTGCTTATATTAAATAGCCACGGAACTGTTGATGTTAGACGTTTCCCTATTCTCCTTAGAAGTTTAATTTGTGTGTGTATATTCAGAATCTGAGACAAATGAAACGCGAAAATCTCTGACTGGAGCCTGTAGGATCCGGATAAAACCGGAACGAAATCTGGTTGTACTGGTACCGCTAATGAAAAAGCCTGACCAGTGCAGTGCGTCATTCCAAGTAACCATTACGAAAAACCTTTTATGTTTAATTGTGTTTATTTAAAAAAAAAAAAAAAAAAAAAAAAAAAAGCAACCTCGCATGTTGTACCCCCCACCAACATACATGTGCACGCACTTAGTCATTCTTCTTTTGCTTCTTCATCCTCGCCAAAGCTTACTAAGATGACGTGATTTACAAATACTTCTAATTGTATCAGAATTAGGAGCTATTAGTAGTCCAACGTAGGGCTTCTAGCAACTGAAGTGTTGCAGAGCATGGCAGAGCATAGAACAGAGTGCCTAACGATCCCAACATGATACCCACTAGGTACCCACAGCCTAGGTATCCCGGGAATAGATGAGCCATGCCTAGGAAGGAAGCAAGCCGTTTCTCATACACCAGGGAGATTTTTTTCTATAGCGCTAACTCCACGTTCCTGCTACAACACACCAACCAACGTCATCTGATCCTACAACTCAGGTGAAACAGTTGAAGGGAGCAGGAAATGATGGACAGAACATTCGTAGCAGCAGAAAAATCATCCCAGTATTCGCCAGCAGAGCTAGGGAAACTACGAAAAGACGCAAATGCAACATGACTGGTCCCACGGGAATCGAAGCTGAGACCTCCCGGTTCCGAACCGAGCTTCACACGTTACCGCGCTTGGTATTTTATTAGAATTAGTCCAATACTTGGATAACATGAAACTTAACTAAGGTATATTTAGTTAACACTAAAGGGAAAGATCTGGTATGCAAAGGTCTCACAATTTTCTCTTCGGGGCCTTCCGTACAGTATTCGTATAAACAGGTCTTCATCTACCCGCTTTGTTCAATCAGGATATGTAAGGAGTATGTCTGTCTACCTGTTACAGCAGAAATTCCGGCACGTCAGCCGATGGTTTATTGTGCATCAGGCCCCGGGAAGAAGGATGAGATGACAGTACTCTACAGGCGGCCAGAACCCATCACAGGTGGAATTAAACTATTTTGTTGTTTAACAACGCTGTCAATTGCTAGGATCACATCAGCGTCGCCGGTGTGCCGGAATTTCGTCCCGCAGTTCTTTTACATGCCAGTAAACCTGCTGACATGGAGCTGCCGTTTTTAAGCACACTTAAAAACCACCGGTCTGGGCCGGATTTGAACCCGCGATCTTGGGATTAGTAAGCCAACGTCTAACCAACTGAGCCACCCAGACCGACTCAAAGGCGAAATGACAACTACGATAGGTCCCTAACAGGAGCAGGCAAGTTCTTTAGCCCGACAGAGTTCCAGGTCGCCACAGAGAGCCCGATACCAGCCAGGTCCGGCTGATCAATCAGTTTCACTGGAAGGGCGGCTGGCCGACCACATTGCCTCCCCTTAGCCGAACACCGTATTTCCAGAGCGCAAGAGCCACGGTGTCGCAGGTAATCGATACTGGAAAGATCGAATAGAAAGAATGAAATGAAAGGAAGTGAAAAAAGAAAAAGACTAAGGTCAGGAAGGTCGGCCGCGGGAATCGAACCGGCCTCCCGAATTCGGGCCATAGACGTTACCGCCTGAGCCATCCCTCTCGGTATGGATAAGGAGTACATGCTCAGTTCAACACAGAGGGAACTGAGTAAGATTGTTGTGTAATCTCTGAAATAGAAAATAATCACATCATTATTACCATGTGGAACCTCAATTCCTTGCATTATCAACACCAATTTTATATCCATATCTTTTATATTCCAAGTTACTAACATGAATAATACTATGTGGCTTCTCGGTAGAACAGTCATGTCAGAAAATGCTACTTTTTTTTTTTTTAAATGTACGTCCTCCAACATTGTGTCATATCGGACGAATGAATGAAATGGAAATGATGCTCAAATGAGCCCGAGGTCCATGGAGCTTTAAGTTACCCGACATTCGTCTTCTCAGGGTAGGGAAAACCTCGGAAAAAAACGTTACACGGCTAACTTACCCTAAGCGAGATTCGAACTCGCGACCTCTTGAACGTGAGGCAGACACGCTAACCAACACGCTATTGAGGCGGGCTCGCAAGAAGTTGATTGTGAGATACAGCATAGACAGAACTTACACATAAATGTAAAATGTTAATGTTACTAACTAGAATTAGTGCCTTTGAGACCGTTCCCTTGGTGCTGCGGTGGCGTTGCCACCTGTAGTGCGAGTTTTCCACGCATGGAAGTGTGGTACGGGATACACTTAGCTAGGGACGGGACACTAATACTCTCGATACTCGGTGGTATCGAAGTATGTCTGATACTTTGAGATCAACATTCGATGCTTTTTCATACTTTTAAATTATTGAAAGTTGTTGCGTTTAAATTTATGTTAGACAAGTAATGAAAGGAATTGAGACTTCACGTTGTTGCCTCGCACGCGTCTCCAAAGAGCTGCTGCACTGTAGTTCTTAATGGACCTTGACTGCGTTTGCTGTGAGTGAATGAATGCGATATTCCATAGACTCTTGTGTCTAAATGAAAACATGCAAAAGATAGAACAAGCAGAGATATTCATGTAACATGCAGCCTTAACTGAGTTGTGAATGCAGCTGAGTCAGCAGACGCACTGAATGACGTCTCTGCAACAGCCTGGCTTGGTGACTCACTCATGGCCTTTGCATTTACCTACTCCAGTATCCAAAATCTGTGAATCCAGCGAAAATAAAACAGACCTTAAGATGTTAGACAATACAGTGCATGGAAATATTCTGGTTTCCTTGCATTTGTTAGTGTTTTGCAAATAAAATTCGCGTCAAAATCGTAGCATACAAAATAATTTCCACACAACATCTTGTTTTACCGATTTACAATAATGATGTTGAATAACCATGAGTGAAGTGTGGAATTGTTCTAAAGTAGGTACTAATAAGAGCAGTGTGTAAAATATGCAGAAAAACGTTTACGCGCGGCGGTAAGCCACATACTACAACACATTAAAAGAAGCATGTTATATTCATACACCGGATGAAGTTTACAGAACCCCTTTTTGAAAAAACAATGTGCGAATTTTCCGTCACTGTCAGAACATGATACAGCGACATGTGAGGATCGTGAGCAGAAACAAAATTAGTTACATGCGTTTATACACAGAAAACTACTAACCAGAACATAATTCAGTGAACAAGCTTTTGTCTTTACACTTATTTTATAAAGCGAGTATCGAGTATAGGTTCCTAAAAATCGATATGGAGTATCGAGTGGTATCCTTCCATTACTGCACTCAGCTTTGTGAGGCTCTTGGCAATCGAGTAGGGAGCTGCTTGATGGAAACGTAACTGCACCAGTCTCGTGAGCCACACTTACGCGGTCGTAGTAGGCGACATGTTTAGTAAATGCCACCTATATTACTGCACTCGATTCATGATCTGTGTGGAAGGAGGCATAAAATGAAGCGGCCGTGTAGTAGCCCTTGGCTCTTGGGCCATGGAATTAGGTAGAGCGTCGTCACGCAAAACCGAAGATCTGAAACGACCATGACATTGAATTTTTCAATTGTGATTCCGTTTTCCAACCTTAGCCTACATACCAGCAGTATGACAAGACAATTACTATAATCGGGTCCAAACTCGTGACATTTGAGGCGTGCCTACTTATATGACGTTGCCGAATAGCAGCGCTGTAAGGTTGCCTTAATACCGACAGCACTGCTTGCTGTTTGTAAAACTCCGGACGCAGTATCATATGCGCGCATACGTATATCATATTCTTGAATAGCAATTGCCAACTGGGCGTTAGGTTTTTTATGAACCTTTTGTGCCATTGCCTGTCCGAAACATGCTGCAAATTGATTAAAGAAGTATTGAACGCTCCCAATTCAAGAACATTCGTTCGTATTAAAGTCATGAATTGTTTGCAACAATCGCTGAACAGTAAAAGAGGAATGCCAAGTCTATGGTCGTAGGTTCCCCAGCAATTAAAGTTCGGCGAACAATAACGAAATCCAAAATGAGGGGCTGTAGCACATCAGTTATGAGTTAATCTTACGTGAAATACTGGTGTCCAGTTCTATCAGAGACAGACTCTTAAAGTTGCGATGGCATGTACCAGAAACACGGTGTACCCTACAGAAGCTAAGTTAAGTTTGGCAACGACGCGATTGCGCTGTATTGGTTCTCACCAAACGCCAGGTGCTTATATGTTCACCCCTCGCGGCCATTCACTTCTCCGTTCATCCCTCGACATTTAACGGGACTTCAGACCTGCAATTCCCGCTCAAAGGTGCATTAGCACAATGTCTCACTATTATTGCTGCGTCAGGTCCAGTAAAAGGGTAAATGGTATACACGGAGGGGCACACCATGGGTACCGCGACCTACGCAGATCTATTGTGGCTAACACCCTCAGAAGGCAGGGATGAAGTGAGGGAACCGCAGGGTGCCACAAGGTCACAGCTAGAAGCGCCACAGAGACGCGCGGAAGTTCCTGACAAGTACTGAGATCTCTTCATCCCGGCGACAGACCCCGCCGAGTAGCCTCCACACCGCGGGTCCGGTGTCGCACAAACGCCCCCCCCCCACAGAGGACAGCGACCGCGCAAACGCCACTTAGCGCCGAGAACAGCAGTTTCCATGCGCAAGCATCCGCGCCATCAGCCCGGCACCGCCAACATCACGCGCCTAGAAGCACACCCAAAATATAAGGAAATGGAATGAAGGAAAATAATGGAAAGGAAAAGCTAGTATGAAATTAAACATCCCAGCATTCCCCTAAGTGACAAGGAGAAATCACATTAAAACCCATGTCGGAGTGCGCTGCTGTCGGGCATCGCAACCGGGACCTCCTCAATGCGTGTCGCACTCGTTGCCGCGACAACACCTCGCTGGGTATCAGGTCTAGTAAGTCAGGTGCCCTATCGCTATAGTAAACATGGTGTGCCACATATCTGTGGAAGAACGTATATTTATTTGTAAAATTTACTTTAAACACTAATCTGCTCGCCTTGCTTAGGTAGTTTTTTGAAAGATTTCCAAATTTTGTACCACCTACAAGAAAAGTTATGCATGCGATCATTAATAAATTGGAAGCTTTGTGTTCGGTATGAGGCAAGAAATACTACAGAAGCTCAGTTTTACCTGAAAATAAACTAGATGAAGCCGGTGCCAATTTAAAAGATCGCCTGGAAAATCACTAAACAAATTAGCTAAACAAACAGGTGTGTTCTGGGAGGAATGCTACACATACGTCAAAACCGAAACCCTATTGGTGTGTAAGCGTTGAAACAAAATGATCCCTGTAAGCGAGTGGATTACTCAATTGTTTTTCTCCCGATATGTAGAAAGTGGCTTCATTGAGCTACAACTTTTGTTTTTGTCCGTTGTAACCTGGTTTCACCTGGCTTCCATTTGGACGCGTGAACAATAGTCGATATTGGGCTTCAGAAAAACCTGTGCCATTACATGAAACGTCTCGCTGTGACCTGAAAATTGGAGTGTGCTGTGTGACTAGAGCTAGAGGAGCAATAGGACCTACTTTCTTTAATGAAATAATTATTGCAGAGCAATATCGGATACCAATTCTAGGGTCACTGTGCGATTCATGGGCACAAGAAGAGAAATTATATAGTCGGTTACAAATAGATTCTGAAACACGTGCGCCAACCAAATCGTTAAATGGAGTAACAGAGGTGTTTTATGACAGAATTATAAGTGTTGATTTGTGATCCCCCGATCCCCGACGTAATTAGTTGATATTTTCATTAATAGAGTAGTTTCAAAGAGTGAATCACGCTAGCCCTCGTGTTCTACTGGAAATTAGTGATAATATCATGTAAGAATACATATGGATTCCTGCGCTGAGCTTAGGCGAGTGAACGAGAACGTTTTTACGCTGCCTGTTTGAGAGCAGAAGGTGAGCCAGCGGTTGGGTTACCAAATATTATAACGAACCTGTACATTAAGCTTATGGAATGGTTGACTAAAAGTTTGAAATTAAAATTACCTACAGCGCTGCAAATTCCCTTTAAAGAGCGATGTGTTACTTTTGATGTTCGCATGGAAAAATTAACCAGATGAGAGCACTTCAATGGCTGTTGAGGGAGTGAGGGCGTCTTCTCAGCTGTTTCAGAGCTTCGCCACGGAAAGCCGAAGAGATTGGTTGAAGTTCGGGACACAGCATCTGATTCCTCAAATGAAGTTTTACTTTCCAACTGCTTCCTTGAGGAATTAATAATTACTAAGTAGACAAAGAGGATCACTTAAGGCATCCTCCATTGCTTTTGTTCGCGAAAACATATTTCATCTAATTAATAATAAGGCAATTAGGGGTGGCGCCGTGGCCGAGCAATTAGACCATTTTCCTATCACCTGGGTTTGATCCCAGGGACCCGCAAGTAGTATTCGTAGGTTCCTGTGCTCCCCGATAGGCGTCTGATCCTAGGCGCTGGCTTGTAAGTCCTAGGGGGTGTAAGTCCAACATAAGGGGACGGTAAACAAATTAATAATAATAATAATAATAATAATAATAATAATAATAATAATAATAATAATAATAATAATAATAATAATAATAATAATAATAATAATAATAATAATAATAATAATAATAATAATAATAATAATAATAATAATAATAATAATAATAATAATAATAATAATAATAATAATAATAATAGTAATAATAATAGTAATAGTAATAATAGTAATAGTAATAATAATAATAATAATAATAATAATAATAATAATAATAATAATAATAATAATAATAATAATAATAATAATAATAATAATAATAATAATAATAATAATAATAATAATTAATAATAACGATGACGATGACGATGATGATGGTGATGATGATGATAATGATGATGATGATGATGATGATGATGATGATGATGATGATGATGATGATGATGATGATGATGATGATGATGATGATGATGATGATGATGATGATGATGATGATGATGATGATGATGATGATGATGATGATAAGGCAACCTTTATCTCCAGAAATGCTTAAAACACACCCCTGGGATTGGCACTGTGACCTGTTCCCAGCAGTATGCATTGCACTGGCCATTACAATCATACGTGACTTGGTTCAAATCAACCAATCATGTACATAATAAATCCAAATTTCAACTAATGACAGCCTTCATTCGAGAAAAAATGTATCCCATTTCATTGTCACTTTCTCTGAATTTTAATCCTCTGTTTTTCTTATGTTGCGATCAGATAGAGAATCTAGCTGCGCTATTCAACAGATGCGCAACAGCTTACGTAATTTGATGCAACGGAGCCACTATTCATATGTCAAAAATGGCTGATTCTCGCTTCGGTGAAGGATCTAATGCTGAAATAGATGAAATAATTCGAAGAAGGAAACCTCAGAACACAGAATATAACAGGAAATATGTTTGGAATCAGTGTGAAAACTTTTGATTGAACGAAATTATAAACTAACAGCAGGCGCTCCAACTTCTGACATTGCCAACATCTTAAAAAATTGGAGCATCAATATGAGAATTCTGTAGGCCGTACCAATGGAGGCTGATGCATGTATTCATGCTACATCTTTCTATTAAGTGGTTAGTAATTACCACACATCATTTAAATAACATCTCAGAGGCTATATCATCCTTTAATTGATGAAATAGACTTAATAAACGCAACTCCTGACAGTAAGATTCTCTAGATTCTCACTTCGTGACTCGAGAATTTATCGATAATTTGACAATCACTCGTGGCATTACTTATGATAATTGACGTATAGCGATTACACATTTCACAAGAAAATAAGTACGATGCTTTATAGCTACATATCTCAAATGAAACGTTTTGGCTTCATTGTGTATTAGAGCCTATCAAAAATTACGAAGTTGTTAAGTTCTTTCACTTCACAGTCCTTAAAATGCTTTCATTTTAGCTTATCATTTAGAATCATCCCGGAATCAAATAAATATAATATTCATAACACTATGCACAATTAAATACCTGAATTCTTAGAACCAGATACTCAGAAAATGGTAGCAATTAACAATAGATTATTTCAATTTCAGGGATTTGGTTTGAGCAATTCCGCGAATATGTCATACCGAGTGTTAAAATTTGAAATCAATGTTTCACTTTTTTTACTGAGGAAAGATGATGCTAGATACTCCAAAGTATCTTATGAAGTGAAAAATAAATGTTTTTGACGTGAATATGGGTTCAAATTTCACTTCTTACCCACATATTTCCAAAACACTAAAAATAAGCGTGAATAACAGTGATTTTCATATCAATATTTCAGGAGCTATGTGCAACTGTTTTAATTTTTTTGTTCTGTACATCACACAATGACTCTTCGTCTTCGAAACGTGTATATGGCTAATAATTTTCGACATTTATAAATAATCCTTAGAGCCTGTTTAACTATTACTGTGTGTCAATGTCAGTTAGTCACGGTAAATAAGGATAACGTCCTCTGCAGGGAAAAGTAATAGACTGAAAAAAATATACTTTTTGATTCTGCGTCATTACAATATAACAAATAAAAAAGTATCAGATAGTTTTCTTCTATAGTCATTCGTTTTCCCACAAAACACGTGACCATTAGTGCGGGCGCCCTGTGGTCGTCATACGCGTACAGTGCTTGTGAGACTTCAGTCAGGATAGACGTATCAGTCCGTTTCTGACTCCATGGCTAAAACACCAGCCCAAAGACAATGTGAATACAAACAACGTCTGAAGGAGCAAGGCACTTCTGCACAATGGAAGGAAAAAATAAAAGTGACTATGAGGAAAGGAAGAGCAATACTGAAACAAACAAAACAAGGAAGACAACACCTCAAAGCTGAATATAGGAGACATAAGCAAGCACAGCGGGCAAGACAGAAAATAAGAAACCAAGAAGGGATTGATAAGGATACTCCTTCAACATCGGCGGCTTTCAAAAGCAGAGAGCATTTTGGAAAGTGCAGAAAACGTGTTGAGGAAGCATTGCCGCAATCTCCACGCAAAAGAAAAGAAATGATTCGTAAGTTAGCAGTTGAAGAGGGATTACATGTAAAACCAAAGCATTCTGTCCCGGTGTCAGGAAAACAACTATCAGAGGAACTTAAGAGTGCAATCATCAAGTTCTGTCAGGATGATTCAATATCTTACCAAGCTCCTGGAAGCGTATATTGGTGAAATTCAGAAACAATCTTTTGCTTTGGTGTCTGATTATGTATCACATGACAAATATGCAGTTGATATTTGCTTAAGGAATATATTTTCGGAAATATTGGATATTGTTCCGAATCTTGAACTTCTGAAAGTGTTTTCTGATGGAGCTGCTAGTCGTTTTAAACAGAAATACACATTGAGTCATGTGACATATCTTTCCGAAGTATTTGGAATCCAAATTGAATGGCACTTCTTCGAATCCTATCATGGAATCAGTAGATGCGATTTGAGGACAAGTGAGGATGGCCTGGACAGCTGCGAAAGCAGGAAGCAGGATTCAGAGTGCTGAAGAATTTGTTAATACTGTTAGAAAGAACACCAAAATATGTCTTCTTGAGGTTTCTCTGTCTGAAATTGAAGAAGCAAAAGAATTTCTCGACAAAAGATTTGAACGTATTTTACCTATGCCATCCACTCAGCGGGTTCATTATGTGAAAGTATTAGGTTTCAATGTTGTGGAATATGCTTTTCTTTCATGTGCGGAAAGTGTCAGAATGATGCACAACTTTCGGAAATAAAAACAGTGTAGTGATATGCGCGTGTACTACGAGGCTACTGCATTTAGCGTTCCTGCACTATAAGGAGTCCAATCCAGTAACTATAATAGTGTTACAGGTATGTGCTGTGTGCTGTGTGCTCTCATGTGTCGTCTTTGTTATGGTTTTGAGTCAGCTTTTTATACTTGCAATGACGTAACTGTGATAAGAAATGAGAGCTGTCAACATCTGTTTATATTGCATGATATTAATGCTTCTCCAAAGGATATGATAATTGTCAAAACGATAAATACAATTACACACCTGTGTGTATTACATGTATGTAACGTATAATACGTATCACTATGATTCACCATGTAAAACAAAGGCAAGGTGTTAGAATCTTCGCATATGTCAGTTAGTCACAAACTCATGTCAGTTAGTCACGCTGACCTTTGAATAAATATCTCCAGATGAGAATAACATACCAAACCTTTTTTCAGGTCATTTGAAAGCTTAGAAGTTCCTCTCACAAGTGATTTTTCAGAACAAATCAAATACGAAAACTTTCAGAGAAAACGGAGGACAAACGTTTGAAGTTGGACCTGCAGTTGACAAAAATGTCACTTAGTCACGAAAAGTTTAGCGCTCATTATTAAATAATTGTTTCAATTTTTTAAGGTTTTTATCTTTCCTATCACAACCGCCAATGTATTCTCTGTCATCGTATGTGGTTAAAATAACACTTTTACACCTATATTGGCCATTAGACAGACATTTTAAGAAGAAAATGTAGTGTAAATGTCAGTTAGTCACACGCGGAATTGCTCGTTTATATTCTCCCTCCGGCAGTGGCATAAATAACAGCCCCGCAGACCACGTGGCGCGGGGGGGGGGGGGGGAGTCCCCGATCTTTAGGGGCCTCCAAACTGCCTTTAATAGTTTTCTTAAAAAGCACATTTTATATTTAATTCAACCATAGAAAAACGCTGGCAAGAAGTGCTAGAACAGATGCTGTTCACTGATGACGTACTGACAACGAAAGTGTACCATGTAAGCATTTTCTATCCTATCTTGCCTAAAAGTGTGAAACAAGCTTACCTCCAAGTGAGTATGCTCTAAAAAGCATTCACAATTATACAAAGAAATTCATTAATGCACGGTATTTTATTCAGCACCTTTGTTATAAAAGGCGAACAAACTACATAGTAAGTACGACTAGTACCTATGCGAAAATCTAGTCGATTGGCCAATAAATTGGATTATTTTAGAATTTGGTAATAAGGTACAAACATAAATCCACATGTGGTGTTATAACCAGTTCTGTGTTATTGCTTCTGAACGATATCTTAGGCACCACAAATAGAAGTTACCCAGAATATTGACAGATAACGATTTTGTTTCACCAATGGTCATTATGCGTTTAGCGAGAGTGGTTTATTTAGGAAAATAATCATTAGTGTTGGTAATCATGGAGTGTTATTTTAAGTATTCGCTAGTTGACTATTCGAAATGTTTAGTTCTTCCGGGCTTGTAGGCCGTGGTCTAGAAGGCATGGTAGATACCAACGTTTCGCCAAGTACTGCGCTTGGCATCATCAGGGTAACACGATCCTCCGTCTGCACTGGTCAGAGTTTGAATGCAAAGTATATATAGGCACTACCATGCGCAGTGTGGCCACCAGATTAAAAGAACATGAGCGTCACACCAGATTGGAACATACGGATAAATCATCTGTGGCAGAGCACGCCTTATTATTCGGCCATGATGTCAACCTTAAAGAAACCCGAGTCCTGTCTTCTACAGTTAACTACTATGCTCGACTACAAATGGATGCCATAGAAATCTACAAACACAAAGACAACTTCAATCGCAAAGAAGAAATACTACGTGTACATAAAGTATGGATACCGGTTTTAGATAAACTTTCAGACGCACACAACAGTTATAATAAAACCCCACCTACAACTGGCCAATCACTACCGTAGCCAGCACAACAATGCCCCGCCCACTCCCACCCGTATGAATAACCGTAACGGACGTTAACGGTCAAAACTTCCACTACTTCTCTGCTTCCACATTCAAACTCTGACCAGTGCAGACGGAGGATCGTGTTACCCTGATGATGCCAAGCGCAGTACTTTGCGAAACGTTGGTGTCTACCATGCCTTCTAGGCCACGGCCTACACGCCCGGAAGAACTAAACATTTCGAATAGTCAAGACACCGGCCGTGAAAGCCTAAATACATATATTCGCTAGTTGTTTGTTCCAAAAAGAGTTCATCACTAGGTAAGTTTATTTCACTTTTATGTATTCTACATGAGTAAATATCCAATATTTTAATATCTCCATTTTTAAATAGGGCCCCAACATTTATTTGCAGAGGACCCTAGCATTTACTGGCAGGGGCCCTCAAAATTTATTTGCAGGGGACCGCCAAAGCCTTAGCCACGCCATCCTCCGGTCATTTATTTTGTCGTGTCTGTTTCAATATTTTTCCGTCATTTATTCCAGACGCATTTCAGTCTATAACCTTATTATACTACTTAAATTATTTTAATATCGATTCATTATGTCTTATACTTCACCAAGGAATGTAGTCTCATGATAAGGGCCTGACATTTTAAGGCATGTTAGCCCTCGTTTTACGTTTACTACATCCTTAAAATAAGGTTTTTAGAGGTTTGTTTTTCTTTTGTAACCCAAAACTTTCTGATTTTCTTTCTTTTTAGGCCACATGCTTGTGATTTGGTTTCTATACCAAAAATAGTTTTTCTTTCTGTTGAATGCTAACACTAATTAAGTAGCCTTTTTTTTTTCAATTTTATGAGTCTTGCAATCTTATTTGTTTTGTAATCTTATTTCACAAATGTAAACATCAATAACCATCATAAAACACACATGTAATTTAGTTAGTCTTTTGTTTCCTTTTGTTAACAGCGGTGTAGATAAAACCATGTTCAAATAATTGCTTGGCGTGAACAATTTCCTGATATCACTTCCCGATTTTCTTATTTTATAAGATTTATTTAAAGATGCATATTTCACAATAGTTTACCCCCTTAAGAACTACTTAAAATTCTCTCTCTCTCACTGCCTGTCTCTCGCTTGCATTGCTGTAGAAAACTACATACATGCCCAAACTCTCTGGCTTGAACAACTTTCTGTTTTCATATAGCATATTCTTGTATAAAGAAAAGGTTCTCCCACAGAACATAATATCATTGGAGCATAAGTCATAGATACTAACGTTGCAGGTTCTAGGAATAATTTCCCTGCGGTACTCACCAAATCAGCTTCATATCTTCAAAGCCAGGAACGCATTTAATAATTAACTGCTGCTTCGAAGAACACGCAACTCCCACTTGCCCGGGTACATCTTTTCTGGAAACATTGCCAATGAGATACAAAACCTATTTGAGTGTCAGACACTTCCCAAGCATAGAAAGCTTATGTTGATAATGTGCCTTGATAGCAATTAGAGTGGATTCTTGGAGAAATACGTGTTTATTATCCGAAGAACTGAAAGCAGCGATTTTTGACATTTTAGTTTGCAGCACCCCATTAGGCATTTTTAGATCCTATGAAATTGTTATTGGCGCCAAATAAGAAAGGTATTGACAGTTCGCGGTGAAAGAGGGATGACGTTGCCGCTTTTCGCGACCACGTGGAAAGCCCGTTAGTATTATGTGCAAGAAGACGGTTGGATTGCGTTTGGAATGTAGAGCAGGTGTAATTTATATTCGTATTCGAAGACAATAGTAAAATATTGAATCTACATGCAAAGGATAGAACATACAAAGCATATACCACTGTAATGGGAAAGTTGTAATGAGGAAATGCCGAATCTCTTACATCATTGCTATTGTTGCTGGAATTACTCGCGGAAATGACACTGTTCTATCTTTGCTTCTAAAACTCCATATTCACATGTTGCACTTGTTACGCCCTTTGTATCAGTAAACACTTGTTCACAGCTTTTTAATGATGCAGCTTTATTACGACACACTGAAATCCTTGTTTCGCCCAAAGCGACCCTTTACTTAGGCCCAAATTTATTAAATCGGATTGCACTAGGAAAGGGGGAAACCAAATAATTTTGAAACAATGTTCCTCAGCAATACCATCGAGTGCATAATCCTTTAATTGGGATATGTACCAAACACAATTTCATTCGCTTCTCGAGTACGTAAAGTTTTTCGTTTGGCTACGCTGTCTTTGACAATATTTTTGGACATGATTAAATATTCCTTAAAAGAGTGAGACAACTGTAAATGCTCACAACATACACAGAGATACACAGATTCAGACACACGTAAATACAAGGCAAATAACCACATAAATAGAATGACGCAAACGAACTTGTCAGCACACCGGCAATCTCTAACTGACACAAACTGGAGCTGGAGGGAGGCATTGCATATATTGTGGGGAAAACAGAAGATAAGATGCACAGTTTATGTTACTGCTGAATTGCAGGTCAGTCACATGATAATGACGTGTTAAATACCGACAACTGCCGACAACACTGGTTTAGTGTCTAGCGCTGCTATGGAAACATCTTAGCTCTAATGGATTCCTCTTTTCGTTGCTATGACGATCACAATGACGCATCCATCCCCTCCTGTTCATTTAGACCTTTCCACCACGTGGTGAGCAACTGTCAATCACCTTCTTGTTTGGCACCGAGTATAACAGCAAGTTGTTCCAGCTTCGGTGTGAGCCAGAGACCAGCGTAGTACTCACGACTCGCAGGAGCCTGCCTGCAGCATGCAATACAGCTGGACAATGGGAGCAAGCTCTCGTCACGGTTGAATGAAGTGAGAGAAAACGCAAGCACTTGTTCTATGACTAGCGCCCGGATTTTGACGACCTGAAGAATATTAAAATAGGACCTTAAATTAGGACCTTATGACCTTAAAATGTATTAAAATTACCTAAAACAAAGAATGACCAAAACCTACCTTTATTTGTTGATCTCCTTGCGCACTTCACTTATATTTTATCACTAAATACTGAATCACAATTCGTTACAGTGCTGTAAGCTGTCAACATTGAATGACTGTCTATTGTTAACTAATATGGATTTACACATTGAGAAGCTTCTTTCAATATCAACAGAAGATACCGTGCCATATTAAGCAAATATTGTGGGGTTCCAGCTCATCTTTATTGAGGGAATATTTCTTATCTCACAGTATACCAGAAATCTCGCACATTGTATCATATCCACTGTTCGTCACAAATCCAATAAAACTTTAACACATTTTCCATTTTAGCAAAGACAAGTTTACGTTCCACACGACTTAGATTATTTGAACCAATTTCACCAATTCTGTTTGATTTTTAGTTTCGCGGAAATACTACCTTTTATTTTCGGCATGACGAAATACAAATATCACCTCAACCACTAACTCTTGCCATCGCACATTACTTTAGAGCAGGCCTGAGCGACTCGCGGTATACCCTGAGTGACCTTCATTTTACATACTAAGTATACAATTGTCAATGCAAGGCCGTGAGCAGGCTGCGTTCAGTGAGCACCAGTTCCCCAGCCCTACTTTAAAGAACTCGTCTGCCTTACAATAGACGTAAATCATTTAGTTGGGCGTATTAACCTGTGGTTGACGATTCCAAATGTTTAACAAAATGTTAATAGGAAACCACATTAATCCAAGAGTTTTTAGATTCTGGGTTGTGAAACTTGATCCTATTAACGTAAGAATAATGAGAAGAAAAAAACTCGCGAAAACTGACAAAAAACGAGATTTGTTATTGAGAATTATTTAAAAAATGACCTAACCAGTAAAAAGTACTATATCAAATACAAATGCAGAAAAAATTATCCTTAAAGGTGGTTTAATTTGGATCAAAAAGTTATCAGTCGCGTATATTTTTCACATAGCATCGCCCTAGCATCATCAGAAAAAAAAATGCAAAGTAATAGAAATTAGGTCCTACCTATAATTTTGCCCAGTGACGTATTGGCAGTCACATTCCCCTTCTAGCCGGGCTCCGAACGCTGTTGTTGCGTACGGGCGAGTGTTCGGAATCTGCCGAGCAGACTTGAAGCAGCCTGCTCCATAGGCTAGGACAACAGTCAAATGTTTAGGGAGCAAATGGGCAACACCAGTTCTGAAGTATCAGATACAGGATACTTGGAGGAAGTATGACTAGTCATTTGGTATCAGCCTGCTCCATAGGCTAGGACAACAGTCAAATGTTTAGGGAGCAAATGGGCAAAACCAGTTCTGAAGTATCAGATACAGGATACTTAGAGGAAGTATGACCAGTCATTTGGTATCAGCCTGCTCCATAGGCTAGGACAACAGTCAAATGTTTAGGGAGCAAATGGGCAAAACCAGTTCTGAAGTATCAGATACGGGATACTTGGAGGAAGTATGACTAGTCATTTGGTATCAGCCTGCTCCATAGGCTAGGACAACAGTCAAATGTTTAGGGAGCAAATGGGCAAAACCAGTTCTGAAGTATCAGATACAGGATACTTGGAGGAAGTATGACTAATCATTTGGTATCAGCCTGCTCCATAGGCTAGGACAACAGTCAAATGTTTAGGGAGCAAATGGGCAAAACCAGTTCTGAAGTATCAGGTACAGGATACTTAGAGGAAGTATGACTAGTCATTTGGTATCAGCCTGCTCCATAGGCTAGGACAACAGTCAAATGTTTAGGGAGCAAATGGGCAAAACCAGTTCTGAAGTATCAGGTACAGGATACTTAGAGGAAGTATGACTAGTCATTTGGTATCAGCCCGCTCCATAGGCTAGGACAACAGTCAAATGTTTAGGGAGCAAATGGGCAAAACCAGTTCTGAAGTATCAGATACAGGATACTTAGAGGAAGTATGACTAGTCATTTGGTATCAGCCTGCTCCATAGGCTAGGACAACAGTCAAATGTTTAGGGAGCAAATGGGCAAAACCAGTTCTGAAGTATCAGATACGGGATACTTAGAGGAAGTATGACTAGTCATTTGGTATCAGCCTGCTCCATAGGCTAGGACAACAGTCAAATGTTTAGGGAGCAAATGGGCAAAACCAGTTCTGAAGTATCAGATACGGGATACTTAGAGGAAGTATGACTAGTCATTTGGTATCAGCCATTCTCCGGCTAAGGACTTCTGTTCCGAGACACCAGCGTGACCGAATGTGGAACAGAGTTGAACAGATAAATATGAGCTCCGAGAGTGTGTTCTTTGTTGGGGAAGGGGCTTCTTAGGCTGTACATTACTTCAGCATAAAACAAGTCAAAATACTGTTTTGGGGGTAATTAATGCCAAAGTGTTAATAATAGTAATTAATGCAACAGGTAGGTAGATAATCTTGATAATTAATATAGGATGAGTGAATGTCTCACTCTCTGTCATTGTGGGACAATTTTCACGAGCGTCATATTCAGACGACCCAGTAGTTGGATACGATCTTTTGTGCTATCTTAGCATTATAAATAATTGTATGAAATAAACTATGGAATAATTTGGCACCCACAGCTCACATACGTGAGAGAGATGTAATCGTCTCTCCCTGCATTTCATTTGTTATTATCTGGGGTGTTGAACCGACAAACAAGACAGGTACCTGCATGTATTGTCTTCCTGGGAGAGAAGTGAGAAGGTGTTACGGACTGTACTGGAGTCCGTTAGCAACACAGCATGGTAAGTAGTTAGAAATTTATAGTTTAGTTATTCTACACATAATACTGTACCGAGACTTTTGCATCTTCCTTGCTAAAAAATCACAGGTTTTCGGGTACTCTCTGTAAGGCACGGCTACGTGGAATAGTGATAATTAGGGCTAGGAAGTTCATGCATTGTTTTTTCATATGGGCTAAAAATGTATGCTTTTACGTTATGTGCACGAATTACGGAATTTTCAGTTATTTGGACATGATTTTATGGTGCATATTACTACATATTTTCTTGATTTTGATAAATGCATATTATTTCAATATTTTAGCCCCTATATTGCATATTTTAATGATTTTTATGGTTTTTTATACTTTTTTCCATCTGGATAATATTTTTCATGTTGGTAGTATTGCACATGATGATGCAACTCACGAAGATTTCAATATTATAGGCCCTATATTGCATATTTTAATGATTTTTATGGTTTTTATTATTTTTTTCCATGTGTATAATACTTTTCATATTGGTAGTATTGCACATGTTGATGCAACTCGCGAGGTGAGTCATGTTGTTATGCAGTGAACCCCCTGTTTCCATCCTTTCATTATATGTATGTGCGTAGAGAATAATCAGTGCGTTATCTGAGAGGTTTATATTAACAAAGATGAAGTGCAGGCCAGTTGGTTTTGAGCAGCACGATTATCGCAACGCTTCCCTGCTCTCCAATAGTTGTGCCCAAATAGTCTGTGGTTGTGCCATGGTCTTCAAACGTAACAGTGTTATGAACCGGTTCCCACCAAATTAAATTAGGCGTATAAAATGTTAAAGAGCTCTTCAAATGCCGAAAATAAAACCAACTTCGAGTGCTAGATTAATTAATTTACATAAAGAGTTTTCGGGTGATTTAATATCTACAGATAATAGGGTACTGTATTGTGGAGCGTGTGAGAAAAATGTAGGGGTGAGAAAAGATTTCAAATAGTTCAGCACATAAACACAGCAAAACATAAGGAGAATTTAATCAGAAAACTCGCAAACAAAGAATCTGTTCAAAAACAGCTAGTAGAGTGTTTAGGAAGTAGGGTTACTGAATTTTCCTATGACTTGTGCCAAGAATTTTTAGCTGCTGATATTCCCTTGTTCAAAATTAATAATCCCACATTTAAAAACTTTCTTGCCAAGTACACTCGACAACATGTGCCTGAAGAAAGTACACTGCGTAATACTTATGTAGGACATTGTCACAATAACGTATTGTCAAATATACAAAAAGAATTACCTGATCAGTGTGTGTGGTTGTCTGTTGATGAAACCCCTGATTCTGAGCGCCGTTCTATTGCTAATATAATCGTGGGTGCTTTAAATAATGAACAAAAGACTACACCTTATCTTCTTAATGTGTGCGAATTGTCGGCCACTGACAATGTAACTGTGACCCAGTTTGTGATGGACTCTTTGAAATTATTATGGCCATGTGGAATGAAATACGACCGGGTACTTTTATTTGTTACTGATGCAGGTCCTTATACGGTAAAACCAGGACAAACCCTGAAAGGTATTTTTCCTAACTTAATTCATATAACTTGTTTGGCACACGCTCTTCATCGCATTTCTGCGACAATACGCGATTCTTTCCCATTGGTAGATAGATTTGTGTCCAGTACAAAGAGAATTTTTGTTAAATCTCCTAAAAGAGTTAAGTTGTTCAGACCAACAGCACCTATAATCTTCGCAAAACTTAAAGGCATAAGGAGGCGGGGCGTACTGCGGACTCCAGCGAATCCTACGCTTGCCCCCCTACCAGCGCTGCCGAATGTGGCACACGCATCTCACACAACCTTATGTACAGACCGTCTACCGGTACATACACTACGCTTGGCAACAGCGCTGTGCTTGAGCATTGGCCAGCGCTCACATGCCTTTAACTTTTGCGAGCGGTATAATATCAGACTTCCTCCTGCACCAGTGTTAACTTGATGGGGAACATGGGTCGATGCAGTTTTATATTATGCTGAGCACATAGAAATAGTCAAAGAGGTTGTTAATTCATTGGACTCGAAAGATGCTTCATCAATAGAAACTGTGCAAAATATTCTGTCAAGCACTGGGTTAAAAGAGGATCTTAGTTTCATATCTGCCCATTTTTCTTTCTTACCAACAGCCATAACAGCATTGGAAGCTGTAGGATCTCCTTTGCATGAATCACTTACTGTGTTTGAAAAAACAATTTGTGATCTAGGTTCGGTTCGTGGTAGCATAGGACAAAAAGTGAAAGAGAAAGTGAATTATATAATTTCAAAAAATTCTGGTTATAAACAGATGTGCGATATTCGAGACATCCTTGAAAGAAAACCATCTACCACACCAAGAGACTTGACTCTCTCTGTGAAGCAGTTAACATCATTTAAATATGCCCCGATAACATCTTGTGACGTGGAGAGAAGTTTTTCACGTCACAAAAGTGTTTTGCGAGACAACAGACGAAGTTTTACAGTTGAAAATATGTGCAAAGTGTTGGTTGTGAACTGCAATTTAGCAGTTAATACTAGCGGTGAGACCACTTCTGCTTCAACCTCTAAGGAATAAGGTAACTTTATTATTCATACTAACTCGCCTTGTCTACTGCGAAGGGGTATTGTTTTAACTCAATAGTGCATATTTCTTGGCATATTTTCAAGTTTTTAAGAGCATATTTGCACGCATATTTCAGTGTTTTTTAGGGCATGAACTTCCGAGCCCTAGTGATAATGCGTATTTGTCATTATTGACACACGTACTTTAATGGGCCAGTTATGCACGATATTGAATACAATAACAACCTGTTTATAGAGCTAAAGTTGTATAAAATAAATGATGTGTGTCCTCAAACCAGGTTTGTTTTTCTTAGTGAGCAGTGATGCCCGTGATGTGTAAGAGGGAAGAGCGGATTTGCCTCCACTTACTTTTCGCCGAGCCATGACGCATTTATGGAACTAGAAAACAAACCTGCCTAATGCTTGGCGAAGGGGAAATACTTCATGCGCAAAACGAAAGCGATTGAGGGGAGAGACAGGGTGACGTCATGAGCACATAGGAGATAAGGTTGGGCATCGCTATTAGTGTTCTTTCACCTACTTTTTGTACTTTACAAAGTTCTAAGTTATACTTAAATGAAGGAGTCGAATTCTACAAGCAATTGAGAAGCCTAAATTATATCGGATGCACTTACTCATTAGGTAATAATGGAAGCTATAAAACACATTTTTAAAAATGTTACAAATAACGGCAATTTGTACAGTAAAAGTATTAGCGCTGAGGAGTAAAATTTCTTAAAAATTGACTGCTTCCACTCTTGGATGAGTCCTAAACACAGTCCTTCGAGTTTTGTTTTGAGCTATAGTTATCTGTACTTCTTCCTGTTTCACTCTCTTTCTCTTATGCTCTTTACCCATTATTGGTATCAATAGGGAATGCTTCCTCCACCCGAAATGAGGAAGTAGTTTATATATAATAACAAGGAATGGGAATTCTTAATCAGTTAGCCTCAAGTTATCAACACTCAAACCATTGGCACTACAAAGAATGGAAAAGAAACAGAACAGAGGCCACGAGTCACTGACTGGCAGGGGAAAAGAAAACAATCCGTGTGCTGTCCGCAAACGCCAGAATACTATAGGAGGGATGGAGATGGTTTGTTATCTGCTACTCGTCAGCCTCTGGGCCAGTGGCAATTCAGCATTATTTCCTTTCGTCCTGGTTGACTTTAATGCTTAAAGAGTTCTATGTCTGATAATATAATCACAAACCCGTGACGCTACAGTCCGAATGTGGCTTGGGCCGACCAACTCGACTCCGTTCTCACGCCCACTTACGCATGACAGAGGTAGACGATTATCCAAACCATACGGAGAGGAGATTGGCCAGCACCACGCATCCTTGAGACCTGAGAACCGCACTCCGTGGCCGGGAACTGGAGATCCACCCCCTAGCCCGCAGCGCCACATTTTAAGTATATAATATTTTTAGGAGTATCAACAAAGACAATCTCTATGTCTTCCACAAGCATACTCTGTTAAGGTTATACAGCAGGCAGTATTACTAGGTAAATGACGCAACGTTTTCCTATTACAATGCTAATAAGCAACACAAGACGCTAAGCAAAGCTGTGATATTTCCATTAGCATAGCTTCTGGCTATACAACATGTCGTCTTATTCCTCGAATGCTATTTCACAAACAAAGAAGGGAAACTCCTACAAATGTTGTGATACACAGTGATATTGCATATGGCTTTCAACATTTTCTGCCCTGAATCTTGTCCCTCTAGGTAGAGTCGTTTCAGCCGAGTGAGATGGCTCCGCAGTAATACGTAAGGCTCGCATTCAGGAGCTTCTGGGTTTGGTTCCCATCACCCTATTCTTGGGGTTTTCTTTGTTTTCCTGGTGAGTAGACGAATGCTGGGGTGGTTTTTTATGTACCATGATTTCCTTTCCAGCATTTTCCTTTCACTCCCTATCCTTCTCATCTCTCAGGTGTGCTTCTAGATTTCGTGGCGCATGGCGGTGCCAGGTAGTGGATGCTTGCTCAAATGAAAGAGTACTCGTGGACACTACAGGTCTGTTGATCGAAGGGTTGTTCATCGCCCTTTTTTTTGGTAGCTCCAGCAGCCAGAGACTTCCGCGCGTCTCTTTGGTCTGTCTCCCTGCGGCCTGCATTCTCCTGAGATTCCTTCGCTTCGTTCTTTACTTTTGGGAATGATAGCCACAATATATCTCTGTAGATCAGTGTGTGTGTGTGTGTGTGTGTCATAAGGAGTAAATACCGTGAAAATACATCCAGAATAATTGCATATTTCATTCGTTCGTTCACTCATCCATTAATTAACTCATTCATTCATTTTTAAAACCATGAGCGGTCAAGTTTAGGTTAAAATCCCAATGTGTCCACACGAGGCACTCTCTAATGGTTGACGGTACACCAAAGACGCTTGTCATTACACAAAAAGCTCATTTTGCCTTGATCCAGTTACATATCTGTCCAGAGATAGTTTGAGATTAGGCGATGCAGGCGATTTTATGTGCGAAATGCGGGTAGTGGAAAGCAAGAGAGAGGAGCGGGAGGGGTAACGGACAAATTTTGTTTTGTAGTGTTTAACGCCCGCTTTTACTGAATACGGCACCGCAGGCGGTGACACTGATGATATATGGAATGAAGATGGCGCACCGGTGGAATGAGATGACGGGGAAACCGGAGAACCCGGAAGAAACCCGCCCTAGCGCCGCTTCGTCCACCACGAATCCCACATGCGGTTACCTAGGATCGAACCCGGGCCACTTGGAAGGGACAGAGAATGTGGATAAGGGGAGGGATTGTTATGTTTTACATATATGTAAAAGGTAAAGATAAAGGTGCATATTACCAAGGGGCTCTCGCGACAGCAGCAGAGCAGCGCACGCAGGTCATGCGGTCTTTTGTGCTTCCAACGTATTCCCTAGGAGGGTGGAATGCGGGAATGACCCGAAGGGCTATCAGATCATAACCAGACAACAACTTTCATCACCATCATCAACAAGTAATCCATAACCATCTTTAAAAAAAAAAAAAAAAAAAAAAAAAAAAAAACAGCTATCATCACCACTTATATCATTTCACCCTTCTATCACACATCCATACCATTATACAAAAAAAAAAAAAAAAAAAAATCCCTGGCGTAAATTGCCACCCTTACCCCACCGTCAGTATCTCAACTTACCACCATATGCCAGTAGGGGACTATGTCCCGGTATGGCAAGAGTCAGAGGGCGCCTCCCATAGGGAGGATAACCCCTCAGTGACCCCTCTACGATTAGATGATATTGACGTGCACAAGTATAGAAGTTTCTATCTTTTCCACCCTGAACTCAAATCCACCCACAGGTCCGTAACTCCCGGGGATCCCGGCGCCCACCCGGGAGCCCACAGAGGCGGGTTCCAACTGACCGGAAAAACCTCTACAAAGCGCACCTCCACCACCAAGACGCAACACCGTCGCCTGGTCCTTCAACCTTACCGTTGAATGAAGGTGAAGCTAGAATGAATGTGATAATGAAGGACATAATGCGTACAGGAAGGTCGTGGTAGAAGAGAAACTACCCCAGCATTCGCCTAGGACACGGGAAACCACGAAAAATCCACGGCCAAAGGGCAGTCCCAGGGAATCGAACTCGGGATTCCTCGAATGCGAGCCTTCTGCGTTTTCGCGGAGCCCTCTTGCTCGGGGTTTGATATGTAAGAGCATTGGTAAACCTAAAATATGTTGCTATTCCAAACCCATAACTGTTGATAACCGTGGGGCTTTTGCGGTAATACATTATGTGTACTACAAATTATTAACATAAATATTGCTCATTTGCTGTTTCTGAATCTCAGTAGAAATACAATCCAACGAGAAACGTGACCTTTTCTTTTTACGAAACAAACACGTTTTCTATAGAATCAGAAATTACTAGGTAAGACCTTGAAGGCTTTTATAATATCTTTTTTTTTCCCTTTCTTTTTCTGCACGATCATCTATTTATTGTTTACGCACCCTTGCACGCACATTTGAGACCTTGTTGAAAGTCGTTCCGCATTGGCGTAGTAGTTAAAGATGCCCTTGACAAAAAACTTGTATTCCTTTTATGGTAATATTGCTCTTAATGTGTGTTATTGATAAACACAGGGATTATAACCCTTCATTAAGTGTGCAGAAGAATAAAATAGGCGCTTAGAAGTGCGTCAATCAGAAAGTGAGTTCTTATTATGCAATACATAATACCCAAGTGTATGTAAGTGTTAGCTTATTCATGGTTTTACAGATCTGTCCAGTTTTGCGGTTATACCTTATAAATGTTTCAGAATAAAGAATATCACGTGCATAATAGATACCTATTCACACGTAGTGGTGAACAATAAGGAACTGAATTTCAGCAATGGAAAACAGATGAATTGGCAATGGTGGCACTGTCATATACATGTGTTGATTATTTCCTTTTCAAGCCCATATGCTCCCACGTGTTTATGCGACAAAAAACTTCACATTTTAAAATACGTACAAAGGTGATAATGCACATTATTTTTAAAGCAAACAAGGATTAGTGTTCAAAATTGTAAAAGTCTTTATTGTTTTCCAAATATTCCCCATTAACATCAATATGTTTTTGTATTCGATGAAACCAGTCCTTAACACTTGGTTACTCATCCAGCATACTTGTTTTAATTGCTGCAGTTCTCAGAATAGACTTACAGGTATGTGGGCTCATGTACCTTTCAAGGAATGCATAGATAAACAGCAACGTTTCTTTCTTTCAGTTCTGTAGTTACTGTTATATTGTGTGCAGCTCAAGTTTTGTTCTCCTGTGTGCTTTTGGGTGACAAGTGTCACTCGCGCGAGCTTTTACGTTACAGTTTCTGCATACTGTTGATAAGTATACCATATACGTTTTATCCGCTATGTGGTACATATAAGCAATGCGCATGTTATATATTATGAGTGTTTTAAAAAATCTAAGGTTTTTATCCCGTTATCTATATTTGCACTACTTTCTAGGTAGCTATTTATTTGTTTTTGTTTGCAATACTACAACTTATAATCAGTAGCATACTACTATCACTACTACCGCAACCAAAAATAATAATTAACAATTAATAATAATAATAATAATAATAATAATAATAATAATAATAATAATAATAATAATAATAATAATAATAATAATAATAATAATAATAATAATAATAATAATAATAATAATAATAATAATAATAATAATAATAATAATAATAATAACAATAATAACAATAATAACAATAATAACAATAATAACAATAATAATAATAATAATAATAATAATAATAATAATAATAATAATAATAATAATAATAATAATAATAATAATAATAATAATAATAATAATAATAATAATAATAATAATAATAATAATAATAATAAGAAGAAGAAGAAGAAGAAGAAGAAGAAGAAGAAGAAGAAGAAGAGGAAGAAGAAGAAGAAGAAGAAGAAGAAGAAGAAGAAGAAGAAGAAGAAGAAGAAGAAGAAGAAGAAGATTAGTGAAGATCATGTAACTCAAAGTGGCCAGTTTCTTTCAGCAGATCCGTTCTTTATTTGGCTTTGATAAAGACAAAACGCTTGTTTCACACCATCTTAAAACAAATTAGTTCGTTCTGTTGGTTTCCACAATGCATCACGATGCTGCTATAGACCCTGAAAAAAATGGGGGGGGGGGAGCCGGACTTTGTACAGTTTTATAACATGACTAAGGTATGGACCAACTGTGTCAGAATAATGATATTTCAGGAAAAACCAACGCTGGCTTATGGTTGTGTTCTGTAACTTGCTAAATATAACTGCAATCAACGCCTTCTGGATTTACAAAACCAAAGAGCAAACTGTCAAGTAGTTAAAGAGGGCAGATTTCATTTCTACCTTTTCATGGGAACTGACGAAGCCACAGCTTGAATGCAGGTCTAAAATCCAACCATCCTGCAAAGATTCCACGACGTGCTCAAGAATTGCTTGATGTTGAAGAATCAGCCGTGGAAGACTGCACAAAGAAAACGACCCCGAGGACGTTGTTATGAATATGGAAGATCAAAAGATAAATCAGCCAAGAAATGGTGTAGAGTGTTGTAAATGCGCTTGCCCTGGCCATTTGAAGGATGTGTGCGTGAATTGCCTGTAGATGACCGTATTGTATCTAACGAACGCCAGAGGATATGAGGTGCAAGTCAGTGAAACATGAATGTAATTCGAATAGCAATAAGCGATACCTGGGAGGGTATCCTCAGGTATATTTCTGAAGGAAGTGCTGTTAATTTGAACATATTTTAAGCTCAGTTTCAAACAGAATATGTGAAATACACTTCATTTTATGAGTAAATATGTATGCATTATTATAAGTATCTGTTTTTTATTACATATTTGATTTCCACACATTTTGTTTTTTGATATACGTAATATATGGCTTATTGTAGTCCACAAAACCATCTTCATTAACAAAATGTTGAACATAAGTGTTTAAATTAAAAATATAAAATGGGTGACACCTTTCCCCCACGCGGGTAAACACGTTACAGTTATCCACGTGAGTAACGAAGGGGGCAATAATGCTACTCTTCATGAAATATTTATATGTTTCGCAAAGCTTTTTTCATGTTTCATTGTTTCATCTGACGACAAAAGGTGATTCTACTAGTTTTATCTTTAATTCCAAGGTGCTAAGTCAGGGCTGCATGATGAAGGGTCCATGGTGGTGACCTTTAGGACATACAGATACTCAGTTGTTACTATTGCTGTATGCGACGATGCGTTGCCATGATGTAAAATTATGTTTCCTCTTTGGCGTTTTTCACGAACTTTTTCAAAAACTTGCGGTAAACAAGCATTTGTGTACCGATCGACAGCAACGGAACGTTTATCTTCGAAAGTTATAGTAGTAACATGGCGCGTTTTGGAAAAACAGATGGCAAGCACCTTCTTACCACACTGGGGACTAGGAAGATGGAGGAGCCTCCAGTAAATAGATCACAGCACCGCACATAGATAACAGTGGATCCTTTGTGCTTTGAAAGTGACAGCATGGAGGAAAGGATAAAGGGGAGCTCCGACAGACGACGGTGTGCTCAAGCAAGCACGGGGTCCCTAACGATTTCATCATTACAGCAAACCCTGACGCTGGCTAGCCACCCGCAACATCAGGGTCCCGGCAATAGACGAGCCACACCCAAAAAGGAAGGGCTCCCAGCAGTTCTGTCAAGAGCTAGCTGTCAAGCGCTAGTGAGAAATCTGTCAAAGTGTTTAATAACACGAAGCTTTTAGAATTAGGCACAATATTCCTTTTAAGGTGTGCTACAAATAGTTACATATTTCCCGTTGTAGCCACCTTTTCTCTTTCTTTTATGATTTCTCAAGCATAAAAATCAATTAAGAAGGAATACAACTTCTGACACTTGCAGAGAATCCCACATATGCATTTGACCCCTTTTACCAATACCTCATGCATATATTTTACTAAAAAACATTGCTGTAAATTTTAAGAAAATTAAAAATAAGGAGTTTTTTCTTCTTTTTTTCTAGATGAGGGGGGTTATAGTTTGACAGAAACTATTTGGGGGTTTTCCTCTTAAAGCCCTTAAAATGTGTGGCTTTAGTATAGAAATTGATGCTGATACGCACGCACGCACACACACACACACACACACACACACACACACACACACACACACACACACACACACACACTTACACATGCACGCAAATACATGTGCACTTCGTTTTCTCCCTGTTTACTTGTGGTAAGTAAATGAAATACGGTATTCTAACCGAAATTTCGATATGGATAGTTCACCGGAAACATATTTTAGGCTCCTTGTATTCCAGAAAAGCGAAATATTTAAAGAAAACTTTAGAGTGCGATGCTGGAAGAATATGAAATCTCACACCTAAGTCCGCTACCTTTTAGTGATGTAAGACTACTTCCTGAAACGTTCTTCATCCCGAACGACTATAATCTTCGCAAAAGTTAAAGGCATATGGAGGCGGGCCGTACTGCAGACTCCAGCGAATCCTAAGTTTGCCCCTCCTACCAGCACTGCCGAATGTGGTACACGCTCTTATGTACAGAGCCTCTGCCGGTACACGCACTACGCTTGGCAACAGCGCTCCGCTTGAGCATTGGCTAGCGTTCACATGCCTTTAACTTTTGCGAGCGGTATACATGCATGAGAAGCTTATTTTTACTTCCTTTACAACGTACGTACATAATACGCAGGAAAGCTATTGCATTCCACCTAAAAATTCAATACCGAGTATTTTTTTTTCTGGAAATACACGCTTTATGCTCCCTTGAAAAAATAAAGGTGTGTGTGCGCCTGTAAACAACATACTTGAAACCAGAAAAGTTGGTTAAATACTAAACTTCAACTTTAACACACTCCAAGGATGCCACACGAAGATTTTCAAGAAAAGCTCCCACCCCAAACTGTCCTTTAGATGACAAAATATGATTTTCTCAAACACGACTCTAAAGATGAGTTTGAGACATTTTATGGCAAATGAAATGAGTACCATGAATTTCCTGGAAGTAGCATCTGAAGTCCTGTTCATTGTGAATGACTTTTACATAACTGGTAAACCGTAAGAGGTGGGTCTCTTACTGTACAAAAAATGTTAGAGGTCGTTGAAGCACATAACGCCTGAGGTATATTTTGCTTAAATTGGAAACATTTATTCCTTATTTTTTTCCTGGTCATGCAAAGGGAATGGAGATTCAAAGCCATCCCATAGCGATCAGCTCTTAAAGGATTTGACTATCGTTTAAGTCTACTGCATACCTCTATTCCCGTTCTTACTACAAGGAAAAATGTAATAAAAGCATTTCTTCAAATGTTTATCACTATTAATGTGAAGTAAATAAGAAGACTAACCTTTTAGAGCATAGTCTGTAGACGAATGTGTGGGGAAACTGATGTGAATGTAAGACATTCGTATTTTATGTTTTATTCCCTCAAAGGTTCATGTGACAAGTTTTATTTAAATATAATATATTAGTATACAGTGTGTTTTATAAGTATATTTTAAGTGAACATTGTAATTGAGTAAAACGGTTGTGTTCACCAATAAATAAACGAATGATATATTTGATAAGTATAAAAAAGTTGCGCATTGAATTTATTTAGATAAGGCCTGAAGCTCTCTTGATTCTTATTTAATGATTTATTATTGGGAAACAATAAAAAAATAGATTGAAGCGTACTACAAATAACATAGAGCTCGTTAAAACGTATCTTTGTGTCTAATAACTTTTATCGTCTAATTCTACGCATTAACTTTTCTCAAAAATGTCGTTGCTGTATGCGTTATGTCTTTTCATTTGAAGTTTGCGTTGCGGCAGGATTTTCATAGTTCAAGGAGTTTGCCTCGGATGCGACTCTTATCTGGTGGGTGATTAGAACGGTAGTGAAATAATTAACGCTGAAGTTATTTTTCCGTATTACCCTGCGAATTGTTATTTTCCTTGTCACTTTAACATTGGTATTGCTCCCTTGCACTTATGGATTTATGGTGTTGAACATCCTAACACTCACTTTGTATATCTGAGGAATCGTGTTTCTCTGGCAATTGTGTCCGAGCAGTCACGTTTCTGAGGAATCGTGTATATGTGAGGGCCGCTTCGACACGTTTCCTGGGTTTGTTTGAGACATCCCCCCTTGGTTTTACACTTCCTATTGGCTTTTTTTTTTTTTTTTTTTTTTTTTTTTTTTTTTTTTTTTTTTTTTTTTTTGTGATTTTGTGATTTTTATTGGTGGAGATCTATACTAATTCCCAGATGTCCACAAATGGGGTACTTTTTGTCGCAACATGCATCTCTCAGGGGGTTCACGCTTAGTGGGTTCGCGTACCTATTAGCGTGAACAAAAGACTCTAAAGATTTTGGACGTGCTTTTGTTATTGTTCGGTTACCTTGCGTTAATAGCTGTATTTCCCGATATGTTACAAGCTTTGCAGTTTTTCCCTGCATTTTAGATACATGGCTTTGAAGAATATTACAGACATGCATGGTTATGCATATTCATATTGTTGTTGTTCTTGTTATCGTTACCGTTATCGTTATTATTATTATTATTATTATTATTATTATTATTATTATTATTATTATTATTATTATTATTATTATTATTATTATTATTATTATTATTATTATTATTATTATTATTATTATTATTATTATTATTATTATTATTATTATTATTATTATTATTAATCTTATTAGGCTGAGTTATTCCGTCACAGCGTTAATGAATATATATCCGATGTTTAATTTAATGAAGATTTAAAATGTTTACTTTTTTCGGAAGAGTGCATTACTGACAAAAAAATCTAGTCATGTCCCTTAAATGTACCTTTCGGAGACTATTCCACATACATGTATCCCACTGATTAGCGTCATTCCTTATCCATCCACGCACGATGGTGGAGTCGGCCCAAAGGGTTGCTCTTCCGAGTCACAGCTCGTCGCGTAGGAGTAGTAACTCAGAATTCTGGTTGCCATCAATGCTGCCAAAAGCTCAAGGCGCGGAAGAGTAACCCCTTTAGAGGTGAAAGTCTACTCTTACTGCACATAAAGTGTGTGTTCATCCGACCACTTTCAATTCACGTGACATACAAAGCAGCGCCGTATGCCCTTTCAGAAGCACCGTAAAAGACATGGATATATAAACGAACTGTGCTTGTCAAAGGTGTTTACCCATCTTGGTACGTTTACATGAGAACGATGAAGTAGAGTGGATGTCCATATGCGCCAGCGGGTAGCAAGGTCATGGTGCAGCAGTCCGTTCCACTCAATCCCTCGCTTCCAAGTGTGTTGGAATAGAAATTTTCCAATTATTGATACCGGTGTTATTAGTCCCATGAGGGTCATAGCAGCTCGCGGTTGCTTGTAAACTTTTCTTAGTTACTAGTTCTACCGACACTCTATCAATAATTATTTCTCTCTGGACCGAGAAAAATGGATCACTTTTAGTGTTTCAGGAGACTAAACAAATAAAATAAAAAGAAATAAGGTGTGTAATACGTCCTGGCACCTAGTTACCTATACCACGACGCACATTACAAATGTTATAATTTATCACATTTAATTTTATAATACACCATAATTTACGGATAGGTACAGTGACCGAGCGGGATGGCTCAGGCGGTAATGTTGTAATGCATTCGGGAGGTCGCGGGTTCGATCCCCGTGGCCGCGCACTCTGATATGTTTTTTCCTGGTTTCCCCATGTCACTTGGGGTGCATTATTTCATACCACGGTTTCCTTTCCATCATTTTCATCATCTTTTAGGTGGTGCAAGTTCCGGGCATGTAGTGTGGGCAGTGTCGGGCAGATGGCGTGGATGACTGCGCATGGTAACTGTTGTTCTCGACGCTGGGTGGCGTCTGGTGGCCGTTGTCCTCCGTCGGGGGGGGGGGGGGGGTGGGGGGGGGGAAGGATGCTTCTTGCGATACCGCCCCGGACCCGCGGTGTGATACTGGCTGCTTGGCGGGGCTGAAACCGAAATTATAATGTCAATATATATTTGATAATGGAAAGAAACAAAAGGAGATTCTAGTCAATAGTTAAGGGGAAAACGTAATAAAGCTGAATATGTTAAAGTCTCAAGAATGGAAGCCTAGGCAGATTTAAATGAGTGATAAGGTTACAATTGTTTTTCGTACTAAGCCATAGTGATTCCGCGGGCTGATTCCTATCTTACCATGACGTGCTCTAAAGTTAGCCAATGGAAATCGCTTCCTTCGTGTTGCTCGCGCAAAAACAAACGCAACGCAACACACACTCGTCTTGAATCGAGCCGAGAGTACACGTGTAATTTCTGAGTTGTACTTAAGGTAGCGCGTACATACATAATTCGGCGGTTGCTAAAGGGTGACGAAGTTAAAGTGTTATAACGTTGTAGTTGAAGTTACAAAGTTGCATTCTATTTAAATATCGTCGGCAGTTCTCTACAAATCTGGAAATTTACAAATAAAGTGATATGTTGGTTAATTCTTCGTTTGGTTCCATTCCTACCATAACTCACGCATACCTTGCAGATTAGGACCTCTTGCTAGAGCTAGTCCGGACACCAAATACGAGATCTTATAGGTCTTAAAGGGGAGTTTCGAAGGAGAAGAACGTTTGCGTCAGGGCCTAGCGCCGGGATGAAGACACCTCAGCACTGGCGCGTCTCTGGTGGGCCTGTTTAGCTGTGGGTCTGGTAGCACCCCTTCGGTTCCCTCATTCATCCCTGCCTTCTGGAGGGTGGTAGCCACAATAGGCCTGTGTAGGTCGCAGTGAGCGAGGTGTCCCCTCTGTACCTGTACCCATTACCCTTTTACGGATAGGTACAATTTATCTACTAATAACTAAAATAAAAACTCTGATGTGTTGCACGCACATGACTTTCTCTACCCTTGTAGTACATATTCTTACAAACTATTATTCTTATATCTCCTTCGTGTTAGTTGAGATAAACATTTGCAGAAATTATCTTATTGTTTATTTCCTTGTAAGTGTAATGGGAATGTGGGAATACAGTAGGCTTTGAGCGATAGTCCAATATTTTAAAGCTTTCCAATTCCGTTCACTTTGCACCGCTAACACATGTATAAAAATGAGTAAGGATGTTCCATTTTATGAAAGTTTAAGTATTCCAAAACTAACACAAATAACAAGGAATATCTCCAAAATAGTTCACCCTATTTTTATTATTTTATTATTAAATCTGACCTTATATAAAGGTTTGCCATGTGACACAGAATACCTTTCATGTGTTTGAAATGAATACATAAAAAGGTTAATAAAAAAACAACAAAAAGCAAAGTTTTTGTTAGTATATGGCACAGTTAAATGATTATTTTATATTTTAGTACTTTCAAATTTAAATGTTATGGTTTCCATACAAATGATTTCGACATATTGCCACAGAGTATTTTATAGTCCTTAGGACAGTGTCGTCCTGTCGCTGTTTAGGGAGCTTATATAGTTGTCTCCATTGCACAAATGATTTTGGTATTGTGCCCCTTGCTCCGAAGAATAGGCCTGTGACCACGATGTTGCTGATATTATATGAGGCACTGAAGAATGGGATTGTGGGCTCATATATTTTCTTCTTTTCACGATCCACTTCTGCTGGCTGGTCTAAGGATGTCTCAAACCTCACTGTGGGATCCAAGATCTCAGCTGTCCCTTTCTTCCTGTCGATAGCAATGACATCAATTCGACGGTTACTGCCACAGTCAGCCACACAGTGTACTTCTTCGTGGACTTCTAATCCTGTGCTTCGCAAAGCATTGGCAAGCAGAGTTCTTATGGTGTTGTGACGCTTTATTCGCAGCAACTCTCCCTGAGGACAATTCCCGAGTACATGCGGTAAAGTTTCTATCTCACTGCAATGTCTGCAGTGGCTTGTACCCGTGGAACGTCCCGGAAGTGATCGTACTGGAACCACCATAGCTGTCATCTTCAACATCTCACGCCATTCTGAGCTGGATAATCCATTACCTTTCAAAATCTAAGTGTTGGCAGCAGGAACTTCGCCAAAGAGTGCCACTCCTCTTCCTTTCTGAGGATATGCACACCAGGCTTCAAACTCCTGGCGTCTTAGTTTCTCCCTAAGTTGTTTAACGGAGTTTGTGGAGGACTCCTCTGGTATATGCAACTCTGTGAGGCATCGAGTTCTTATGGCTGCAAAATTGCGAACAACGTTTACATGTTCATCATCTAGATTTTCAAGTTTGGTGTTAATATTTAATTGTTGAAGATAAGCTTCCCAAGTTGCACGTATTATTGATAATCCCTTAAACTTTGTGCTGGTGTACAGCATACTGTTTGGGGTGTCATTTGGTAGTTGTAGGATTTCCTCCATAGCACTTTTGATCATTTTATCTGCTTTCTGGAACCATACCTTTGGAATTTTCTCTATTGGAACCGACTGGAAAGGATAGATCAAAGTGGGCCCAATAAACTGATTTATAACTGTAAGTTTTTGACTAGGCTGGAGCAAGTGAGTTGAAGTAAGCTTTTCAAGATTTAATTTTAATTTTTCTAGAACCTATGTTTCATTAAACACTATTGTGTCCCTAAATGTTGCACCAAGGTATTTAATCTCTTCGTCTGCCCCAATGCTCATAATTGATCCAGCAGTGGTAATCAGTTCCTGCTGTAGAAGCTTTCCGTTTTTAATTATAATAGCATTGGATTTCACTGTGTTGACGTTCAGTCCAATTTCTTGAAGGTGGTGGATAGCACTAGTCACAAGGGCAGATGCTGCTTGCTCGTCTTTTCCTATGGTCACAAGATCGTCAGGAAAACATAGGGCTGTAAGCGGTTCGGTGTCAGGAGTTAGCTGAAAGCCATATTTTCCTGAAACGTTTCTAACCGTCAACTCGTTCAGGATGTGGTTAATGCCCCAGTTGAAGAGCAGTGGTGATATGGGATCTCCCTGCATCACTCCTCGCTTAAAGTGGATTTTATGTGTATTTCCACCGTCGGTATGTATTTGAGTAGAATTTCCTGTCAGCATGTTAATTAGAAGTTTCTTGATTTGTTCAGGCAAAGCAGACTTTTCAATGGTAGCAGTGAGGTGAGCATGTCCAATACTATCAAAAGCTTTGCTAACATCAAGAAACACAATAGATGCTGATGTTTTCTTACTTTTAGCTGTTCGCAGGATTCCATCAATAATATTGAGGTTAATGAAAGTGCCAGGCATCATGACGAACCCTCGTTGGTATTGATTTAGGTTAATGTATTCTCGCACTATTTTATCCAAGCATTTTGCAATTACCCTCCTCACTACAGAACATATAGTAATCGGTCTCCAGATCTTTAAGTTGTCCGGGTGCCCACCTTTGTGTATTAATACAGTTCTTGCTGTCTGGAGAGGGTCAGGAACTATATCCGTCTTCGGCATTCTGTTAGCAATGTGAGTAATTACGTCAGCAGCAGCAGGGTGCCTAATTGCCTTTAGTAACACTCTGTCTGGACCAGGGCTTGTATCTATAGCTATAGATTTTATAATTGAGAAAACAAGTTCTTGAGAAAATTCTATTGGACTATTTACATCATCGCACGTAAAAGAATCATAACTGTCCCTTACATAGTTGTTAGGGGTTTCAAATACTTGCTTATAGAAACCCTCAATGTCGTCTTTTGCCATTGGTAGTTTGTAGGGCTGATTTTGTTGTAGAATTTTTCTCACAGCTTTCCTTCTTTGATAAAAAATACTCAAACTGTATACGTTCATATGTGTATTTTGCCTTTCTCCTTTCCCTGTCCCGTTTGGAAGACCTTTGTGGATTACTAGAGTTTTTGTATTGGCGATTGTTATTTTTTAACTTGCCATCTCTACGGGCTTTGTAGTATTTAGATGCAGGACTCTGTGGTCCAGGCAGGAGATCAATAGCACAGTGCAAAAATTCTAGGAAACCGTAAACGTTACTCTGAAACTCCTCATTAGACATATATTGTTTAAATATGTTAAGTCAATTATGAAGTTTATCTTCATAAGTTTTTGCATTGTTATTATGTGATTTAATTTGTGAATTATCTGCATGTGCTCTGCTTTCTGAAGTTTTAGTGGCATTTACAGCATCAGCTAATGTATCAGAGTGAATTTTGCTATTTAACAGGGACTCCCTGTATTCCTCTGGATGGGCTTTACTGATGTGGATTTTAAGCCCTTTATAAAGCTGGCCACAATGTGGACATTGTATTTGGGTTTGTCTCTTAACAGTTTCAACAGCATTAGCCATGTACCACACACAACATTAAACTAAAACTGCAAAACTGTCATTTTACTGAGCTAACCTCTTTATATAAACAAAAGGTAACCAAGCAGTTTCAGCCAGAATGAGATATGTATATTCTGACAAGAATATATGCGATAATTCTAAAAATCCTAAGTGTGGCTGATGGTACTATATAAATGTAACACTTACAGTGTCTTGGTCACCAAAATTAGTGCACAGCAAGCACGTAAATCACATAAAAATTGTGAAATATAGCTGAGCAATCTTCTCTTTTCCTGCTGTTGAGCATGGCCTACTACGCCATATTTGGACATAAATTGTGTGTTTTAGCAAAAACTAAATTTCCGTATAGTAAGATTTGTTCTATCTCTTACAGTTTACCAGTTATGCAAAAGCCATCCAGAGTAAATAGAACTACATGGGCTATAGCCCGCAAATTCAAAATATACATTTCATTTGTCATAAGAATATCTTAAACACATGGCATTTATATCAAAATCGTTAGAGCAATTTTCGAGAAAATTTAAATTTTCGAAAAATTTTCCATGTAAGGCGTAGTTTAGGGTGGCGGAATTTTCTAAAAATCGTCGTATCGCATCCTTAAAAGATATTAAACTTAAATACTAACTTTGGCTTTTAACCAACTTTTCGTTTTTAAGTTATGCTGACACACACACACACACACACACACACACACACACACACACACACACACACACACACACACACACACACACACACACACACACACACACAGACGCACGCGCGTGGGATTTTTTTAATTTTTTAAAATTTTTTTTAATTTTTTCCCAGTATGTTTTATAAGGCCCTTGTTCGGTAATGTAATGAATTACTCTTCTGGTAGGTTGAACGTGCTTAATTCTAGGTCATTCGGTAATGGTATTAAATAAACCGTACATTCTCCTTCCCACTTCGGTCGTATCTCATTCTTATTGCCAATTGCATTTTAAAAATCCTTTAATTTCAGCCATATTTTCACATCTTCTTCTGATTATTTGTGTTACCATTCCCATTTCATTCTTATTGAACTAGATTTTGCTTCCTTCAGTTTAATTAAAATATATATTGGCCTAATTCCTTCGTAACTAAGAGGGTCATAGTTTGAGTGGTTTTACAACTGTTCCAGTGTGCCTTAGCAACTTCTTTCTTTGAGCTCTCCTTAATAAACACCTTATTTGGACATCCTGCATCCTAGTGGCCCAAACGCAATCCCATATGTTAAGATGGGTTCGAAAGTACTATCATGATATGTAGAAACTGAAGTTAATGATATTCAAAGTTTCCTTGCATAATTCTAGCCAATTTCATCATCACGGGTTTGGATTTGTTCCTTCTGTACTCAGAACACTTCTTAAAATTTAGTTCATCGTCCAAATATATTCCAAGGTATTTGGCGTTCTTCTCTTCCAATAATTTGGTTATTCAACTTTATGCTTGAGTTACGTTTAAACTCCCTTATGAATTATATAACTTTAATTTTCCGTGCTTTTTGTAATATTGAGTTTGTACTTAGCTCACGTGTTAAATTATTTTATTTATATTCCAAACCGTTCCTATTTTCACTTCAATAATGAATAAATTATCATGGGCATAAATAATGGTGTGTGTAATGTTTGCGTCTTGATTTAAATCGTCCGATAGGATCTCCAATACAACGTCCCAAAATAGCGGTCTGAGAACGGAACCCTGAGGACAACCCTTAGCAATTACTGCATCTTTAACACCTTTTATAAGGACCTTTCTGTTGCAATAATCTTATTACAGGAGAGCCCCAGAGACGCCAGAATTGCCCAAAAAGGCACCTAATAATGCCAGATGGTTTCAGTATGCCGTCTTTATATTTTTGTGCGAGTGAACAATTAAATTAAATTTTGTTCTTTAACGACGCTGTCAATTTCCAGGATCACATCAGCGTCGCCGGTGTGCCGGAATTTTGTCCCGCAGGAGTTCTTTAACGTGCCAGTAAATCTACTGACATGGAGCTGTCGTTTTTAAGCACACTTAAAAACCATCGGTCTGGGCCGGATTTGAACCCGCGACCTTGGGATCAGTAGGCCAGCGTCTAACCAACTGAGCCACCCAGACCGACACGAGTGAACAAAGTACACGACACTGTGGAGTAGTGGTTTTAACAAGAAGCATTACTCTTACGCACAAAATCACTCTTTTAGGCACATATGGGTCCATAATCCTGGTCAAGTCAGTTTCAAGCGCAGGACATTAGTGTTAGAATGTAGATAGATTGTCACGATATCATAGAAATGGGTTAAGAGTCCTTTAAATGAAATTATATCCACACTATCAAATAACTACACCAATCCGAGGAGTGTAAGGAAATACCTTTTTTATTTATATTTTTCTACTAGGTACATATGCAGAACACATATTTAACAGGTCCTTTAATATTGTCTGTTCAGATCGTAAGGTATACTGTCTCTGCCACCGTCCCAAACCAGGCGATTGTACCTTATGTATGGGAAGATTAACGAAAATGAAGTTATGTGCATTAAAAATTTATTGTCTCTACATGCCTTTTAGTACCAACTTACTCCCTTTGTTCTGAAGCTAGTTTTCAAGTAAGTGCAGTGTTGCTGATTATATTTTAATTACTTTCACCAATAAAAGCAGAATGCACTACGGCTGGGAGCAAAAGAAGTTTATCGACCAGAGAGAAACTCGAAGAGGGCATTCTCTATTCCAACTAAGACAAAAAACAGAAGCATCCACCATAGGGATACACAAACAGGACAATCTCCATTACAGCTGGGATAATGAACAGAAGTATCCTTCATAGGAAAACTGCCACAAAGCTCCATACAGCTAAAGCCAAAACTGAAGATTCACCATGGAAAAATACAGAAGCGCAATCTACATTCCAGCTGGGACCAAAAACTGAAGTATGCGGCAAAGGAAAATACAGAGAGAGAAGGGGGGGGGGGGTTGGGAGAGCAATCTCCATTAAAGGTGGGATCAAAAACTGAAGGATCCGGCATAGGAAAACACACAGAGAGAAGTCCTCATTACAGCTGGGGCTAACAAGTGAAGCATACGCCATAGGAAAACACACACAGAAAAAGAAGGAGAGGAGGGGGAGAAGAGAGAGCGGAATCTCCATTGCAGCTGAACCAAAAACTGAAGCATCTACCTTAGGAAATCAGAGAGAGAACAGTCTCTTCTAAGCTGGGTCCAAAAATTGAAGCATGCGCCATGGAAAAACACAAACACAGAGAGAGAGAGAGAGAGAGGGGGGGGGGGAGGGGGAGGGGCAATTTCCATTACAGCTAGTACCAAAAACCTAAGCATCCGCCATAAGAAAACAGAGAATAATCTCCATTAAAGTTGCGACCAAAAACTGAAGCATCTGGCATAGGAAAACAGATAAAGCAATCTCCGTTATAGCTGGGACCGAAAATTGAAGCATCCGCCATAGGAAAACAGGACAGTCATCTCAACTACAGCTGGGATAAAAAATTGGAGCATCCACCATAGGAAAACAGGACAGCCATCGCCGTTAGAGCTGGGACCAAAAATTGAAGCATCCGTCATATGAAAACAGGACAGTCATCTCCGTTACAGCGGGGATAAAAAATTGGAGCATCCACCATAGGAAAACAGGACAGCCATCGCCATTAAAGCTGGGACCAAAAATTTAAGCATTCTTCATTGAGAACTCAGACAGGCCAATCTCCATTGCATTTATAAAATTAATCAGAAAACAATATCCAGTTTTACACACATGATGGGTTGATATTACGATCAATGAATGAAGCTGTAGAGTTTGATTTTTTGTTCATTCTAGAATTGTCTAGAAGGCCGTCTCTCTTAACATTTTTGGAAAATGGGAGTGTGCCTATTTAAAAATACTAACCTTGCTTGCGTAATCTGTTTATTTTATATAACATGTTCATGTATAAGTAGTAATGCCCATCCCTTAACGACCACATTCCAAAAAATTGTAAATCTCGCCCTTGCCTTTCTTCCGCTGCTAATGACATGAACACAATAGAGAGCGTCCACTCAATATACCCTTAGCGAAGGAATCTTCTCTTGCCAAGCTGGTTACAGTTGTGCATTCAGAGTGTTGTCAAAGATTCTGCTTGTTGAGCTACACCTGAGAGTGACCGAAGTAAGAGACGTGACAACACCGTCCACGCGACCGGTTGGCACTCTAAAAGGCAGTGGAATGAGGAAGGCCGCTAAGGCATGGGCGATATTGTACTTCCAGAATAATACCATAAAACTCGGATAACAGCAGTCTCACTTGTTGCAGGAGCCCCGTGCAATGCCGATTAGTGCAGAAAGGAGAGAAGTTCCTCATTGGACCTACAGATATAGGATGAAGACAACATATAGGCATTGCAAGGTGAGGTGAGTGAACTTCCATTATCTCTTACCGAACTTTTCTAATGCTTAACCATCAGCTTTTCTCTGATACTACATGGGACACGTAGAGAAAGAAGTACTTCATTGCTTTACAGTCTATTCGTATCCTTTTCGGCCACCACGTGGGGTAAGGGAGGGAAGGACGGGTTCGTGCAGTTAAGCAGCGCGTAGCAGTACACAGTTTGTAAACAGTGCAGGCGACGTTGAACGTTCCACTCTATTACAAGTGAATAGTAAAATAGGCCACCACCAACGACATTACTACAGCTCTAAATACGTTTAAAGAAACGTGCAATGAACACCAAACGCACGCTGTTGATCAATTAGTTGCTAAGTACGGCCATGTAGTTGTTAGACTGCCCCCTTATAATTGCGCCTTGAATCCCATAGAACCTACTTGGTGAGAACTAAAAAGGAACATTGCATCAAATAATTTCCTCGGAACAAAAAGAATATGATACTGAAATTCGAGCCTTAGCTCAAAATATTATAAAGGACATTGAAAACAAGAATCATTGGCCTAACTAAATACGCCATGTTGAAGAACTAGAAAACCCAAATGTTCCTTTGAAGATGCAATGGAAAACAGCCAGCCCCTGGTAAACGATCTATAAGACGACGATACATTTTCAGAGGATGACCATTAATGTTACATTAATTTCATGATGTAACTAGTACAATAAAATATTGCGTATATTTTACTATTTTATTTATTCTTCATGTTTGCAAGTCCCTGATATCTTCTCCGGCTTATAGATTCAGGTTTCTTATTTACAATCACGTCGAAGTAATTTTTAGTCAAATAGATACTGCAAACAAAGTTCGCACTCATGTTGCATAACAAGCACGATATTGCAACGCCGATATTTGAACAGGCCTGGCACACGACCACCACGTGCCTTACCACCACGTAGCCTAACCCCTTCCTCCTCCTTCAAGCCCTGGCCGTAAAGAATACGAATGGACTGTAAGGACTTAACAGGACTATGATAATCCCTCATTGAAAAACTGGGAATGCTATTTTACGCCGCCACAGTCCTTTATGGTGCATTGATTTGATCTTTAAGAATATTTTGTACTGTAGGTTGCAAAATTATTTACATAATAAATCAGTGCAACATAGCCACCACTGTTAGAACAACCACGGCTGTAAACTGCTAATATCCAGTTCCTTATATTTTATGGTCATTCCATTTACAATGTGCTCACAAACATAACAGCAACACTGAAGTATATAACATGACTTTGTTCTTCCTTCGGCATTTCAGAGGTTCTCTAGAGACTCTTCTTTAAAAATGAGTTTTCCTGGTTCTTTTATATTCGAGAATGTAGCCGGGGTGAATATGAACTGGAACTTATTTCCAGGCTCTTGGAGAGAGATGTTCCAAACGTTTCCTTCACTTATGCAATGGACATCTTCAGTGGCGCGGTCGAATGCCGGATGGCAAACCAGTCAGTGGAGAGCGCTCTGTATATAAATATAGCTGCATAGACAACCTACGCATCAGACGTAGCAAAGCCTTCTCGGAGGAGGCTTCGGCGGCACCACTAAAGATGTCCACCGCAGTAGTGGACGACATTTCTGGAGCATCTCTTTCCTGCAAATAACGGCATAACATTCCGGAAATAACTTCCAGTTCTAATTTTATATTAATCACCAGTCTTTGCGTAGAAATAGCCTCGATTGAGTAACACACTCTGTATTAGTACAAGAGGTTGAGGTAGGAGTTAACTGCAGGTACATAAAGCAAGCAGTATAAAGGTTAACCATAAAGTCCGAGAAGAAAATGACACTTATCATTTTAATACAGTTCGACTTCACAGTGGGTTGTCATAAAATTTTGTAATAAAATGGTACAGTCTTATAGCTAGGGAGCGAACCTTTATACAGAGAACGAAAGGTTGCAGACTATCGACTATAGCAAGTAGAAGGGATCAGTCTGTCACATGGTCACAGCATAGACAAGGCTAGGCACAGTCGACGCACAAATGTTGCAGATAACGTTGTTGCATAACTTACATTCAATGTTGTCACCATTTGCAGAAAAATATTTACTCCCAAATACTTGTATAAGTTCAGCAATACGTGAACATTTCAATTTTCGTGGTGGAGGCATTTTGCTCTGTGTGTGCAACTAGTGACACTATACACTGTAGGCAGTGAGCGCAGTTGTGTTTTGTGCTGTCACTGTTCACGCGCAATGACGTCACACTCTGCTCATGTGACAGGTAACGTGCGGTACCTCACTTCGTGATAGCTGTATAAAGGTTTGAAACCCTCTTATAGCATATAGGTAACATTTTATATGGAAAACTTGAATATCTGGTATTCGCGTACACTTTCATAATGTTTTCCAAACAATCTCACGGAGGGATATTCTGAAGATCAACCCTGCCCTTCTATACCAGATGAGTCAGCCGCGCCTTATTTTTTTGGAAGGTAGCAGGTAGGCCACCCATCTAACGGCATGTGCGCCTTAGTCCAGTTTTGCGCTTACTAAAATGTATTGCTTGAGGTTCTTAAAGAGAGGAATGCGCAAAATTGAGAGCAACAGTGGTTTAAGGGACAGAACGTACTCCTCGCTAAAGTACACCTCAAAAACATACGACTCGTTTACTGAGAGCGAATTCCGGTTTCCGGCCGATTTTACAAACTTTTTATTAGAGTATACAAAGCAACGTAATTCAGTAAACGGGTCGGAAAAAATGGACCTATCATATGAGTGCACGAGTACACTAACAACGTCAGCTAAAAAGAAAATAGCGGATTCTTGTACTTAGAGCAGGGGTTGGTTGCCATAAATAAGGACAAATTTAGACACGCCTCATCCATCATGGACCCGTACAGTCAAAACGGACGTATTATTAAACAACAGTTTATTTACATTTTTGCGTGAACTACGCCTGTACGTCTCAATTAATATGCATAACAGCTTTTGCCATTTACGTAATAATATTAAAATGCCCAGCAAATGATTAAAACTGTCTTAAAAGGCTAAA
Source organism: Tenodera sinensis (assembly GCA_030765045.1). Taxonomy (NCBI): domain Eukaryota; kingdom Metazoa; phylum Arthropoda; class Insecta; order Mantodea; family Mantidae; genus Tenodera; species Tenodera sinensis. Next base: position 114,624,142 of record CM060964.1, read on the forward strand.
TCAAGCCCGTAAGCTCGCGAGGTGGCAATGGCATAGCGCCATGCATGCAAGTCCTACTATAAAACGCGGTACGTGCTTTTAGTTAAGTCTCGAAATAGCTGAATAGGATTGTGACGGGACCTCTGCGCTAAGCCCCAATGACACAGGTTTGAGTCTCAGCATGGTAAATATTTTTTTGTGTTCATAAAAACTTGGAAACCGAATTCACAATAATCTAATTATGAAGTCTCTGAGGGTTTAGGACATTATAATTTAAATCGTTTTTGGTTGTCTACATGTTTAATAGCACAGTAATTCATTGTGTGCAAAATTGAGTTTAACTTCCATGTTAAACTCTGACAATGTAATTTCCTTGCTTTCTGTGTTCAAACGTGTATGAATGATCCTTATTTCAATTGCACCTACCTATAGGTGTGTTTAAACAACTACATAATTGTAGTTCACCCATAAAGAAACATTAAACAATGTCATAAAACATAAATAAAACAATAAAAATGAATATAATAACAGTTTTCAGAATAATATTTTGTAAATTGTGAGGATTGCACGGTAAAAAAAAATTAGTAAACGCAGGTGATTCGAACCACCTTCACAACAGACAGATACTTCGGAGGCTTGCGATCGTTCCAACTGAGCTACCTAGTAACGCGTAAGATATACATTCCGTTTAACATGCAATATTCGCTGGTTCCAGTGAACATTTGCAGAAGTGCAAACGTCAGCTGTCTAATTACGAATATATTGAAAAACGATGTGATAACATCTATATTAGTACTAATTTCATCGAGTGTTTAATCTCCATGTTAAATACGGGGGTAGAACCTAGTAATGGGGTCGATGTTTTCATGTTGGGGTATAAAATGCGGATTGCATAAAACTCGAGAATAAGGGGCAGCTGACTCACCTGGTATATGGTGGGATGAGGGATTACCAAACTTTTCGTAACGACGGCTACATTAGCCATTGGAGATTGAGTCGCGGGCGGGACAACCTAAGTCTAAGACAGGAACAATAAACTTGCAGGCATGTGGAGCAGAGATGAGAAATATTGCTTTCAAACACACACTTAAAAATGGGCAATCATTCATAGCCACATTACAATGCAACTCAAAGGCATTAATATATGTTACATGAAGCTTTTTTGGGCTAATGGCAGTACATGTTGTGACACATCGGCTATTGCGCAAGGTTATCGCAAGGTCGGCGCCGGACAGTCGGAACGGTAAACAAGATAAGATGCACGCCCGCCCAGCATAAACACAATCAGCGTTATTGCCAGAGAATTAGAACCTTCTGGATTTTTATACAACTGTGAGTACCTGAGTGGGAAAATGCGTGAGTGAGTTAGCGAGTGTGAAAAGAAGTGCTGTTCCCCGAGCGAGTTTGTAACGACGGTGGTGAAGTGAGGTGAGTGATGTTACTGCAAAGGAGTGGAGAAATCTTGTGTGCGACACCCCAGCGAGTGAATCGTCCGGAAGAAGAGGTTCCGTGAAGTGTATTACACTACACCGCTGCGTCACAGAAGAAACTGAAGTGACAGTGAACAGTGGAACTAGTTCAATTAGTGAAGTGCCAGAATGGACTAAAGAAACCCTCGGTGAAAACTGAACTTGTTTATTAAGTGAAAGTAAAACCGATCGAAGTGATAGTTTGGGAAACTGGACGGACTGCTGCACAAAATTAGAAATATCTGCAATTATAGCACAGATAAATAAACTTAATTCTCCTCACTGAGTATTGTACCTAACGTCAAAACAGAGTCTAAATGTTTGTGAGACATAGCAGATATGCTTTGATTTGAAATGTTTCATTTTGAAAAGTCTTTACAGGTATGCTTGACTCGACTTGCTGCTGGAAGGTGTGATGGAACCCGGTCGAGTAGTGCGAGGCAGGGTCCCAAAGTGTGCTGCGGATTCTTCATACCGTCACTAGGCTTTGCCAAGCAGCCACCAGCCGCATGGGTTTTGACAGTGGCTCACCCCAACAGATCAGGCGACTAAAACGCCACCCATCCGTCGAGAACAGCAGTTACCGTTCGCAAAGCCACACACTGCAGTGCCCATTGCCAACACTTCTGACCCTGAAGGACCAGATTAAAATGAAGGTGAAATGAATTGAAATTGGGGATGTAGTTATCCTTCCCAGCGTTAGGCCTAGTGACCCGGGAAAACCTCCCAAATAACCCATGGGTCAGGAAGGTCGGGCATGGGAATTGAAGCCACGACCTCCCGAGTGCGAGCCTCATATGTTACCACGGAGCCATCTTGCTGGGTAGGTAGCACGCCGGTCCTCGACGGTTGTCTGATAATAGTCCTCGTACAGTCTTTCAAACGAGGAAATGAGTTACTTGCTAAGTAGTTGTAAAGGTCAACCAAGTTGCCTTATTTATCTTTCAGTAGGTCATTAAGCTGTAGGTATATTATTCAAAAATCAGAGCGCTAAAGTCGAATTCACCAGTCGTCGATGAGACTTTTCTGAAGCCGAATTATCGTTTTGTAGGTCATACGTTGAAAAGACAGTTTGAAGCAACAATGTTTCACGCCACTTGACAATGTCTCCCAATACCTTTGGTTCACCACTTGCCGCCGGTCGAGCACTAGATTCGTCTCTCTGGGTAGGCGTGGGTTTTGTTTAGAAAAGATGCAAATAATTATAATGATAACGTCTTTCAATAAATGTTTCCAACATGTTCACTATTTGTACTGAGATGCTGCCAACCATTCTACGCAGATTACAAAACAATTCATCAGTCAAGTAAAACTGTGCTCATATTTAAACACCTGAAAATATGCTGCACTCGATATCTGCGTCCATGTATTCCACCTATTTTGAAGAATTACGATGCGTTCACTCCGATTGGCCAGTCAAAAGTGTGGGCTGCTCTGAACCAAACAGTGACGCTACCAAAACCGTTACAACCCTGAGCTTTAAATTCGAGAGGCTACCCGCTCATCTACGCTCGTTTTCTCTGTTCATTTTTATTGAAAATTATTATTTTAATTTGTTATTCTATTAAAAGTGATTCATTTTATGAGTCTACAATTTCGGTATCAGTGCTCAATTTTATTTAATCGTTTGAAATTTGTGAAGAAATTCATATAATACAGAGTCATTATTTCTTTTTATTTAAACCGTGTGAGTCTTCTCATCCTGCGGATTGAGAAGTTATGCAGTCCCGGCGTTTAACAAGCTATGCCGTAAACACTGTCCACTGCATCGGGTCAATTTCGCCCACAACGACTGCTTTGTACTGCTTCGTAGTGAAGATCCACGGATCAAATGCTGCCACTTGAAGGTGTTTTTTATTATTTAGTAACATTAACGAGAACTAATAGTTTGGCATAGAAGTATCGTTTCACTTAATTGGTTTAACTATGTGAATTTCATGACAACACAAAGTGTTGTTAGAAAATGCTTTAATGAACATCATAAACAAATGCATAATAACGCTGTAATTATAACTTACGAAACATAAGGCATCATTACATAATATGTAACTATTTCAACCTATTCTTTCATACAAAAGAAAGCCAATAAATTGTTCTCATAGTTTACAAAATGCTGTACAGCCATGATTGAGCGCGTTAGGAGAGCAGAATATTTTCGAGTTACACATCGTGTGGCAGTGCGGTTTACACAAGTCGATATTCCAACATGCAGCAGAGTTTATTTATAGTCTCTGTTCCATGTTATCGTTTATTGACACTCAAATAGCCTGTGTCTTGGATAAACACTCACATTTGTATACATACCCGCAAATACAAATGCGAGTGGTGATTGAAGACACAGCCCATAAGCGTTGGCAGACTTTTTTCAGGGGGCGGCCATGTTGGAAGTTTGCAATTAAGCGATATCAATGTATTATTCTGTTGCCAAAAGCTGTAAAAGGTGAATTATAGCATTTATTGCGGATAAGCATATTAATTTATGCTAAATAAACACTTTTCTTTACATCAGCATTAAAGCAGTAGTCTAATAGTAATTGATTTCACATTAAATTTATCGTTTTCCAAGGGTGGGCCGCGGCCCCCTTACCCCCACCTCTTCGCGACGCCCATGACACAGGCTGTTTGATACCAATCCGCAGGATGTGAAGACTCACCCGGTATACTTTGAAGTTTGTGGGTGGGCCAAAGAAAAGCAGCTCGCGGACCGGGTTCGGTACCTGGGCCGTGGTTTGGCAAATCTTACATTAGAGGAAATCTATTGCCTTTACATGATAATGCACTAAACAGATTAGCGTGGATTGGAAACAGAGAATTAGAAATGTTTTATACTGTGTAATTCAAGGAGATTCTGAGCTGTCATCTAACAATGTACGCATTTATTCATGCAAAACGGTATGGCATTATTGATCTTCTGTCATTCTTTCTTTAAGGTTATGGAGTCATTCATGAAAATGTTTACCTCCGTAAGTACAGTATTGCTGTTTCGTGACTTTCTAATAATCCTTATTGCCTTGTCTTGCGTTAGCCGGAGTAAAACATGAAACTCTTCTATTAGAATAGAAACTCCTTGGAAGATAGGTAAGTCGAATGACAAAATAAAGGATGAGTAAAACATTGATTTCGCTCTACTTGAAGTGTCCTTCAAGCAATATTGTAAAACACATTCACGAAAGTTCTTAGGGAATGGAATATGGATTAACAGTACCAGAAAATGCCAGAAGAAACACCCATGTTTGCTGCATGAATAATTATCAAGGTGTGTGTCTATCACATTATGGTACGGTTCGGAGGGGCACTTAGCAACACGACCAATGACATATTTTGTACCGGGAGGGTGAGAGAATACTAAGGGTGGCCGGATTAAGAAAAGACGATAAGAGAGGGCAGGGTCTCTAATAACAGGTCTATTTCTAAGGGCAAGAGAACAAGGTTAATCCATTAAGGTTTTCTGGGCTCCTTGAAAAACATTTATTTGAGAAATTGTAACTTAGTGCTTTCTTTATCTTCGTTGTACTTTTAGAAATTATTTTTGTTGTCACAAACAGATATGCTAACTTTAATTTTTAATTACAAGTCTTTTCTTTCTTTCTTTTTTTAATCCCTATTTCTTTTAAAATCTGTGATTTTCAATTCAGAACTGAAAAATAGTGCGACTTGGTGTCCCGAAAGCCTTTCAAATTATAGATGGGAGATATTGTTCTAATTAAGTTATTTTCCCTTATTTTGAAATTTTTAAAGAAATGTGTAGTTTATGCTGTGCATAAATGCGTGCACGGTAAGAAGGTGAAATATAGGAAATTCTCGAAATTTGTATAACCATGCCAACAGTTGCCTGATACCACAATTTTTTAAAAACATATTTCAACCTGCCAAGAAATCATCTCTTAGTTTTGCCATTCATACTATAAAAGTCGATTGTATCTTCAATATCGCTTGGTGTTGAGTTAAAATTTCTTAAACTTTCCCCGTCTACTACTTGGTTCAAGTATACCCTTCTTCTTTTTCTTCTTCGTCTTCTTCTTCAGTAAATCTGTTGTGGTAATATCAAATTCTACATTTATACAACCTTACGTTTTGTTAAACATACTCCAAGATTGTCACCAAATTAAGTAGCCCCGCAGTGCAACAGCCCTATCTGGGTCAAGGCCTACCGCCCAGCGGCTGTGTCCTTCACCTCTGCCCACCATAGGCGTCATGAGTAGGGTACAATACCGGAGGGTGGAATGTGGTCAGTGCTCCACATTGTGCGATATTCACTTCCTGGGGCCGCTACTTCTTTATTCAAGTAGCTCCACAATTGGTCCCTCAGGGACCTAACGAGGCTGAGTGCACCTGGACCAGACCTCCCAGCGGGGAAAAATTCCATACCGGTCCCCCGGGCCATAGACAAGCGGGGTATCACTGCGCCACAGGGGCGGTCAGTCACCAAACTAGACCATTATTACTAATTATTATTATTATTATTATTATTATTATTATTATTATTATTATTATTATTATTATTATTATTATTATTATCATCATCATCAACATAATTATTGTTGTTGTTATGATCATCATCATTAAACGTTTTGTGCTGTTTAAATGACAACCAATTATTATTTTCTCCTGTTCTCAAATATACCAGAGGTTGCCAAGACATGTGGAAATTACTTATGAAGACTCAGAAAATGAATATAAATCAACGATGCGCAACCTTATGCAAAGGAATGGAAGGCGGTTTTGCCTCCATCTACTTTTCACCAAGTTATGACACATTCATGGGACCCGAAAGAAAGTCTCTCTTATGCTTGGTTGCTTGAAGGAGTGAATGGGAAATGCTTCTGCACAAAATGAAGTAGTGGGGGGGGGGGGCGACAAGGTGACCTGAGTAGCACATAAGATCGTTAAGGAGGGGAACAAGTACTTACATCGTTTAAAATAAGAGTATTAATAACAGGATACAATTCTGCGGCCAGAATTTAAACAAGATCATTAAATACAATACTATTAACTTTAATACAGAACAAAAAAATTAAAACAGTTGTACATAGCTCCTGAAATATTGATATGAAAATCACTGTTATTCACGCTTATTTTTAGTGTTTTGGAAATATATGGGTAAGAAGTGAAATTTGAACCCATATTCACGTAAAAAACATTTATTTTTCACTTCATAAGATACTTTGGAGCATCTAGCATCATCTTTCCTCAGTAAAAAAAGTGAAACATTGATTTCAAATTTTAACACTCGGTATGACATATTCGCGGAATTGCTCCTAAAGAAAAAGAAGTTGGTATTACCAATGCATTTCAATAAGTCTGTAGAAAAAGGGGTCTGTTTACAAAACATTTCTCTACAGGAGAGAATTAAAAACGGCATTAACATCACATTCTTTCCTTTACATTATTACAACACTCGAACACCAAGTTCATCTTTATAGAACATTTGATATTAATCCGAATAAAGCATGGCTAAGAAATAATTTTTGAATATTGTAAGTTTGGGCCCTTCTTCTACTCAAGCTGTCCAAGAAAAATTAAAGTTGCAAAAGGAAAAAGTCAGTCTTGTTGTATTTGGGTATACCTTACAGGCTTACGATATAAAAGTTACACATTACAGTTCGACAGAAGAGTACCATAATATTATGTCAGATCTGTCTCTATTAAGAGGGCATCGTTAAAAAGACATGGCACAGAAAAACTAATGTGTTATATATATATGGAAGTTAGCATAACTACTATATCTTTAACTCTCGTCACCAGGCAGCGGAACTTGGACACCGATGGGAGAGAGACGGGTGATTTCATGTAAACTGTGTCCTGCTGTGCTGTAGTGTTGTTTAGAAACTTTACAATACGAGAGTGAGTCCCGCCCCGTTGCAGTTCTACATAAGTATCGTACATGTGCCAAATTGTGTGTAATTAAGGATCAGTTGAAGGAAACAGTCCACCTGAGGATAACAAAGTACATGAATTCCACGTCAGTATTTACGCTTTGCTCGCATCACATCATGTGACCTCCAGTGCAACTTCTCCCAATACACACAGTGTTTAAGTGAAAACTGCAGGAGACATGACCTCTTTTGTCCACGGGTGTACATCTGTACATTGGTTATGCTGGGTGCGGAACTGCAGAAATATCTTCAACAAATATTTCAGATGATTAATGTTAAATGAAACAAAAGAATATTTACATCTACGCGCGAGTAGGACCCATTCTAAAGTCTTGACATTTTTATCTACTAAACGTAATATTGTAGCTACATATGACAGGCTTGGGTTGACTTAGTGGGCCACTCTTCTAGTCAATGTGTACTTCTTAGAATGGATGCAACAAAATAGTTTTCAGAAAAATCTGTAGTTGATCGTTTTCTCTATTGACCTTTTGATTTACAGGTCGCGCGTTACTTCTTGACGAATGAAAATTTTATATGAAAGGTTGGTTGTATGCGAGTCATTACTCACCTTTTGCAGGAACGCTGGCATGGAGCAAAGGTACAGTCTGCAGTGAGATGATGTGCCTTTACGCACATGCTTCTGAGCTGAAGTAGTACAACACTCAAATCAATGGGAAAAGGCATGCCGTCATGTCGAAGAAATTGAACAAGAATACTGGGATAAAGATGTCATTGTGGAAGAAAGGATTGAGCAAATTATTATCCAAGATAATGGAATGGTAATATTAATCACTGTTATAAAACACTTGCATGCTGCATCCGTACCGCACAAAACTTTTGCAGTCGACTGTATACACACACACGTGACAGAGGAAAACAGAGGTGTCTGTTATCGTAGCATAAACATTTGCTGACCTGTTTATTAAGGGTAGGCAAGCTGACTGGATTTCTGCTCAAGATCATTCGTCAAGAACAAACGCGCAACCTATACTTGTCCTCTTGCACAATTAATCCCGAACCCTATTCAATTTCTAAACAGGAAATGTATATACCTAGATCCTCCACTTTTATGCTAACAGAATCTCTCTGATTGATTCAACTATAACATTTAAGTGCCATATTCAGTTCAGAATCAGCATATGACACGTAATTGCTTTTAGCCTGAATACAATTGATCTCGTGGGTTACTTTGTGTACCGTCTCCAATATCTCGGTCTTCGATGAATCTGCTGCGAACTACTCCAGTGGCTAAGTATGGAATATTTTTCACAGTGTATGTGTGGGCGGGTGTGAGAATGGACAACACCAGTTAATTTTGGCTAATTAATTTAATGGAAGCTAATAACTGAGTTACTTAGAGTGAGTTACCGACTAATTGAATATACAGAAGTAAATTGTTTGGGAATCTGAGTTTAAAATTGTAACTATTGAATTATATCTGCTAACTTCTGACGTATCAATATTTTACTGTTTGAAAATAACTGTTTCCATGATAACAATAAGAAGCACAAGTTAGCGTGAGTCGCTTAAACGCTACTCGGAGAATCCTCTTGCGGCAACCGGCAACTCTATATAATGTGAGCGCGGTGTTTAGGTGCTACGGATTGCCGATGATTTATATAAGTAAACTCTTCTGCAGGGCACGATTGGCAAGAAGGGAAAGGCACAAATTTTAGAATTGCACGCTCTTTTATCAACGTAAGTCCCACCTGCAACCTGAATCCCCATCGAAGTTCCTGCACTGCGTTCCAGGTTTGTAGCTGCCCATTTGCATATGAAATACTTTTATTGCCTCGGTGACTTGCTAAATGCTAACAGCTTTCACTTTCCTAATTTTCAGAGCTTGCATAATGACATTCTGCACGTCATGTGCCTTGAGCTAGCGGAGCTTTTGTCTATTGAATTCACCGAACCCCTAATTACTTTAGCTCCACTGACCTACACTATTTGTCTTTTCTCAATACGGAACTCGCTAATGACCCCTTAAATTCTCTGACAAACGTTTAGCCTGTGCTTCTTACATTATGCCTTGAATCTAACACACATAAATTATTTAATGCAATTATTTACCTATCTTCCTTTCATTTCTTTATAAAATTATTAATCTTACCTGTCAATAGTTCTGGTGTCACAATCCATGTCAAACATTAAAGTTCACATGTAAATTTAATATGGAACAAATGTCGCAATACACTATGGCTAAAACGAAACCAGAAATCAAAGAGCGCTTAAGAGGAAGACATAATTACTTGGTGTCAGAAGGGAATTTGCTGATAATTATTACTGCTCCTTAAGGCGATGAACGACGTCGCAGATTTAATCACCGATAAAGCCAATTTAATTTATGGGCAGCTGGAAGGAGTATGGTTTCTTCAATTTTACAAACGTTAAACTATAGGAACGTTTAATAAAAATAAAGTAATTAAACACTTTTTGTTATATCGTACCTGCAGGGTTTTAGTATCTATGCAATTTCTGAACATCTACTAAACGTGTTAACACAAAAGGCTGCGATACGGGGAGTATTTTAAACAGAACCCGGGTCTCCCGCTTGGCAAGCAGCAGTGCTACCACCGTGGTAAGGAGACGACCAAAGAATTAAAGTAACTATGCTCAAAAAAGCTGGAAAGGAAACAGTCCTAAAATTTTATAAAGTTCTAGTTGCCTCCTATTTCTTGTAGGATGTGAATGCTGGGGTTTGGCAAAGAAATACATCAAGTCAAATACGCAGAGATACGATTATTGTGAACAGGGACTAGGTATCAACGCATAGACAGAAGAAATTGAAGAGATTAGTAAGGAGTTAAAAATACATAGTCTCAATCAGAAAATAACACAATATCAAAACATGTATCATGAACACATTTCAAATATGGAACATCATAAAAAACCTAGCTACGAAGACGTGTATCCAAGAGATGGATGGATCAAGTCGACATACTTTGGAGTCGGAACAGGACTACAGGTCTAAAGCGAGTTGTTGAAGGTGATGACACTGGTGGTGGTGGCGGTGGCGGTGGCGGTGGTGGTGGTGTTTATGCCCCTTGACGCCAAATAACAAAGACATGGCAACTTGACACAAATAGTTCAAGCACTTCATGAAATAACCGATTATAACGGCATTACTGCCACTTTTACTATCACTCAGACCCTCAAAGCGTGTATTTCTGGTGAAATGCTTGTCTTCAAATTGTTATGTGAGTGGAATCCTTCCTATGTCTTAGTACATAACTTGTGAGACTGCATATATACTTTTATTTACTACTCACCCTGTTACCGAGACACAATAAATGTTATCAATCGTTCTGAGTTCACAATGGCCAAACTGCTAGACATGATTGATATGAGCATCTCCTCTACTTCGCGATATTTGTAGCGAAAGCATTAAACACCAGCAACCGTTCTTACAAGTAAAAATAGAAGTTCAAATAAAGTACGGAGCCTTGATTTCTATTCCTTTAAGTAGTGCATAAAAGTGCTTCTACTGTTATCAAATGGATAGTGATGCTGATGATTAAAGAAGCTCATATTTCCCTTTGAGAATTAGGTACTGTACATTTTCTTGGCACAAATATGTTTAAGGACATGATAAGAAGGTCCAGAACTTTTACTTCTTTTTTTTTTCCATTCTGGACTTGCGGATGCTGCAAGTATGATGCCAAAGGTGGTGAGTAGGTAGGGTAGGACAGAGCTGGGCCACTTTTTTATGCGCAAGATGGCCGCCACGCGTAATCTAAGGATTACTAGGTAAGGTGGTAGAGGAAGCAGGACGTTGTAGGTGTTTGAAGGAATCTCTAGGGATAACTTTTGAAGCCTATAGCAGTGTATGTATGTTTGTGAGCATTCATGGTAGTTGAATATGCCGTTCACTATATCGATGTATGTCTCCTAACACAGGAGCTTTCTATCTTGATTGAATATATTACCCCAACATAATGTTACCTCGCCCCACATAGCCACGCTAACCTAACCTACCCTAGCCTAAGCCTCCATACTTCTACTCGTCTAACCTATCCTAACCTAATCTAACCTAACCTAAGCCCCCCCATACTTCTACTCGTCCAAGCTATCCTAACCTAACCTAGCCTCACCTAAGCCCCATAGTCCTAACCTAACCTAACCTAGCTCCCACTCTTTTTTACTTTGAACTTTCATAATTTAACATAACCTAAGCCCCATACTTCTACTCATCTAACCTATCCTAACCTAACCTAACCTATCCTAATCTAACATGGCCTAGCCTAACCTAAGATAGATCCTCTTATTATTATTTATTCTATTCTACTAACATGATACGTTTCTAGACATTCATTCTATCCTCTTATCATCTATCCTATTCCCTCCTCTGCTTATCTATTCTATCCTGTCATACGCTACCCTGATCTCCCTCTAGGAATTTCATAAACATTTTGATACTATTTTGAGTCCTCTGATAGATCTTTTTAAGCACTTTTAGCATATTCTTGATGCTTTTACAACATTTTTAAGACGTTTCACCCCATTTTGCTGCAATTTTGCACCCTCTGTTAGATCTTTTAGACGCTTTTAGTATATTCAGGGCGCTTTTACAACATATTTAACATCTTTTCAGACAATTTTCAGAGTTATTCAGTCATTTTCATACATTTTCAGCGTGTATTGAGACCCGTTTAGACTCGTTGATAGATATTTCAGCCTGTTTCCAGATATTCTGAAGACTTTTACGTCCAGTTTAAACATTTTTCAGAGTATTTTAGACGAATTTGACATTATTTAAGGCAATCCGAGAGTTATTCTGGACGCCCCTGTCCATTATTGTTTGCTTTAAGCACTTTGAAGGGTAATGGAAGATAATTTTCACGATATTAGGAATACTGAACCGTCTATTTCAAGGCTGTTAGACGTATCTCTACCAGTTAAATATCGTTTCAGCCATTTAAGAGACATTTTAAGCACTATAGGGATATTTTAGACTTTGTCACCAACATTTTGATTGGTTTTCAGAATCCTTTGAAACACTTTTATAGGCGTTAGACGCTTTTAATGGTATTTTTCGAGCGCTAATTAAGACATTTCAGCTCCTTCACAGTTATTTTGAGGATTTTCAGGGCATCTTAAACTCGTGAGAAGCATTTTTTTCGACAGTTTGAAGATGTTTTAAGGCACTGAAGCAGGTATTTTTGAAGTTGCTAGGGGTATTTTACTAAGCTTTCTTCAGTAATCGATTTGTTTTATAGTAGTTGAAGAGCAGTCTAACCTATTCAGTCATTTATTGCATTTCATCATCATCATCATCAATTACTCTATCTTATAGTCCATCTAACCTATCCTAACCTAACCTGACCTAATGAGGAAATAGGAATGTTAAGGCAAGCAATGAAATAAAACAAGAATAATCGCAATGAGATAATTTTATTTAATTTATAAGGATACATACACTAGCATTAATATTTAGAAAACAAGTATACACTGCTGAAAGACGATAGCGCCCTCCTCAGTTCTTCTAATTATTCACATTATCATTCTTCTCTCTGGGTTAGATGAGCCATTGGCGCGCGAAGTTCATAGTTCAACAATCTTCATTTTTTTCTACAGACAAGCTTTAAGTATCCATGTCTAGGCACTATTCTCGACACTGTAATGTCCATACGCATACGTCGATATTCCATCCTCTTCAATCACTCTCTTGTCATCGTGAGGTGATAAGGCTATTTTATTAGCTTCAACCGTAGAAATATTATGATGTCGGGATAGGATTAAATTCATAGGAGTTCTAACAATTTTCAAAGTTTTAAGGCACTCTACATAGCTATTGAAGTTGATGTATTGCTTAATGGCGCTACGTTTTATACCTTTAACTTTTTTTATCACAGAACCATCAATATCGATAGCATACATTTTGGGCCTAAGACCAACGAACCGATGAATGATTTTTCCACAGGCTTCATCTTTAAACTTTCCCAACACTTTTTTGTTTTGTGTAGAATAGCATATATGGTTAGCAGGGTAATCAGATGTATCCAGATGTTCAAGCATGTGTAATTTATCCTGGTATATATCAGCTGTAGTCACTCGATGGACGAAAGAATCTGTATCTGTATACAACAGTTTAAGATTTTCAGCTCCATAATATGGAAGTAACACATCGTATTGATACGAATACATTAGCGTCTTGGAGATGTCTAGTACACTCATACCAATGTATATAGGCTTGTTGAACACTATTTTACGAGAAGCCATATGTACAGCAGCAAGATTAGGTCCATATGTGGTTCGATCAATGAATGTAGGTTTGGCTATGAGTTTTTCTAACGTTTTGCTGTTTGTCACAAGCCGTATATCCATGCGATTACGAATATTTTCCATAGTTTTTCCAAACATAGCATTATTGAATAGTTTATAAAGGTCCTTCTCAAAATCATTTCTAGCTTGTTGTCGCAGTCGGTTATTAAACTCGACGTAAGGTTTTAGCCAACACGACTGATGAAACTGAAGTGCTCGATGAATCTTTGTTAATAGTAGACCGTGACTAAGAGCTTGTTTCAAGGCCATGTAGTGTACCACATACTTCTTTCGGCACCCAAGATGAGCAATTAACTTCTCTGAAGACGATTTCCCCGGTTTCAGACTCTCAGGCAGGAAGGGCAAATCATTATGAAGATCGTGGAGCTCGACGGGATATTCGACATCGACTTCTAAGATGTATCCAAGGGGGTCATCTTCCTTCAATAAATCCAGGTCTATGTCTTCAGGAGAAACCCATTTAAACCCTCCATAAGGAAGGGCCTTACACATAGCCCAGCCATATTCGTTGTTTGCATCTTCGTATGTAATAAACTGGGAAGGTTTACGAGGATCATACTGTTCCATATATATATTATTAGCTTCAGCATACCGATGAGAAACCTGGCATAACCCTCCTCTTATACCAGATTCAACCATGAGCAGCTGATCGTAGTCCAGCAGCAATTGCAGCTCAATTCCTGTGTACAGTAGCATAGCATCCCACGTAAGTCCTGGAGAAGTGAAATAATGCGCAGGATCCACTTTGTGTGTTTTCAGAGTTTGGTCTCTGAACGTTTCAAAGACATCCGCTAGGAGAAGAACATCAGAGATTAAGTAAATATCACTGTATTCACCTAAGTTTCTCACATTAAACTGGTTCCATACATTTCTAGCATGCTCATAGTCATCGCCGGTAATTTCTTCTTCATTTAATTTATTGTAGAATGCTTCTCTTGGAGGCAGCTGAGCATCATTCAAAACGTCCCATGATGCGAGGTAATCGTAGGGGAACACTCCCTTACGAGTCATCAAGCTAATCTTCTCTTCTCCAAAGTACTTCTCTGTTTCGGGATGCGTCGTGAGGTTTTTCACTAACTTGTCCAAGCTTGTACTCAGGAAACGGAAGGTATCCACAAACCTGAGTTTAATATCTCCAACATATTTTGAGAATGAGATATAGCTTTCTTCAGAGCTTGGTATTACCTCCACTCTTTCGCTTGTGCATCCTAACTCCTTAACAATGAAATGAGAGTCATACCCACTCAGATTATGCATGAAGACAGGTATATAATTAGGTGTTTTACAAGCCAGGTTACATTTATTGTGTAAAGACCCTCTATACATCCCGGAAACATGATCGTGATCGCGAACCTTCCAATTATCTTCTGTAAATTCATACCCACACAGGTAGCATATTGTAGAAGCATCGAACGATTCTTGTTCTTCAGCTGTAAGTTTCAGAGGCTTAGCAGATTTATATAAGTCACCTATTTTCTTCGCAAGGGAAGTTAGATACCCTATGAACTTCTCAGCAGCATCATGACCTCGATACACGTAGGGATGTGTAGGAAGATCGGCTTCTACTTTGTCAACGCTGGATGATGGTTTGACGTAAACAGCAAAACTCATTGGAGAATGACTTTGATAGGGAGTTGTATAGGACGTTTCAGGATTAGAAGCGCAGGTATGGTAAGGAGTGAGAATGCTCTCAAAATCAGCATATATGACATATGGCAGTTTCAGCATTCTTTCCACGTTTTTGAATCTGACGATAGAGTTTTCCTTTGTAGGCATAACGCATCTAGCAATAGCATGTTGCATGCACATTTCTCTATGCTCCTCCAATTTTTTCATTCCGCTTAGTCCATATCGGTCATCAAAATGGCTGAAGCAACGTTTACACGTATATATTTTTCCATCATGTTTAGTTTTCTGCTGACGAATAAGTCTCTCAAAATCCTTTATATACACATAGTGATGTCTGGCAGTAGCATCACTTAACAGAAGGAGATCGCGATGATCATCTAATTCTTCATCAATCACCTTTATCGGAAACACTTCATGTTTTTCATCCAGTCCAAACACATTTATGGACATATTGTTGAGCTTTTCAAATTTAGAGATTTCACCCAAGCTCGTAGGAAATGAGACGCATGAGAAATCGTATTTTTCTTGGAGATCCTTATACTTGCTAACACGCTGAGGTTTATTTCGAATGAACTTAGCAAGAACAGCGTACATAAAGCATTTCTCATCGCTGTAGTTCTGAGGGTTTATACAGGCTTTTCTCGCTTCCACAGATGCAGGTAGAGGAATATAGCTGCTCCCTCGAAGGGCATTGTACTTGTTAATTCGGAGTCGAACTCCATCAACTGATAGCAAGGCCCAGTTACTACCTTTCAGTTTACTTTCTTCCATTTCAACACGAAGCTTCTCGAATTTTTTTTCCAAGATGGCGTTCATATCAGTTTCTAAAAACACAGGTTGGTTACGTGTTTTAAATGTTCTGTCACATGTCTCTCCATGAACATTCACAAATTGACAGTCGACCATGATGTTAATTTTCACACTTTTATGTATCGACAGTTCTTTCTTTATAGCTTGAATTATACGAGGTTTTGACTCCTGTAGGTAAGTTTTCATATCCTTGAAGGTGTCACAACGTATATAATATGATTTGAGTCGTCCTTCAAATGATGTTTCATACTCGATCATATCACACTCATCAGTCATTGTCAATAGATGATGCTTGCTAGGTTCAAACTTGATTTTCTTGCGAGATACAGTTTTTTCACATCTTTCTTCATGTACGTCTCTTCTATGCTCAGTATTGCAAACATCACCACAATGTTTACACCTGTAGACTCGACCACATACCAACTCATGTCTCTTCTTATCATAGTTGCGTAGAAAACGCTTATCACATTTGCTACAGCTATAGTCTGGCATAGCATTCAGAACCGATTCCATCACTCCACCATTCCACATCTTTATAATATGTAGTGCGACACTTGTAAATTATATAAGTCAATAAATGCTTATAGCACTTTCCACTGACTCGCCTTGATAACTTGTCAAAGCTATTGAACGGTAATCTCACTAGGAGGAGCTGATGTGCTCTACTCTAAGGTTAATTACTGAATAACTATGTAAGCTCAAGCAAACCCCACTTATTCCACTAGCACGTACCTTATAAATGACTACGCGATTCAAGATTAAGCTTGTATTTTTAAAATATATATCATTAAACTACGTGAGTCAAGATTAACTTGTTTCATTTTTATTTGCCAGTTCAACGTTAACATGCATTTCCCCCACATTTTTTAAAGTTTAAACAAGGTAAATGTTTATAATTTTAATACTTTCACGCAGACACTCACATACGCAGACACACACAGACACACACACAGACACACACCCATACACGCAGACACACAAACACACACAGATACACAGACACAGACACATACACATACACACACATAAAACACACATACACATACACACACCCAACCCACACACACATACACACGCATACACGCATACCCACACACACATACATGCACACATACGCACACAGACATACATGCACATACACACCAGCAAACACGCACACATACACACGTCCGTAAACACACACATACATACACAAACACATACACACACTCTTCCACACACACATACACACAAACACATACACACACCCCAACCCACAGACACATACACACCCACACATGCAAACCTACACCTTCACACATGCACGCAAACACACACATACACACACACACCCACACACATACGCAAACAGACATACACACATACACGCAAACACACACGCGCATGTACATACACGCACGCTCACACACACACTCCCACACACATACACACAAAAACATACACACACCCCTACCCACACACACACATACATACGCCCGTAAACACACACATACATGCACAAACACATACACACACTCTCCCACACACACACACAAAAAACCATACACACACTCTCCCACACACACACACACACACACTCCCACACACATACACACAAAAACATACACACACCCCTACCCCCCCCCACACACACACACATACATACGCCCGTAAACACACACATACATGCACAAACACATACACACACTCTCCCACACACATACACACAAAAAACACACACACCCCAACCCACACACACATACACACATGCACACACGCACACATCCAAAAACACACACGCAAACACCCACATTCACATAAGCACAAATATGCATAGCACACACACATACACACATGCACACAAGCACACACACATACACGCACACTCACACATGCACAAACACATACACACACTCTCCCACGCACACACATACACACAAACACATCCGCAAACACACACACATTCACATACGCATAAAGATGCATAGCACACACACATACACACATGCACGCAAACACACAAGCGCATGTACATACACGCACGCTCACACGCACACTCATACACATACATGCACACATGCAAACACGCACACATGCAAACACACACACGCATAAAGATGCATAGCACACACATACACAGACACACACGCACGCACACACACGCGCAAACACACTCAGGCACACATACACTCATACACAAACATGCACGCACACACATACACGCACACACGCACACATGGACCTTTTTTCTAAAAATACTTTTTAGGGATTCAGGGGGTCTCAAAACATATATTTCGGGTGAAATATCGACATCGATTTTTTGGGTGGAATACAATACTTTCCCTACTTACAATTCGTAATAGAGAAATCGTTTGTCTCATATAAACGTCTTTATTAGAAAGAACATGAAAAGTTTCGAGAACACAAAAATGCATTTTAAATTCTCACAAGTATATAAATTAATTCAATAATACTTTTTCCATACGTTTATCACAGTCAGTTTGAGCAATATTAACACGATAAGTTTTACCGCGTACAGGGTTCGTTCTGCAAACCTACGGACAAAGTAAAACACATCGTAATAACTCATACATAGAGAAAACGGGTTTCTTTCCACATTCCAAGAAGTTATTTGGCCTAAGAGTAAACTCATTTAAAGATGTGTTCCTTAACCCACTCTTGCATTAAATGGAGTAGAGAGAAGAGGAGCTTTCACCTCATAGACTCAGTTTAAATATCAAAGGGTTGTAGTAATTGTATCGTATGAAAAGGGTTTCTTCCCTTACGTTCTTTTTTCGAAAACACGTGCAGACACGTCTATACTCGCCCCTCCTTGCAAGTTGTAACTTGTTCTTTTCAAAAACTGGTAGAGGGAACATTTCCAACTGTCACATAAATATGTCAGTTTCTCAAAGGATCCATTCAGATAACCATCTTTTTTCATCCTCACTTGGAAGGGTGCGAAGACCACCCCCCACTGACCTTCAGAATTTGGCGACAGGGTGGCGGGAGAGGGCGAAGACCACCTGCGCTGGTCTTGAGAATCTGACAACAGGCAGAGGTTCAGGGGGACGGGGGTCAGAAATTACCCTTCCTTTGTCATCCTGATCGCGACAGACCATCCACCCTCTCTCTTTTCGGAATTCCCACGTGTCCAAAGAAATACCCATGTCACTTAAGGGGGGGGGGGAGGGGGAGGGGGCGGATTATTAATGGGGAAATTATGTTAAGTGGGGCAGAAAGCTCATACCTTTTTGGAAATTCCCCACATGTGGGGGTGGAGGGGTGAGGGGGGGAGGGGGAGGGGGGGGGAGGGGGGGGGCGTGACAGGATTTGATTAATGGGATATTTATGCAAATTGGTGGTGAAAGCTCCTCTTCTCTCTACTCCATTTAATGCAAGAGTGGGTTAAGGAACACATCTTTAAATGAGTTTACTCTTAGGCCAAATAACTTCTTGGAATGTGGAAAGAAACCCGTTTTCTCTATGTATGAGTTATTACGATGTGTTTTACTTTGTCCGTAGGTTTGCAGAACGAACCCTGTACGCGGTAAAACTTATCGTGTTAATATTGCTCAAACTGACTGTGATAAACGTATGGAAAAAGTATTATTGAATTAATTTATATACTTGTGAGAATTTAAAATGCATTTTTGTGTTCTCGAAACTTTTCATGTTCTTTCTAATAAAGACGTTTATATGAGACAAACGATTTCTCTATTACGAATTGTAAGTAGGGAAAGTATTGTATTCCACCCAAAAAATCGATGTCGATATTTCACCCGAAATATATGTTTTGAGACCCCCTGAATCCCTAAAAAGTATTTTTAGAAAAAAGGTCCATGTGTGCGTGTGTGCGTGTATGTGTGTGCGTGCATGTTTGTGTATGAGTGTATGTGTGCCTGAGTGTGTTTGCGCGTGTGTGTGCGTGCGTGTGTGTCTGTGTATGTGTGTGCTATGCATCTTTATGCGTGTGTGTGTTTGCATGTGTGCGTGTTTGCATGTGTGCATGTATGTGTATGAGTGTGCGTGTGAGCGTGCGTGTATGTACATGCGCTTGTGTGTTTGCGTGCATGTGTGTATGTGTGTGTGCTATGCATCTTTATGCGTATGTGAATGTGTGTGTGTTTGCGGATGTGTTTGTGTGTATGTGTGTGCGTGGGAGAGTGTGTGTATGTGTTTGTGCATGTGTGAGTGTGCGTGTATGTGTGTGTGCTTGTGTGCATGTGTGTATGTGTGTGTGCTATGCATATTTGTGCTTATGTGAATGTGGGTGTTTGCGTGTGTGTTTTTGGATGTGTGCGTGTGTGCATGTGTGTATGTGTGTGTGGGTTGGGGTGTGTGTGTTTTTTGTGTGTATGTGTGTGGGAGAGTGTGTGTATGTGTTTGTGCATGTATGTGTGTGTTTACGGGCGTATGTATGTGTGTGTGTGTGGGGGGGGGGGTAGGGGTGTGTGTATGTTTTTGTGTGTATGTGTGTGGGAGTGTGTGTGTGTGTGTGTGTGTGTGGGAGAGTGTGTGTATGGTTTTTTGTGTGTGTGTGTGGGAGAGTGTGTGTATGTGTTTGTGCATGTATGTGTGTGTTTACGGGCGTATGTATGTGTGTGTGTGGGTAGGGGTGTGTGTATGTTTTTGTGTGTATGTGTGTGGGAGTGTGTGTGTGAGCGTGCGTGTATGTACATGCGCGTGTGTGTTTGCGTGTATGTGTGTATGTCTGTTTGCGTATGTGTGTGGGTGTGTGTGTGTATGTGTGTGTTTGCGTGCATGTGTGAAGGTGTAGGTTTGCATGTGTGGGTGTGTATGTGTCTGTGGGTTGGGGTGTGTGTATGTGTTTGTGTGTATGTGTGTGTGGAAGAGTGTGTGTATGTGTTTGTGTATGTATGTGTGTGTTTACGGACGTGTGTATGTGTGCGTGTTTGCTGGTGTGTATGTGCATGTATGTCTGTGTGCGTATGTGTGCATGTATGTGTGTGTGGGTATGCGTGTATGCGTGTGTATGTGTGTGTGGGTTGGGTGTGTGTATGTGTATGTGTGTTTTATGTGTGTGTATGTGTATGTGTCTGTGTCTGTGTATCTGTGTGTGTTTGTGTGTCTGCGTGTATGGGTGTGTGTCTGTGTGTGTGTCTGTGTGTGTCTGCGTATGTGAGTGTCTGCGTGAAAGTATTAAAATTATAAACATTTACCTTGTTTAAACTTTAAAAAATGTGGGGGAAATGCATGTTAACGTTGAACTGGCAAATAAAAATGAAACAAGTTAATCTTGACTCACGTAGTTTAATGATATATATTTTAAAAATACAAGCTTAATCTTGAATCGCGTAGTCATTTATAAGGTACGTGCTAGTGGAATAAGTGGGGTTTGCTTGAGCTTACATAGTTATTCAGTAATTAACCTTAGAGTAGAGCACATCAGCTTCTCCTAGTGAGATTACCGTTCAATAGCTTTGACAAGTTATCAAGGCGAGTCAGTGGAAAGTGCTATAAGCATTTATTGACTTATATAATTTACAAGTGTCGCACTACATATTATAAAGATGTGGAATGGTGGAGTGATGGAATCGGTTCTGAATGCTATGCCAGACTATAGCTGTAGCAAATGTGATAAGCGTTTTCTACGCAACTATGATAAGAAGAGACATGAGTTGGTATGTGGTCGAGTCTACAGGTGTAAACATTGTGGTGATGTTTGCAATACTGAGCATAGAAGAGACGTACATGAAGAAAGATGTGAAAAAACTGTATCTCGCAAGAAAATCAAGTTTGAACCTAGCAAGCATCATCTATTGACAATGACTGATGAGTGTGATATGATCGAGTATGAAACATCATTTGAAGGACGACTCAAATCATATTATATACGTTGTGACACCTTCAAGGATATGAAAACTTACCTACAGGAGTCAAAACCTCGTATAATTCAAGCTATAAAGAAAGAACTGTCGATACATAAAAGTGTGAAAATTAACATCATGGTCGACTGTCAATTTGTGAATGTTCATGGAGAGACATGTGACAGAACATTTAAAACACGTAACCAACCTGTGTTTTTAGAAACTGATATGAACGCCATCTTGGAAAAAAAATTCGAGAAGCTTCGTGTTGAAATGGAAGAAAGTAAACTGAAAGGTAGTAACTGGGCCTTGCTATCAGTTGATGGAGTTCGACTCCGAATTAACAAGTACAATGCCCTTCGAGGGAGCAGCTATATTCCTCTACCTGCATCTGTGGAAGCGAGAAAAGCCTGTATAAACCCTCAGAACTACAGCGATGAGAAATGCTTTATGTACGCTGTTCTTGCTAAGTTCATTCGAAATAAACCTCAGCGTGTTAGCAAGTATAAGGATATCCAAGAAAAATACGATTTCTCATGCGTCTCATTTCCTACGAGCTTGGGTGAAATCTCTAAATTTGAAAAGCTCAACAATATGTCCATAAATGTGTTTGGACTGGATGAAAAACATGAAGTGTTTCCGATAAAGGTGATTGATGAAGAATTAGATGATCATCGCGATCTCCTTCTGTTAAGTGATGCTACTGCCAGACATCACTATGTGTATATAAAGGATTTTGAGAGACTTATTCGTCAGCAGAAAACTAAACATGATGGAAAAATATATACGTGTAAACGTTGCTTCAGCCATTTTGATGACCGATATGGACTAAGCGGAATGAAAAAATTGGAGGAGCATAGAGAAATGTGCATGCAACATGCTATTGCTAGATGCGTTATGCCTACAAAGGAAAACTCTATCGTCAGATTCAAAAACGTGGAAAGAATGCTGAAACTGCCATATGTCATATATGCTGATTTTGAGAGCATTCTCACTCCTTACCATACCTGCGCTTCTAATCCTGAAACGTCCTATACAACTCCCTATCAAAGTCATTCTCCAATGAGCTTTGCTGTTTACGTCAAACCATCATCCAGCGTTGACAAAGTAGAAGCCGATCTTCCTACACATCCCTACGTGTATCGAGGTCATGATGCTGCTGAGAAGTTCATAGGGTATCTAACTTCCCTTGCGAAGAAAATAGGTGACTTATATAAATCTGCTAAGCCTCTGAAACTTACAGCTGAAGAACAAGAATCGTTCGATGCTTCTACAATATGCTACCTGTGTGGGTATGAATTTACAGAAGATAATTGGAAGGTTCGCGATCACGATCATGTTTCCGGGATGTATAGAGGGTCTTTACACAATAAATGTAACCTGGCTTGTAAAACACCTAATTATATACCTGTCTTCATGCATAATCTGAGTGGGTATGACTCTCATTTCATTGTTAAGGAGTTAGGATGCACAAGCGAAAGAGTGGAGGTAATACCAAGCTCTGAAGAAAGCTATATCTCATTCTCAAAATATGTTGGAGATATTAAACTCAGGTTTGTGGATACCTTCCGTTTCCTGAGTACAAGCTTGGACAAGTTAGTGAAAAACCTCACGACGCATCCCGAAACAGAGAAGTACTTTGGAGAAGAGAAGATTAGCTTGATGACTCGTAAGGGAGTGTTCCCCTACGATTACCTCGCATCATGGGACGTTTTGAATGATGCTCAGCTGCCTCCAAGAGAAGCATTCTACAATAAATTAAATGAAGAAGAAATTACCGGCGATGACTATGAGCATGCTAGAAATGTATGGAGCCAGTTTAATGTGAGAAACTTAGGTGAATACAGTGATATTTACTTAACCTCTGATGTTCTTCTCCTAGCGGATGTCTTTGAAACGTTCAGAGACCAAACTCTGAAAACACACAAAGTGGATCCTGCGCATTATTTCACTTCTCCAGGACTTACGTGGGATGCTATGCTACTGTACACAGGAATTGAGCTGCAATTGCTGCTGGACTACGATCAGCTGCTCATGGTTGAATCTGGTATAAGAGGAGGGTTATGCCAGGTTTCTCATCGGTATGCTGAAGCTAATAATATATATATGGAACAGTATGATCCTCGTAAACCTTCCCAGTTTATTACATACGAAGATGCAAACAACGAATATGGCTGGGCTATGTGTAAGGCCCTTCCTTATGGAGGGTTTAAATGGGTTTCTCCTGAAGACATAGACCTGGATTTATTGAAGGAAGATGACCCCCTTGGATACATCTTAGAAGTCGATGTCGAATATCCCGTCGAGCTCCACGATCTTCATAATGATTTGCCCTTCCTGCCTGAGAGTCTGAAACCGGGGAAATCGTCTTCAGAGAAGTTAATTGCTCATCTTGGGTGCCGAAAGAAGTATGTGGTACACTACATGGCCTTGAAACAAGCTCTTAGTCACGGTCTACTATTAACAAAGATTCATCGAGCACTTCAGTTTCATCAGTCGTGTTGGCTAAAACCTTACGTCGAGTTTAATAACCGACTGCGACAACAAGCTAGAAATGATTTTGAGAAGGACCTTTATAAACTATTCAATAATGCTATGTTTGGAAAAACTATGGAAAATATTCGTAATCGCATGGATATACGGCTTGTGACAAACAGCAAAACGTTAGAAAAACTCATAGCCAAACCTACATTCATTGATCGAACCACATATGGACCTAATCTTGCTGCTGTACATATGGCTTCTCGTAAAATAGTGTTCAACAAGCCTATATACATTGGTATGAGTGTACTAGACATCTCCAAGACGCTAATGTATTCGTATCAATACGATGTGTTACTTCCATATTATGGAGCTGAAAATCTTAAACTGTTGTATACAGATACAGATTCTTTCGTCCATCGAGTGACTACAGCTGATATATACCAGGATAAATTACACATGCTTGAACATCTGGATACATCTGATTACCCTGCTAACCATATATGCTATTCTACACAAAACAAAAAAGTGTTGGGAAAGTTTAAAGATGAAGCCTGTGGAAAAATCATTCATCGGTTCGTTGGTCTTAGGCCCAAAATGTATGCTATCGATATTGATGGTTCTGTGATAAAAAAAAGTTAAAGGTATAAAACGTAGCGCCATTAAGCAATACATCAACTTCAATAGCTATGTAGAGTGCCTTAAAACTTTGAAAATTGTTAGAACTCCTATGAATTTAATCCTATCCCGACATCATAATATTTCTACGGTTGAAGCTAATAAAATAGCCTTATCACCTCACGATGACAAGAGAGTGATTGAAGAGGATGGAATATCGACGTATGCGTATGGACATTACAGTGTCGAGAATAGTGCCTAGACATGGATACTTAAAGCTTGTCTGTAGAAAAAAATGAAGATTGTTGAACTATGAACTTCGCGCGCCAATGGCTCATCTAACCCAGAGAGAAGAATGATAATGTGAATAATTAGAAGAACTGAGGAGGGCGCTATCGTCTTTCAGCAGTGTATACTTGTTTTCTAAATATTAATGCTAGTGTATGTATCCTTATAAATTAAATAAAATTATCTCATTGCGATTATTCTTGTTTCATTTCATTGCTTGCCTTAACATTCCTATTTCCTCATTAGGTCAGGTTAGGTTAGGATAGGTTAGATGGACTATAAGATAGAGTAATTGATGATGATGATGATGAAATGCAATAAATGACTGAATAGGTTAGACTGCTCTTCAACTACTATAAAACAAATCGATTACTGAAGAAAGCTTAGTAAAATACCCCTAGCAACTTCAAAAATACCTGCTTCAGTGCCTTAAAACATCTTCAAACTGTCGAAAAAAATGCTTCTCACGAGTTTAAGATGCCCTGAAAATCCTCAAAATAACTGTGAAGGAGCTGAAATGTCTTAATTAGCGCTCGAAAAATACCATTAAAAGCGTCTAACGCCTATAAAAGTGTTTCAAAGGATTCTGAAAACCAATCAAAATGTTGGTGACAAAGTCTAAAATATCCCTATAGTGCTTAAAATGTCTCTTAAATGGCTGAAACGATATTTAACTGGTAGAGATACGTCTAACAGCCTTGAAATAGACGGTTCAGTATTCCTAATATCGTGAAAATTATCTTCCATTACCCTTCAAAGTGCTTAAAGCAAACAATAATGGACAGGGGCGTCCAGAATAACTCTCGGATTGCCTTAAATAATGTCAAATTCGTCTAAAATACTCTGAAAAATGTTTAAACTGGACGTAAAAGTCTTCAGAATATCTGGAAACAGGCTGAAATATCTATCAACGAGTCTAAACGGGTCTCAATACACGCTGAAAATGTATGAAAATGACTGAATAACTCTGAAAATTGTCTGAAAAGATGTTAAATATGTTGTAAAAGCGCCCTGAATATACTAAAAGCGTCTAAAAGATCTAACAGAGGGTGCAAAATTGCAGCAAAATGGGGTGAAACGTCTTAAAAATGTTGTAAAAGCATCAAGAATATGCTAAAAGTGCTTAAAAAGATCTATCAGAGGACTCAAAATAGTATCAAAATGTTTATGAAATTCCTAGAGGGAGATCAGGGTAGCGTATGACAGGATAGAATAGATAAGCAGAGGAGGGAATAGGATAGATGATAAGAGGATAGAATGAATGTCTAGAAACGTATCATGTTAGTAGAATAGAATAAATAATAATAAGAGGATCTATCTTAGGTTAGGCTAGGCCATGTTAGATTAGGATAGGTTAGGTTAGGTTAGGATAGGTTAGATGAGTAGAAGTATGGGGCTTAGGTTATGTTAAATTATGAAAGTTCAAAGTAAAAAAGAGTGGGAGCTAGGTTAGGTTAGGTTAGGACTATGGGGCTTAGGTGAGGCTAGGTTAGGTTAGGATAGCTTGGACGAGTAGAAGTATGGGGGGGCTTAGGTTAGGTTAGATTAGGTTAGGATAGGTTAGACGAGTAGAAGTATGGAGGCTTAGGCTAGGGTAGGTTAGGTTAGCGTGGCTATGTGGGGCGAGGTAACATTATGTTGGGGTAATATATTCAATCAAGATAGAAAGCTCCTGTGTTAGGAGACATACATCGATATAGTGAACGGCATATTCAACTACCATGAATGCTCACAAACATACATACACTGCTATAGGCTTCAAAAGTTATCCCTAGAGATTCCTTCAAACACCTACAACGTCCTGCTTCCTCTACCACCTTACCTAGTAATCCTTAGATTACGCGTGGCGGCCATCTTGCGCATAAAAAAGTGGCCCAGCTCTGTCCTACCCTACCTACTGTGGTGCATTCATGGCGTCAGTGAGAGCAAAATCTATAGAAAACACAAGCTATTGGAGTTCACCAAAAGTGAACTGTGACACACACGTATTTCCCCATTATAGTGCATTTTGGTTGCATTTAATAACATACCGACTATTCAGTGAGTGTTGAGCGAGACAACGTTTAGCAGTGTGTGTGTGTGTGTGTGTGTGTGTGTGTGTGTGTGTGTGTGTGTGCGTGTGTGTGTGTGTGTGTGTGTGTGTGTGTGTGTGTGTGTGTGTGTGTGCAGTCATCGTGAGAGAACTGTATGTGTCGAAAGAGACGGTTTGGAACATTGATACATCACATCGAAATGAGTCTTGAAGAGAAGCAGTTTTAGTGAGTGTTGAGTGATCGTATCGTCAGTCAGCTGTTTGTGAGAGGGAGAGAGAACTGAGAAACAGACTAATTTTGAGCTGTAATATAACTAAGAACTGCAGATTGTGTTAACGACGGTAAAAGAGAACTGTGTTTTTGTGCTTCAATATTATAAGAAAATAAATTGACACAAAAACTAACTAAACTTTGTCGTTTTATCACTATATGACAACATACTGTCTATCAATGTTCAGCTTTTAGGTGAAGGGAAAGAAAGATGATCGAAACTTACTGGCTGGAGCAATAGCACGTGGGAGATTTCTATGGAAATCACAAGGAAATATGCCCCTCTCCGTAACTGTCACAAGTGCTTCTTGTTTAAAATAAGCTGTAAGTAAGCACATGACTGGAAAAGACAAAGTTTGGCAGTGCTATGAATCAAGAGGGGGATGCAAAAGTTGCTTTGTACAGCTTCTAAAACTGTCTTTGAATATTTATTAGTCAATTACTGAGACTTGGTCTCCAGCTGCATGAAGGTATGAAGTTACGCTAAGGTCCCAAGAAACACCAGCAGTAAGCTGACAGCAAGTTATTTTGAAGAAGTTTCTTTGAAAGCAACACGCCCGCAACGTAGTCAGTTTCAAGTTTGAATATTCACATTGCTTCGCTAGTTCTAGTTTCTGAGGATATACGAAGTGTTAGTTGGGCCTCCCCCAAATTTGCCCTTAAATAACCTCACTTTGCTTTGGAGAAGGTGAAAAAATATTGCTAAGAGTTAAAAAAATAGTCTTTGAAAATATAGAAACCGTCCTGAAGTAGCGGGAGTAGAGGGCACATCTTGCAGTTTTATTGTTAATACTGTGACAAAACGGCAATGCCCAGTCCAGCTACTTTTTCACTTTATTTTCTTTCTAAACTTTTGCACAAAAACACAGTTCTCTTCTATTGACGTTAACATGGTTTACAGTCTTTCATGAGGGTACAACTCCCAACAGTGTTCTTGTCGTAATATTGAGCCAAGTCCTTTCATTGTCTTTCTTCACCTTCTCTGTCTCTCATACACTAACTCTTACGATACAATCACTCAACATCCATTAACACTTCTTCACTTTGACGCGACGTATGTTTCACGACGACGGTACCACACACACGTGTCTCTCACTCACTGACACACTGACCTACTCAAAAAATGTAACCATAACTCCTCTAACTCGTTATCTAGTCTCCTTATATAGGTCTTTTCTGGAACTTCTACAAACACGCCGGCCAGCAGATACCTCTCGAAGGTTCCAGCAATCCTTCATTAAGCGCCGCGCCAATTGCTGTTACTCACATATGCACAAACAGTCGCACGAGGCAGCCTAACCTTGAGCACCTTTGTTTGCTCGCCGGCCTGGTACGTGGTGTGAAGTAGCTTATCCCGACCGTCCTTTATTGTACGGCACGCGCGAGGTCACAATACACATTACGTTCAATTTTGTTCATGAAATTGTTTATAAATATTTTCCCAACTTTGGGAATTTTAAAAACGCACTATGTAGTGTAGAAACTACGCCGAATTTGCACTATCTGTGTGAGGTGTATAGCAGAAATGGTCGCTAAATTTGCCGTTTAAGAGGAGCACTTTATTCACTTATTGCATTTAATATATGTCTCATAATTAAAATTGTCGCAAAATTTAATGGCGGGTGACTCAACATAAAATCCAATCATAGGTATGCCGCGTCTTGCACTATTGTGTAGTTAAACACGCTGTGAAATCAGACTGTACAACCGGAGATATATATCATTTGCGCCCACAAAATGTATTTGTATAACAGCAAACAATAGTAATAATCAACTATCAGCCGCCTTTAAATTTTGCGACTACCACAGGGCGACACTTTGAGCCAGCTCACCCAGAGGTTCACTGGCACTAGTGTATAGCGTACTTGTGTTTACTAATAGATAAGTGTAGTCTTTTGAAAGCTCACTCTCCAAAGTAGCACAAGCACGTTGCACTTTTTCCTTTGAATCCATGTGCTGCGTGACGTCAGTATAGGCAAAATTCTATCCAAGCCTTCCAAATGGCGTAGTTGTCGATGGTTCCTTAAACGTCACTCACTCACTTCCCTATCCACGCCTAAAATCCATCCACGCTTGGTTAGTGTCGCTTCTGATCCTAACCAAAGCAATGTATTTGTATATTTTGACAAAATGACAAAATCCAGTCCAGTTACTATTGTATCAGTTTAGTTTTCTTCTAAACTTTTGCACAAAAATAGTTCTCTTCTACCGATGTTAAGGGACACTGGGAATGAAATTTGAAAGTTCCACATTTCTGGATAGATTTTTCCGAAAGTTTTACTGTGTTTGTATTTATATGAGAATATGAGGTACACCAAATTTCATTAAAATTGAATAATTCGTTTATGATATATAAATTATTTTATGAATTTAATAGGCATATTTTCAAAATGTAGCTCGCGTCTATTGACTTTTCAAAATTCGTTTATATTGGGAGAACTGGTACTCTAAAAGATGGGTAGCAATTGTATGAAGAGATATTTCAAATACGTTTGCTGATTATGTTGTACATATTTTTTTTAATAACGAAGACAATTTAATCTTAAAAATTATTGATTTTTTTCATACAGAAAGAATGTTTTTGGAATTTATGTTAATGATAACATAAATATTGAAACGTAGTTTTGTTTAGCTGCTATTTGTGAATACTTTTGGAAATTTTCATTGAATTTGAAGCAAAACTCAGGCGCGACCTTCTTTTGGAATATGCAGAAATGTAGTTTTGAGAAAAAACAGGCTGTTATATAGGAACTGTGTGCGTTAAGGGAAGAGCACTATTTGAAAGGGCCGCAATGACTACATGGAGTGGGAGATATGAAAAAGGTTAGCTGACCCAAATGCACGGTGTTCCAGGAACATTATAAGGTAAAAAAACAATTTTCGACTTTTTGACAATTTTGACCAAAATTTCACTCCCAGTGTCCCTTAAGACGGTTTACAGTCTTTCGTGATATTACAACTCACAATTGTTCTCTTCTTGCCGTCTTGACTCAATCCTTTCACTGTCTCTCTTCACTTTGTCTCTCAAGCACTAACTCCGACGATACAATCACTCGACTCTCGTTAAAACTTCTTCACGACGCACAGCTGTCTCGCACGCACTGACATAATGGCCAACTCGTGTCTGTAACTATAATTCTGTCTCAGCTGCCTCCTCGCCTCCTTATATAGCGGGGATGACGTCACATGGACCTATAGTGAACTTTTTCAAACACGCCGGTCATGAAGTAGCCAGATCTTTCTCTAAGACTCTGGAGAAACCCCCTTTTTGTTCTGCCGCTCGATTGTTTTTAGTCCCGTATACATAAATAGTCGCGCGAGGCAGCCTGACCTTGGGCGCCTTTGTTTGCTCGCCAACCTGGTATGTGGTGTGAAGTATGTAGCTTAGTCCGACCGTCCTTTGTTTTGCGCCGCGCCCGGCGTCACAATATTTTAATTTTCTATCTTATCGAATCGACATGCCCTACGTGGGTACTTTACAACCACCGGGCCGAAAATCATGCATACAAAAGCTTGCTTTACTGTCTACTTCTATTCATCATGTAACATCCAGCAGAAATGATTTTAATGCACATTTTCTTGTACATCTGTCTATAAGTCATCGTGTCACACAAGAGTACATTTTCTCACAAGGAAATCACACGCGAGAATTGTGTGTACTTGACATTACAACACTATCACACTGCAGCACTGAAATACCTGGTTTCACAGCATATCAGCTCTGGAGAAAGACTTTTGAGTCAACTGAACAGCCGGCACACAGGGAGGAAGGAAAACAGAAGCAGCAAAAAATGGCGCAATGTAGAGGAAACAAATCTCCGAAATACGGCCAAGCGTCTAAGTATAAATGAAACCTTTGTAGATTACTTTACATCAAAGCTAGAAAACTCCGACACACTTCAATCTGGTTTGTACCGCAAACATTTGTTTCTACAATCTTTTGCTTTTTGATCTCTTTTGGATATGGACATTTTTATGGAGCGATTCATGAAGAACTGACACGTTTATGTATTTAATTGTTTCAAAACTAGCTATGGTAGCGACAACTTCTTATACCTTCTAATGCAAGGGAATTTTGGCAGATTATTTACCTCTATAGCAAATGTTGAAAATGTCCTCCATCCTGCATAAGACACAACTCAACATGTTGTTCCATGTTACTGGCCAATCGTTGGACGACTCCATTGCCAATAGCTTGAATCTACTGTGTAATGTTGGGCTTCAGGCCGTTCAATGTCTGGAGATGTGTGGTATAACTCCGTTTTAAGTAACCCTGTAGAAAGAAGCCCAGCGTTGTCAAATCTGGAGGTCTCGGTGGCCACAGGTTCCTGGAAATTATCCGGTCGACAAAGAAACTTGCAATTAGGCCATGATACGTGACATGTAGCGCGGTACTACTGAAAATATCCTTGACTCAGCTCTACATCGTCTAGTTGTTCAGAAAAGTCCATGAAAATCCGTCGGTACTCTGCAGTGTTCACATTGTTTAAAAACAATTTGGTCCCACTATTCCCTGTGCGGTTATTGCGCACCAAACTCCGATTTTAACAGGGTACATAGGTGCTTCATGAATAACATGTGGATTTTCGCTGGCCCAATAGCTGTACCCTGTCTTCTGCGACAAACGTCTTAATGATTTTTTGGGTGATTCCGAACACCAAATTCTCTCCGGTGTGCCCTGCAGCTGTAACTGAATTCGTAATCCAGTATTGCTTTACAACGAAGAGTTTTTCATCACGACTAGAACAAAATCTCAAAAACAGTTGTCGACAATAAAACTAACATTTAGGAATAAAACATCACCATCTGCGCTTCTAGTGACAGGCAATCAAAACTCCAGAACTTTCTGCTTAATTTGATGATAAAATGGAAGCCTTGAGTGAATTTCGAATAAAATAATCAAAGAAAGGAATATGTTACTTCTTCAGAAGTCAGTCTGTGTTTTAGACTACTTTTTCAGTGAATTCCAAGCAGTGGACAGTGAAATATTTCGAACTGGCCCTATTCTGCTGTCACTTATTTCCTCCTTCTCCTCTTTCTTTTGTAAGCATTGCTCTAATCTCTTCCACGTGGCAACAAATATAAGCAACGGTATGAAACGTTTCTTCACCTTCAACACTCCCAAACGAAAATAAAGTAAGGATCTCGAAAACCAGAGGAAAAAACAGTGTAGAGACGCATTTCATTCAGTAGAAAGTTTTGCCGAGATCCTTCAACGCACAAGAAAATGGCTCCCAGTGGTGATATGGACTAAGGATCAATTGGATAAAAGTTTGGCCGGTGCTAAGACATGGGGTTCCGGCTATAAAGAAGGCAAGCACTACAAATGCATTGGGAATAAATAATGTGCGTTTCTACCGTGTTTGCGTGCCCTACTTGTTTCGTGAATTTCGATATGCCTTTTTTAAGTATAAACAGTGAACGTGTAGAGGTTTTCGACCTTAGTGTTCTTTTTTATCTACTCTCTGTTTATGCAATGCTTGAAAGCTGAATTTCATGCAGGGATAGGCAGAAAGGACTCAAGGAGTTCAAGAACCCCCGTTCCGTTCTTTTGGAAAACTATTCCAAACGTTGGTTTACAACGTTAGTTAAACATCTCCTTATGCTCCTCTTCATACATTTAGCTACAGGTGTTCCTACATGGTTAGATGGTTGCAGGGCACCTCTTGTAGTTGTAGTGAAGCGAGAGGGAAAACTGAAACAGACTTTATATATGGACGCTCTTTAAATGCTATGGTTCTCAGCGCCCCATTCTATATTGAGGTGAAATATCGCTTAATTTTACTTAGAGGCCTCTTCAGGCTTGAGGTTCTTTTACGTGCCGTAACCCTGTGACACGGGATCACCTACTTTACTTTTCTTCCAAAGGACATAGATTTTTATGCCCGAAGAAATCCATCGCTCTCCGCTGGGTTTAAAGCTGCGACTTCGAGAACCAGAGAGTAAAATTTTATCCCTAGACCACGGAAAAAAAAAAGAGTGGTACTAGCCGTGGTCTAGTGATTAACGCACATGATTGGGTAAGTCTTGACTGGGGAGTTTAGTATGTTTGTATCTACTATTATACCTGCCTGACGAAAGATTACATTCTCAGGCAAACATGGCACCTGTCCATGCTACACAACGGGAATGATGACGTAATACGGCTTACCTGTTTTCTTTCCTCACTAGTTTCCCCTGCCTGCCGTCTGCACTCATTCAGCAGACAAGTATTACTCCCGTTTGTGTTTTGGTACTATAAATACTTGAAAAGTTGCTTGATTGTCTTGCTGATCAATCAGATACTTTTTTTAATCAATTTTCCCTGTTTAGTGACCCAGTTGATATCGCCCTCAATTGGATAAACCTCTAAAAGCGACCATGAAAGCTAGAGGTTCAGAGTTTCCTCCCACTCCCACCCCTTCCCCCAAAGTACCTTCTGCGTACATGTCTGACTTTGTGCACCTGCTTTCAATGCTGTTAACTTTACCTACCTGCGTTTTCTGACTACTTTGTTGCACACGTGTGCATGAGCTATATTAAATCCTCCAATTTTTAAGATGCTTTTAATAGACCTGGAACTTAGCCATATTTCATACTTGGATTTTGCCATTTAAATGTTACCTGGGTCTTTACTTCATTTTTATTTGCTAATACTTACGGCTTCATTCGTGCAGCAGCTGTGAATTATTGATCTTGCTTAGCTTCAACAACCAGGCGTGGATAATCGATCGCCAGTTCACCACCAATGTTAATAGATAATGCTGGTAACCCTGCTACCTGAACCGCCATGTTCAACAGGTGTCAGACTATCATCGAAAGCAACACAGGTAGCCCAAGTCATTAAGGAACGTACTTGTGAAGGGAGGGTTCGTGATTTAAATGCCGCCAGTACTTATTGACTGTGCTTTTTCCTACCGCCGAGGAAGTACCTCAAACGTAGGGTCGAAACGTTTTCCAAATTTCGTTTCCCAATGATATCATTTCATGTATCATCACTGTCCATCGCCTGTGGTACCGTATGTGGTAAGAACGGGCGTTAAACTCCACGAAAGAACAAAAAAAAAAAAAAAAAAAAAAAAAAAAAAAAAAAAAAAAAAAAAAAAAAAAAAAGAGGAAGAAGAAGCTATCATTGGAGAGGGTAGTACGTAATTACATTCGTTAATGCACAGGAGAATCTTATTTTTCAATTATGCATTTGCGAGAGTGATACTGAAAAGTTTGAGAAAATCAAACAGGGATTAGTTTTTAAAAATATAATTATTTTCCAAAATATTTCCCTTTAACGTGAATAAATTATTGCATTTGATGAAACCAGTTCTTAAGGCAATGATGCCACTCCACTCTTCCTGAGGTACTTCAGAAACCAGGTTTTTATCATGCTCCTCTCTTCATCTGAAGACGAAGTGATTCCACGCATTCTATCATTAATTTTTGAAAACTATAAGAAATCACAAGGTGCTAGATCAGGTCTGTAATGTAGGGGGCATCTTTAGGGCATCCAGGTACTCAGTTGTTAATTTTCCTTTATGCGACGATGCGTTGTAGTGATGTAAAATATTTTTCATTTGGGGATTTTCTCGAACTTTTCAAAAATTTACAGAAAGTAGGCATTTGTGTACCAGTAAGGTACGTCTGTCTTCGAATGCTATAGTAGCAATATGGCCCGTTTCAGGAGAAAAAAAAATGAATAAAATAAAACACTAGCAATCGTCCGACTTTTGTAGGCTTTGGTTCTGTGCGAAAGACCGGTTGAGCCCATTGGCTTTTCTTTTCAGAGCCATAACAATATACGCAAGATTAATCACCACTAATAAAAATCCAAACCAAATTTGAAGTTCCGCATTGGAGTCTTTCTGCACCAAGCAGTACGTTGTTGTTTTTGATCGGGAGTCAGTTTATGTGGAATTCATCGACAATAATATTTTCTCATGTGTAACTGTTGATGTAAAATGGTTTGAATTAGGCTCATACCTATGCCCTATGCCACTCAAATAAATACATAACATGTCCGTCGATCGTCTTCAAACATTGTTCGAATAGTGGCAAATTTTCATGAGCAAATTTTCTTGTGCGTCCTTTACAAAATACATGTTTTGAAATCGCTGTACCAGTTATAAATGTTATTGTTCTTCGCCAAAACATTTCTAAGCTTATCTTCACAATATTTAGGCGTTGACTCAATGACAACTTGCGGAGGGACTTAGCACCTCGACCTAAAGAAGATTTTTTGTGCCTATGGCCCTGACGGACACCCCCTGGGAGGGTGGATGAGGTGAACGGATGCGAAGGGCGGCCGGAACGTTGCTACGACAGAGCAGAGGGTAGGGTCTCTATATTATCCCAGTTAGAGGCACCCCGGTGGAGGATAGCTCAGCTCGGTTCCCCTCCCACCCCTTTGGGTTCGTAATCCCAAGGGGGACGCGGGATTTTGAAACCGGCTCCCCTCCTCCCGGCCTTGTACCATCCCATGGGGGCACCAGAAACCTGTAGGTTTGCCTTCCAATCCGGGAGACGATGTTTCCAGAGTACACTTATTCCCCCTGTCGTGTTGCTGCCGCGACGCTCGCCGACGCTTTCAATCCTGAAAGAAACCTAACGGAATGAAGGGTGAAATTAATTACTATAATGAAATGGAGAAGCAGGAAATTCAGATGATATGAAAATCCTTCCCGGCATTTGCCTTACGGACCGCGGAAACCTCGGAGGAAACCCGTGGGTCAGGAAGGTCGGCCACGGGGATCAAATCTGCGACCTCCCGAATGTGAACCACAGACGTTACCGCCGGGGCAATTCCGTTCTGTTGTTTAGGCGTCAATGACGATTTAAAAGCTTAAAAAGTAATAGCCTGGAAATGATCTTTGGATAAGCTTTATTTCTTTTTTTTTTTCTTTTTTTTTGGTGTGTGTGTCTGTGTGTGTGTGTGTGTGTGTGTGTGTGTGTGTGTGTGTGTGTGTGTGTGTGTGTGTGTGTGTGTGTGTGTGTGTGTGTTTTGTGTGTGAATACACATTTTTGAAATTAGGATCATTGATAAACTACTAAAGCAAATTGAACAATATGGCAATCAATTCGCAAAGCTTTAGCAAATAGCTGTCAAATACAAACCAATATAGTTTGTTTTTACAAATTTGCATTCTAAAACGTTTTACTGTCGTCTTTCTTTACGGTTATCAACGAATGCTGCATAAGCACGGTTTCTATTTTGAGACTGCAGTAAAGAACCGTCAAACATCGTCGCGCACACGATCAACCCTGCTAAGTCTGCTGCCCTTAGGGCTAATTACGCCTCTCGTTGCAAATTGCAAGCATACTGTAGGGAAGACTGTAGATAATGAGCAGGTGCACACTTGTTGTCAGCATATAGGAATAACTATGTTACTGCAAGCTGGAAATAATGCAAATAAATGAGGCAGCAGAATAATTCTTATCTATTTTGCTCTTTCCAGTATTGTCGAAGAAATTAATCACAGGTGGTGCTATGTAATAGGGTAAAAAGTTCGTAGGTCGAACACAATGTAGAATTCTCCTTGTGAAACTTTATAACACGGAAATGTACTTTTATATACAGACGGTTTTTAGAAAGAAATTCAGTGATACCTTTGAACCGTAATAATAGCATTAGTGCGTGTTAAAATCGATTAATAGTGTCCTTCTTAACTCAAGCCTTAAATAATTATGTGAGTAGCAACCCACATTTCCGGTCCGTGCCACCTTTATTTGGTTTTCGAACTTCTTTTCCCTTTGTTTTATAACTTCAAGATGACATGGTAGTCTCTCCGTATTCATTCTCTGAATGTGACCTATCCATTTGGTTTTATATTCTTATTTTTTTTTTTTTTCATTTAAATGAATATACATACTTCTTTTCTTATTACTCATTTCTTTTATGGCCTGTTCTCTTATATGCTACAGGTGCTCTTAGTGATACAATTTCATTTACTTTGAGTTTGCTTTTGTTGAAAATAACTCTTATCGGGCTGTCAGCCAGGTGAATTCAGGAAAGCTTTCCAAGCTTTAAAGAGCTTTTCTTTTTCTTTGGAGATCTTTTCTAGAATGAGCCCCTCCTCTGCCCATCCTGGTGGCGATCATCAGAAAGGGATCTACATCGCCTCCCCTACCATGCACTAACTACAGTCTACCTAGAGGGGAAGGGAGCTAGTGAAAGTGGTGCCAGGTACTGCCTGCGCAACCTGGGATTAGTGGGTGAGTACTATGAAAGATGCCTATCTACCATAGACAGTTGATGGAGATGTGGAACCAGAGCCTCGTCTTGCTCCGTAGGCCCAGAGGAGGGGCATGGTGTATGTTAGTGGCGTTATCAAGCTTTTGCAGGTGGGCGTTTAGATGTAAGGGTTTCACGCAGGAAGCAGTGTAGAGTTACTTACTTGCTATTTGCAGTCCTCTTGGTACAGTTGGGTGCCGTAGTCGCCGTCCGTTGTCGCACGTTTGTCATCATGAGTCCGCCTTCTTGGAACTGAAACAGAGAAAACGGATTTCATGGGGTATGAGTTGCTGGAGGTATTGCTGTATGGGATAAGGCCCTGTATTTTTGGTGAGCGGGAGAGTTCGATCGAAGAGCGATAGTGGTCGTCTGTGTATATCCCATGTGGTGGTGTATTGTCCTAAGCTCTGTATCAGTCGATTATGGTGTTTGGGTGCCTGCATATAGTTGCTTGCGAGTTTCTTGAGGAATTGTTCTATGGTGTGTAATTTTAATTCGTCGTGCAAAATTTCGGCGGTCGCCGTTCTCGGGACCTTGGTTGTGACGTCCTTTTCGTAAAGAGCACTGCTTGTGACTTGTCCGCATTTACTTTGATGCGCCATTTGGCGAGCTACGGTTCCATAGTGTATGTGTGTCGCGGCTTGCAGTTTGTTGAGTACGAGCTTCGGCCGCAAGGACCTGTCGGCAATGACCTTGTCATTTGCGTACATGTACAGTATCGTGTTTGGGTTTTGGGGATGTCATTGTTGAAGAGGACTGGTGAGAATATACCACCCTAGGGTACACCTGCTTTTAGTTCCTCTGCCGCGGATATGAGGTTGGGAGTTTTCACCGCGAAGGTGCGTCTTTTAGGTAGCGGGCTACGAGATTGGTCAGGTGTCATTGAGGTTAAGTTGACTGAGTTTATATAGCAGGTTCCGGTGGTGAACGGACTTGAATGTACGCTGGGTAATCAAGGAACTGGATACCAGTGCTCTGCTTCTGGTTAAAGCCTTAAGTGATGCTTTCAGTGCATATCAGCAGCTGGTGTGTTGTCGAGTGTCGTGCGCGGAAATCCGAATTGCTCAGTGGCTATTACGTCATGTCGAATAAGGAAGGTATTTACTCTCTTAAGTATTAGATATCTTTTCCGCTACCTCACTCATGGTGTTAAGCAGACTAATTGGGCTGTATTTGTTAGGGGTTTTGCGGTCCTTCCCCGGTTTTGGGAACATCAGCACCAGTGCGTGTTTCCAGCGATTTGCAAAGTACCCATGCTGGAGGCAGTAGTTTCAGCGTGTTTGGTACTATACTTTATCCGTGTAGACCCAGATGGACAAATAAACTGTAATATCAATAAAATGTATGTGTACACCGAGACGGATTAACAAGTGTTGTGTATGTTTTGATATAAGTGTGTACAGTTCACTGTGTAAATATTCCCTCCCAGTGTAAATATGATAAGTTTGCGTAGAGTTTCATCCTAGTCCTTGCCCCTCCTTGTGTGAACAATTGTCTTAAGTGACAGTGACACATTTAGTTTAGTTTCAAGCTTCAAAAGCGCGCGTAGGACGCGCGGCTCTCTGCCACTTTAGCACTCAGCGGGTGGCGTACCCACGCTAACCAGAGGCTCCCAGAAGCACTTGCGACTGGGAACAGGGAGAGAGGGAGCAATGGTATGCGCCGTAAGAGTTCATAACTTGCGGGCTGCCAGTAAGAGAGTGATCACCTGTGGCGCGCAGGCGGTCGTACCTCTGGACTGAGACGACCCGGCCGCATCCAGTCTCGCTCCGCCTGCCACCACCTCATTGGCCGCAACATCAACACACTAGCCAAACGCCATGGACCACAGACTGGAGGAGGAACAGCGAAAGGCAAGGGTCCTCGAAAAACTCTAGAGAGGAGTAGAAGATCTCAAGAATGAGATCCAATACTACCAAAATGTCTCGTAAATACGGACGGGGAATCCATCAAGTTCGCACAATTCGCACACGACCTCGGATTCTGTTACAAGGAGCACGACCAAAAAAGCAGCTCCTTGTCCAGCTAAGTGAGAGTTTGAAATCTGCTCCAGCGCGCAAACGCAACCAAGGTAGCGGAAGGGAAAGCGACTCGGACAGCGAGCGTCCTGGCTTGGAGCCTGGTGAGATGAAACCAAAACAGCTGACACCATCACTGTACGAAATCAGTTCGCACCCTTGGCGTCACAAAAACTATAATCCGAGATCAAGGAGACGGAAGACCTGTCCCCAGCAAAAAATCTTGTCCCTGAGAAACCCGTCTTAAAATCACAGCGGCCAGTTCAGCCACCTGCGCTGCCAAAATCCGCAGTACTACACAACCTTCAACATCCGCCTCCACTCCCACCCCTACCCCAACCAACAACTCAGCCACACCTAATGCTAAAGCCCAGAAACAGCCGCAAATCATCATTCCTGATGTCCGGCAAACCGTCAAGGTCCTCCGCCTTATCCGGGACTCCCTGCCAGCTGGAGTGTGCCAGCTGCAGACGAGGTATTGTCTTAAGCTCTTCCACCAGCGGAAGCAGGACAGCGACCAGCCCCTCCTATATGTAGTTAAGCGATTACGGGTTGGCATTGAAAAGCTCTTTTTTTTTTTTAATTAACGTCCTCCAACATTGTGTCATATCGGACGAATGAATGAAATGAAATGGGTGAAATGATGCTCAAATGAGCCCGAGGTCCATGGAGCTTTAAGTTACCCGACATTCGTCTTCTCAGGGTAGGGAAAACCTCGGAAAAAAACCTTACCCGGATAACTTACCCTAAGCGAGATTCGAACTCGCGACCTCTTGAGACATTGAAAAGGGTTATATTAAGGAGGACTTGGAGCAGAAAGGCTACACCGGCGTCTAGGTGCGTCAACTGATTTCTCGTGGCAGACCTCTGCCCAACTTTTAGGCGAGTGTTTTAACTGTCAGCAGTTAGGCACACAAACAGGATGTGCAATATGACCTCTCGGCGTGTCGTCTGCGGTGACCTCCACCACCTAGCTGACTGCCCCAAAAAGGCAAAGCAGGACGCTGTAGCCCACTGCGCAAATTGTGGGGAGGGCCTTCGTGCCAGCAATAGGGTGTGCGAAACTTTTCAAAATGAACGCCACCGCCGCCAACTGGCAACCTTGGCCAAGAGCTCCCCAAATGCTCAGCCCGGGTCAAGACCCATCTGTACCCGGCCCTGGTCAAAGAAGGAGTCTACTTTTTAGGTGCCGGCGGAGGGCAACAGGCACATGTGCCACCACAAAATGGTCCCCCTTCACAACCATACACGCCCCAGGCGACTCAAAGATATTTTAACTTCGTAAAAGAGTTTAATCTTCCGGCACATTTTCCAAAATTTCAGCCGTTTATAATCAAATTCAAAAGATGCAACAGCACTTGGGAGATGTTAGAAGCCATCGTATGCCTTCTGTCCACATTCTTCAACTAAATGACAAACGTAAAGGGAGGCGTAACTTTAACTCGCGTGCTCCTGTGGAATGCATACGGCATCCACAGTCAGCAACAGGAACTTGAAGACTACCTGCGGCATAACAAAATTGATGTCGCATTTATTTGCCAAACAAAATTAAAAGAAGAGCATACTTTTAAGCTGCTGGTTTTCCAAATATTTCGGAACGACTGAATTGGCACACGGGGGAGGGACTGCTATCTTGCTCAAGAACACAGATGCTCTTAAAACTCGTGTTAATACCAGAACGGTGATACTGTAGCACCTTATCGGCCCCCTAACTCCCCAGATTTCATACGAGACCTCGAACAAATCCTCGCTTTAGAAGACCACGTTATAATTGCAGGAGATTTCAATGCCCGGTACCCCTGATGGTATTCCCGCCCAACAAAAGTGGCCAGAAATCTCTTGGTTGAACGTATAACAGAAAATGACCTCGAGGTACATCTCCCCCAGAATCTACATTTTGCCACAGATCAGGGCACTTTGATACTGCGATTTTGAACCTCGTACTTACTAAAAATGCGACACTCTCAAATAACTTCAACGTGTATCTCAGACTAGACTACAACCATTTTCTTGGGCATTTCGACATCCAGGGTACAATTACAGCACGTGCCTCTAGCCCCCAAGAAGGGCCGACACCGACTGGAATATCTTCACCACGGAAATGCACAGGATGGCGTAGCCTAGTCTGTCAAACTATAGCAAGGCAGGCATAGACGTCGCCATTGAAAACTTCACTGCCTCGCTACGTACGGCCAAAGGAAATTCTACCACATATACCACAAGACTACCCGGTTCTTGCACGTACCTCAAGTGGAGCAGCTCATTGCGTGGAGACGACGCTTGACAAGATTTTGGGGTACACCCGTCAGCCTGAATATAAAACGCGTCATTCGGTAACAGATTAAAATTAACAAAGTTAAACAGTTGGAAAACAAAATGCTGCGTACCGCCCATTCGGACTGTTCTTTATGGAAATTATAAAAGGCATTCAAGGTATCCACGAGTATCAACTTCGAAACTGAGGCGCTGCACACTCAAAGCCGTTTGCACATCTCCGC
This sequence comes from Tenodera sinensis, assembly GCA_030765045.1. Classification (NCBI taxonomy): domain Eukaryota; kingdom Metazoa; phylum Arthropoda; class Insecta; order Mantodea; family Mantidae; genus Tenodera; species Tenodera sinensis. The sequence continues at coordinate 114,666,407 of CM060964.1, forward strand.
AGAGGAGAAAGCCGAGGTCTTCGCTGACTGTCTCCAAGAGAGATTCATTGGAAACCTAGCGACCAACCGTGACCTAGAACAGGAGGTTCAGAGATTGGGTGGCGCAGAAGTAAGAGCAACAGCTACCCACCATAACACCGCAAGAACTGTACGGGCTCATTAGGAAATTGCATAATGGGAAAGCTGCCGGCCCAGACAAGGTTAAAATGAGGAACTTAAGCATCTACCGAGAAAAGCCCTGGGACAACTCACTAAGATATTTAATACCTATTTGCAGCACAGCTACTTCCCCTTCACTTGGAAGCGAGCCAAGGTTATTATGCTCCCAAAGCGACGGAAAGCACCAGACATCCTCAAAATTACCGCCCCATTAGTCTCTTGTCTACTGTTGGTAAATTTCTGGAAAAACCTATACGTTCTCGGCTTCAAACACAAGTTTTCGAACTACATGAACTTTCAAATTCACAATTAGGCTTTATAAAAGGACACTCATTTGAGTTACAGCATCTAAGGCTGCCTGTTGGCATCACTGAGAAGTTAACAATGGGGCTTCAACGTTGGCGTTATTTCTGGACGTAGAGGCCGCGTTCGACCGGTGCTGGCATGACGGGCTTATTTAAAATCTACGCAGCAATTTTCCCTGTCTTCAAAATTATCTGTTATTGCTGCACAATTTTCTAGAAAATCGGCACTTCTACGTCCAAGTGGGTCACTCCTCCTCCCGGGAGAGAGTGATGGGGCTAGCGTCCCACAAGGCGCAATCATGTCGCCAGTCCCCCAAGTCTAGCTGAGAGAAAGGCTCCACCACCACCACCACCACCACCACCACCACCACCACCACCACCACCACCACCACCACCACCACCACAACCACCACCACCACCACCGCCACCGCCACCGTCACAGCCACCGCCACCGCCACCACTAATAATAACGATAATAATGATAAGCATAATAATCAAAACAGTAATAATAACAATACTAATATCAATAGTGATAAACATAATGACAAACACACCAATAAAAATAAAATAATAAATTTAATGTTAGTGTTAATAATATAAACAATGGAAGTAATATAATTTAATATAAAACAATAACGACAAACAAAAATAATAACAGTATCTAAAAATAATAATAATAAAAAATACAATAATAATGTTAACAAGAAACAAAGAAATGCCAATCAAACATTACGCGCCTTCATGTTTGCAAGGATTTTGTTGCGGCAATTTACAATCTGTAATCCGTAATGTTAGACAATAGCAGCATATACAAGAATGAGTTTATTCCCTAGAAAATAAAGTCCTGTAAGTGATGTGGAAAATATTCTAAGACCGTATCTCGCGCTGCACAAGACAGTTTAAGCCTGGGTATTTCCTCTGCCTCTCGCTTCTCTTACAAGCAGAACAAAGTTCACGCACGCCACTGACTGGATTTACCCCTGTGATTTCTGCAACCCTTTTAACGCACGAAGGATTATCTAGTTACCCAAATACCGGCTGGAGTGGGCCATCGGTTGGTATGTATGAAAAAAGAGGACACAGAACATACAAAAACAATTAAAAACAACCAAAACTATTCTCGGTGACCTAATGTTGGTCACGGTATGGTTTTCCAATAAATCAAAAAGAAAATCTTAGGATAATTTAATTAACTATATTGTGAGGTAAATTATATCCTGTGAGCCTTGTCTGCTGTAGGGGCACCAGGCAAAATAGTTTTTAATAAAGAAAACTGCAACTGAAGTCCACATCATTCCCTGAAGATGAGAGTGACGTTAGTTCTTGAAAGCTTGGAAACTCTTCCAGAATTCACCTGGCTGACAGCCCGAGGAGAGTTATTTTCATATCGCCGCCAGGAAGTCTTGGTTCTCCTTTGGTTTTTCTCTGTCATGATCCATGCTTAGCTCGCATACAGTAATGTTGGCATTTGCATTACCTTTAAAATTTTAATATTGTAGCGTTTCTTGCTTTGATTTTTCAAACTTCATTTTATAGTGCAATTAAAATAATCAAAGACTTCCGCTTTTAATTGATCAGATTGTCTTATAGATTAATAATATGTATTATAAATCATCACGTCTTTATTGAATACTTACACTGTATAATATAGCATATATAATATTATAGTATATCATATCATATCATATCATATCATATCATATCATATCATATCATATCATATCATATCATATCATATCATATCATATCATGACATTATCATATCATATCATATCATATCGTATCGTATATCATATTATATTATACTATGTTATGTTACGCTCCGTTACGTTACGTTACCTTACGTTACGTCACGTCACGATACGTCACGTCACGTCACGTCACGTCACGTCACATCACATCACATCACATCACATCATATCATATTATATTATATTATTATACAGTAAATAATTTATCGTATGACAAATGTAAAGTATTAAGGCATGTAAGCAATGAACACCTATTTACTTCCTAACACTGTTCTGTAGATAATATTTTCTAGTCATCAGCGACTTCTAATACTAGGTGGCCCAGCTCATCCGTCTTTGGCGTAGGTAGATATCCCTTCGTGCGAAGCAGTTGCATAAGGAAACGGGGCAATTCCTATAAAGCGGACGCCAGAGGCGTGAGCAAGCTTCCTCCTGCTCGTCGGCAAAGATGAGCAATGAGAGGCAATTCTCAGGCTTGAACTAGCGTGTGTAGTCTGTGATAATAGTCAATAACAGTAGAAGGTCTTAGAATATTTTGTATTTTACCTACAGGTCTTTATTTTCCAGGGAATAAACTCACTCCGGTATACACTGCTATTGTCTAACGTTACGGATGACAGATTGTAAAGTGCCCCAGCAAAATCCATGCAAACATGAGGGCACTTAATTTTAAAATTGTTAGAGCCATTTTATAGAAAAGGAGAATTTAGAAAACTTTCCACGTAAACGATAGTTTGGGGTGGGGCTATTTTCTTCAAACTATTTGTGTCGTATCTTTGGAAGAGTTTTCGTTTTTGAGTTACGGATTCAGGTGGCCCTGTGGCCCAGTTGGATAGACCGCTCACCTTTCACCAATACCACCCGGGTTCCATTCCCAGGAGACTGTATGTGGGATTTGTGGTGGACAAAGCGACATCTAGGTGGGTTTTCTCCGGTTCCTCCAATCACCCATTCCTTCCACCAACTGCTCTATCATCACGCTTCTTTTCATCCACTTCGCCCTCATTTCATACCATCTCCCTCCCCACTCTCATCCCATGTTCCGAGCTCATCACCCATCCTGGATACTCTCTCTGACACAGAGTTTGTCTGCTCCTCGACAGGTATCTGACCCCAGGCACCCACTTCTATGCCCTGGGGGATGTAAGTCTTCCACACGAGGAGGGTTAACAGAGAAACAACAAGAAGAAGAGTTATGCTATTCGCACATACTCAAAGATACAGCTCGCTGTTGATGCTTTTGTGACCTAAAGATTAAGCAGCAAGTCGCAAGCTTGCAGTTTAACACATTCAGGATTGAAGAATGTCTATTTGTCAATAATTAGATTAAGATATTATATGAGAGACAACTGAATGCTAATGAAATCTTTTGTCCCTACACTTCTGACGGGACGCCCCTGGAAGGGAGAAGTGAGGTGAGAGGATACTAAGGGTGGCTGTACTGAGGAGATGCGACAGCAGACGGCAGGGTTCTTAACAACTACAGATTTAAACTCCCCAGTGGCTACTCGTACAAGCATTTCCTCTCCCCCCCCCCCCCTGCGGGCTTACACATCACCTGGGAAGCCCAGGACTCGAAGACTTATTCCGGTCCAGAACACAAGGATTTACAGCGAGCAATGCACCTGCAATGCACACCGAATTTCCCACCGAGACTTAAACCCTGCAGTAACCAACCAGGGTCAAAGGTGAAACTATAAAGTGAGGTGAAATGGAGGGACAGGAAATTAGGGGTTGTACTTATCTTTCCCAACATTCAGTTGGTGACCCGGAAAAACTCCCGAAAACACCCATGGGTCAGGAACAGAGTTGCATTCTACCAAAAGTGGGCTTTGCTAGTTTTCATACACTACATAAATGACGTAGTAAACGATAGGATTACCAGTAGTATTGGTAGGGAAAGAAACATAACACAAAATACACTGGATTGAGAACTTTAATGAGAAATTCGAACACAATAATCACCATAAACGATGATTATGAATTTGGTCACTGTGATCAAAATAAAAATTAGACTTTTCGGTTGTAATAAATTATTCGTGATTATTATGGGTATCTTTGACTAAACTGTAGTACACTTAGAGGAGCTTCCAAATGCTTTTGAAGACATTAATGTTCCGTAAGGTAAGCGGTCTTTAAATACGCTGTCTGTTTCGAGAAGCTTGATAAGTTCAACCCTTCAAAAAAAGGTAAACAACGCGATCGATATGTGGTAACGCCCGATAGATATGCAACACATCTAACGTATAGGTAGTGATGGTAGGTTCTTAACTGAACAATTCTACTAGGAAAACTACTGTAGTTATGATAGTCTACGGTAGCCTACGGTAGTTTTACAACCCTAGTTAGTAAGGTCGGCCAGGGGATCGAACCAACGACCTACCGAATGCGGGTCACAGACGCTATTGCTTGAGCCATCTTGCGTGGTTCTGTAAGTTCATACACAGTTTTTCTAAAAATACCTTTTTGAAATGCAGGAGCCCCAAAATACGCATTTCCCTTGAAATTTCGATATACAACTTTTTGGTGGGATCCAATACCTTCTCTGCTATTTCAGTAGGTACATAGTACAGGAAGTAAAACCGATCACTGTTCTTATAATAGAAACATTCACGACTCACCCACCCACATACATACATACACGCTGCCCAGACATTGCATTTCCCTAGCAACTTCCGAGCAAACTGACTTTCACTTATTCTTACGGTTACAGTATGTACTGTACACCTTTACATTAAATGTGTGCAGGGTTCGAATTAACGGGCAGGATGGCAGGTATTTCCTCTTCTCATTCAACAATTTCCTCGGGTTGTCAAAGAAGAATTCTTTTCCTGGCAGGGAAGTACTTTTCTTTTTACTGTATTTACTATTACTGCTCTCTGAAAATACAAGAAGACACGGAAGACTGTCGATGCTCATTGTACATGGTGCGAGCTGCGAGTAAGCAAAAGTATCATATCGTAAGCTAAACAATAAGCAATTCGCAGGTTCATTAGTTGGGTTGGAATTCAGGGTCACAACTCCAGAACTCCTATGCCAGCAATGACGGTTTTAGCGTGCAGTATTCAGTTCAGTTTCTTGCAACTCGCTGTTCCATTGTTCGACAGCATGGAGAAATTTGTGACAAGAAAGCGAAAAGTTACAGAAAGTAATGACAGTGATGTACTCCTGTTTGAATCTCAGGTTTCAACTTCGAGTAATATTAATTTTAGGGTTTCTCAGGTAAAACTGCAGCATTGGAAGTGACATGTGTTAGCAAAAATAGTGACAGGAAGTGCATTACACTTATCGGGGATGTTTAGACGAAACTAGACTTGAAAAATGGAAAACAAATCACCCCTCACTTTTATTAAACAACGTTAGGAGAGTTATATGTTTTTGGGACATGGTGCTCTTGGGACACTGGGCGTGTAACTTTAGTTAAAATTGGTCAAAAAGTCGAATTCTTGGAACTCCTGTGCACCTTCATGAGCTAACATTTTTCATATCCCCCACTTCGTGTGGTCATTACGGCCCTTTCAAATAGTGTTCTTCCCTTAACGTACACAGTATGTTTCTATATAAAAGCCTGTTTTTCTCAAAACTACATTTCTTCATAATCCAAATGTCCCTCGCGCATCAGGTTTGCTTCAAATTCAATGAAAATTTACAAAAGTATTTTTAAATAGCAGCTAAACAATTCTATTATTCAATATAGATGTTACCATTAACATGAATTCCAAAAACATTTTTTGTGTGACAAAATCAATAATTTTTAAGATTCAATTTTCTTTGTTATTAAAAAATATGTACGCATAATCAGCAAACGTATTTGAAATATCTCTTCATATAATTGTTACCCATGTTTTAGAGTACCAGTTTGGCCAATATAAATGAGAAGTGAGTATGCGCGTATCACATTTTGAAAATGTGCCTTAATAGCATAATTAAATTCATAAGATAATTTATATACCATAAAAAAATTATCCCATTTTAATTAAATTTGGTGTACATCCTATTCTCATGTAACTACAATCACAGTAAAAAGTTCAAAAATCTACAAAGAAATGTGGAACTATTAAGTTTCACTCCCAGTGTCCCTTAAAGGCAGTAAAATGCATATTGCTGCTGCTGCCTTCGCTGCAACTGCCGCCGTCACTGCTACGTTTTGTGTATATAACGCATACCACTGGCATTACTAACATTATTGCTATAAATATAACACAAACTTAACTTTCCCCTTCGTCAGAAAGTTTGAGTCTAGCACTGAATGTGTTTGTTTGACAGCAGTCATTATAAATTTCCTCTACTCTTGGCCTGGTTTGCCAAGATACTTTTTATTGAAGTTGCATAATCGGAGCATCATGAAGGCCAATTTCATTACTGAAGAAGGGCATGCTGAGAGACTTGAGCAACAAGTTTTTAAAGTTTTAGTTTTTATAGTTTAGACCAGCAATGTCCAAACGCCGAGCCAGTCTTTGATACTTCCCGCATGACATGTTATATTTGGAAGGAAGGAGAGAAGTGAATCAACCTTTGCACTGTCCAGTGGCGTTATCTTAAGTTACGACTGTACATTGTGCATAAGAAAGACCTGCTATGCATTTACAGGACTAAAGAAGTTTAAGACGGTTGTATAACAGCGATGTCCAACTTTCTCTCTTTAGAGTAGCTTACGTAACTATTCCCCATCTCCTCCTCCTCCTCCTCCTCCTTCAGTCGGAGGGCGAATCAGCTAATGCCTGTGGCGTGTAGACTCACAACCAGTCAGTTACACAAACAGGCGATTCCGTGGCAGTTTCTAAGAAAAAATTTGGAATTTCTGGGAATGTACTCAGAAGAGCTCTTCATTCTGGATGATTTTTGCAGAAATGGTGAACAGTAAGAGACATACAAAAGCTTACTAAATAAAACATATAACTCGTCAAAACACACAATTTATGCCATATACCTCTATTTTCTTTTGAGTGGACCGTTGTATTATTTGTTTGACTTTGCCAATATTTATACTTTTCTCAAAGAGAAATATGTTATTCGTTTTTTATCCCTTAGCTTTGCAAAGAGAAAGGAATATCAAATGCATCGCATAGCAAACAGTTCTTAAAACATTTCACTATCGCTTAAAGCCTACTGTATTCCCATATTCCCGTTGCACCTACCAGAAAATTAGCAATAACATAATTCCTCAAAATCCTTATGTGGATTAGAATGTAGTAGATAGAGAAATAAGCGTTTGCAAGAATAGCGTATATGAGAGTTAGTGTGACTCTACATATATTTGGGAACACAGTTTTTCCAAATTGAACTATATTAAAAGTCTGTACCTATCGCAATAGGTTACGCCACGTCACTTGGAGGATCTTCTATGCAGTTGGACATTGTTGACAAGACTTCTTAAGGGACACTGGGAGTGCAATTTGAAAGTTCCACATTTCTTGATAGATTTTTCTGAAATTTTTACTGTGTTTGTATTTATATGAGAATAGGCGGTACACCAAATTTCATTAAAATTGGATAATTCGTTTAGGATATATAAATTATTTTATGAATTTAATAGGCACATTTTCAAAATAGAGCTCGCGTCTATTGACTTTTCAAAATTAATTTAAATTGGCAGAACTGGTGCTCTAAAACATGGGTAACAATTGTATGAAGAGATATTTAAAATACGTTTGCTGATTATGCTGTACATCTTTTTTAATAACAAAGAAAATTTAATCTTAAAAATTAGTGATTGTTTTCGTACAAAAAAATGTTTTTGGAATTCATTTTAATGATAACATCAATATTGAAGCATAGTTTTGTTTAGCTGCTATTTATGAATACTTTTGGAAGTTTTCATTGACTTTGAAGCAAAACTCAGGCGCGACCTTCTTTTGGAATGTGCAGAAATGTAGTTTTGAGAAAAATAGGCTTTTATGTAGGAGCATCCTGTGTACGTTAAGGGAAGAGCACTATTTGAAAGGGCCGTAATGATCACATGGAGTGGGGGATATGAAAAAGTTAGCTGATCCAAATGCACAGGTGTTCCAGGAACATTTTAAGGTAAAAAAACAATGTTCGACTTTTTGACAATTTTGACCAAAATTTCACTCCCAGTGTCCCAAGCAGTACCATAGAAGTCACCAATGAACGGATGTTTATCTCATAAGATTTGTAAGTGCTTTCGTAAATCAAACGCAACGTATATATAATCAACCCACCACTGCAGCACAATGCACGTCTGTGTTAAAGAGTGGCACAATCCGCGTGCAGTGGAAGGGGCTAAATCCAACCTTCCCTCTTTCGCAAACGTTGGACATCGTTGTTGTATAATAAACGCCAATCTTGTATAAATAGTGAAAGTAACATTAGATAGAATCTAGAACATTACAAAATAAAACTGACAGACTTAACGATAGCATACAAATTTCAATCCTTAACTTACTTCCCGTATGTGTGCTACATCATTGGAAGCCACAATAGCTTCCAAATTTGACATGATATCTACATGTTTACGAAGGCTTCTACGGACAATGTCCATTTCTTTTCTTAATTTTTCCGGTGCAGGCCGCGTCACGAGGCGTTGGTTGCCGACGTTTCTCAGGTCATGTAGCCTGCTTTTTTGGGGGGGCTATATTCAAAGAAAGACAGCTGTACATCCTAATTTTTACTTTCTTAGCCCCAACAATATTTCTGTTCGTGGCGGGAGGACCAGTGACGTCATTAGTTGACAAAAGAGGGTGCCAGATAGAACTCAAAGCGTTTCCGTTATCATGATTCAAATTGTCAGCCAACGCCTACCTGACGCGACCTACATCGGAAAAGTCAAAGAAAAATAATTATACCTACCTACTGCGGATATTTTTAGCTGTGTCGGGAAAAGGGCATATAATACTCTTGTTATGTTTTTACATTGTATTTGCTTCATTTGAGAAAAAAAGTTTCTCGCAAATGTTTGTTGAGATAAACATTGCCAATATATAAGTGCTAAATGCCCAAATACGAAAACATTAATTTCTAGGAGCAAGCTTAAATACTTCTATACTTAAATGCTCTTTACAATTATTTTTACAACTGTCACTTTGCAATGTAGCTAATTACATCTGCAACTGCAATGTTGCTGATTTTGGTTCCATTGCCAAGGGTTGGCAAAAAGAAGAAAGTCATTTTCGAAGCTTTTAAAATCGTTGGATCTGTGAACTGTAAATTCATCCTTACTTCAACCGTAGTTCAGCAAAGAAATTCGTCCACCCACTTAACGTTTGTAAGACGTGGAGAATTTAGATAGCGATACCACTCGGTTACGATCCACCACTTTTTGTTACAGAATGAGGGAATTCAGGACAATTGAAGGGGTGTGTCAGTAGGTACAAAGTCCAGGTGATGCGCAGGAAAGGTGAGCCAAGGTTGGCTCATGATCCTGTGATTGGACATGGCTGTTTTAGACAAACCAAGTACATCTTAATCTATAGACCTGTCTGTTACTTTTCAACATAGTATCCAATTCCTTGTACACATTTTCCCCATCGTTCTGCAATTTTGAAGGTACCTTTATGATAGAACTCCAAGCCAGCTGCCCGAACAGCTGAATATCCTGCTTTCTGAACATCCTTAACCGTCTCGTAGCGTTTGCCTCGCGCCTGTTGTGTAACAGAACCAAAAATATGGCACTTGGAGGATGTCAAGGGAGACAATGTAGGGTGGATGTGGAGGAATTTCCCATCCAAATCTTCTTTCAATATGACCTGTATCTATTTCAGAATTGTAAACTCTGAGCAGGCGGCGCCGTGGCTGAGTGGTTAGACCGTTCGCACACCACCTAGGCGGCCCGGGTGCGATCCCAGGGACTTACATGTGGTATTCGTGATGGACGAAGCGGCGCCTGGACGAATTTTCTCCGGGTTCTCCGGGTTCCCCCGCCACTCACTCCACCAATTGTTCTATCATCACCTTTCCAATCATGCATTTCGCCTGCATTTCATATCATCCTCTTCATCACTCTCATACCTGGTACTTGACTGACCACCCGCTTCCAGGTCTTCACTCTATAAGGCTCATAGATTCCTCTGCTCCACGATAGACGTCTGACCCTAGGCATTGGCTTGTAAGTCCTACATAAAGGGAGAGTAATCAAGGTAAAGAAGAAGAAGAAGTAAACTATGAGCAATATTGCGTTATTTTTACCAAACATTGGTAGCGTTATTCAATGCCACAGTGGGAATGAAATAACGAATGTTCAGCTCACCCAGCTGAAGCTCTTACCACCTGAGCTATCATGGTGGAATACCTACATGGGCCGTAAATCTCATCTGCAGTCCGCGGGATTTGCCTCCACCTGTTGTTCGCCAAGCTATGACGAATTCATGGGACTCAAAGATTAAGCTTTCTAATGCTTGGTTACCTGAATGAGTGATCAAAATGCATCATGCACAAAGCGATGGAGACGGGGCAGAGCAAAAAGGTGACGTCATTAGCACATAAGAGACAACCTTGGGCATCGCTGGATTAGTCGAACTTAAAATGGATATATTGCAGTTTCTGCAGTAGATGGAAAGCATGCAACATTCTTTTATCTTTTTTATGGTTAATCCGAGCGTCTATTCAATTTTAAAGGCAAACTCCTTGTTACCAAAATATTTCCCAGTCTGACAGCACTGACCTTGGCACCAGTTAACCTGGAGACTCAAATGCGTGACCGGGATAATAGTGCTGAAAATGCACACTTGTGGAGAGAATGCTTTCCTTTCCGGGCCGCTTGATTCCTCCTTGACCTTAATTGGTATGAAATATCTAAACTGTCACCCGGGTCGTAACTGAGGGTCCCACAATCCCGCAGTGCGTGGGGAGGGGACAAGGTCCTAGGGATTTGCCAAAAAATAAAAACTGCAAATGAAAACCGGAAAAAAAAAAAAAAAAAAAAAAGGAATGCAAATAGGTTGTCACAGTGGACACAAATCTGATGTGTTGCACTCACATGAACTTTTCTTTTACTCTTCAGACTACTCCTTGTGAATAGAAGTAAACATTCATTACTCATTTACACATTTCATTATAGGTACATATAAATAGGATACAGTTAGATAATGCAATAGTCAGATACTTGATAACCTGATCACTATGTGATGGCTTAGAAATTCCATGCTCTGTGTATGACCACGAGAAAACACGAACAGCGACTTACCATTTGAAAAAAGTATAGAATTTGAACATTCAAACCAATAACAAAGAATATCTCGGAAATTGTTAACTCCACCGATATTTTTACTTGGCATAGATTGTGCCCTTTAATGAAATCTATATTTTTCTGGAGTAAGGTTTTCTGTATCTTTATGGTTTAAGTGTTATACAAAAGTGATTTAAACCGTAGAGGACTTCAGAAGCTATTTCCAGAAATTTCAAGATAAACATTTTATTTGTCAGGCAAATGTCTTAAATATACGGTTGTTAAATAGAATCGTTACAGGTATTTTTGAGAACCCCCCAAATAACAGACCTGTTTCCATGTAAAGGATAGCTCGAGGTGGGAGAATCTTCTTGAAAGCATTTGTTTGGCATCTCGGAAGACGTCCAACTTAAGGCGTATAGGAATTAGTGATGTTCAATAATTGCTTTTATGGATCAACCATAAAAAATTGCTATTGAAGTCTTAAAAGATAATACTTTTTTTTTCAAGTCAGGTGTACTTAATTTCAATTTCACAAATTTAATGTAGGTACGTGTCTAAATTAATTATTCAAAATGGGGGCACCTTTCTGTGCTGTAACAATATTGACTATTTTTAAAGATATTTAAATTTTGTTGTTTTATTTTATTTTTGTTTTAGGGAAGTTATCGCAACTAGGCTTCTATCTGCATAAGCAATATTATTAATTTATTTTCAAAGTAGCAAAGGAATTTTTCTGGTTTGTTTAACCATTTTTTTAGAAAAACTATCAAACAGAGGAGCATAATTATCATCAACTCCCTAGACGATCTATACAGTAACATGTACAAAAGGGTTCGTTTAAATCCCTTCAGTAGCTTTTTAATTGTCTAGGTTAATGTTTAGAAAAATTTACTTGTGAAAAATAAGCTTTAAAGCTTTGATATTAAATTTTAGGTGCATTTTCAACAATGGACAGCATGGGGCTGCATCTTGCTTTTTAAATCTTTACAAATTTAAAAAGCAAGCAATAGATATATTATCTTGGTAAAAATATGTTTTAATGTTTGCTGCATTCAATAGTACATATTTTTAAAAATTGATTTTCTTTTAAGTTAAATTGCCTAACCCCTTAGTCGTTTAATGCTTAACCGACCTCTGGTTTTTCAATTAAGATGTTCCTTAAAATACCTGCGCGGTCCCTTTTTCCTAAAATTCTTTTTTATTTAGGTACCCACAAAACCTTCATCCCGTTAGGTTTCTTTCGGGGTTCGAAGCGTTGGCGAGCGTCGCGACAGGAGTGCGGCAGGGGAACAAATGCACTTTGGAAACCTCGTCCCCGGATTGGAAGGCGAGCCACTGGTTTCCGGGCCCGCCTCGGTAACGTGATAGTTATAATGTCTGCCTCACGTTCAAGAGGTCGCGAATTCGAATCTCGCTTGGGGTAAGTTATACGGGTAAGGTTTTTTTTCCCGAGGTTTTCCCTTATTCTGATTTGGATTTGGTTTAAGGGCGCTCAACTTCTAGGTCATCAGCGCCCCTTATTCTGAGAAGACGAATGTCGGGTATCTTAAAAAGCTCCATACACCTCGGGCTCATTTGAGTATCATTTCACCCGTTTCATTTATTCACCGTCCAATATGACAATACGTTGGAGGACGTTAATTAAAGCAAAAAAAAAAACTGGTTTCCGGTGCCCCCATGGGATGGTAGAAGCCCGAGGGGGGAGGGGAGCTAAGCCAGCCTCCGCCGGGTTGCTTCTAACTGTGAAAATGTAGGGACCCTGCCACCTGCTCTGTTGTGGCAACGTCCAGGCCGCCCTTAGGATCCTTCCGCCTCATTCATCCTCCTGGGGGTACCCCATCAGCGACCTGGGCAAAAAAGATCGCCTTTCGGTGGAGGTGCTAAGTCCTCCTCCGCAATTTGTCATTCAGTCAAATTCAATGGATAAAAAGTGTACTTTTAGCAGCTATAACGAGTCAAGTTAAAGAATCATTTGAATACAGTTAAATGACCTTTGCGGAAATAATTTCATTACACAGTAGTGTATGTGTTTACATTTAGGCCTAGAAATTACATACTGCTTTCATGATATCGAGAGAAACAATTGAATAACGGCAGCGCTGTAAACACATGAAAAAGTACTGACAAGTCCTAGCCAGCAATAACGGATACCTCAGAAATGGTTGATGGTACATAAAAAGCTTTTTAAATAAATTTTGTGTTTTAAAGGGATAAAAAGTTTTTTTTTTTTTTTTTTTTTTTTTTCTATATCTTATGTTTCACCCGTTATACGGAAATATACCTATAAAATTTCTCACCAATGGAGAAGACTCCATAAGCGATTCCGAAAATTCAAGGTACCCATACATTGTATTTGTCATGTAAATAATTAAATATGTGCCACTTTAATCCATATCGTTGGGCATTTTTGAGAAAATAAAATATTTCAAAATATCTAAATATAAAGGTAGTTTGGGATTCGACGATTCCTTTCTTTTCCTTTCAATTTTTTTAAACCGCCGTGTAGCACCTTTGGAAGCTACTGAACTTAAATACAGAGTTTGATATTTATCCAGCATTTGAAGTATGCTGTTCACAAGGTCGCGGGACCAAACCTGGCAGAGGGCGTAAAAATCAGTAGCATGGCTTCCTTTGGAAGGGAAGTAAAGCCGGCGGTTTTTGTGTCGTAGATTTACTGTACCTAATAGAAGCTCAAGCCTGATAAAGAGGCCTCTGAGCAAAATAAGCGGTCTTTCACGCCTAATATAGAATGGGGCCATAGGACCATAGCAGTTAAAGAGCTTCCATAAATGAAATCTCAATTTAAACACACAGACACACTTAGGCCTTTTTTCTAAAAGTTATTTTTGGGCATTCAAGGGTCCTCAAAACATTTATTTCAAGTGAAATATGATATAAAAGATTTTGGTGGATGATCTGGCAATGCTTGGTTTGAGGGAGTGTGGAAGGACCAAAGTGTTATACGGTTGGGTGGCTTGGATAGCGCAGGTAGTCCCTTAGAAAATGTTTTCCGGAAACGAGGGTTCTCTATTATAGTGGAAGGAGGTAAATCCAACCTCCTCTCTTTCGCAAACGTTAGACATCGCTGCTCTGACTGCATGAGTTTCCGGCTTTGTAAACAGATTCGTACACTCCGGCAGTACAAAATTATTTTTTCACTAGGACATCTCGTGCATTCTTTGCACACGATATGGAAGTGACCACCGATCACAGAATTTCCATGATTGAATGCACTTTCGAACTGGAAAGATCCAAGGGGAGTCTATCGTTACGACATTGGCCCTTATGTGAGTAAGTTTCTCTGTTCTTGCCCAGAATTTCATCAAACTCCGAGACAAAATATAATAAAAGGAATTAAAAGAATAAGACATACTTACGATTACCAAGGTCATCTCCTTAGCGCGATGGTAACGCTGCGGCTTACCAAGCTGGAGACCTAGGTTCGATTCCTGGTTCCGGTGTGGGGATTTTCTCCCTCTAGGAGACCCGGTCTAGGGTGTACTCAATCGCGTTAGTTCCTGAGGGGTCAAGGATGAGCTACTTGGTTGAGAAGTAGCGGCCCCTGGGGCTGTGAGCACGTTTCGTCTCCAGTACATGTCACTCACGCATGTAATGGACAGAGGTATGGGACGCAGCGGCCGGGCGGCACATCTTGGCCCGGAAATGGCTGTTGCGCCACAGGGTTATTTAAGGTTACTAATATGACGTTGCTAGATTTTCATGTACTCCTATGGCGCTCCATTTATTTTGTATTTTTCATTACAATACCATTATTTTGCTTTTGTGTGTTGGTTTCTTAATGTAAGCTGTGTAGGCCAGTTTTTTAGTATATCAGTGTACATGCAGAGCATTGCTAGATAGTGGCGCGTACGAAGGAAGTTTCAAATGTAAACACTGGAAAGATACGATACAAGTTCAAACTTTCCATTCACCTTTCACTAGTCCTCTGACAGAAGTAGTCGCGATAAATTCGCTTCAAAGTAATGACGTCATGAACAGACGGTTGAATGGCAAGAAAGGCCGAATGAATCTGAAGACCCGATATAATTGCAACTAACAGGTATTCTGCGAAGCACAGAAACTAGATCGTTTTAATGGTTACCAAGAACACTATAGGGCAGGCATGTCAAACTTCGCTCCGAGGGTGTGAAGAGAGGGGTCTACCCCTCCTTAACTGCAGTAGCACGTGCTAGTAGAACCGGTTTTCGCTTTGTTTTTCCCGTTTTCCGATTTGATCATCACGGAGGGAGGGGAAATAGGGGAAAAGTTTTCACGCCTGGTGAGTGCTGTTTGACACCCCTGCTATAGGGTAAAGAGTATCGACGGGGGAGCATTTCAACGCTACGGCCAAGTTTATGCCTATTGCGCCTACTTAACCCCCAGGAGAAAGGGGTGGCATGAGGCAGTATGAAGGGTGGCAGGTGCGCCTTGTTTTCATGACAATAGGTACTACGCAGCAGGACCCATACATTTTCCACGTGGAGCATCTCGTTAGAACGTATCTCCGATTTCACCCTTATTTACAAAGATAGGCAAATATAAGAAGTATTGATACCGGGGTGCAAAGATATGCCCGCCTCGGTAGCGTGATGTTTAGCGTGTCTGCCTCACGTTCAAGAGGTCGCGAGTTCGAATCTCTTAGGGTAAGTTATCCGGGTAAGGTTTTTTTCCGAGGTTTTCCCTACCCTGAAGAGACGAATGTCGGGTAACTTAAAGCTCCATAGACCTCGGGCTCATTTGAGCATCATTTCACCCATTTCATTTCATTCATTCGTCCGATATGACACTACGTTGTAGGACGTTAATTTAAAAAAAAAAAAAAAAAAAAAAAAAAAAGTGCAAAGAGTTCTCTCTTCAAGACATATTCACCGCATACGCTGCCACTGTCTACTGCGGTACGGGGAGTAGGAGTAAGTGTATCATGGAAACCAGCGCAGAACACCGCAAGAAGGGCAAAGTGGCCCATTTTGCTTCTAATGTGACCCCTGGGAGGGAGGAATAAGTTGGAGATCCGAAGGGCACCCCAGCATTTGCCTACCGACAAAGGGAAACTAAAGTGGCCAGCCCGACAGAAATCGAATCTGGGATCTCCCAATAGTGAAGCTCTCGCATGGAGCCAACTCGCTCGCAACTGCGGTAGGGAACATTTAGGATGGTTGGAAAGGTAGAATCAAACTGAACTATTCAACGTTTTAGCCAGGATTTGCACCACATATCTCCGGTTTCCATCGGGTTGCTGTAACCAACGTCCCAGCACGATATTAAACTCTCTAGCGAACTTGCAGTTTCCCCGGTAAACTACAAGATGCTAAATTCATTTTGATATAACATAACCCAATAGCGAGTTCCAATGTAAGTACTTTGGGCCCCGGTCTTTATAGCTTAATCAACTATTCGGTAAATCAATGGTGGGTAGGTCCGTCATCACTTACTATAGCGTTTAGAAATCGCTAGTCTTACGTATTTTGGCGTCATTTCATTTGACAAGGCATTTCAACTACCTATAGGCTTATTGTGCTCCACTATTGCCCTCATAGTTATACGTCTAACGTTTCAAAAAGCGTTAAGACTTCTATATAAAGCTTTTAGTTTCTGGTCCTGAGGGTTCGCGCTCCTCCAAAGATTATAAATCTGCGCCTTCCCAGATAATTACATTCTGGAAGCAAAGAGGATTGCCAAAGAGTTTCATAGTTTGGGAATGTTCGATGGTGGTTCATGTTCAGTAATTATAGAAATCACATTCTTAACTTGTTTGCAGCTCCCTAAAATAGGGGCTTTGATCAGTAAGGCATGTGGTGATTTGACTTTGGTATTGCCCAATTTTAGCTAGGGAAGTTCTGCCATCGGCGTGGCTGCCCCTAATTGACTGTGTAAGTATAACAGCAGCTTTACTTACTAGTAAGTGTAATTCTAACCCAAGAAGAGATCTTGGCACCTCTTTTGGCAAACTTATCTGCTTATTTGTTGCCCATGTTTCCACTATGACCAGTTATCCAATTAATCTTACGTGACGTCTCAGCTAAACATACACTACTAAAAGCGAAAACAAACACTTAATACCCCTTTACTGATTTATAAATGTCAGATTTTGGATGTCAGATTTCATAAGAGATTAGCTTCCACAACCTGAAGTACGGTTAATCTTTTTTTCCACTAGACGGAAGCACAAGTTGCAGGCAATCGGCACACCATCGATACGGTAACAAAATAAAGCAGTTTTGTCACACAAAGACTTAATGAGAGAATACCAAGAAGACTCCTAACTGCGTCACTCTTAAACAAGCTGTCCTCCATCGGGTGCTTACCAATTACTGGTGCAAAGAACAAGAAGAATGATGCACATAACGTTTAGGCGGCGGAAAAATTCTTTCTCTTACTGAACCGGTACTAGACCAAGGATTTCTACGGAACCGACAACGAAACAAAGAGGTTTATGCGAAGTGTTGACCAGAATAATAAGTAGCTTGTCCAGAATTGCTTTCGTATATTTTCTGAAGCGCTATTCATCGTGTTCCTGAGATTGTCACTTCAGAAGAATTAAACATTTCAATAGTTTTGACGCCTAGCCAAAAATTAGCTATACAAATATGTTATTATTATTAGATATTATTATTATTATTATTATTATTATTATTATTATTATTATTATTATTATTATTATTATTATTATTATTATTATTATTATTATTATTATTATTATTATTATTATTATTATTATTATTATTATTATTATTATTATTGTTATTGTTATTGTTATTGTTATTGTTATTGTTATTGTTATTGTTATTGTTATTGTTATTGTTATTGTTATTGTTATTGTTATTATTATTATTATTATTATTATTATTATTATTATTATTATTATTATTATTATTATTATTATTATTATTATTATTATTATTATTATTATTATTATTATTATTATTATTATTATTATTATTATTATTATTATTATTATTATTATTAATTTGTTATTGTTATTTTAGCATGTTGCAAATAATTTGTAAGGTTGGTCATGATGAAGAATACAACAAAGAGTAATCCCTCAGTGATATTTTACACTTTCATTTGTTTCCAGCACTTATTAAGCAATGATAACGGCCGCACCGTAGCCGAGTGGTTAGACCAAAGCGGCCCGGGTTCGGTCCCAGGCAACCGCATGTGGGATTTGTGGTGGACGAAGCGACGCTGGGGCGGGTTTCCCCGGGGTTCTCCGATTTCCCCCGCCATCTCATTCCACCGGTGCTCCATCTTCATTTCATGTGTCATCAGTGTCACCGCCTGCGGTGCGGTTTGTAGTAAAAGTGGGCGTTAAACACTACAAAAACACTGATAACGATGTTCTTTTTCTCTTTAAGCGTTAAATTAATATCATCAACATCTCATGTGTATTTGCATTATCTGCCACAAATGTTTGATATAATAATATCATAATACCTATTATGTTCATCCTTCTCCCAGAAACTCCTTGGTTACCGCTTTCTATACAGAGAGGTTGCCTCAGTTCTATGAAACTAAGCCGTTTTTATTTTCTCTGCTACGTATAGTGAAGTAGAGGAGGTATTGTATTCCACCCAAAAATTCGATGTTAAGATTTCACCAGAAATACGTGCTTTGAAGACTCCTGAATCCTAAAAAAGCCTTTTTAGACAGAATAACTCAAAAACGAAAAGTCGGTTAAAAACCACAGTTGTTATTTAAGTTCAATGCCTTTCAAGGATGCGACACGAACATTTTGAAGAAAATTTCTCCACCCTAAACTATCCTTTACATGGAAAATATTTCGAAAATGTTGATTTTCTTGAAAATGGCCCTAACGATTTTGATTAAAATGTCATATGTTTGAGATATCTTTATGACAAACGAAATGTACATCTTGAATTTTCTGGTTATAGCCCCTGTAGTCGTATTTACTCTGGATGAGTGTTGCACAGCTGGCAAACCGTAAGAGATAGACCAAGTCTTACTATATAAAAATGTAAATCCTGGTAAAATATATAATTTATGTCTCTCTCTCTCTCTCTTTTTTTTTTTTTTTTTTTTTTGGGGGGGGGGGGTAGAGTGAACCATTTCGGAGATATGCCTTGTTATTTTTGTGAGTTTTGGAGAACTTAACGGTTCTGTCAAATGGAACATCGTTATTCATTTTGACCTTTCTCTACTACAGAGGTATTATTAGAGGTGGCGCGTGACCTTGGTCGGATGTGTGGGAGTGACATCACGCAAAGCGATGGTGGGGGTAAGTTTCCACCAGCAGCCTGTTGGCTAGTGGGTTAGAACTCGAAGAGATATTAACCAGACATCCCTTTTATCTTGCAATAGAGAAGTGGACTAGACAATGAGCTACTGTGCAACATTACGTCACACGCCACCTCTAAAAAATACCTCTGTACGTTTTGTAAAGTAGAGGGAGTATTGTATCCCACCCAAAAATTTGATGTCGAGTTTTCACCGGAAATATGTCTTGAGGCCACCTGGATTTAAAAAAAAAAAAAAAAAAAAAAAATTAGAAAAAGGTCTGTGTGTGTTGTCTATCTGTCTATCTGTCTGTCTGTCTGTCTGTCAGCCTGTATGTCGGTCTGTGAACAACATAACTCAAAAACGAAATGTCGGTTAAAAACCAAAGTTGGTATTTAAACGTAATATCTCTCAAGGATGCGGCACAAGATTTTGAAGAAAATTGCTCCATCCTAAACTACCCTTTACATGAAAAATGTTTCGAAAATTTTTATTTTCTTGAAAATGGCTCTAACGATTTTTATTAAAATGCCATATATTTGAGATATTTTTATGACAAATGAAATGTATATCTTGAATTTTCTGGCTGTAGCCCATGAAGTCCTATTTACTCTGGATGACTTGCATAACTGGAAAACCGTAAGAGATAGACCAAATCTTACTGTACAAAAAATGTAGATCTTGTTAAAACACATGGTTGGGCTAGGAGTAGGACAAACGCGGAGGGAAAGTTCGGTACTTCGACTTTAGAGATCTATCGTACCTGTGCCCCTGGTAGGAAGGGGTGAGGGGACAGAGTACGGCCAGACCGCAGGAGCGCAGACAGTAAAGGGTAAGGCCCCTGCATTTTCGCAGGTGTAAACTCCCCGACACCATCCAGTACACTGATACCCCGCCGGTTCGCGCCGTCTGCAGAGGCCCCTCTTGAGGCTCAAGGTTATCAGCGAGAACACGACTCGGAACCCGGCTTTCGTGACAGGGGACGAAGTTACTCAGAGCATCTACTCCACCATGCTGCACCGAACTCCTGCTGATGCTTCCTAAGCTGAATGTGACCAAGCAGATGAAAAGATAAATTAAAGGATTGTTGATGTGAAATGGGGAAAGAGGAAATTCGGGGGATGAAAGTATCATATTCAATATTCGCCTGGCGACCCGGGAAACCACCTAAAAGTCCATGGGCCAGGTAGGATGGCCGCGGGGATCGAACCCACGGCCTGCCGAATGCAATTCACATGCGCTACCGCCTGCGCCACCTCGCTCAGTAGAATTATGGTAAAAAGTGAATATACAGGCTGGAAGGGAAGTCATTAGTTCCTTCTCATATGTGCTTCATAGAAACGTTACAAAAAAAAAAATATATATATAATGGCATTCTGTTCTTTTATCAGCCGATTTCGAAAAAAAGAAACGTTTTCTCTACCCAAATTGGGTGTGTAATTGCACAAGAATGTACGAAGATAAGTTTGTTACTTGTAAGATGCGTAGAGTAACTTATTTCTGACATAGCTTCGGTAGTAATTATGGAACATCACACAGTGTTTCGAAATGATTAATCACTTAAAAGACATGAAGGAATACTCCGAGTAGCATGAATAATGTCGACAACATTGCGTTGAGGTTGGTCAGGGAATTGAACTTGTTTGTGGATGTTAACAGGTCGGGTACTTTCGCTTTCGTTTCATGTTTTGGGAGCTAACGCTTCTGATTGGTCTATACTTGCGCAGTAAACACGGAAGGACAAGGCAGGGTATTTGTTTGTGTTCTCAAGAAGCAACTTTACTGTGTTCTTATGCACTGAGCTAGGGAAAGTGACAACCATACAACCTGCAGTGTTGCCAGCTTGTTTTCAACAAAACTAAAATATCTCCGTAGGAAATGGTCAGCGACAAAAAGGCAAGATACAAAATGTGTTCCAAATACCGAGATCTGCCACTGGTTTAAATTAATGTAATGGTTTCCCTTCCAACCGGTATAGTGCACGAGCGATATTAAGTACGTTAATTCTCACGAGTGGCATAATCAGGTTAAAACACGTATAACACAGGTTGTTTCGAAACGACAACGAACGAATATAAGTCTTATAGCTTATATTAGCACTACTCCGAAATTTGATGGCGCAGTTTCGATACTCTTTTAGGTGTCACAAGGATGCTAAGCCTTTCATGGCCGGCATTATTAACTCCAATCTCGTATGTTTTCCGGGATTGTAGACAGTAGTGCAGTTGTTTAGTTCTCCGACGTTTCGTCGAAATCTGCGTCCATCATCTTCAGGGAGATCAAAGGTATGAATAGAGCTCCAGAGGGCAGACAATACTGGAGCACTTTTTTCCATATTTTCATTATTAATAATAGTGGCCTGGTGCCGGTACAAGTGGCCCGGCTCACAGACTAAAATGTTACATTTTTTTTACATTTAGTCAGCTTGTTTATGGGTAGTCTTTTGGGTTTACATAAAACGCGTACGGGATTAGGTATAGGTCACTGAGAGCAGTTTTCGGTCTGTTCGATTGTTTGTAATTTATTGCTGCGCATGGAAGGTGGGTGTGGCCTGTTGGGGTGGAGCATGGTTGCTTATTGGCTGCCCCTTGTCACAGATACAGTTATATAGGGAAGAGCTCCCGTGGTTACCTGGGCGACCAGCACTGATTACACTCTCGCTCTTTTCACGGCTGGGATCCACGCTTTGCTCTCTTCTGTGCTATTGAAGGCGCTGTCATGTTCAAATATTTCAATGACTCCTCGTGTCAAGCAACTGTGGTAGTGAGAGCACTACAGTAATATGGTTTTGACTTGCCTGAAAATGCCAGATGCAGTTTTCGGCGAGACGTCGGAGAAGAAAGCAACTGGACCACGAACTACAAGCCCGGAAGATATGTATAATGGACTTCCTTAGCTATGTTTTTATTAATCATTGAATATTACATCATTTTGACGCGGCGCAAGAAGCACTAGTTTGTCATGTCCACATACACCTTAGTGGGTGTTCTTGCAAAGTGTCATGAGAACAAAAGGGTTTCTCCTTGGTCGTTATCAGGTAAAGCGGCAGGAAGTGTACTGAAAAGGCTTGCTTCTTCGCTTCGTTTGTTCCTTTATCTCTCCGTTTCTTTTTTGGTTTGTTTGTTTGTTTGTTTGTTTGTTTGTTTCCTTCTTTCTTTCCTTCCTTCTTTCCTTCCTTCCTTCTTTACTTCCTTCTTTCCTTCCTTCCTTCCTTCTTTACTTCCTTCTTTCCTTCCTTCCTTCTTTCCTTCTCTCCTTCCTTCTTTCATTCCTTCTTTCCTTCCTTGCTTCTCTCCTTCCTTCCTCAGAGCTTTGCGATAAGTAGTGAGTATAGTGAATTTGTGGGACATTGGTCAGAGCATAAAGGATTAGCACTTTCAAAATTAGGGTCCGTAACATTACGCAGTCAGAGTAGAGAAATTGTTTCAAATGTATGGGCATACATGAAGAAAGAAGCTAAAAGCAAAGAATTGTTTACATCAGAAGAGTTTTTTAAAAAAAATCTAAAAATTCAAAAACGTGTGTCAGATGCCATAGGAGTGTCAGAAAGAACAGCGAAAAGAATTGTTCCAGAACGCATCAAAGTGAAAGTCAGAACACATCTTCTGGAACTCCAGGAAAAGAAATACGTTTCGAAACGAGCAACGGATCTGGACAACTTCAATAAGTGTGTCGTTAGAAGAACAATCCAAAAATTTTATGTTCGGGAAAAATGTATTCATACAATAGCTAAATTACTTAAACAGAATCAGGGTTGCCAACTCGTACGATAATTATGGGGGCATACAATAATTTTAATGTTTATACGATGGTTGTCAACCCGTACGATAATTATGGGGGTGTACGATAATTTGAATGTATGATAGTTCGATATCGGCGAAATATCATTTTCACTGGTTTGTCACTCCAGCGAAGTGAAACTAATTACAAATAACACCACTTTTATCCTCATTGTTTGTCTCCACCCCATAGCTACTAAGCCTGCTACCCTTTATCCTCTTATTGCCAGTGTTCCTAGGTCTGATAATCTCAATGAAGAAGGTACTGTTCATAAAATTGATGGTCAATGTAGAAAACTCGGAATATGTGATATTCTGTGTGAAATAAAGAACATGCCTGAACCTGGCAGTTTCTGGAGTGCTGTTAAACATATGTCACCTTGGTGGAAATACTGATTTCAAAGAACTGCAACGGTTGAGGAAGCTGAACTTTCAGATGAATAGTGCGAGAAACATAAGTGCTAAAGTTGTAATATAATATTTGTTGAGGTCATCAATCTTGTAATTGAATATAATAAACATCATTACTCTTATATTTTCATAAGTATTACACTGATATTTTTATTGTTGTAGCGTTTGCTTTATGATGTACGATAATTTTTAATCCAAATCTATAATTTTGAGTGGCTGGTACGATAATTTTACTTTTAAATGTTGGCAACCCTGAGCAGAATAGTGAGAGAATTGGGTTTTAAATGGAAAAATACCAAAACAAACTGAAAGCTGTTGATGGAAAAGCATAACATCCGTTCTAAACCAGAAGACTGCCTGAAAGCCATACGAAAGTATAGGTCAGAAGGAAGACCAATTATTTTCACAAATGAAACATACATATATACACAGAAGCCGTACCAGTCCAATAGAATGGACTGATGACAATACTACAGATTTCATAGCTCCGGTTTCTGTTCATGATGGGGTGAACAGGGTGTTGTTTCCAATGGCTTGCTCGCATATAAATCAACTGAGAAATTGGGAGATTACTATAATGAAATGGACACAAACAACTACGTTAAATGGTTAAAAACCAATCTTATTCCAAATTCTGCCCCCAAACTCCATAGTTGTGTTTGATAACACGCCATTTCATAACGCTCAAGAGGTGAAGCCTCCAACTTCAAATTCCTTGAAGAAAACCATGAAAACACGGCTCTCGGATAAAGGCACAGCATACGACGTAAACATGACTAAATCTAAGCTCTATGACGCAATAAAGGTGGACAAACCTAAATACGTAAAGTATTTAGTGGACAGAATACTGTGAAAGAACTCCCGATCAACTGGGTAACTTCCTGTCGCACATCTCGTCGCGAGGAGGTTAGTTTGGCTCGATTATGAATAGGGCACTGCAATTTTTCGCATGGTGACCTATTTAAAAGGGACCCTGCGCCTCTATGTGCGCTGTGTGACAACCTTTTGTCAGTTCGCCACGTGCTGTTAGAGTGTTGCTCTGTAGCGCACCTTCGGGATTCTCTGCAGCTGCTTAGCAGACCTGCAGAGGTCTTAGTGGATGACAAAACAGCGGTTGATAGAGTTTTTAAGTTTTTAGAGGAGTACAATATCAATGTGAGGATTTAAAATTTTAGTTATCTGTTTATGCTTTTGGACATATTTATCACCTTGTTTCATATCTGGCTATTGCCACTGTTTTTTACTTTTGTGTATATTTTTCTTGTTGCTAGTATTTTTATTTTTGAGTAAAATTGATATCTGGCTATTGGCATGAATCCTTTAAGGGCGCTGACGACCTCGAAGTTGAGCGCCCTTAAACCAAACCAACCAACCAGTACAGAATTCTGGAGAAAAATGTCCATACTTCATTTAGACTGCCTCCATATGAACGAGACCTAAACCCCATTGAACTAATCTGGGCAGATGTTAAACAGTGGGTCGGAAGCCATAATACCACATTCAAACTCACGGATGTCGAGTGTTTGTGCTACACACGGTTCGAAGAAATGGGTATAGAAAAGTGGCAAAATGTTTGTCAACATGTAAGAGAAATAGATCACTACTACAGTAAAGATATTATGGTAGAGAATACAATTGAACAGTTTTTAATCGAGGATGTTGCAGATAGTAGTGATAGTGACAGTGACAGTGATAGTTCGACTGAGGATGTGTCCAGTGAAGAAGATACTTTATCTGGTATTGAACAACTTGAATAAGTTTATTTATAATACCTGCAGTGATGCATGTGTTAATGCGAACATATCTGCACAGCTAATTAAGCTAGGTACATCGTGCAGAAATTTTTCTGCATTGACTGTACTGCTTTAATAGGAAGAACGTTATCTGAGTAGCATATGAAGGTGTCTGCAATCACCTGACTTGGTAAATAAACTCGCTTTCAAGCTCTACATTTACCTTCTCCAGGGGCCAAGAACGGTGAATCCAGCTGTAACCAGAAATATGTAACTGAAGTGTTAGCTTACTACGCATACAGGTACTTTTTACACGTGGCGAATGATCTTGCTTGAATGTGCGTGAGTGACATCCTGCAAATTGATGGTGTGGGTAATGTCTCTGTTTACTTCCTTGAAATAAACAAGACACTGTTGATAACGCAAGCGGTCACTGTACAATCACGAACGGTCCGCGCAAGTCGGAAAGATAACCCTTCTGTGCAATTGTCACGTCTAAAATACCTTTGTACTGGGTAAAGTAATAAACCTTCAAAGCGTCCCAACAAGTGTTTGAGCTATGTATCCACATTATTAGTGGCAAGTTATTGATTTCGTGACAGTGGCCTGCCGGCTGCATACGTTTTGACTAGGCATCGAAGGTAAATACGTGGTCACACCTGTTGTCACTGTGAGTGAGAATGAGGTAGCTTGTACTCATATGCACACTAATTAAAATTTACCTATACTATTCATACCGTATAGTAGATAGCAGAAATTATTACAGTCAAGTTTAATGCTAAAAAATTTTAAAAAATAAACTAAAAAGATTGTCGAGTTACACGGAATGTCCAGTTAACGAGAGTCAGTTATCAGGATTCTACTGTAATAGTAATAATAATAATAATAATAATAATAATAATAATAATAATAATAATAATAATAATAATAAACAATAATAATAATAATAATAATAATAATAATAATAATAATAATAATAATAATAATAATAATAATAATAATAATAATAATAATAATAATAATAATAATAATAATAATAATAATAATAATAATAATAATAATAATAATAATAATAATAATAATAATAATAATAACCATAACAACAACAACGATGATGATCATGATGTTTCTTAAAGGCCATTAACGCTACCATAAAAAGCAATACTACTTGTTTAAATACGTGCAGATAAGAAAAAGCTGAATTTTTTTCATTTGAATAGAACAAAATCAAATATTTAGCTTCTTGTTTGCTCCCAGTTCACCGCACGTCAGACGAACACACGCAAAAGTAAATAACTGGTAGAGCCTTTCCTCGGCCGGGCACATCAGGCGCAACTAATTCTTAAGAAAATTCATCTCTTACCCCTATAGACTCTCGTCCACCGGAAAACATTTGGAGCCGGCTGTATACCACAGTCTGTCTCGGAGCGCTTCATGCCCATGAGTACTGCCAAGGTCACTAAATTGCACTTGGGTTGATATCCCTGTCCTAAACGAACGATATGGCTTTTGAAATGCAGTGGTAAGATTTTCTTTCCTGCGCGATACCGTTATCGCTGTGCAAGCAAAATAATAAACACATCATACGTGTTCAGCTTCATCCGTGCGCTGCAGGCAGGTGAAATTTCTGCTTACTGATGGCCTTAATATGCTTTCATCAATTTTTTTTTTTTTTTTTTTTTTTTTTTGGGGGGGGGGGCATTCAAGTTCAAGAGTAGCGTACTTTTGGTGGTGTTTTGGTGCTGATGTAACTGAGTCAGTTTAGCATGAGGTTGTCTTAAGGCAGGCTCACACTTGGACGCGCAGAAGCGAAGCGCGGCGCGCCGAAAAATAAATATATTTTCTATATTAATAAATGGAACGGCTCTCACCTAAGCGCGGCACGACGCGTAGAATTTCAGGCTTCCACTGGCTTCCGCTCGCTTCTTCTTCTTCCGCGGGTGTGGTTTCACAATCGGTATCAATCGCGTCTCTGTCGGGACTCTTCGTGCTAATCAAGGTCATCTCTAATGCTGTGTGGCTGTGACATTTGTACTCAGTAGCAGTAAATCATTCATTGCGCTTGATATATCTGCAGCAATAGATGAGGAAAACTTATCACTTTGGTTCAACAATAGACATACCTTTTTGTTCGATAAATGCCACAAATTATACAGTAATAACAATGCCTGGGATAAGCTTTGGAACAAATACCTGCGGAAATTGGAAATATTCTCAGAAAAATAATATAAACGCTATAATTTAAGGAAGAGTTGCATGGAATGACTACATATTTGATGTTATATTGTGCGTTCTTATTAAATAGTAATACAAGAAAAACTATAATCATACCAGAACAAGCTTCGTAAGGGCTTGTGCAGTGTCTTGGTCATACACACATACGTGTTAAAATTATTATACTCAAATTCATTTCTTATGGTAAAATGGATGCGAGATCTGAACTTGAAAATAGTTTACAACCCTCTAAGGTAAAATAAAACACTTTCTGTGAGTATGCATCCACTGTTGCTCACTGTAAATATTGATTTCCCTCCATTAACAACTCCGAGCGGTAGTTTTTGTTACGGATAGCTTTTCCTAGGCTTAAAGCCCTATAAAAGAAATGGATTCCCATGATGAACAAACATTATATATAATTTAACTTCCATATATGGTGTGGTCTGGATTATTTACAGATAATACTGAGTTGATGCATGACTGACAATGGTCATCAAAAGTATACTTTATGAGCCTGTTTTACAGAGAGAGGAAATTAGTGTCTATATTTCCTGATGCCTAGGACTACAAGTTAAAATTTGACAGTCTGTAGCGTTACTTTATTTTTTAATATAGACAACAACCTCTGAATCGTCGAAAATGCTGTAAGCTTTTTATTATAGTAACCACCAATGTTTAAAACATAATCCTCGATCAATATGTAATATTACATAAATAAAACCTTACTTTGAGTAAAATAATTGTTACACCTCTGTAATTCTAAATTACTTTATAATGAATGAACAAAACGTTTAAAAATTATCTAAGTATGTTTATTTAATTCGGCATCCAGTTAAAAAATAAGAATAGATAATTTATCCACTATGGTTTAAAATAGCGTTATTGTTTCAAATCATCACAACATATTAAATGTCAAATAATAATAATAATAATAATAATAATAATAATAATAATAATAATAATAATAATAATAATAATAATAATAATAATAATAATAATAATAATAATAATAATAATAATAATAATAATAATAATTAGTGGTGGTAGTGGGGGTGGTACAAAATATCTTGTGAGGCAAACAATAGTTAACCTTTCTAACAATACGAGTAATACACGCATACTTGTATTTGGAAAATGGCCATGTAAAATAGTAGTTTAACATGAAATGTATTGTATTGTAATGCAGTAAGATGAAATATCTGCTGAAACTTCGTTATGCTCATTCTAAAGTACACTTTCAATTTTTTTATTTTGTTGTTTTAACGACGCTATCAATTGCCGGGATCACATCAGCGTCACCGGTGTGCCGGAATTTTGTCCCGCAGGAGTTCTTTTACATGCCAGTAAATCTACTGACATGGAGCTGTCGTTTTTAAGCATACTTAAAAAACATCGGTCTGGGCCGGATTTGAACCCGCGACCTTGGGATCAGTACACTTTCAACTTATCTTCACGCAACAGACAATCAAACACTAACAAAAATCATGCTTTATATTCCTGGATAAATTTATATCATGCACCAAGAATCTTCTGTTTTTCCTAAGCTCCTCTTTTTCTGCTTCTTCGCAAATTAGAGCTAGTACAGCCAAGCGATCCATTGTGCTGATTGACCTTGGCACATCAACTCTTCGGCGCGTCCTGCTTCCGATAGGTGTGAGCGAGCTGATTCTGTTCGGCGCGCCGCGCTTCGCTTCTGCGCGTCCAAGTGTGAGCCTGCCTTTATAAGTTCATTCGTTTCTCGTTACGTTTCAATTACTAAGAACGCCTAGCAATACACCTCACCCGCAGAACAGCTACGATAGAGTAGTTGCCAAACTTTCTGTTTTAAGGAGAAATTCCCAGCTCGAAATCGACTAAACCACTTTTGACATGCTCGATTCGTTGCTGCATCTTCCCCGTAGACAGCACAAATTTTCTGCCGGCATTGTGAGGTGGTTTTGCCCTTACGATAGTAAAACAGCATAAATTATCGGAAACGTTCCTTTTTGTTTATCATAGTTTGTAAACACAAGTTCACACTGTTCCATTCAAAGTCAGTCACAAACACACATTGAGGTATTCAATTGCGAGTCTGTGAAGTCATAGGGGTGGTTAGGCAACTATGATAACTTGGGTGTACATAGGGTTCAGGGTTTTCAAGCGCTATAGATGGAACTTGCAAGCAAAACGAACTTATAAGAGAACCCTAGATACATTATACAAACAACGTAATATTGTGAAAAATAAACTGCCTCGATGCTATGCGTATGGATGTAATGTGAGAAGTCAGAACAAAGGGGAACTCATTTTCACTCGTTTACAAAGAGAGATAAATTTCCCAGAAGCTATAGGATATGGATAGAATTCTGGGGAAAAAAAAAAAAAAAAAAAAAAAAACTGTCTGGTCCCAGTACTCGTTTATATTCCTTCCACTTTAAGGACGCAGATTACGACAAGACACAGTTCTTGAAAACGCAGCGTAACCCGGATTAAAAATTCACAGGGTCTTTATTAAAACCTGGATGTACTTCTACTATAAGGAAAAAAGAATACACTTGCCGGATATCAAGTTATAGTACGACAATTAATCCTTCATTCTCATCCAAGAGCAAATATCAGGCTAGAAATCGTAGACTCATTATTTCTGAGTTATGTGATAGTGTTACCTGCAATGAAACTGACAATAAAGGCAATGATGATAAAAGTAGCGAAAGAGAGAGGCAGAATAGAAGGTGATGACAAAAACAAGAATTCAGAAGTACAATATGGACTAGGTACTGAAATCATAAGGAAATATATATCGTTGGAACTTGAAAAATATCTACTAAACAAGCATAGATGTGGAACATCGGGATAAGCCAAATGAAAATTTCTACGAATCCGAGACTTCAGATTTTGATACAGGTAATAACGAGAAAGAAGAAGAAAGACAAAGGGGAGAAGAAGAGAGTTTCACCATGCATGGATGCTGGCGTGAAGAGTGGTCAGCTCTCCGCGGTAATAAGCTTAGAGAAGTGAAAGAACTTCCGATAAACTGGGTAACTTCTTATCGCATATCTAGCCGCGAGGAGGTTAACTTGGTTCGGTTGCGAATAGGCCACTGCAATTTTTCGTATGGTTACCTATTTAAAAGGCCCTCTATGTCCGCTGTGTGACAACCTTTTGTCAGTCCATCATGTGCTGCTAGTGTTCCTCTCTAGCGCACCTTCGAGATTCTCTGCAGCTGTCTGTCAGATTTGCACAGGTCTTAGCGGACGACAAAACAGCGGTTGATAGAGTTTTTAAGTTTTTAGCGCAGTGCAACGTGAAATTGAGAATTTGAAACTTTAGATATCCAAGCTTTTATATTCTTTTGACATATTTATAACTTTATTTTAATTTTGACTTTTGCCACTGTTTTGCATATTTACTGTATATATATATACAGTTGTATATATTAGTTGTAATTTTATTTTTGTATTGAAGTTTATATCTGGCTATTGCCATGAACTGTTTTTAAGGGCGCTGATGACCACGAATTTGGGCGCCCTTAAACCTACAACCCCCCCACCCCATGCATAGAAATGAAGCTACAGCAGAATATTTCATTATTCCTTGGACATCTCTACTTTATTTTTCAAGGTGTGTGTTTCATGTATAAATGAAGTCAAAATATATTTCTCATTGTATTAAAGGGACAATTCTATGCGGTAAAACTGTGTTTTTACAGTAATTCATTCACTTGGAACTCACAAAATCTATCAGGAAAGAAACCGAAGGGAAACACTTTAACAGCAAGTTCTTTATTATTGTCTTGTATATTGTTTCAACAATTTAAGTCCATCTGCACATGTTTGCATTGTTTTCAAGGCCTACATTCGATAACATGATAGGACCAGTTATTAGAGAATTTTGGGTTCAAGAAAGAAAAAAGAACTTGGATTCATTGAAAGGTTGTGATATACCTATATGGCTGACAGGCTGAGGGCAGTATGAGTCCCAAGGATTTTCAGCCAAATATTCAGTCTATTGTGTCATGGATTAAAATTCGCACAATTTTTTTTTTTTTTTTTAAATAAACTTCTTCGTAGAGGTATGGTTGACCGTCTTCATAGCGCAGTTGGTAGCGCGCTTGCCTCTGGCGCGGAGGACCCGCGTTTGATCCCCGGTACCAGCATGGGGATTTTTCCCCCTCTGGAAGGTCCGGCATGGGGTGCACTCAGCCTCGTTCAATTGATGAGGTACTTGATGAAGAAGTAGCGGACCCAGGTCGCGAAGACCGCATAACTGGCCGGGGGGGGTTTCGGGGCGCTGTCCACGTCCCACCCTCCAGTACTGCACACCAACAATGACTGCCTGTAGAGGGTAGAGGTGCGGGACGCAGCGGCTGGGCAGCAAGCTAAGGTCCTTCCTGGGCTGTAGCTCTAAGGGGTTTAGTTTAGTTTAGAGGTATGGTTAAAGGCGATTTGGAAAAGATTGCCTGCAACAACACAATGACTAGACTTGTGGAATAGGAAATGTGTAGAGTTGGCGTTTTTCTCACCGACAGACATAAAGGTGTAACATACCTGTTAAAAAGTCAAGTGTCCGGAAGTAGAGTATGAAAATTACGTATGGAGTATATGTTGTCCAAAAGTCTAAACAAAAACATTAAAATGGTAGAAAAACAATACTCAGAGCTGATGCCATGGAAAGCCAGTATAAATCACAATTTTTGTTGGTCTACACAAAACTGGAGAAAGAACGATGCCATATTAATCGAAGAATTCTTCATCAAATAAAGAATGATCATAAATGACTTGAAAGCGGTGAATGGAAATTTTGTGAACATGATGAATTGTTGGAAGAAAACCGAAGAAATAAATTATGAATTAAGGCCGAATCAAACGCCTCTCATGCTCTGAAGAAAATTATTTTGGATAACAGCTTCTTAAGAGATTTGGCTCATATTTGACATTACATATATACTGGCAATTTGAAAAGTTATCACAATTACCATAGTCTTCAGCTTACACCAATGGTTGGAACTAACACAAGTCTTCGGTGTTAAGACTAAGCGCCTGATATTCGCTCATTTTCAAAGCAGATGTTGGACTGCTGTTTGTCACCTAGTGGGTGTTACGCGTGAGCCTTTTTAAGTCATTTAAAACACTACGTCTTGTCCGAGTTCAGGAGTTACTAACGTCACAGCCAAATCATCAACTGTCAGTAACGTGAGAATCACTCACCTTGTGACGGTGAAACTGCCTGCGCTGATATCTATTCTCGACGAAAAATCAACTAATGTGGCGAGTGGAATATTCATTTTTGTGTTTCGTTCTCCTTTAAGTATATGTAATGAAAGTATCAATATACGTGCACATAAAAGCAAGAGTTCCTTTAGAAATGCCAAGTTCAGTAGTGGAGAGGAAAACCTGTTCATTATGCACTTAAGCTATAGTTTAAAAAATAAACATCAGAATTATTTCACGAAGATAACTCACATCTGAATATTTCCCTTGTTTGTCTATATGATCAAATCAATGACGCCTGTAGTGGGCAGAGGTGGGGAACGCAGCGGTTGGGCGGCAAGCCTTGGCCCTTTATGTGCTGTTGCGCTGGGGTTTACTTACTTGTCTACGTGAACATTGGTTAACAAATGATCAGGTAAACCCTCTAAAGCAATTATGTCACACTATTTTACACATAACACACATTTATTTGTAAACAGTACAGCAGTGGTACAGAATTACACTATGTAAGCTGCCGAAGTGTCCCTAGTGTGCAACTTGCTGTCTTGCCTGAGTATCTGTCGCAAACGCACCGTTAGGTTTGTCAACAGATCAGATAGTGCACGGCACCACGCTTTGATTTGCGCTACGATTCCTGGTCTCCTTCGGAACAGTTTCTGCTCTAAGAATCCCTACAAAAGGAATTCGCACAGATTAATGTCTAGGCTATAGGTCGATCACATTTTGCCGCCCACCTTCAGGGAAACAATACAACATGACACAAAGATCAAAGGTCTTTTCTAAGAAATCGACAATAACGTTTGCAGTGTGAGGGCGAGCTCCATCCTGCACGAATCAAAGCGTCTGTATGCCAAGAGTTAAGAGACTCTTTCATACGTGGTTTTATGTCGGCCTTTGTTGACACTTTTAATGGAACAAAAATAGACGGATGATTCCGTGTCTCGAAGTCACTGCCCTCGCATTCACGTAGTATGCACTAGGCTAGTTTGTATCGGAACAAGAGAAGATCTGAATGCTGAATTCTTTGAGCTACTGGCGAGTGTTGATATGCCGGGACTTCAGGTCAAGACCACTCGAACTGTCTCGGTGTTTTCAAGAGTACGGACGAGGGTTATGGTCGTTTTTTGTGTGCTAAAGTTAGCATAAAACCTCTTTGTGTCTTCACTACACTCTTTGTTTCCGCGAGAAACAATACCATTTTCACTTTCTGAAGCACAGTTCGCCGTCCTTTCTGCACCATTTCACATATTGGTGTGCTCGTGTAGAGATAGGCAGCCACCTTCTTGTAATGTCAACTATAGATTTTTTCACAAACCTAGCACTCATTCGCAGAGTTTGAACATTGATTTTACAATATTACCTATTTTAGATACTAATTAAAAGGTGCAACACAAAGTGCACCATCCTGTAACTTTAGTTTATCGAGTTCCATATTCGCAAACATTAGTACCTTTCCTGACAAATATAGAATGCCTGCTTAATAAACTAAAAAACGAAATAAATAAAATAAATAAATAAATAAATAAATAAATAAATAAATAAATAAATAAATAAATAAATAAATAAATAAATAAATAAATAAATAAATAAATAAATAAATAAATAAATAAATAAATAAATAAATAAATAAATAAATAAATAAATAAATAAATAAATAAATAAATAAATAAATAAATAAATAAATAAATAAATAAATAAATAAATAAATAAATAAATAAATAAATAAATAAATAAATAAATAAATAAATAAATAAATAAATAAATAAATAAATAAATAAATAAATAAATAAATAAATAAATAAATAAATAAATAAATAAATAAATAAATAAATAAATAAATAAATAAATAAATAAATAAATAAATAAATAAATAAATAAATAAATAAATAAATAAATAAATAAATAAATAAATAAATAAATAAATAAATAAATAAATAAATAAATAAATAAATAAATAAATAAATAAATAAATAAATAAATAAATAAATAAATAAATAAATAAATAAATAAATAAATAAATAAATAAATAAATAAATAAATAAATAAATAAATAAACAAACGAACGAACGAACGAACGAACGAACCAACCAACCAACAAACAAACAAACAAAACAAACAAAGACATGAATGAATGAATGAATGAATGAATGAATGAATGAATGAATGAATGAATGAATGAATGAATGAATGAATGAATGAATGAATGAATGAATGCATGAATGAATGAATGAATAAATAAATAAGTAAACAAATAATACATAAATTTGAGTAACTAAATTAATTGTTACAATTATAATATTGCAGATAATATTTTGAATACTCTGGAAAATGATAGCTAAGAAACCACATTTAATGAACCTACCAGGGAAACAAAGCCCTGAAGAACATGTCTAGACAATATCATCAGAAACTTAAGGGCCATTGTATGTGATAGTACATTCATGAGACACTGTAAATGGTTTCGTGCCAGTCTCAGTCTGCCATTCCCTGACTTCTGTGCCTATAGCATCAAAAAACACTTAGTAGCATCGCGAAATTACAAAAGTAAGAGCACAGAGAAATTGCAGAAACCAAAATAATTTTTAAGAAGGCTAAGAAAGGAAAAATGGAGGTTAACATATGAAAATCTGATGTGTTGCACTAACATAGCTTTCTTTGCTCTTGTACAACCTGTTCTTACAAACTATTATTCCGCTAGCTTCTCCATCTTGGCGGAGATAAACATTTGCAGAAATTATCTTACTGCTGATTTTCTTATAGGTGCAAGGGGAATAGGGAATACAGTAGAATGCTTCGAGCGATTGTCAAATATTTGAAAGCTTTCAAATTCCGCTCTCTTTCCAGGGGTAAACATAAAAATTGAATAATGACCTTCCATTTGAGAAACGTATGAGTACTGCAAAACTCACACAAATAACAAGGAATATCTACGAAATGATTTACTCCATAAAAATGCATATAGACATATCTTGTGTGTTTTAACGACATCCACATTTTTTATAAGATTTGGTCTATCTCTTACGGTTTACCAGTTATTCATCTGGAGTTAACAAGGCTACATGGGCTATAGCCACAAAATTCAAAATATGCGTTTAATTTCCTATAAAATATTTTAAACATATGGTATTTTAATCAAAATCGTTGGGGCCATTTTTGAGTAAATAAACATTTTCGAATAATTTTCCGCGTAAAGGGTAATTTAGGTTGAAGTAATTTTCTTCAAAATCGTTGTGACGCATCCTTGAAATATATTAAACTTAAATACCAACTTTGGTTTTCAACCGAATTTTCGTTTCCGAGTTACACTGTTCACAGAGAGACAGCCAGGCAGACAGACAGACAGGCAGGCAGAGAGACAGACAGACACACACAGACCTTTTTTTTTAATTTTTTTTTTTTTTAATTTTAATTTTATTCAGGGTGAAATCCTGTGAAATCGCGACATCGAAATTATTTTGGGTCGAATACTTATACTTCCCCTGCTTACATGTAGTAGAGCAAGCAAAAATCGGTTGATGAAAACTATAACAAATTCCCTATTAAAACTTAGACTTTGTTATAATGCAGCATTCGTATTAATCACAAAGCTAAAATTAGTAATAAGGTGTCATTAAACTGGATCATATAGGGCATACAAATAGTTACAGAAATGCAATACTGCCACCGCTCCTGCGGAACTAATTATTACCTGCCGCGAAGGGTTTAGCGGTACTGACCCGGTACTGGCCGGTCCTCTTGACTGAACAGCAGCTCCCGTAACAAGCTCATGTGCTATCTGCCCGTAGTTTGGGTAATAGTGCTCCGGAATATTCCTTTCGGCAGGCTCCAGAAACACCCTGTTTAAGAACGTTCCACCCTATATAAGTCAGTCAGTCAGTCAGTCAGTCAATCTGCCAGTCAGTCGATCTATCAGTAAGTGAGTCAGTCAGCCAGTCAGTCAATTGAGTTGAGTGAGTGTCAGTCGAGTCGAAAGAGCACAGTTTAATAGTTAGTCTTTCAGTGGTCGGTTCACAGTGAGAGTACAGTAAGTTCGCTGAACAGCACCGAGTGCGGTTCAGTGTAAGTTGTGATTCAGCAGTGACTGTTCAGTAGTGTTTGTTTTAATTGTGTGCAATAGTGTCTTAAGTGTAACGTTAGCGCTACGCTACGAGCCAAATAAAATGTGGTTGCTGATTAGCAATAACTGGTATTCTCATTTAAGCAACAACGTTAAACTGCTTTTCCAGAATCAAATATTGCATAATGAATGAAAATGTAAACAAAAATAAAATGAGCAAAACATTACAATAAATATCGTTATAAATCAGGTAGATTATAAAACTAAAACTAGATGGGTAATAATAAGATATTAAATTATAATTCATCAGTAAATGAAAAAATAAACATAAAGGTAATCAAACGAGCAAAGAAGAAGAAAAAAGGACAATAAATAACGTTACTAATAAGGCTAGAACTAGTTGGGTAATAATAACAAACAGGCAAGGCAGGTGATAAACCAGAATTAGATGGGTTATAATTAGAAATAGAATTATAATCCAACAGTGAATGAAAAGCTAAACAGAAACTAAATCAAAGAAAGAAAAAAATGCAATAGACAACGTTGTTAATAAGGCAGGTAATAAAACTAAAACTACACGGGTAATAATAAGAAAATAGTTTGTCACTTACCAGCATCTAAATAAAGAACTAAACAAACTGAAGACAAACAGAGCATTCTGTAGGCCTCGGGTTTGATCACCGTGCAACGCATACTCTGACCATGGGTTTTTCGTGGTTTTCCCTGGACGGTAGGCGAATAATGGGACGGTTTCCTTTCTATCACGATTTACTTTCCATCATTTCCCTTTCGTTGCGTTTCGTGTTAGTTTTCAGGTGTACTTCTAGGTGGTAGCGCATGGACACATGTCGTGAATGTTTGCTCAAATAAAAGAGTATTCCACGCGGCAATTAGAGGGGTGCTTGGTCGACGATCGTTCTTCATCTCTGTGGCCTGTCTGCCTGCGGCCTATAGCCCCATTCACTTCATCCCTTTCTCCTGGGAGGTGGTAGCCACAGTTGAACCAAAAGTATAAATCACAGTGTGGGAGATGTTCCCCGTTGTATAACGTAGGTATATCTAAAGTGCATAATATGCCTATACGTTTTCCTCTCTACTCACATCTTAACATTTCTAAAACAACTCTCGTTCTTATATACTCTTGAGTTGATGTTTTCATTACCATACTTAACTGCAACACATTATCTACTACTTCACACCGCACATTCCAGGCTCTCTACATATAAATCCATAGATATGTCACTCCTTTTCCTAGCCGATAGGAACCTTTTCCATTAAGCTGGAATCCATCTTTGCCC
Organism: Tenodera sinensis; assembly: GCA_030765045.1. Lineage (NCBI taxonomy): Eukaryota > Metazoa > Arthropoda > Insecta > Mantodea > Mantidae > Tenodera > Tenodera sinensis. The sequence continues at coordinate 114,704,671 of CM060964.1, forward strand.
AAAGAGCTATTCTGCATTTACCTATAAATGCACAAATGTAATGAAATTTACAAGTCTATCGTACGCTGTCATTTATACTGTTAATGTTTTCCTAAGAGCCATCTGTCCCTTTTAATTACACTGTTTACCACAATACATGTTATGGAGGGTTAATTTTTTGTGGTCCTTATCAGATTATACATTCCAGTCCTGGCTTCTTCAGGGATTGAAGATATTTTAATACTGTTTTTTGCTTCATGCAGCACCACAGTATTTACTTCGGCAAATGCTCTGCACTTAAGCCATTGAACCTTTTCACTTCACTCATGCTTTTATGGTTATATTTCTTATCACTGAATCACTCACGACCAATTACCTACGCATTTCTCCGCACATAGACTTTTTTTTCCAATAAAACTTAGGTTAGATTTTACTTCACCCACTTGATGTCCATCGGAGATTTCTTACTCCTGTTTTGCTTTTAACTTCTGCTTCCTTTAAAATGTCCATAAAGGGGACCATTGTGTCATAATCCAAGGTATTCATCATAATGTCTGCGGTTGTTTAAACGAATTTCCACAAAAACAGCAACTATTGAATGATTTTAGGCGTTCACTTTCGTTTTCGGCATTCTGCAAAACTTGCCGGCAAATGGCAGACCGCACCAGTCAAATAATATTTTTAACTGAAACAGTGGAAGTAAGTATCCTGTGCTGTCATTAAAACTAGTTGCCAGCCTAATTATATAGAAGGCACTCAGGCTAAGCAAATTCATCCGCTATACGTTTCAGTATATATAGAGCATGTTGAGGGTGTAAGTACAGATAATTTGATAATTGCTACCTTAATGTGTATCCACTTCGATGTGTTGTGTTTCTGTTAGTCGAATAGTTTTCCCATAAACTAATCACATAGTTAAGGATACCCATCTGTGAAATTTTGAAAATCTACAGTTTTCATTGGATTGATTTGAAATTTTAACACAACAATCACTGTATAGTGAGGAGTAACTGTGCTAAATTTCATAGATTCGGGCAGATTAGTTGCAAACATATTTGTATTTTATTATATTTTTTTAATATTTGTATAAATGGTTCCCCATGATGCAATTTTTATTTGAAAAACTTTATAATTTCCAGTTATGTCCTGTAATAGAATGCTAGCAAATTGATGAGATAATTTCTTAATCTTGTTATTAGTTTGGATAAAAATACATTTTAAAGTTTGAATTCATTATTTTTTTCATTTAAATTTTGAAATGTAAACTTTAATATTTAATTACTCAGCAGTTATTCACTTTATGAGAAAATTATCTCATCATTTCTTTTTAATGTTATTTCTAAGCAGGTACACCAAATTTCATGCATAAGTACTGAAAATTGCATCATGTGGAGAATTTTAAAGAGCAAACAGTGCTAAAAATAAAAACGTGGACAAACTAAGTTTGAAGTCAAAGCAAGAATAATGGAACTGTATGGATTTAAATGGACACGACCACTTACAGGCAATCAGTTAGACGGCCATGTGACATAGATAAAAAGGCCGTAAGGCTGTAAAAAGCATATCAAAATAAAGCAGACGATTTATACTATTTGATAAAACAAAAATACATTTTTGGCAATTTTGGGAATTTTTAGCCTTTTTTTCACAGATAGGTATCCTTAACTATCTGATGCTTCTTACATGGTTGTAACTGCGCCCCGAAATGAACATAATCTGTCAGTATAGACTATCCGTTTTGCTTCAGACCTCAATGCGTGACCTGTTGGTCTAGGTAGTCTGAGGTCATTGGTCTTGCAGACAGCATTCGAACTCAGTTTCAATTTAACATTCGTTACTGCCCACTCTGCGTCATGCCTGCTTCTCCACGCTCTCGTGGAAAATAAACACGTATCGTTTGTGTATGACACGCATGCTTGGAGGAACTAATCAACCTGAAAATATTCTACTCTTGATAAATCAAATTATAACTGCATAAACGCAGCAAACATGCATGTAATATTCACTACACTGTCCTCACTTACCTATACAAAAAACTGCTCTTATACCCCTAAGAGCCTGTATACTGTATAAACATATTGCCATGAAGGTTGCAAATAAAGCAAATAATTACCAACATTTCCCAGGAAAAGTAATGATGCTGCAGGAAATTTCCTATCAGCATAGGCATAATAGACTATGAAAATTCCAATACAGCTGTAGATATCCTGAATTGTTTTCAAATTTTCCCCTCGTCTCATTCCTCGAAATTATTCCGTTCTAGGTCTTACTGCCGTTATACAAATAATGAGTCAACATATTGTTATGTGAATCTCTATCGGCAGTGACTGTACTTTATCAATGGGAATAATTATTGGTTAGCGATTAACGAAGGCAGTAATACGAAACTCTGAACTTAACTCCTGATTAACGGGTAGCCCTAACCATAATCAGCATTGTAATTAGGGCTAGGGTTTTTATGACCTAAAAATGACCATAATTCGTAAAATAATAATTGCATTATGAGCTACTATTTACAAAAATATGGCCAAACAATATTATAATCAGGTAAAATTTCAGTTGAACAAGAAACTAATAAATGAGTTGATGAAAATAAACTATTGAAGAATAAAATGAACATCAGAGACAAGCCAAATTACACAAATTGATGTTTATTTTTCACATGCTTCTTTTTACTTCAGTTTATGAACCCTTAGTTCTAACATACAATGAATACCTGTGAAAATGTTCACATAAAAGGTGCCATCTAAGCCTCGTACTTCGAAAAACTTCTTTCTACTGCAGCTGACCTAAGGGGAGCATAATTATTTAAAATGGACAATATAAATGATTGACAGAACAATTTTCAAGCAACAAAATCATTGAAATGCAACACAAAGCTTGATAACTTTCATTTTGTCTAACACTAAGACCGCACACATTACAATACAAAGATTTACAATCAGTTGAAAACTCTCTTTTCTCATACTGAGACACGTAATGTAATTTTACTGGAATATTTTGCTTCACTTTAGGCAACTTTTTCTGAAGCACTACACACACTTCCATTTCAACCCGATTCAGTAATACAATGAGACAATTGTGTGCACTCAGGTGCCCAGGTTATAAAGGGCAGACTTAAAGAGTTACCTGTGTTTGGTGTTTAGGCTGTACAACGCAGAGGGCGCCTCGCATACTAAGGCCTACATATATTCATAGTTACCACCCCCAAGAGAAAGGGAAGAAGAAAAAAACCACAGCAGGCTACAGGCCGCTGGCAGTTGGGTCAAGTAAATCCCTAACAGTTCCATACTCGAAGACTCATCCCACTGCTGGACCTACTAGACAGAGCGAAGAACGACCCGTCGACCAAGCAGACTCTAGTGTCGAAGGGGAGCGCTGTTTCCTAAGCAAGCATAAGCGCCATCTTCCCAACACCGCCAGGCGCCGCGAAAACTCCGGGTTCGAATCCAGGGACCCGCATGTAGAATTCGTGGTGGACGAAGCGGCGTCAGGGCGGGTTTTCTCCGGGTGCTCCGGTTTCCCCCGCCATCTCATTCCACCGGTGCTCCATCTGCATGTACCATCAGTGTCACCGCCTGCGGTGCCGTAGTAGTAAAAGCGGGCGTTAAACACTACAACACACGCCGCGAAAACTGAAGCACACTAAAAGACGAGGATATGGAATGAAATAGTGAGTGAGTGAGTGAGTGAGTGAGTGTGTGGGGTTTAACGGCCCGCCAACAACGAGGTCATTTGGGCCCACAGTTAAACAATCTAAAACGCACTCACGTAGTTAAAATGAAAATTAAATGACATGGCTAAAATTCTAAACTAACGAGGTAAAATGGAATGAAAGAGAAAGCATGGAAAGGAAATCGTGCTGAATGAGAAACCACACCAGCATTCGCCTTCCGTCCAGGAAAATCCCCCAAAAAACTCAAAGTCAAGATGGGCAGTCAACGGGAAGGGACCACGAAACCTCCCATTTGGCAGCTATAGTTCATATTGTGAATTAAAACATAATAAGGGGAAGAAGGCAGATTGCTACCATTTTCTAGGAAACAAAATGCGATGTGTAATTCTGAGAAATCTAAACTCAAACGAACACGAAAGGAAGAAATTGTATAAGGAAAACTTCTTTACTTCATGAAGAACTAAATGACTGAGGAAAATCAGCAAGGAGGGGAAGAAAGAAAGTTAGATATTAGTAGGTGGTAGAATTAAGTAATAAATAGAGTCCAATACTTTGGCACCGCAAGCTTTGAGCCTATGGCCCCCAAGAAATCCAGTAACTTAGTGTAGCGTTTTATAAATTAAGTTAATAGGATTATTACTGTGGGCAACCTAATTTAAAACCTAACTAATGGCCTAAGATGCATTCTTCTTCAAAATTGGAAATAAATATAATTGTGTAAGGTGTAAATATAAATACTTTCTGATAGATGACGAATATGACCATTTGCTTAATAAAATATGCTGCATTACAAAGAAATTGTTATGTACACATAAACATGACTTAACAAATGACTGTAATTTGATTAATTTTATAACAAACATATATGAATATTTATTTAAAGAATATATGAGGCTTACCGAGACATATCATGAAAATCCTAGTAACACAAGTCTCAGTTCTACATTTGAAATCCAATATTAAAAGTGTTTACTACCTCCACCAACAATCTATTATAATTATGATTATTATGATTACGATTGCGATTGCGACTGCAACTACTATTAGTATTAGTATTATTAGTAATAGTGTTATTAGTGTTCTTCTTCTTCTTCTTCTTCTTCTTCTTCTTCTTCTTCTTCTTCTTCTTCTTCTTCTTATTATTATTATTATTATTATTATTATTATTATTATTATTATTATTATTATTATTATTATTATTATTATTATTATTATTATTATTATTATTATTATTATTATTATTATTATTATTATTATTATTATTATTATTATTATTATTATTATTATTATTATTATTATTATTATTATTATTATTATTATTATTATTATTATTATTATTATTATTATTATTATTATTATTATTGGTGGTGGTGGTGGTGGTACTAGTAATTTGTGATCAAGTAAATCCACTTACATGATGCATTTCCTTTTATGAAGACTTAAATGTTTTCTCTCCATAACAGGATCGAAGACTAAACCTTGAACAAAGAAAGTTAAAGAACTGTTTCATGAATGAAGAACGTCATACACATAAGAATATTTCAAGGATTTTAATGTGCAGGTTTTCCTGCCATATCAATAACGATGTAACTGTCTAAGAATTCGGTGACCTCATTCAACATATCTCCGTGATTTGCCTCTTGGAGACAAGGTCGTTATCAACCATGAATCAGCAACACCAGTTGTCAATACACTTACTCGCCTTGACCTGCCCTAATAGCCGTCATATTTGTTTCAGTTCATTTGCCTCATGTTCGGTGAAATGCCTGATCACTAGGTTTCGGATTTTTACGATATGTTATATTTTTATCCCGGCTTAGTTTTTCAAGCCCAAGTTAATTTAAGCATGTTTCCAACATTTGAGAACACAATGAATCAGCATTTATTGACCATATAAATGCATAGTTGAACATAAATTTGTCTTCCCTCACATTTTGCCAAAGTATACAAATAAAAGCATACCTGTAGTCATATTTTATGTAGTATTTAATGCTTCGGATGCTTTTGAAAACATCATTTCATAACCTTTTTCTTCAGCCCCATTGTAATATACAGGGGGAGTTGGCTTGATGCTGCAAACTACTATTGCATAAAATAGACTGAAATTGAGAACATTTTCAGGAAATTTGATGAAAGTGGTTCATTTTCTACTAAAAAAGTAAAATAATTGTTTTCATTCACGATGTCAAGAAACTTAAGCTATATAAAAACAAATTTCTCTGTAATATTAAAGACCGCCTTGAAACTGTGGGCATGCAATTGTGTGGTGCATTAAGCATTGTGAAGGAAACTGAAAGTGAGTTATGGAGTGCACAGGGCGAAGTAGCTCACAAGGTTAAGGGAAACTTGGGTCGTGTGCTTGATAGAAATTCTGCATATACAACATGTGCAAAATGTGTGACATTCTTTGTGGAAAAGAAGCAGAAGTCGATGAAAATGAACCAGAACTTTTTGCTAATGGTTTTCTGCATTTCAAGTTTGTCCCCAATACTTCATATGATGTAATTTCATCTGTAACTATTAAAAGTAAATTCATTTTACTTTCTCTACTACTAAGTAGAGGAAGTATTATATTCCACCCAAAAATTCGTAGTCGAGATTTCACCGCAAATATGTGCTTTGAGGCTCCCTGAATCCAAAAAAGAGCATTTTTAGAAAAAGGTCCGTGTGTGTATCTGTCTGTCAGTCTGTGGACAGCATAACTCAAAAACGAAAAGTCGGTTTAAAACCAAAGTTCGTATTTAAGTTTAATGTCTTTCAAGGATGTGACACTAAGATTTTGAAGAAAATAGCTACACCATAAATTACCGTTTTCATGGAAATTTTTTCGAACCTTTTATTTTTCTTGATAATGGCTCTAACGAATTTGATTAAAATGTCATGTGTTTGAGATATTTTGATCACAAACGAAATATATATTTCGAATTTTCTGGCTATAGCCTATGTGGTCCTGTTTACTCTAGATAACTTTTGAATAACTCGTAAACCATAAGAGATAGACAAAATCTTACTATACAGAAATGTAGATCTCGCTAAAACACAAAATTTATGTCAAAATAATTTTTTTGTAGAGTAAACCGTTTCGGAGATATTCCTTGTTATTTGTGTAAGTTTTAGAGAACCTATATTTCTGTCAAATGGAACATAGCTATTTATTTTTTTATATGTTAGGTGTGCAAAGAGAACGGAATTTGAAAGCTTTAAAAGGTTTGATATCGCTCAAAGTCTACTGTGTTCCCGTATTCCCGTTGCACGTGCAAGAAGACGAGCAATAAAATAATTTCTGCAAATGTTTATCTCAACTAACACAAAGAAGATAGAATAAGAGTTTGTAAGAGTGGTTAGTATAAGAGTAGAGAAAATCACGTGAGTATAGCACATCAGATTTTTTCGTTTTATGTTTTAAACCTTAGGGCATATTTTTAGGATTTTAAATCATGTTCTGACAGTTTTACAGCATAAATGCATGCATACTTCAAGACAGACTTTTTAGGTCCTAAAGGTCAAGCCCCGCTGATCACTGTACTTCACAAACATCTGCGATGAATAAAATGGTTGTTGATTTTGTGCTATGTTCTGTATTTTGTAGAATATAGAATAGTACGTTTTCTTGTGTGGTTTGTTTCTGTTTGCTGATTGTTGCCTCCTTCAGGGCTATCAACTCACAGGCCTAATCTACCGAGTTTTTCTTAATCGAATGTAGAAAGCAAATGTAAAGAAAACAATAATAAATAAACTATACATGCAGTAGAATATATTTTCTTTTGCAAATATTCTTAGCTAATTACTGCAATACGTGGCGCCATTGCTTTCAAATAATTATAAAGTACTCGTAGCTGTTTCGTCTTACATTCTCCTGTCAGAAGCACACAAGAAAATCGCTTATCCGGAATAGGTGAGACCGGAAATAATCTGGATTGTCGAATATCTGGATAATCCGAAACAAAGTATTCAATTAATACAAACTTTCAGGTACCAAAATGACATTTGGATCACTGCAAAAGCAGAAGCGAAAGCCGTCCAGATGAGGCTTATACGATCGCTGTCAGGACTGTCAACAAAACTAATGAAACATAATCTCTCACGCTTTGCTTTTGTTTTCCTGTGACATTCACCATGGTAACGGTATTTACTCCCAATTTAGCTTCAAGAGTGTGGTCGATGGCGGCCTCACTGCGGAGCCAGTACTTCCACTCTATACATTTGTACCTGTCTTCAACCAAAAAATCTATGTGTTGCACTCACATGACTTTCCCTACTCTTGTACCAACCATTCTTACAAGCTCTTATTTTTCTATCTCCTTCGTGTTAGTTTGCAGAAATTACATCATTGCTCGTTTTCTTGCACATGCAACGGGAATATGGGAATACAGAAGTCTGAGCGATAGTCAAATCTTTTAAACCTTTAAAATTCCGTTCTCTTTGCACGTTTAACATATAAAAATGAATTGCGATGTTCCGTTTGACAGAAGTATACGTTTCCCAAAACTTACACAAATAACGAGGTATATCTCCAAAATGGTTCACTCTATAAACATTTATTTAGGCATAAATTGTGTTTTAGTAAGATCTACATGTTGTACAGTAAGATTTGGTCTATATCTTGACTATGCAAAAGTCATCCAGAGTAAATAGGATTACATGGGCTATAACCAGAAAATTCAAGATATACATTTAGTTTGTCATAAAAATATCTCAAACATATGGCATTTTAATCAAAATCGTTAGAGCCATTTTCAAGAAAATTAAAATTTTTGAAAAATTTTCCATGTTAAGGGTAGTAAAGGGTAGCTTAGGGTGGAAGAATTTTTTTCAAAAGTCTTCGTGCCGCATCCTTGAAAGACATTAAACTTAAATACCAGCTTTGTTTTTTAACGGACTTTTCATTTTTGTTATGCTGTCCACAGACAGACAGAATGACTGACTGACTGACTGACTGATTGACTGACTGACAGACAGACACACCGGGACCTTTTTCTAAAACTTTTTTTTTTTTTTTTTTTTTTTTTTTTTTTTTTTTTTTTAATTCATGGTGCCTCAAATCATATTTCCGGTGAAATCTCGACATGGAATTTTTGGGTGGAATACAATACTTCCTCTACTTTACTAAACGCAGTAGAGAAAATAAAAAGATATACCCCACATTTTGCATCTAATAGTGGAAGTATATTATATTTTTACTCAAATTTATACATCATAGTATATTCCAACTAATGTTGGTTAGAGTATTTAAAAAAATCACATCATTCAAAGTTTGCGTAATACGTAAGCAATTATACATACGAATAAAAAATAATAACAATAATTCCTAGCACAACAGCCCATCGTGGGCCAAGGCTTACCGCTCGGCTGCTGCGATCTTCACCTCTGCCCACTACAGGCGCCATGAGGGGTGCGCAGAATTGGAGGGTGGGGCCTGGTCAGCACACCGAGCCCTCCCGGCCGGTTATGCGACCTTCGCACCAGGGGTCGCTACTTCTTTATCAAGTAGCTCCTGAATTGGCCCCTACGGGACCTAACGAGGCTGAGTGCAACCCGTGCCAGACCTCCCAGAGGAGGAAAAATCCCCATACCGGTACCTAAGATCGAACCCGAGGCCTCCGCGCCAGAGGTGGGCGCGCTACCATTGCGTTATGGAGACAGCCATAAATAGGAATAGTATGGGCTTAAAATGCTCTATGTCCATCCATAAAATTCAGTTATACATTAAATTATTTGGAATTAAGTTCAGTCCTGGCTATAACCCTTGAAATTCTATTTTGCAACAGAATGAACCGCAGAAGCTAGAGAGAATTTCTTTCCTGTAGCACAAAGTCATAGCATTCCTCACAAGAAATTGCTCGAAATTAAATTTCACCAGCAACATTCCTTTCACTGACTACCCACAAACGGTTCCTCTCTTTTGTCCACTGGGAACTGAAGAAAGCAACGCGCTCAGTTGAGGCATTGCTATCTGGAATAGCAAAGAATTACTTACAGATGTTCAAAAGTTCAGAAAATACCTCAGAACTCCGGCATATAGAATGCATGAATCATTGAAAGTTATTATCATCATCGGCATAAAATGTAAGCGACCTTCTTCTTGCTATAGGGTCAAGTAAATGGTGGTGATCCCATGTTTGGTCACATAGAGTACAGAAACACTGATTCGAGGCGAGGTGAAACCTTTTCTGAAGTCAGTGTTTGTTTACTGTTGTAATTTTATCGATGTTCACCAGCGTCGACGAACTTTTAACATAGTGCTTGACGTAACAGAAGTGGACCAATAATTTGGAATCATCTATCTTTAAAGCCCTTAGAGCCCCTTCCTACCTTCCCATTGAAGGGAAGGAAGTAAATCCTCAACACTGTGGTATTTCATAGCCTGAACTTCAAGCCATTTAAAGCACCTGAATTCTTCCATGGGAGTCATCCATTTTTCCAAGAATTCCTTGCAGGTTTCATAGAAGCAAGAAATATTTTCCATATACACCTCACAGTGTTTTTCCAAACCATCCTCCGAAAGTGTATTCAAAGCCTATCTGACTAAAACGAATGTACTGACTTTCGTTCTGTTTTAATAGTGTGAACAGATTCTAAAATTTCATGAACTTGAATTGAATTGCTTTCTTTTTCGACCGATAGGAGTTCATTGTTCAATATATGCATAGTTGGGTCGTCTCAGCGCTGTGGTAGCGCTACTGCTTTGCCAGCGGGGGACCCCGGTTCGGTTCCTGGTACCGGCGTAAAGATTTTCGCCCCCTCGCAGACCTGTTCCGAGGCACACTCAGCCTCATTCGGTCCCTGAGGAGCCAACTGAGGAATTATGTGCTTTATTGAAAAGTACCAGCCCCTGTTCGAGCAGACGGCATAACTGGCCGGGAGGCATCGGGCCGCTCACCACTTACCACCCTCCATACTGCAACCCACTGACGGCTGCGGTGGTCAAAGGCGAGGGACCCAGTGATCGGGCGGTAGGCGTTACGTTACGGTTGTATGCATAGTTGACAAAAGAAGCTGAACATGTAACTCAAAGAAGTCATTCCCCAGGAAAATCCTTATTATCGAAACAAAGGGAGCAGCATTTTAGTGTTGGGCATATTTGTAGGATCCTTTCTACTGAATATAATGTTATCTACCTCATTTTGGAGTGATTTAGCGGCTGATTGTAATTTTCAACCATAAAAATCACAAAATCTTAAGGTCGCTGTACGCGTACTTTATTAAAAGCAATCTGATGTGTTGCACTCACATGACTTTCTCTACTCTTGTACTAACCATTCTTACAAAATCTTATTCCTATATCTTCTTCGTGTTAGTTAAGGTAAACATTTGTGTAAATTATCTTATTGTTTATTTTCTTGTAGGTGCAAAGGGAATATTAGAATACAGTAGGCTTTGTGCGATAGTCAAATCTTTTAAAGCTTTGAGATTCCGTTCTCTTTGCACACTTAACATTTAAAAGTGAACATGTTCTATTTCACGAAAGTTTTAAGTTTTTCAATGCTCACACACATATCAAGGAATATCTTCGAAATGGTTCGCCCTACAAGAAAATTTATTCAGACATACTTGGTGCATATTAGCAAGGTCTATATTTTTTGTATCGTATGATTTGGTCTATCTCTAACGGTTTACTAGTTATACAAAAGTCGTCCAGAGTAAATACGACTATAGGGGCTATAGTCAGATAATTCAAGATATACATTTCATTTTTCATAAAAATATCTCGAACTTATGACATTTTAATCAAAATCGTTAGTCATTTTCAAGAAAATAAAAATTTTCGAAAAATGTTCCCTGTAAAGGGTAGTTTAGGGCGGTGCTGTTTTCTGACATGAGGCTGTCGTTTTAAGCACACTTAAAAACTATCGATCTGGACCGGATTTGAACCCACGACCTTAGGATCAATAGGCCAGTGTGTAACCAACTGAGCAATCCAGACCGTTATGGGTAAGTAGGTAGGTGGTGAGTGAGTCGGTGGGTGGCGAGTGGGTGAGTGAATGAGTGGGTGAGTGAGTGAGTGAGTGAGTGAGTGAGTGAGTGAGTGAGTGAGTGAGTGAGTGAGTGAGTAGGTCGGTAGTGAGTGGGTGGGTGGTCATTGAGTACGTGGGTAAGTGAGTAGGTGGCGAGTGAGTGGGTGAGTAGGTGGGTGGTGAGAGAGTCGGTGGGTGGCGAGTGGGTGAGTGAATGAGTGGGTAAATGAGTGGGTGAGTGGGTGAGTGAGTGAGTGAGTGAGTGAGTGAGTGAGTGAGTGAGTGAGTGAGTGAGTGAGTGAGTGAGTGAGTGAGTGAGTGAGTAGGTCGGTAGTGAGTGGGTGGGTGGTCATTGAGTACGTGGGTATGTGAGTAGGTGGCGAGTGAGTGGGTGAGTAGGTGGGTGGTGAGTGGGTAGGTGGTTGTTGAGTGTGTAGGTAGGTAGGTATGAATGAATGAATGAATGAGTGAATGGGTTTTACGGGGCCTTCGGCGACTAGGTCATTTGGGCCCACCCACGCTTAGGAGACGACCAATAACTAGAATAAATTAAAGCAAAAATGTAGTCCATTTTTATATCATAAATAAGTGTGGTGACTTTGCAAATGTGATTCCTATGGCCAAAATGCTCGTAAAGGCTCGTGCTCTTTTATTTTCATTTTCACGATCCTTGAACCACTGCTTAATGTCATTTGAAAGTGCAATAAAATACGAAATGTATACTAAGGGCTGTATACATGCAAAATGCGCTGCCATTCATGGGCTCTTCTTCAAATAAAAACGTATAAAGCAAATGAAAGTGTGTCTATGAAATATGTGCTTAAAAGAAACAGTCGCATGGAAGAAGCTGCAAAAGTATTTAAGTAAGGGAAAGCGTGTTACTTTCTTAAAGATTTACATAGGGGACGAACTATTAGGGTAAGGTTGGTTAAACCGTACCAATTTATTCAAACATCAGCTTAACTTTATAAGCACACAAAATCGTGCCCTGAAATACTGCTGATTGAAATGTTCAGTTTTTAAGCATTCTGTGAATTTCCAACTCAAAATTTTAAATCGGCAAGAAATAGTGTTTAAAGATTGAAACAATTTTGTCTGCAATAAGTGCCATTTAGGAAACTGTTGCCGAAATCGCATTTGTAGTTGCCAAAACCGCACCTCACTAATTGGCATTGAATTCAGCTGACTTAACACTTAATTGCACTCTTAAGTCTTCTAATATTCAACATAATACACATGAAACACAATAAAAGGGACAAATAATACAAAAAATGACTAAAGCCAAAATGCCTCACGATTTTCGAAACTGTCGGTGATATTTCTCGTGATTTTTTTTTTAGTTTTTGTTTTAAGCCTCTTTTTTTCTCCTCTAGTGGTAGTTTATAAGGTGTTGCTATTATAGGTTGCGCGTTCGTTCTTGACGAATGACCTTGAGCAGAAATCCAATGAGTGAGCCTACCCTTAATAAACAGGTCAGCAAATGTTTGTGCTACGATAACAGACACCTCTGTTTTCCTCTGTCACGTCTGTGCATACAGTCGACTGCAGAAGTTTTGTGCGGTACGGATGTATGTATGCATGCAACGAAAATAGCAATTCAGACGAGGGAGAGATGTCGGGAATAGAATAAATGCAAGAAAGTTAAGTGGAAACAGTTATAGAGGTATAGTGTACAATACGCGTGGCTGATATTACTACAAGTGTCATAAATTGATTTGTAGTGTTGTACTACTTCAGCTCAGAAGCATGCGCGTCATCTCACTGCAGACTGTACCTCCTCTCTCTCGTTCCCGCAAAAGCTGAGTAGAGACTCGCATTCAACCTTTCATATAAAATTTTCATTCGTCAAGAAGTAACGCGCGACCTATAACACCTCTGCTGTTTGTGTACCTTTGAGACATGTGTCGTTTACGACACGCAGGATCCCAAGAGGATAAATTGCAATAAAATGAATTATAATAGTATCAACTGTCGTGACATGGCGCAGTGGCGGTTCGATGTGAGCAAACTGTAATAGTGCGATTTCGGCAAAGGGGCCATTTCATGGTTCTCTTCTCGCTACTCCTAACCACGTGTAAGTTAACGAATATTTTATCGTAAAACTTTAGGTAAAGCAAATATCTATCACTAAACATATAGTAGAAATATGATAAACAAGTTACCAATGGTCGGGATGCTTGGAAGATTGTTGTAAAATTGCAGAAATATGAACAAAAAGGTTCAGATGAGCACTACCGACTTCATCAAACTATTGCACAAGTTGAGCAGGTCTAGTACTTACAAAAAAATCTGATGTGTTGCACTCACATGACTTTCTCCACCCTTGTACTAACCATTCTTATTCTTCTATCTTCTTCGTGTTAGTTGAGATAAACATTTGTTCAAATTATCTTATTGCTTATATCGTTTTTTTGTTTTTGTTTTTTTGTTTTTTTGTTTTTTTGTTTTTTTAAATTATCGTCCTCCAACATTGTGTCATATCGGACGAATGAATGAAATGAAATGGGTGAAATGATGCTCAAATGAGCCCGAGGTCCATGGAGCTTTAAGTTACCCGACATTCGTCTTCTCAGGGTAGGGAAAACCTCGGAAAAAAACCTTACCCGGATAACTTACCCTAGGCGAGATTCGAACTCGCGACCTCTTGCTTATATCGTTTTAGGCACAAGGGGAATATGGGAATACAGTAGGCTTTGAGCAATAGTCAACTCTTTTAAAGCTTTGAGATCCCGTTCTCTTTGCACGCTTAAGATACAAAAATGAACAACGATGCTCCATTTCACGAAAGGTTCAAGTTTTCCGAAACTGACACAAATAGCAAGGAATATCTCCGAAATGGTTCACTCTACAAAAACATTTATTCAGACATAAGTTGTGTGTTTTAGCGAGATCTACATGTTTTGTAAAGTAAGATTTTTTTCTATCTCTTACGGTTTACGAGTTATTCAAAAGTCATCCAGAGTAAACAAGATTACATAGGCTATAGCCAGAAAATTCAATATATACATTTCATTTGTCATAAAAATATCTTAAATGTATGACATTTTAATCAAAATCGTTAAGAGTCATTTTCGAGAGAATAAAAGTTTTCGAAAAATTTTCCAGGTTAAAGGTAGTTTAGGGTAGTGCTATTTTCTTCAAAATCTTCGTGTCGCATCCTTGACAGACATTAAACTTAAATACAAACTCTGGTTTTTAACCGACTGTTTGATTTCGAGTTATGCTGTCCACAGACTGGCAGGCAGACTAACACACATGCTGACATAGACACACACGGACCTTTTTCTAAAAATGCGTTTTTTTATTCAGGGGGCCTCAAAACATATTTCCGGTGAAATTTCGACATCAAATTTTTGGGTGGAATACAATATTTCCTCTACTTACCAGTAGAGAAAGTAATAATGCTATATGACACATGCAGATGAAAATGTTGCGATTTAGGCGTGGTGCGATTCTATACAACGTCACGCTATTCACGAATATACTCTGTATGTGTCGCGTGGCATAGGTGCTATAAAAACACCTATTGTGATAGCGATGAACTGTTCTTAGCCCTATTCAGGGCAATTAAAGGAACAAACTAATATTTTAAACAAACGAGTGTATGTCAAAGATAATTACAAATTACCGAGGTTATGTGATATCTGAAGTCTCATTAGGGACATTTAACTATTCATAATTCATTGGTGCACACATCATACATTTACAAAATCAATTGCTCAGTTTAGAGCTTTGGAACCAAATATTAAGCAGAGAAGGCCTTCCTCCCGGTCCTTTCGTCTGCAACGTAAAGAACGCATTCGTTAAGATAACTTCTATCCTCGAGTAACTCATGTTGAACTCAAAACACTAAACACCTCTGATTGGCCAACTCATTGTCAACGCGATAATTCAGTGCCACTAACGTTATTTCAATCTAGGAGCTATTGTTGAAACTTTAACCTGACTTAAACTAACTAGAGTCAGTTGAAAATAGACCCTAACTTCAATCAATTCTTGATATTAAAGGGCTTAAATGATAACAGCCTTACCAAGCCGGATGGCGCAGGCGATAGCGTGTGTAACTCGCGTTCGGGAGGTCGTAGGTTCAGTCCTTTCGGTCAGCCTTCCTGACCCATGGGCTTCTTCCAGGGTTTACCCGGGCCACTAGACGAATGCAGGGAATGTTCCTTTCGTTCCCCTAAGTTTCTCTCCCTCCATTTCACCTCATTTCTCATTTCACTTCACCCTTCATCCGTTGGTTTTTCAGGGTTGCCACGTGTGGATGGGTGTCTCGGTGCTACATTGCAAGGAAAAAGTATGTCCCTAGTAACTTCCCCCGAAACGAGGTGGTCTCCGGATTTCCATTCCCTCCCCGAGAGAGGCTCTTGTACTAGCCGGCGTCGGGGAACTCCAATCCGGAACTGACGGGGCCCTAACCTCTGCCTTATCGTGACTCCTGGATCGGCTGCCCTATGTCTCTTAACACCTCGTGCCTCACTCCCGAGGGCTTCCTACAAGTGGCACAGGTACAAAAGGTCTACGGAGGTCGAAGTGCCGTAGTCCCCCTCCGAGCCTACTTCTGCTTCTAATCCTACGCCAGGTTTAAATCATTTGAGAGGAAATGGTCCTTAGGCTAGAAGTGAATTCACACATCTAGGAAAATAAATTCTTTCTCCTCACAAACCATGTAACTGTGTGCTCTTAAATGTACATCTGTTCTTGCAATTTGATAATTTAATGCACTTTCTTTCTAAAAAATTTCGATATGTATAATTTGTATGATATCAATTTGATATAAGCTACACAGTATTGTAGTTCTAAATTAAAATGTTCTTGTTCATTGTTGAGTTTAACGCCCGTTACTACTATACATCGTACAACAAGCGGTGGATATTGATGATCAAATCCCGGATTTCGATTAATTAAAAGGTGTTTGAAATATGATGTATACAATGACTCAATTTTTCAAATGACTTAATATTCAGATTTACTTCATTTTTCTAAAATTAGTCATAGAAAATTATAGATAAATTAATCTCTACATGGGTGTAACTGAAAAATTATGTATGTGTATTGTTTGAAGAACTTATGCACTTATCAACGTAGAAAGGGAAAGCTGATCTCATCACCTCATTTCTAGTTTGGGACATCAATTAATAAATATGACACCTGCTCCCCTGAAACCAACCACCTGTCTGACCACAAGCAATTCTTTCCAGAGTAACCATTTTATATAATGATGTACAATAAATGACATACAAAGTTACCCTTATTGCTTAGTTTATTATAGCTGACACAAAGTTTAATGGCGGCTAATACCTGACCAGCACTACTCTCTTTCGTTGTGCAAATAAATTTTCTGGGCGCAAATGATTAAATATCACCGGCTTTACAGTGTGATTTCACAGCATGTTTAACTATACAACACCACAAGGCGTGGCAAGCCTTTGATTGGACTTTGTGTTGACCAGCTCTTCCTGCCAACCGCCATTAAATTTTGTGTCAGCCGTAGTAAATTTCTGATGTTAGGAAAGTTACCTTTTGTAGAATAACAAATATAAAACTGTTTATATACTCAAGGTAAATGCAAGGAAACTACTAAATAAAGACCCAAAGGGCAACAAAAATGACACAAAAATAACGCAAAATAAAAGCATTACGATTAAAATGGAACATTAAATAAAATTACTACAAATAGCCTAATAAATATGCATTTTCATAATCTGGCACTCAAATAAAGATTACAAGTACACGTTAGTAGGGCCTATAATCCAACAATTCAAATTTACCAAATCATCAGAATGGATCCTACTGGTGATACGTGAAATGACAATCGGGGATGGAAATGTTGGCCTAAGATTGCGGTACCTCTCCGGCATTTGCCAGTTATGAAGACAGGAAAACCTGGACAAAACCCCAGTCAAGAAAGACGGCTCTGGACTTACCGATCGCGAGTCCGTGCCTTAACTACCTCGGCGATTACCCGTATCGGTGTAATATATTTTACATTAATTGCCAGAGATCCTTTTTATCTCGATTAGGTAGTATGGCTAACACATTATTTTGTTTCGACACCCCTGTGCTTGGTCATATAACAATGGACTAGACTCAAAATCTATCCTACTTAAAAATAGGTAATTCCTATCCATTTTATGTGAGATAAACGAACATAATGCTTAAAACGTTTACTTAGTTCAGATGCTCTGGAATTAATTTTACGATAAAGACAAATTTTGTAATATTAGTACAAATTTAGGTTCTGAACATTGGTAAACTATATTTTGTTGCCAAAGAGGCTATGTGGTTTACATATATATCCTTTGCTGTGCTTAGAGAAGCCTATCTCTATGTCCCTCTCAGTAATTTTCTTGTTTGTAGTCGAATTTTCAGAGGTAATTGTGAAATGAGTATAACAAGCACAAACCTTTATTTATCTTCATGTGTACAACATGTATGTCCTCCAACTCCTTTAGCTACCCGTGATAAAATTTTATTGCCACCTTTGCAGGTAACTGGGACTTGTGAAGAATTCAGTGACAGAGACGAATAAAATAAAGAAGCTTTGAAGTATTTGAGGATAAATCACCACGTCGCAGTGACTGCTAATATCAAAGAGGAAATCTTTTTTCGACTTCCGAAAATTCGCGAACTACTTAAGGATGACACCTTTTACAGGATCATTGAGCAGAAAGAGAAACCGTCTCCTGGAAGTCATCAAAACTGTTCAAAATTTCCTGGGAAATCAGAGAGTTGAAAAGTACAGTCTAACTGCTAATGAACTTCTGAGGGCATGCCAAGAATTAGATTGTGAGTCACTTTTTGCACTCGTATCGTGAATCCTTTCCAAGGAGTTGATGCGCTTTTATTGACAATCACAGAGGGCACTTCCATAAAGACATTTCAACAATGGAAACAAGGTATCAGAGAAAGTGAATATCAACTATGCTTCCTGACTATTGTTTGCACTATCGAGAAATATATGGCGTCATAATCTTGATCTACGGCTCCATTTTGGTTAACATTCACTATATTTATAAATGACCGGGACATCTTTATTTTCTGTAGACCAGTGTAATCTAACTTCTATGTGCTATATGCTTATGAGGGAGCAAAAACTGTCATTAGCAACATTAGAGACGAAAGTTAGTTTAAGGGGACACTCTGGTACCAACAGGGAAAAAAAGAGCACATTCTTTGAAGAAACATTGTCTTCAGCATGTCCTGAATTTGGCCATTAAATATTATGTGTCAAATCTACCTGAAATTGGTTTATTTCAAATTTATTTAGACACTTGCAATGAAAAGTGGGTGTGGCAAACTGTCAGATTTCAGTTCGTAGCTAAGACTCAGTCTATTTGTGGCTTTTGGATTTTAATGAGACATTTGTCTTTAAAATACGGCTGCTCTTATTGTACAAGTGCTGCTATTGGTTGACAAAAATAAAAATATAACAACTGAATTATGTTGTTGACAAAAGAGCTAAAGTATCCATGTGTGTAGTTGATTTGTTGTGTCACTTGTATGTTTTTAGCAAATATAATGGGAAAAGTGTGCAGTGGAAGGATAATAAATAAAAAGAAAGCTAAACCTTTAGCTAAAAGAAGATGGAGACGTTCTAAGTCAGGTATAAATGAAGAATATTATGTTAATAAGATAAAAGTGTTACATGTGCTCTCATGTATGCAGATGAAGTAGCAGAGCCAGATTACCTTTTTGTTGACCTTTTTGTTGAGTGTAAAGAAGAATGTGTTACTGTGAAATTGAGAGGGTTCTATGATTTTTCTCTGCAAATTGTAGTGAAGTGCCAAGCCTGTGGATATGTGAAGAGCAATTTTTCCAATAACTATGTTCCAAAACTTTACATAGATTTTCCCCATGTAACAATTTTTGTACCTTGCGGTAAACACTTTTGCAGTAAATATTCACGGATAAAGCTGAAGTTTACAGGACGTGTAGAATATAACTTATTAAAGAAAACTGCATTGATTTGTTGATTACGCCCACACATAAAAGTATATGCTCTTTTCTCTTTGCAACTATTAATAATGTTTCTTCTTATTCTGTTCTAAATAGAAAATAAATCCATATTTCAAATAAGCATTAACATTTTGGAAAACAAATGCAAAATTTTATTGTATAGGCTTAGAAAAACGAGCATACCAAATTTCAGACCTCTATTTTAATTCTAAACTGCAAAAAAATCTACCTTTTATTACTATTCAATTTTTTCTAAGAATATAATAAATATTTTTAACTACAAAACTATTTAATCATGAGCAATGAAACTTATGCAGATGCACTTTAGCCTAAACATTTCTTTAAAATTGGTTGATTAGGGAAGAAAGTCCATTTGGTACCAGAGTGTCCCCTTAATAGTCTTCAAATTTGTATCAAGTTGTGCATTTTGAATGGAAAAATATACATTTTCATTATAATAAGTGAAAGTTGCACTTGAATGAGCAGTTTTTGTTTGTTTTTTTTTTTTCTATCTGTTTTCGTTTATGAGTTCACCCAGCGATTATGCTCTTTTGCATTATAAATAAAGAACACTTAACAGCCATGCAGGCTAGAACTTTGTAATACATACCAACAGAATAATTACTGTCACTTTGTTTAGCAACCCGTTTAACATAATATAGTATAGCTTAAATTTTTCAAATGAGATGTTCCACCTTAATGGAACACAACGGAGTGCAAATATTGAGGAACGTGTGTGGAAAACAGCAGCAGTCAGGTAGCTTTTAAAACTGGTTTTCAGTGTTATTTGCATGACACATACTGTGTGTGATAATAAGGGAAAAACCATTACAAACACCTTTCTGTGCTCTTTTAATGCTAACGTATGTTGCTCACGAGGTTGGAGATCTGCCACTAGCAGCTATACCAGAGTATGGGATTGTATAAACTTCTACTGGAGATCGAAGAGATAATAAAGGGACAATACCTAACAGATTATAGGATTGAAAATCTTAAATTTAAAGAATTTCCTTGGAATAAAAATACACGTTTATGGCTATGCTAACTAAGCAGCTTTCTCGTTAATTTCTTCCTAGCTTGGATCAACCTTAGCATTACCAAGGTGGGGAGGAGGCACTTTATGCCCACCTTCTGTCATTTTGTAAGTTCTGCCTTTTAATTTTTTTGATTAAAGGCATGCGTTAATAGTTACTATCAATCACTGTTTCCATTACTGAATTGCATAACTGTTTCAAAGTGTTCAATGTTGGTCTTTTTGGGAAATAATGAAATGTCAAGGTATAATGTGATTCGCGTACAAAAGGAGTAGTTAAGCAATGTTAAATATTACCTTTATAAACGTGACAAGACATAATGCCCAATTTTCAAATAAATTTGTTTTAAAAATTGCTTAGACATGTTGTTACCACTGATAGTCACAAAGTAACCCCCCCCCCCACCCCGCTCCCAGTTGGTAGTATAAGTTCTGTGATAAGGTTTTCCATAATATCTAATGTGATACGTGTACAAAATTAAAAAGGAACAGTTAAACAGTGTTAAATATTAGCTATACGGGGCGAGTAAAAAGTAGTGTGGAACAATGGTTGTAATTTTGTTGTTATAGTTTTGTGAAGTGATATTCCTTAGAAAAGTTGTAAGATATCAACATGCTTTCATATTACTATGATTATGAATAGGGCGTTAATTTTGTTTTAATGGCAACATTTTTTCCCTTAGGCCTCAGAACGTACAGGTAGATGCTTTTTTGAACTGTAATTTAAATTTATTAGGACATATTACAGCACATGAAATTTAAACCAAGAAAACTCATTCGTTCTGAGACTTGAGGACTGTAGGAGTGCAGAAAAAAAGATATATTGCCATTAAAAAAAAAAAAAAAAAAAAAAAAAAAAAAAATAAGGGAAAAAAACCTCACACGCTTTATTTGTAATCATAGTAATGTGAGGGCATGTAGATATCTTACAGATTTCCTAAAAAATATCACTTCGTAGAGTTGCAACAGCGGGGTTACAGGCATTGTTCCATACTTTTTTCTTACCCAGTATAAACATGACAATTTATAATACCCAATTTTAAAATAAATTTGTTTTAAAAATTGCTCAGATATTTTGTTACCAGTGGTGGTCATAATGTACCCCGCCCCTTGGTAAGGTCTAAAATAAGGTTTGGCGTTGCTAGGGTTTATACAATAGTTAGTTATGTAACTAGTGTATAATTTCACTGACTGTGACACGAGTATAAAGCGAAAGGCTTAGTTTTTACGAGTGTCACAATGAGAAGGTTATACACATGTTACATACAACGTACTATGCAATTGTAACACTAAAATACGCAAAAATAACTAATACATTTGCTAAATGTTAAATTATAATTTATCAGAGATCAGAGCAGACGTTTCATTTGTTTCAGGACTAATAGAGGAAAATAGAAAAACTATTGAAATTATGGATTGTGTTCTGCTTGACATTTTGAACGAAGTCAAGAATGCTGGGAGTTTCTTAATTCCAGAAAAATCAAAAGATGTTACGACAAAGAAAAATTTTGTGGATGGATAAACGAAAAATGCGTTAATTCTACCAATGAAAGGACATTACTAGCATTTTCAGATTTTCTTACAGGCACATTGCAGAGCATTGAATTGTGGTGGTGATGACGCCATTCCTGTATTGTTGCCATGGTAAATGCGTTATTCATCTCATGCTGCCAGAAAGAGGGCAATTTCGCTCGATTTATGCCGTCATAACAAGCCGTTCTAATGCTAGGATTACATAAAACCATAATTTCACTATCATATTGGCGTCGTTAGATCAGTCTACCTGTGTATACATATTGGTTAATGTTGATGCCTGAAAATGATAATGCATTACCTGCGTTAGTACTGCCTGGTCCGAGCGAAATGCCTCCGCGGTAACGTGTTGCACTCGCATTAGAGAAGTCCTGGGTTCGATTCCCGTCGGTCCAACCGTATTGACCTTGGACTATTTCGTGGTTTCCCCAGGTCGGTAGCCGAATGCCGGGGTAGTTCCTCTTTTACCACGAATCTCCTGTGCCCATGTTCTCTTGTCCCCGTCATTTGTTTCATCTCTATATGTTTCAGGATTGTAGGGCCGGGCGACACCGATCTGTGTGTTGCGGCAGGAATTTACGCTGTGTAAAGATATTGCCATGGCATTTTGTCGATTACTGTGTCCCCTCCTGGGAGCAGCTCCTTTCATTCTGAAATCCCCAGGTTGAAGATGGCTAAGACAAAGTCCTGCCGGCATCAGAATTGATGTTATTCGGAATCGTTAGGGATCCCATCCTTGCTAGCGCGCATCGTCGTCCAGATCTGGTCGTCCTTTGGGCCTCCCATTTCTTCCTTCCTCCCTCCTTCCCTCCTTCCCTGCTTCCCTGCTTCCCTCCTTCCATCCTTCCCTCCTTCCTTCCAAGAGTCCCGTTGGAAGCACAAAGGGCTTAATGCTAGTACTGCTTGGTGTTTTAATATGCAGATCAAAAGCAATAACATTGACAATTTATAAATCGTATTTCAGATTTGCCTAACCTGTATAGTTGTGGATAGTATAGGTCTTAATTTTCTTCTGGCGCTGTAAACTCGTTTCGTTTCGCACTGGACATCCACCGAAGTAAGGACCTGTAATTGTGCTTGCCTTACCTCTGTGAAGTAGCTTCCATGGACGTTTACTTATATCTTTAACTGCTTTCCCTTTAATACTGTTTTTAATGATTTGTCAATTTAATTTTCCACAGTGATGATTATGCTGCACGATTTGTTCTGTGATCAGTTCATCTTTTGAATCAGCTTTTATAAAGCGCTTATAGGTTTCTAATACACATATGGACCTCCTAACATATCCCTTTTTTTTTTTTTTTTTCTTTCTTGTTAAATTTGTAGTTCCCTAATGACATCAGTTCCTTACACTTTTTACTTATAATTTTTTCCACGTATGCCATTGTCTAAACACACATCCATCTACACTTCAATGCACTAGTATATTGAATGAACTGCGAAGATCAAGGGCATACTAGACAACTGAATCGACTGGTAACTTTACTATCGACTTAGGTAATAGGTTTTACCAACACAAACTGAGGACTAAGTGAACATACGGGAGCAGTTCTTTTCTGGTGCGGAGATAATCAGCATATTTATAATTACTGTTTCGGAGGGAATCGGTAAAAACTTCTGCGAGACGGAGCTGGTAGCCACCCATTTTATATAGGATGCAGTTTTGTGGATTTTTATTTCTTTCCCCGACTTCATTGACGCATTTGACATGGCACTTTTTTAGCAGTCGGCTTCATAAATATATAATTGGCAGACATCACCACCAATAAAAGTGACATGTAAAACTAACTTGACATGTACAAGATATTGTGTCATACTTTAGTAACGCTCTCATGTATAATAATGCAGGAAAGTTGACCTGCGTGCGGTACGCGGTTAGAAATATTCATGCATTCTGCCCTAGTGAAATTCTGCTCACGTGAAGCCATGGCAATGCTTTCTGAAGCGTTGCGTTAACTCCAAATTAGTTTATGTGATTAACATTTAATTCATGTTTGCAACAATGAGGTTGCTGACATAAATCCTCTTGGCGTGTAAGAAGAAGAGCCCACAAGTTTCTTTCCAAACGTTTTATCGAAAATCGTATGGTTATTTTCTGAGCAGAAATGAATAGAAACAGATAATTCCTTGTATGTTAATTCTAAAATTTCTGGCGTTATGGCCTCCCGCGCTACTGCAGCAGGGCCACATAGCAGCAATCAACAGTTTTTGGAATTCAGGCAGTGAAATGTGGTCTGCCAAACATATAAAATAGTCGTATGACGTAGCATGTATTTCAATGCACTCATCTCGTTTCGTAAGTTAGGTGAGCTTCGCTAGAGTATTCCTGTCTTACAAGTTCTTAGCGTCAAGAGGTATTTTTAAAATATTCACGGTTTTATACGTCTCCTACTTCTCCAAATTTAGTGCAAGCAGAGTTAATAACTGGCGTTCTTTTCTTATCGACAGCAATGAACCCTCAAATTTTAATTTTATTTTCCGCATCTATTTTAATATTGCGTATTGCAACCTCATAACACAGCAGATACGGCGTCTGTACTTCTGCTTGAGGTAGATGCAACTGCATCTTCTGTGACACTCATGTATACCAGATAAATCACAGCCGTCCTTCAGACACTTCAGATACCTATACACCGCCAGCAATAGAGCACTCACTTTGTGCCATGTATAGCAACAGGGATCATAAACAGCCGAGCGTTCGTTGTCTTATTGCTTTGTCATTCATCGCGCACACTCGAAAATCCACAAGACCGATCTTCACTGCTGCCAACTGGAGAGGCAGATATATTGCGCTCGTCCACCTCAATCCCTCTAGTGTGAGGATTGTGGACTTGCAGTGAGCGAACATATGTAAAATAATTGTGGGGCGAGTGAACGAAACATGCTATGCACCTAATGGTTGTGTGTGGATGTGTGTACAATCGCAGGGCGAGTGAACGAAACATGCTATGCACCTAATGGTCGTGTATGGATGTGTGTACAATCGTAGGAGAGTGAACGAAACGTGCTATGCACTTAATGGTCGTGTGTGGATGTGTGTATAATCGTAGGAGAGTGAACGAAACGTGCTATGCACCTAATGGTCGTGTATGGATGTGTGTACAATCGTAGGAGAGTGAACGAAACGTGCTATGCACCTAATGATCGTGTATGGATGTGTGTACAATCGTAGGAGAGTGAACGAAACGTGCTATGCACTTAATGGTCGTGTGTGGATATGTGTGTATAATCGTAGGGCGAGTGAACGAAACGTGTTATGCACTTGATGGTTGTGTGTGGATGTGTGTACAATCGTAGGGTGAGTGAACGAAACGTGTTATGCACTTAGTGGTCGTGTGTGGATGTGTGTCCAATCGTAGGGCAAGTGAACGAAGCGTGTTATGCACTTTATGGTTGTGTGTGGATGTGTGTACAGTC
This sequence comes from Tenodera sinensis, assembly GCA_030765045.1. Classification (NCBI taxonomy): domain Eukaryota; kingdom Metazoa; phylum Arthropoda; class Insecta; order Mantodea; family Mantidae; genus Tenodera; species Tenodera sinensis. The sequence continues at coordinate 114,730,223 of CM060964.1, forward strand.
GTAGGGTGAATGAACGAAACATGCTATGCACCTAACAGCCGTGTGTGGATGTGTGTACAGTCGTAGGGCGAGTGAACGAAACGTGATATCCACTTAATGGTCGTGTGTGGATGTGTGTCCAGTCGTAGGGCGAGTGAACGAAACGTGATATCCACTTAATGGTCGTGTGTGGATGTGTGTACAGTCGTAGGGCGAATGAACGAAACATGCTATGCACCTAACGGCCGTGTGTGGATGTTTGTAAAATCGTAGGCGAGTGAACGAAACGCATGCGCTTAATGGTCGTGTGTGGATGTGTGTACAGTCGTAGGGCGAGTGAACGAAACGTGATATCCACTTAATGGTCGTGTGTGGATGTGTGTGCAGTCGTAGGGTGAATGAACGAAACATGCTATGCACCTAACGGCCGTGTGTGGATGTGTGTAAAATCGTAGGCGAGTGAACAAAACGCATGCGCTTAATGGTCGTGTGTGGATGTGTGTACAATCGTAGGCGAGTGAACGAAACATGTTATGCACTTAATGGTCGTGTGTGGATGTGTGTACAATCGTAGCCAAGTGAACGAAACGTGTTATGCACTTAATGGTCGTGTGTGGATGTGTGTACAATCGTAGGCGAGTGAACGAAACGTGTTATGCACTTAATGGTCGTGTGTGGATGTGTGTACAATCGTAGGCGAGTGAACGAAACGTGTTATGCACTTAATGGTCGTGTGTGGATGTGTGTACAATCGTAGGCGAGTGAACGAAACGCATGCGCTTAATGATCGTGTGTGGGTGTGTGTACAATCGTAGGCGAGTGAACCAAACGCATGCGCTTAATGGTCGTGTGTGGACATGTGTTAAATCATGTGTCGAGCGGACAAAACGTGTTACTCGCTTAGTGGTCGGAGTGGACATGCGCAATATTGTGGAGCGAGTGAAGAAAACGTGCTATGAGTTAATGACCGTGGGATGACCAGATATGTGTAAAATGTGGAACGAGCAGACGAATCCTGTAATGAACCAGTAAACCGTAACATTCTAGGGTGCATCTTTACATCTGCTTGAAATCAATCCCTCGTAATTTTTCCTGACTTGAAGCACAGTATATAATCCTACTACTGATTGGCAATTTGAAGGTTTTCAGCATGTAGCTTCGTTATTTTATTATACCTGATTATAAATCTCTGCACACATACTAGTTTACAGCTTGTAGCTCCGTCATTACGTGAACTGCATTTACAGCACGTTTACCACAAAACTTGACCGGCCGGCACACGGCCTGTCTCCTGGACACTTACTATACTTGGCTGGCAGTTGCACGGCCCGTCTGCCTGTCGCACATGCATTGATGTCAAACCAAATCCCAAATCAGATTAACAATTATTATCAAAATAAACACAAAACATACATTATCACAGAAAAATGCTGGAAACGCCATTCATCTGCATCAATATATCTTCTGAGGAAATGTTCACTCCATTAATTCAGCTTCTATTATAGCGTTAATGTATCTCGTGATAGTTTTCCTTTTTAATTTTGTCTTGTGCAAGGCACCCAAGAGATTTTCGAGATGACCGTTCTAACGTTCCTCCGATTTCGTCTAATGTTCCACAAGCACACACAGTTTTACCTCTCTTTTTCTATAACGAATTGATCTCGTCTCCCTGAATTTATTTACAAGCAAACGAACGGTGTCTCTACTTGGAACACGCACGCCAGGAAATTTAGTTTCAAATTGTGTACAACTTCCCTAAAAGGTGATGCAAGAACATACGTATCGTATATAAATACACTTTATTGTACTATTTACTGCAATAGATTCATTTTGAAAACACTTCAAGCAAATCCAAACACTTCTAAACACTCCTAATGTTATTCACGTGTGAACTGGACTAGGACAGCACAGAACACCTATCTAACAGAACTAAAACTGACACACGTGTGAGGACTAGCATGCACGCGTATGGAGATGTAGTGAACGTCACACGAACCGTGCATTTGCCGGTCAAGTTTTGCAGTAAACGTACTGTATTTTAGATACAGCTACTGTCTACAAACACCTTCATCTTAAGTGGACACGGTTATTAAAACTTGATGACATATGCCAGAGCAAATGCACGTTTTGAAATGAATTTCGCCAAGCCGAGCTAGGTTACGATTGGCTCTCATGTGGATTTCACTGTGTTTCTCCTTTTTGTTTGCTGATCCCCTAACTCCATAGTCATAACAACTTTTACGGGTTCCTCTACATCTTTAAACTTCTCAACTAAATAAAGGACATCCAGTACATTTAAATAACACATTTGAATATATAGGGCATAAGCAGCGATGTACGTTTTCGAAGGAGGGAGGTTGGATTTACCTCCTCCCGGTATACGCGGACTTTGCTATTCAGACGTGCATTGTGTTACAGTGATGGTTTGATTATATATACGTTGCGTTTGATTTATGAAAGCACTTCCAAGTCTTATGTGATAACATCTGTTCATTAGTGAGTTCTTTGGTACTGCTTACGTTTAAGAAGCCTATCAATATTTGACGAAGCGCATAGCCTTAACAGATCCACCAAGTGATCGTCGCGATACACACTTTTAATATAGTTCAATTTGGAGAAACTCTGTTCGCAAATATATGCAGAGCTATACTCACTCTTATACAAACTATTCTTGCAAATGCTCATTTCTCTATCTACTACGTTCTAATCGACATAAGCATTTTCAGAAATTAACTTATTACTAATTTTCTTATAAGTGCAGGGCAAATGTGGGAATGCAATAGGCTTTAAGCGATAGTAAAATGCATTAAGAGCTGGTTGCTATGCAATGCCTTTGAAATTTCGTTCTCTTTGCAAGATCAAGAGATAAAAAACGAATACCACATTCCTGTTTGACAAAATTATAAGTACTGGCAAATTCACGCAAGTAATAAAGAGCGTCTCAGAAATGGTTCACTCAGGAAAAGCATATTTCACATAAATTTTGTGTTTTAACCAGATCCACATTTTTTATTTAGTAAGTCTTTGTCGTCTCTTACTGTTTACGATTTATGCATAAATCATGCAGAATGAAGAGGTCTTCTGAGGACATTCCCAGAATATTCAAGTTATGGCTTATAAACTGCCATGGAATCGCCTGTTTGCGTCCATTACTGGATACCGACTGTCTGGTTGTGTTTGTACACGCCACAGGTAAGAGCTGATTAACCTTCCGACTAAAAGAGTAGCGTGGTTCTAGCCGCTAATCACAGAAACCAGGTTGGGCATCACTGAGCATAAGGCTGCATTTCGTCCAATCATTTCACTTTGAAAACAAGTAAATTTTGAGTTGGTGTTGGACAAACTGCGAAACCAATAACTCATAGGAAATTCCAAGGAAGGACTGTAATCAAATTAATCGACTGGACTATTTTTACGAGAAAATATTCGTTTTTTAAGTACAACTGTGGTGTAACTAGTATAGATGAGAAATCCATAAAATCCAATAACCTTCTTGAACATTACATCTTAGAGAATCGTATCACATCTCTTCTCATAAATTCAATTGTGAACGTATGTATTGTAGCAGAAACCGCATATACTTTTTTTTTTTTTTTTTTTTTTTTTTTTTTTTTAAATTTATTAAAGGTCGATCAGCAGTTTCCCGCTTTACAAACCAGGCAGAACATAGACATAGAACGACACAAAAGAAAATACAATTACAAATAAATACACAGAAAATAACAGTACATAGAAAGGACAAGATGAGGTCAGCCCCAATCGGGTCCCTCTGTGACGAACTTATCGTGGTGAAAGAATCCAAGGTAAAGTTAAACTGCCATTTGGTTGTTTTGAGAAGGCAAGAGCAGGTCTTGCGGTAGTCGACTGCGGATTCTGGTAGGAACTGTAGTCTGACGACCAAGGGAATAGACGACTGCACCGGGAACTGATGGTAACTTGCTAAAGAAGGTCTGAGCTTGATGACGGATGAACTCCTCAATGGTAAGGACACCAAGTTCTCTGTGAAGTTGTGCATTGCGCACGAACCATGGAGCGTTCAAGGCGATGCGTAACACTTTGTTTTGGAGTGACTGAAGCCGCTTGAGCACGCCAGATGCAGCACCACCCCAGACCGGACAGGCATAGGTCAGCAAAGGTCGGATCAATGCGGTGTATAGTAGAATGGCGGTATCACTTCGGATGGACGACTTCCTGTTGATCAATGGATATAGTTTTGATAGTCTGGCATAGGCAAGATTAAGTTTAGCATTAATATGTGCTCTCCAGGTGAGACGTCGATCAAAATGCACCCCCAGGTATTTCACAGTGTCGTCTGGGCGTTTCCAGGGTATTGCTATACCGTCTATGGTGAGGACTGGTGAAGGTCCAGGTCGACGGAGAGTGAAGATCATAGCTTCGCATTTTGACTGGTTAAGCACGAGACGCCAATCACGGAACCAGGAGGTGAGAGTATTTAATGCTGATTGAAGATTTTCGGTGGCGGTCAATAGATTCTCATCTGATACAAACAAGGCGGTATCATCCGCATATACAGCAATATGTGCAGAAGGTAAAGCAGGAATGTCAGCGGTGTACAGAGTAAATAGAAGAGGTCCAAGTATCGAACCTTGAGGTACTCCGGCCAAAACAGGCCGAGGGGTGGATCGTTCAGAGCCCAACCGAACTGAGAAAGTACGGTCGGAGAGAAAGCTATGGACGAGTTTGTAAAGATAGGTAGGAAGACCAAGATTTCGCAGTTTGTGGAACAACCCAGGATACCACACTTTATCAAAGGCCTGCTTGACGTCCAAAAAGGCAGCCAAGGTGTGCTGCCTATTCTCAAAAGCACGTGCAATGTGTTCGGTGACTCGTAACAGCTGATGAGTAGTAGAGTGGTGACTCCGAAATCCAAATTGAAAAGTAGGTAAGGCAGAGGTGTCGGTTAGGTATTTATTGATTCGTCTATGAAGCAATTTTTCAAAAACCTTGGATAGTGAAGGCAGTAAGCTGATTGGGCGGTATCCAGAAGGAAGATCAGGAGGTTTACCGGGTTTATGGAGAACAATAAGATCTGCATGTTTCCATAGAGAAGGGAAATGGCCTAAACGTAAAAGAGCATTAAAGGCAGAAGCAAGGAAACAATGCGCTTTTCGTGAGAGATTTTTCAGCGCGATGTTGGGTAGGCGGTCATGGCCAGGAGTTTTCTTGGACACAAATGTACGCAGAATAGATCGGACTTCACCAGGGGATGTAAATTTGATGGGTAACGGGACAGTAGGATAGAAAAGAGATTGATTGTCAATATCAGTATGACTGGGAGTAGACGCGGGATTGGGAGTGAAAGCGTCCTGGAAGTGATTGGCGAAGAGCTCACATTGTTCTTGAGGACTTACATAGTGTCTACCGGCGTTCTTCAATGGCGGAATTACCGTGGGCTCTCGGAGAATACGCTTGGTTTCCTTCCAGAGGGAATGGTCCAATGGCGAAATGGAAGAAAGATGGCGCTGGTAGCTCGTGAAGCGATGATGATCAAGAGCAGCTTTAACTTGTCGGATTAACTGGTTGAGACGAGAGCGTTGCCAGGGTTGCCGCTGACGCTGCCACAGTCGGCGCATATGGTTCTTAGCGCGTATCAAGCGTAGAGCTTCCACAGGAAGAGCGTCGTGAAAAGGTGTGTACCCACGATTGCGACGTGGAGTGGAGTGTGCTGACTGTAAAGCTAGAATAATACTGCAGGTGAAATGTTGAATCACATTGTCAGCATCGGTCACAGTTTGAAGTGGGAGGTTAGGGCGTAGAAGGGCATCTAAACGACGACGGAACGTTTCCCAGTTAACGTGTCCTTGTATTAAGGAAGGGAAAAACGGAGAAATTGGTCTAGTGGCCTGAAATGTGGCTACTACAGGATTGTGATCCGAATCCAATTCGGGTAAGGCAGTCAAGGTAAGTGGATGAGTGAAGTTCTTCAACAACGCTATGTCGAGAATATCTGGCAATAGTTTGGGGTTGTAAGAGTAGTAGGTGGGAGCATTTGGAGCCAAAACATGAAAACAATGGTCATCCGCAGCCTGCTGTAGGCGGCGACCATTAGGAGTAGTAACTCGGCAACCCCATGATTCATTCTTGCTGTTAAGATCGCCAAGCAAGAGGACAGGATCGGACGTAGAGAACAGGACCTGGAAATCTTGATTGGTCAACACTTTCGACGGAGGTTTGTAAGCAGCTATAACAGTGAGATGTTCACTGGCGTTAAGAGAAAGCTTAACTGCGCAGGCCTCGAGACTAAGTAGTGTAGGTAGGAAAAGTAGGTGATGCGGGAGATTACGCCTAATGATAATAGCGACGCCACCAGAAGCAACTACTGCTGCTCGATCTTCTCTGTAGATTTTGTATCCTGGTAAAGTAAATTTGTCAGTAGCAGCGAGATGTGTTTCAGAGATACAAGCAACATCAATATTGTGTCGGGATAAAAACTCAAGAAAACTTTGACGTTTCAACTTAATGCCATTGGCGTTCCAGTTTAGGAATGTGAGTGAAGAGATTCGAGGGGGGAGATCAGTTTCCATTGGAGAAAAGTTGCGTTAGAAGTCTGGAAACAAAGGAAGTGAGTAGAGGCAAATAAGGCTGAAGAAAGGAAACAAGGGAGTTGAGAACTACAGAGAGAAAGCCGTCAGTGTCAGAAGACGGAGAAGTAGATGATATATCTGGGGTAGGAGAAGGAGAAGAGGTTGACTGAGAAGTTCTGTGAGGCCACTTGGGTGGTGGAGAGGCCGTGTGAGTCTGACCAGGAAGTGAAGGGAACGCAGTTTCATTGTTAAGGGGTACAGACGGCGAGGGCGGCGTCACCTTGGTTGATGCCGCGTTAGTAGGACTACGGCGTTGTTGTCTCTCTTTGAGGGCAATAAATGATGGACAGCCCCTATAATTCGCGGAATGTTCCCCATTGCAGTTCACACATCGAGGTGGCGCGGCCTTAGACTTCGGACACGCTGAGAAGTGGTGACTTTCAGGACATTTGACGCACCGTGATTGTAAATGACAGAAATTTTTGGTGTGGCCATACCGTTGACAGTTTGTGCACTGAGGAATGAGGGAGGATTTACGACGATGTTCCACAGAGATGATTGCATGTTGCAGACGCTTCACTTGAAAAACGCGCTTTGCGTCCTCAGTGTTATCCAATTCCACTACACAAAGTGGCATGGGTTGTTTGTTTTTGTGAAACAAGCGGACTACTTTTCTGATTGGTAACTGTTGGCCTAGTAACTCCTGGTACACTTCTTCGTCGGTTAAGGAAAAGGGAACATCTCGGATCACAACCTCGAAACGTTTACTTCGCGGGTCCTGAAAGGTATGATAAGGCAATCGGGCTTCGTCAAGGAATTTGGTGACAGAGCGAAAATCGTCAGTAGTAGTGGTGTTGATTTTGAGCACCGTTCCACGTTGCTGTGTAGTAAACTCATGATGAGTGAGCGAGGTTAGGTCAGCTACTATTTGTTGATAATGATTGACATCGTGAAGAAAGATAGGGGGGATAGTTAGCTTGGAAGGTTCTCCAGAAATAGTAGGACTATGAGGATCTTCGTCCATAGTTTCTAAGGCTGCATACCTGTTGTGCACTGATGGTAGATCAACCACGTATTTGTGACGAATCCGCGCAGCGGACACCGTTAACTTCTTGCTCGGCGTTTGAAAGCTTTCCATTGACGGGGATTCAGAGTCGAAAGAAGCGTCGAGATTGCGCTTTGAAGCAGTCGTTGCAGAAGAATGCACAGAAGGTGTAGTAGGAGGTCGCATGTTGGTAGTGGAACTATCATTCAGTGACGGGAGTCGATCTGAGGACGAAGATAATCTTGGCGCTGGGAACCCTGACATAACTTCAGGATGGTGAACAAGCTCCAAAGAAGAGCGAACCAACTGCCCAGTATCAGGCGCGAGAGCCATGAGATTGTAGAGCACTCACTAAGTTAATAACGTTTATGAATGAGACGAAAAAAATCACAGGGAAAATAACGGCCTATTTGACCGCAACAGCACAGCACGACACAAACACTCGATAGCACGCGCTAACTCACAGAGAGGGCAGGGCACACAACCGTCCCTCTCGACCGCTAACAACGAACTCGAACCGCATATACTTAAATGCCGTCACCTGCGGGCACAAATCACAGCACACCTATTTACCTATGCTGAACCCGCATGTCCCGTTTGGTAAACATATCCAGACAATCGAGATTTCTCGATTCTACTTCCAGTGACAAGAACACACTAAAACATTAAGTGTGCATTCTAATGGTGAAATGCAATAAGTTTTCCGCTTTGGTCGCGTTTTTGTTTAAACAAGTGTTGTTAACATTAATGATTAGTTTTTAGTACATAAATAGTAGCTTTTGCACAGGTAAACACTAAAAAAAAAAACAAAATGTAACACTTCGTACTCTAAACCTTACTTGCTATCATTATGGAAAGAAGTATTTCCACATTTTGCAAAATGTAGAATTCAATGCATATGACAAAAGAATTCACATTTTATAAAATTTTGGTAAAACCTTCATATTTTATCAACTATATGTATGTCTTCATATGTTCTTAAGATTTACGATTTTTCGCATTTAGGCCTAGCATTACCAAGCGTTATTCCAGAACTTGGTTAACAAAAGGGGCCCGGTGGGGGGGGGGGGGACTTTGTGACCACCATTGGTAGCAAAATCTGAGCAATTTTTAAAACAAATTTATTTGAAAATTGGGTATTATATCTTGTCATGTTTATAAACGTAATATTTAAAGCTGTTTAACTATTACTTTTTTCCTTCTTTTACATGATTTACATGAGATATTACGCCAATGCTTATTGCGTAACTTATACTACCAACGGAGGTGACCACTGCAGGTAACAAATTTTCTGAGCAATTTTTAAAACAAATTTGTTTTAAGGTTGGATATTTTATATTTTCATGTTTAAAAAGGTAATATTTAACATTGTTTAAGTATTCCTTTTTACATGAATCATATTATACCCACAGGGCAGTATTTCGCGACCACCTTGACATTTCGTTGTTTCTCAAAAAGATCAACAATGAAAAGTTACAAAGAATTACACAGTTCAGTAGTAGAAACAGTGATTGACAATAACTATTAACTGCATACCTTTAGTCAAAAAACTAAAAGACAGAATTTAAAAACTTACAGAGGGTGGGTATAATGTACTACCTCCTGGTAATGCTAGGGTTAAAATAATGTGACAAAGATGACAAAATCCCGTTCAAATATTGTTTTTTCTCACTTTATTTTCTTCTAAAACTTTTGCACAAATACACAGTTCTCTTTTATTGATGTTAACACAGTCTACAGTCTTTCGGAATGTTAGATCTCACAAATGTTTTCTTCTCGTTATCTTGATTCAGACCTTTCAATGTGTTTCTACACTTTCTCTGTCTCTCATACACTAGCTCTGATGATACAATCACTCAATACTCAATGCTTTTTCACTTCAAAGAGACGTATCACACACATCTGTCTCGCACTCACTGACACACTGACCGACTCGTGTCTGTTACCGTAACTCCTCTAACGCGTCTCGTCTCCAGTTAATCTAACACGGACTTTTCTCGAACTTCTTCAAACACGCCAGCTGCCGAAAGCTTCTCGAATGCTCGGAAAACATCTTATAATCTATGTATTTTATGTCTATAGAAATGATAGATACTTCTGTGTGCGTAAATTTTACTCCCAAGTCGAATATAGCATCCGTAGTGAATCAACTCTGCTAAAATTGTTGATTTCACTTGTTTTGCACCTACAGTAAGCAGGGGAAGCATTGTAATTCACCCAAAAGTTTCATACCAAGATTTCAGCGGAAATACACGTTTTTAGATTCCCTAGATTAAAAAAGTACATTTTTAGAAAAATATCTGTGTGTGTCTCTGTTCTTCTGCCTGTTTGTAGCGAGCACAACTAAAAAACGAAAATTCGATTCAGTACCAAACTTGGTATTTAAGTTCAGCATCTTCCAAGTATATGACACAAAGAGTTTCAACAAGATTCCCCCTTCAAACTAACTTCACATGGAAATATTTATTTTCTCAAAAATAATCAATTATTTTGATTAACGAGAACATGTTTAAGATATGCTCAGGGCAAATAAAACGTATATCTTGAATTTTATGGGAACAGCCTCTGAAGTCCTCATTCTGGATCATTTTTGTACGTATAACTGGTAAACCCTAAGAGATAGACAAAATCTTACTTCACAAAAGCACACAATATATGTCAAATGTTTTGTGGAGATAAATATTTTCGAGATATTCCTTGATATTATTTGATACTGTTCTCGTAAAGAAATTCGTAATTCGTTGTTTTATATCCTACCTATTGCGAAGAGAATGGTATGTCAAAGCTATCAATAGCTGCTAGCTCTTAAAAGATTTTACTAACACTCAAACCTATTGTGTTCTCCTGTTCCCATTGTGTCTATAGCCAAATACGGAATAAGACAACTTCTGCAATTTTTGTCTGAATTAAATGAAGTAGGCAAAGGAATAAGCGTTTGTAAGAATAGTTGCTGCAAGAATGAAGAAATATGAATGCAACCTATCACTCTTTTTTTGTTGTTTTTGATGTAATTATACTGATCATGGAATGATCCTTACACTCCCAGTCTCTAAGTTAATAGGTCTAATCTACGTGCACATTTCAACTGAGCAAAGAAACAAAGAATAGACCGTATTAAGGAATGCAGGGACATAAAATGTCTTTCCAGGGTGTGATCTCATATTCATCTGCAGGCCGAGATGCAGATTTAAACACAAAGATCGTATTCATTCACATATCATCTTGGAACACACGAATTCTTAATTTAGGCTGTTTTACTGGCAGTAAATCCATTCCTCATTTTTAGTAATCTAAAATTAATCACCCTTATAGGTGTTAACATGCCAACTACCACAGATTTCGCAGTCTGAATAACATGCTGAAAATTATAGCAGGAAATCCAAGAAAATACGTAACCAAAGTTTCGCATGTGCGTGATGAATGCATGTGTCGCTGATGCTATACTTAAACAATTGAAAACAAGAGCGTTCATTTGTCTTTTGTGACCTCTTTAAATGTAGAACAGACTCGACCTCAGAGACTTTTGTGAAAGAGTGTAATTGGGGGTACTTAAGTTGTGTCTGTGTGTATGTGCATTTGAACTACTTCAATAAACAAGTTGCAGGAATCTTAACGAAGGCAAGATAGCCTAGCTTCATATTCACAAAATAATTCATCTGAAATACCATTTTCCATATTTGATGGTGAAATGTTTTAATTTGTGGGTAGGGAAACTTCAGAGGTTAGAATTTACCTAGTACATTGTAATCGTGACGCTGTTCGTGTTTCTAACCAAGAAATATTTATGAGCCAAGGCTGTAATGTTTCACTTGCATGTTCGAACATAGTCACGCCAGAATTCACACGCTTTATGGGTCGTTGGCCACTTTCAACAACTCTTCTTTTATCGAAATCATTTCATGCTCCAAGTGTTTGTTTTTTCCAATGTTTTGTTGGTTATCCGTCCTCAACGCATAATATATTATTTATCTCCATTTGTAGTGTTTGGACGTGAATCTAACAACAGCAGCAGCACAAGGTCATTACTATTCTTTTTTCTGATTATTTTTCCGAAAGTTAAATTTCATAATGTTTATTTTCCCGAATATAACGTTTTACGAATTAATTTTTCCGAACATCCTTATCAAAACAGGCCATTAAATTGGATTTGCTAGTAAACATAGAGAAGAAATAGCCCCCCCCTCCCCATTTATACTCCGTTAACTTGTGTGCAGTTCTTGTTGGATATTTTGGTGTTTTATACATTAGATCACTCACACATTCACACTCTCATTCGTACCTCCAGATTCGGCAGAATAGGGAATAATCTTGGCTACAGAAAAATTCCCACGCTCCAGGCGAGAATCGAATCCGGGACCCCTTTCACAGCAGTCACCTGCACTACCGACTGATCTACGATGCCAGCCCCGTAACAGTTATCTTCTATGCTACCGAAGAAAGAAAAAAGCCTACTTTGGTAGTTCATGCATGATGGAGAAATCATTGTTTCTTTTATGTTTAAAATGTATTTTATTCGTAGTATGGATAAATTTGTCCTACAGATAAATTCTAAGTTAGGGAAGTGTAACCACAGTAATGCAGAGCTAACCTATAATTTTGTAATCTGTAAGAAGAGGGATGAAATTATTAATACAGGAATACATATATTATAAATGTGAAGCTGACAGAGAAAGTAAAACCTATTGTGAATGTGTAAAACCACCCGCACATGCTGTAACATTTGGAAATTTATATTTTACAATTGTTAAAGGAGTCGATTAGTCCTTACACATGCATCTGCCGAACAGAGAACAGGCGGAAGCGGACATAGTTGGAAGTCATATTAAGCGTGCCGTTGAAGACCACCTTAAGCTTGAGCCATCCCACTCAGACCACCAGAAGGCGAGCTGGAGGAATGTGCTATGTAAACATTTTCTACAGTCCCCATCAATGTTTATGCACGCTGGTATCATATTGTGGCAATGTGACAATACGACATATCCCACCCCTGACACCAGTGTGACAAATGCTAAGTCCAGTTACCCTTTCTGTCATTTTATTTTCTCTTCTGAAACTGAAGCACAAAAACACAGTCCTGTTTTATCGTTAACACAGTCTACAGTTCTTCGTGACTTTACAGCTCACATCTGTTCTGTAACCTTGACACGCACTTCACTGCCTTTCTCTGTCTCACAAACTGCTTCCGACGATCACATTCACTAAAACTGCTTCACCCAATAAACAACTCCGACGCGACGATTCATGTCTACAATTGTCTCTGACGATGCACACATTCCCTCAATGACGACTGTACACACACACACACACACACACACACACACACACACACACACACACACACACACACACACACACACACACACAGACAGAGCTAACAGCTGTCCCATGTAAATTGCGTAAGCTTGGTCAAATTACGTAAGCTTTCACGGCCGGCGTCATAAAATAGATGATTATCCAGGCTTTTGGGCCGTGATCTAGTGGAAAACCTCCTTCCAGTTGTCTCGTTCAACACTCACGACTCCATCACGAAAACATCTCGCTTATCTCGCTGCCGCATTCGCTTATACAGACAAGAATAACGCAGCATGGATTTTTCTAGAAATTCACCTTTTCTGAACCTTTCACAAACAAGCCGGCAGTAGAAAGTTCGCGAACAGTCTGAAAACGCTTTCTTCTGCCGCGCACATAGTCGTCTTTGTTCTGACCGCTGTATTGTCGTAGGGTCACGTATTCACAAGCAATGGTATAAGGTAACTGGAACTTGAAGATCTGAGACGCGCGGCTGCCCGGCGTCACAATATACAACACACAATGTTGTCAGATAAATGCGTAGTACCTATCACAGCAGTTGCATACAGGTATAACATCTGACAGCTTGCGTGTTTCATATACTTACGGACACTCACATTCCGTAGTAAACAAATCGACTACCTGAGCAGACTAACAGTTCAAGCCTCATCTTATACATCAGGCCCTAATCGCGTTCTTCTGGCGCTTCTAGCATTGTTCCTTCTAGTGTAATTCCTTTCTTGCCGGAAAGAGAACATTCAAATCAAGCTATAAGAAGAGGAAAAAGACCCAGTATAATCCTAGATCTTTAAACGGACTGCATGATATACCCATTCGGTATTCAAGTACCCTCCGTGGGTAAAGATTACTTTACACGATAATTTCAATGAAGAATTAAAGCAAGAAAAACGTCTCATAGTATTTGCTACAAAAGAAAACCTGGATAATCTTTTCCGAAGTAACACATGGTTTGCAGATAGTAATTCGAAAGTGAGTCTAAGCATATTCCTACAGTTGTTCACCATAATGGGTTTGGCATCAAGGAACGACATTCACCTAGATGATAAAGCTCAAATTAGTTTACCATTAATTTTTGGTTTGCTTCATAGCAAAGAGCAAAATTCTTAGAGAGAAATATGTTAAAGCGTTTTAAATACACCTCGAAATTTCACCATTCGGATAGCATTGCCAACAAAAGTAATGTGTCACTTCTAAAAAGCCATTATAAATTTGATTTCTGGAGTTCTTCCAACCATTCCTTTTTCTCATTGTTTCTTCCAATTGTCCTAAACTGTGTACAGAAGGATAGAGGTGGAAGGATTACAAGAACAGTATAATGACTATGAAAACCGACAGTTAACAACAGAAAGGCATTATTCTGTAATGAGGTGTGAAGTATGACCAGCGGACAGGGGACTTAGCATCTCGAACTGTAGGAGATTATTTTTGTCTGTGATCCTGAAGGTGAACTCCCATGTGGGAGGATTTTGAGACGGAGAGTGGCCGGACCGTGGGGGTACGAGAGAACGGGGGCAGGGTCCTTCAGTTCCAGATTTAGACCCCCGGTGGCAGCTGACACAACTAGCACCCCTCCCCCCTGAAGGCTACACACCCTGTTCGGGGGTGCGGGACACAGGGAACGTCCCCTTTCGGCGGACGGAGAGGTACTAGAGCATTCCCCGAAACAGTCAAACAGATGAAAAGGTGAGATGAAGCGAAATGGAGGGACAAGAAATTCGAAGGAGGTAAATAACTTTCCCAGTATTCGTCCAGAGAACCGGGAAAGCCCTCGAAGAAATCCATGGGTCAAGAAGGTAAGCCGCAGGAATCTAACTCCTGAACTCCTGCATGCGAGTCACACACGCTACCGTCTGCACCACCTGTCTCGGTGCATGTTCCCTTAACATCTGCTTTTTGTTCCCGTTAAAGACCCTCCAGACTGCCTCTAAAAGCTGTAAGGAGATTGTTGTGTAGAAATTCAAGTCATTTTAGAATACTTGAAGTAAATTTTTAGGCTGCGGATTTCTATGCAAATAAAAATTTTCCGTGCTTATAGATAAAAAAGCTGTAACTAAGACAGAAATTCCCAAAACAGCACACCTAAATCGAAAAAAATATATATATTTCACACAAAAATATGTTTTTGTCTTCCTCTTCTTCCTTTCATGGAGATTAGGCCACGTGCACTGTTCCGCTCTCATGCCAATTTTTCTTAGGTCTTGCTAGTCTTCTTTTCCCACGTGCCTGACAATTCAAAATTTGTCTAGGTGTTCGAGATCTTCCCATTCTATTAATATGTTCTATCCATCTTTCTCTATAATTTTGTGTGTTTAACATAGGAGTGACTTGTAATTGGTTTAATATCCCTGCACTTCCTTTCTATCCCATAACCGAAATTCTACAGTTTTCCTCAAGAGCGCATTTCTTCAACTTGAACTCTTTAAATTTTGTTGTTTAAGAGTCCATGTTTCGCTTATATATTTTTGTAATACTTTTATGTAAAGAAATATTTTAAATAGTTTTGCTAAAGGCACATCAGTTCTCACTTTTTTCTTTATAATTTTTAAATTTAACAAAAAATCTCATGCATTGTCATATATTGAGAATGCAACTTCAATTAGCTTCTATCGTAAAGGTATGAGCTAGTGAGCGACCTCCACCACACGTTCTGCCTTGCTCTTTGAAAGGGGAATCCCCCGTTTATAATGCAATGTACGCAACAGTCTTGAGTCATTGTCCTTGCCTTGTTTAAAGCAGGCTGTAAGTAGTACTGTATCTTAAGTGAAGTGATTGGCGATATAATGCTGAAAGCAAAGTCAACTGCTTGCTCTTTTGCTCTCGTTTGCAACATTATGTTGCTGAATTTAGTGTCGTCTTTACAAGTGATGGAAGAGTTCTATTCTGTCAAACATGTTGGAAATTACTAAATGCAGACCAGCGATCTCAAATCTTGCAGCATTTAGATCAGGGCTGGGCAACGGGTGCTCAGAGAGAGCAGATTGCTTACGACCTTGGCTGATAACTGTATGTTTAGAGGTAAAACAATGAAGGTCGCTCAAGGTATCGCGCGAGTCGCCCAGCCCTGATATTGTAGGTAGCATATCCTAGTGTCTGAAAATTTCGAATATTATGCAAATTTATGCAAAACTTTTCCTTCATATGATGTTCCTTTATATTAATTGAGAAGACGAGAGCTCCGAAATTTTCCTACGAACTGCACAAACTGAAACACCAGAAGAATCAAAATTGACAAAATTGTATGTGCCTGCCTGTTGCGAAGAAATGCTAAGAAAGATCAGAGCAGGATGTCAAAACAAAATATTTGGGTAAGCATTAACAAATCCCCAGATTATAGCAGTAGGAAAGTGGGTCATGTTGTGGTAGGTGTGCCAGAAAATGATGAAATAGTTTCCAAGCGAAGTTTTCTGTTAGCATCTAATGAAATATCAGCATCGATGCATGTAACAATGGCTCGCTTACTCAATGAATCTCTGCAGTTCTTTTGGCTGAATAGGGTGAAATTTAATAGTGTTTTACTCTTACTAAGTATGCTGCTCCATGTATGAATAAGGAATTGATGGCCTTTCTGTGAGTAAGCTATACTAACTTGTATAGTGTATGGTTTACACAAAGTATGTGAGACGATAGGTTTATTGTATGCTAAAGTAGACAAATTCGTCTCAAATAGCAAAAATAACAAGGATTGATTTGTTCAGAGTCGATCTTGAACTTCCACCTAGACCCACAATTACTCATTGGCAGAAATGGTTGGAAGCAGCAGCGTATTATGCAAGTGACTTTGAAAATTTAAATAGACGATTGATGAACTAAATAAGGACTGCTCTTCTTCCAATGAAATTCTTCAGAACTTACTCAACGACGGTAAACTAGAAATTTAATTGTCTTACATATCTGCAAATTTGAGTTTTGTTTCATTCTATTACAAATTAAAAACATCAACCAGCTTGTTAAATGAGATGGTTAATGAAGTACATGACATTGAGGGTAAAAATCACTCTAAGCTCCAAAAGCGGGAACTATTAAACAGAAAGTTAAGTGTGTTAAAAATGGTGGATTTCATATCATGTGTAAAACTTCCAAGGTTTTGGAAGGGAAAGTGGACGTTGGTAAAATTCAAAATGTGTGTGCCATTGACATTCCTTTAATGAAATATGCAAGACTATCTTCGTGTCGTGTTGAAAGGTCCTTCTCCAGGTATCGTGCATTATTTCGAGACAACCGACATCGGTTTGTGATGGAAAACTTGGAGAAAGTTTTCGTGGTTCACTGCAATATTAAGTTGTTTCAATCCACCACTGCCTCAGCGTGATTGGTGAGTAATTATTTAACATAAGTATTTAGAGTTTTGCAATATTGAAACAAAATATGTTTGCATTTTTCGTGCATACTTTTTATATTTTTGGCACATACAAACCCCTTCCCTATATACTATACATCAGACCAAACTGGCACAAACCTTACGAATAATTTAAGCGAGGATTTCCACAATCGACTACAATTAGTCATGGTAAACATCCCCTTAACTTTGATACAGCAATAAGTGAACTTTAGAAAGAACAAGAAACTTTGCTTACAGAAACTTTGCTGAGAGAATTTTTCATGAGGACGAAAGTAAAGTCATTAATTTGAAACAAGCGCCTATATCTGTAGAAAGGAGTTAAAGCGAAGTTTTGATGCATCATCCATACAAAAAGGAAAATATACGCCTGAAATTTCTTCGTACTCTTGGTTATAATTTCACAGTTAAGAGGATTAAAATTTGCATATGCGACATTACATTTAAAAAAAAATATATATATATATATATTGTTATTAATAGTACTACTGGATAAAATGGAAAATTGACTATCGGAAAATTTCATGTTCAGAACATTAGATTCGAAAGAAATTGTAGGTAATAGTGGAGAGCAATTAATCTAGGCAGTAATGAAAACTCCAAGGTGTGTAATGTTTATCCAAGTATTTTCAATTTTTACTGTATAATATACCTACTCATAATAAACAGAATCTGGATTTTAATGACCTAAAATGTTTGAAAAATGACCCATAAAACCAATATTTATTTAATTTATTAAAACTAACTCACAGAAAAACATACATTAATTTATATGTAGGTATAACTACTCTACTGCCGTCTCTGTAGCGCAGTGGTAGCGCGCCTGCCTCTCGCACGGAAGATCTCGGTTCGATCCCCGGTACCACCCTGGGACTAGTTTCCTCGCTGGGAGATCTGGCACGGGGTGCACTCAGCCTCATTAAGTCCCTGGGGAGCCAAATGTAGAGCTACTTGGTAAAGAAGTTGCGACCCTAGGTTACGACGGCCGCATAACCGGCCAGGAGGGCTAGCGGTGCTGACCCTTCAGTTCTGCACCCCACCCAATGGCGCCTGTAGTGTACAGAGGTGTAGGACGCAGTGGTCGGGCGGTAATCCTTGGTCCGCGAAGGGCTGTTGCGCTAGGGGTTATTTTTATAACTGCTATAGAAGCAGAAAAGTAGGTACAACAATAATGATTTGATTAATTGTTAATTAAACTTAATTAAAATATACACTTGTTGCACATTCTTTTGAAGAACCTGAAAAGAAAATTAAGAAAATTGGTTTTGAAGCAAGTCTGACAAAACTGTGGCATTAAATATTTTGAGCTCTCCGATTATGCAACAATTCATTGGGAGTGAAGAGGACTTAATGTCCTATGACACGACCCAAAGATAAGGACAATAACAACCTGACCTGTCTCATCCCTAGTATGGAAAATAATCCATAACTGCTCCCCTTAAAATAGTCCCCCCTCCAGGCACAATAAACCCTTTCCAGACTATTAAATAGTAATGTGAGTTGTTCCCAAGAGTGCGAGTTGAATACTGACATTTGTGATGTTCAAAAAGTTATCCTTACGTAAAGTGTCAGAACTATGAAATATCTACACCCTCATCAAGAACACCAAGGTGGAACGGGGAAGGAAATGACAAAAGAATGATTTATAATTCAAGAACATTAATAAATATGACGCAACGGGGAAGAAAATGACAAAATAATGACGTATAATTGAAAAAAAAAATTGCTCTGAAAATTGAAAATTGTGTAAAGTGGCCCAAAAGAATTCTGAAAATTGTGCATTTTCATAATCTGGGCCAATGATAAGGATTTATGTACTTACATGTTAGCTATGCTTATGTTTCAAAAATTAAAAAACAGCCTATTATCGGAATTTGGGTCCGAAAAATTAGTATATCTTATGCAAGCATAACTGTCATGTTATAGGGGACCAGAGCAAAGCTGAAATCCCAGAAAAATATGTTACAGCTTCTGGCACAGTTGACAGCCAATTCCGTTAAGACTAGAATCGCCAACCACCTGCATTTCCGGTAATACAAGTCCGCAATACAAGTAAGGGCGTTACTTGTAGAGCGTTAAGTTTGAAATATTGACCCAGTGTTTAGCTATGTTGCGGACCATGCAGGCAGTTAGTACTACTGTTTACCACCTCCCACGTATAAAGTTACTGCGGACGAGCGGACATATTCGGCCATTGGAATAAAAACTTGAGTATAATATGTGCCTCATTTTTCAGGTAATGACTAAGGTGTTGATTATACTTTTTACACTTGCCTATATACTCAAATAATATAAGTAGAACAGTACCTACACAAACGTCCGTCTTAAAAATGTTATCTGTCCGTAGATTAGATTAGATTGTGTTCAGCGAGTTCACAAGTAGCCCTAACTTACACCACACATCCATCAATGAAAGCATATGGTACTCCTTTACAACGTACTAGATTATGTCATAACTCAATCGCCTACATCGGCAGCGTTTTCGAGAGCCTTGCGAAATCGGCTACTAAATGGTTTCCCTTGCTTTCAAAGACCATAACAACACAATGCAATATACAGAGATGTTCAACCTTTGCGAAAGAAGGGAGGTTGGTTTTACGTCCATCCACTATACGCGAATTTTGGCTCATCTTAACGCACAGACGTGTATTGTGTTACAGTGGCGGTTTGATTATATGCACGTTACGTTTGATTTACGAAAGCATTTTCAAATTTTATGCGATAAACATCTGTTCATTAATGACTTCTTTAGTACTGCTTACGTTTAAGAAGTTTAACAACATTTGGCGACAAAGTCAAAGTGTATGCCATAGAAAATCCACCAAGTGATCGTCGCGTAACCTATTGCGATACAGACTTCTAATATAGTTCAATTTGGAGAAACGCTGTTCGCAAACATATATAGTTATACTCACTCTTATACAAACTACACTTGCAAATGCTTATTTCTCTATCTACTTCACTTTAACCGACACAAATATTTTCAGAAAGTATCCTATTGCTAATTTTCCTGTAGGTGCAAAGGGAATATGGGAATACGGTAGGCTTTAAGCGACAGTGAAACGCTTTAAGAGCTGGTTGCTATGCGATGTCTTTGAAATTCCGTTCTCTTTGTAAGGCCGAGAGATAAAAATAACGAATTACATATTTCTATTTGAGAAAACTATAATTATTGACAAGTTCATACAAATAATAAAGAATATCTCGGAAATGGTTCGCTCAAAAGAGAAAAGTAGTATATGACATAAATTGTGCTTTAACCAGCTCCACATTTTTTATTTAGTAAGCGTTTGTCTGTCTCTTACTGTTTACCATTTATACAAAACTTATCCAGAATGAAGAGATCCTCTGAGGACATTCCCAGAAAATTCAAGGTATGATTTAGAAACTGTCATGCAATCGCCAGTTTGTGTCCGTCACTGGATACTGACTGTCTGTGTTTCTAAACGTCACATGCAAGAACTGATTCACTCTACGACTTCAGCATCTCCAAAGAGAAAAGGTTGGATATCGCTGCGACATATATATTTCCTGTTAATTCGAGTTTGGACTTTCTATTACATATTTTCAGCACTCGTGCATCTTCCCAGTTGAATTGGGAGTTCACGAACATACCATGAACCGACAGTTGCTGTCGATCGACATGTCAAACGAAGTTCTTGGACGCTACTGTCCAATTTGAAAAGGAAAGTCAAAAAGCTTTGCAAGCCAATGATGAAGACAAGCCCACTTACAGCATTTGAATTTTGACACGTGTTACAATTCATGCCTGCAGAACAATTGGTGTTATTTTGGGGAAACATCATTTAAATCCATATGCCTTGCACTTTAAGTTACTGCTAAAGGTATATAAAATCTTTATCCCTTTTGCACAAAAATATACGTAATTCGTGTAACTTTGTGATTTTGTTGTAAATTAGCTATTTTTATGCGATTCATAAAATTAGTCCTTGTTCTAATATTTTGTCATAGTTGTTAATATATTGTACGAGTTTCACTGTTGAAAATATATGTAGATAACTTCCTAAACAGTTGTGAATTTAACGGTGTAATGAGTTATCGTCTTTAATTTTCCCTCAACCAGCGTATAGTCTCCTTAAATACAGAAAAATGTTCGAGCTCACTCCGGTTTGAATGGTTGCCTTTTGTTTTCCGAGCGGTACAAGTATTAGGCATGTATGAACGTGCTGCAGGCATTTGCTGAAATCTGTCATTTCTCGAAAAGCCTAGACAGATCATGAAATACCGGCGTATGCTGAACCGATATACACTAGCGGAAAAAATGCAACACCGCTAAGAACTGTCTTACCGGCAACGTTCTGTGGAACATTCTCACTCTCGTAGACCAGGTTCTGGGCGGCCACGTTGTGCAGACGCACATCTGGATTGAGGCATTAAACGGGCATCGGCAAGTGCCCGAACAGCATCCAGGTAAGCTATCCGAGCACAGGTAGCTCCTGGAGTGCCAACACGGACCATTGAAAGCCGTCTTCTTGCGGCAGGACTCAAATCACGTGTGCCGCTGGGTAAGGTACCTCTTACACTACAACACCGCCATGCACGTCTCCGCTGGTGTCCAGAAAGGGTTAATTGGACAATGGAATGGTGCTCTGTTGTCTTCAGTGATGAGAGGTTCTGACCGTACGCAAGTGAAGTCGTGTACGCGTATAACGTACAGCTGGTGAACGATCTCGTCCAGAGTGCATTCGCCCAAGACACAAATGCCCAACTTCTGGCATCATGGTGTTGGGTGCTATCACTTACAACTCGCGCTCCTTTGGTGTTTGTGCATGGATGTGAAGCAGTGCTAGCTTCATCCAGCAGTAATTAATCCTGTGTTACTGCCATTTCTTCAACAGGAAGGCGATGTGCTATTTCGACAGGATAATGTACGTTCCTATGCTGCTGTTACAACGCAACGTGCTCTTCATGGTATACGGCCAGCACGGTCCACTGACTCTCCCATTGTACATGTATGGGACATGATGAGAAAGAACCTGACTGGGTCTCCACAGACGACTACAACTGTTGCCGAGCTGCGACAACAGGTGCAAGATGCTTTGGAGAGTGTATCGTAGTATGCCATTCGCCACCTATACGATCATCTGTCTGCACGATTACATGTCTGTATTGCTGCCCGAAGGGGATACACCTAATATCGATACGACTATTGGGACATAGCTCCTTGTGACAGGTCTCCTTCGTTTGTACTGATTTTGTTGTTATATTATGATGCTATCATGATGTATTACTGTTTACTTAACTCTTAATTAAATTTAAGCACTCCTTGATGGTGTTGCATTTTTTTCCTCCGCCAGTATATGTATATACGTTTTCGCTTTGATCGTCGTTCCCCTGAGCTAAGTTATTAATTTTATGGTGCTTATTTTGTGTTTAATTTTATTGCTCATTATAAACGTGCATTTATGTGGAAAAAGTAAGACATTTAAACACATCTGTTCTCCTTTTAATGTTCAGAAAGGCTGTTATAAAACGAAGAAGCTGGTTACTAATTATATAATTCTTCTTAAATATAAATCCATAGATCCTTATATCAAATTCTTCATGGAACCTAGTTTCGGGGTGGAATAACTAGAGAAGTGTTTACATTTTGCTGGAATAACGTTCCAGTTTTAGTTGCCTAATTCTTTCAATTGTATTATGACTCAACTCAAGTCAATTTAGAAGGCTTTCTGCATAGAAAGAAACCCGGTGCCAAAAGGATATATAGAACATCCCCGAACTATTCAACTGCAGTAATCAAAATTCGATTTTTTTAATTTAGAGCAATTCCGCGTGTGACTAACTGACATTTACACTACATTTTCTTCTTAAAATGTCTGTCTAATGGTCAATATAGGTGTAAAAATGTTATTTTAACGACATACGATGACAGAGAATACATTGGCGGTTGTGATAGGAAATATAAAAACCTTAAAAAATGAAACAATTATTTAATTATGAGCGCTAAACTTTTCGTGACTAACTGACATTTTTGTCAACTGCAGTTCCAACTTCAAACGTTTGTCCTCCGTTTTCTCTGAAAGTTTTCTTATTTGATTTGTTCTGAAAAATCACTTGAGAGAGGAACTTCTAAGCTTTCAAATGACCTGAAAAAGGGTTTGGCATGTTATTTCCATCTGGAGATATTTATTCAAAAGGTCAGCGTTACTAACTGACATGAGTTTGTGACTAACTGACATTTGCGAAAATTGTAATACCTTGTCTTTGTTTTACATGGTATAACATATGGTAAATCAGAGTGATACGTATTATACGTTACATACATGTAATACACACAGGTGTGTAATTGTATTTATCGTTTTGACAATAATCATATCCTTTGGAGAAGCATTAAAGTCATGCAACATAAACAGGATAAACAGATGTTGACAGCTCTCATTTCTTATCACAGTTACATCATTGCAAGTATAAAAAGCTGAATCAAAACCATAACAAAGACGACATATGAGAGCACACAGCACATACCTTACTTTATTGGACTCCTTATAGTGCAGGAACGCTAAATGCAATAGTCTCGTAGTACACGCGCATATCACTACACTGTTTTTATTTCCGAAAGCTGTACATCATTCTGACACTTTCCGCACACGAAAGAAAAGCATATTCCACAACATTGAAACCTAATACTTTCACATAATGAACCCGTAGAGTGGACGGCATAGGTGAAATACGTTCAAATCTTTTGTCGAGAAATTCTTTTGCTTCTTCATTTTCAGGCAGAGAAACTTCAAGAACACATATTTTGGTTTTCTTTCTAACAGTATTATCAAATTCTTCAGCACTCTGAATCCTGCTTCCTGCTTTCGCAGCTGTCCATGCCATCCTCTTCACTTGTCCTCCAATTGCATCTACTGCCCCCTTTCCGTGATAGGATTCGAAGAAGTGCCATTCAATTTGGATTCCAAATACTTCGGAAAGATATGTCACATGGCTCAATGTGTATTTCTGCTTAAAATGACAAGCAGCTCTATTAAAAAACACTTTCATAAGTTCAAGATTCGGAACAATATCCAATATTTCCGAAAATATATTCCTTAAGCAAATATCAACTACATATTTGTCATGCGATACATAATCAGACACCAAAGCAAAAGATTGTTTCTGAATTTCACCAATATCTTCTTTCCTATACCAGGCAACAGCAGTAAATATTGAGATCTGTGTGTTGTTCCAGTGGGCAGCTTGAATTTCATTTTGCCCCTTGCATGTGTAGTTCTCAAAGAAGTCGATCTGTATCACAGCTTCACTAATTGCAACATTTTCCCGAGCCTTCTTAAAGGCCTCGGATTGCTGTCTTTTTACATAAACGTGATTTAGGAAACGTGTCAGGCAATTGGTCAGTTCTTCAATGCAGTCTTTTACAGACCCATTTTTAACTTCTATTTCCATTCTTCCATTACGTGAACTCCACAGGTTCCACTCGCATGGAGAATTAGCGAGTTCATCCGAAATGTGCGCTTCACTCAATCCCGGGCAGTTAGAGCATCCTCCCTGCATACACTTACTCGATTTCTGATCACAAACCACTTCTGCTATGAACTTACGAAATGCAGTCCCAGTGAGTACGTGATTTTTACACAATGCTTTGAGGAGAAACTTCGTATTTTCATGTATAATGTATGTGCACACATGTGGGATCTGACTTTGAAGACGCACGTGAGCAGGGCGTACTTCAGCGAATTTTGTCAACCACACGGACATTTCTACTCGGTCTTGTAGAAAGAGTGCATGTGCTTCTTTTAATGTTACCACTAGATACCTAATGCGAGCTTCCTTTGTTTCTCCCTCAACACGGATTTCAATAAAATCATCTCTTCCAGAAGCTTGGTAAGATATTGAATCATCCTGATACAACTTGATGATTGCACTTTTAAGTTCCTCTGTTAGTTGTTTTCCTGATATCGGGACAGAATGCTTTGGTTTTACAACATGTAATCCCTCTTCAACTGCTAACTTACGAATCATTTCTTTTCTTTTACGTGGAGATTGCGGCAATGCTTCCTCAACACGTTTTCTGCACTTTCCGAAATACCGTTTGCTTTTGAAAGCGGTTGATGTTGATGGAGTATCCTTATGAATCCCTTCTTGGTCTCTTATCTTCTGTCTTGCCCGCTGTGCTTGCTTATATCTCCTATATTCAGCTTTGAGGTGTTCTCTTCCTTGTTTTGCTTGTTTCAGTATTTTTCTTCCTTTCCTCATAGTCACTTTTATTTTTTCCTTCCATTGTGCATAACTGCCTTGCTCCTTCAGACGTTGTTTGTATTCACATTGTCTTTGGGCTGGTGTTTTAGCTATGGAGTCAGAAACGGACTGATACGTCTATCCTGACTTAAGTCTCACAAGCACTGTACGCGTATGATGACCTCAGAGCGCCAGCACTAATTGTCCGTTAGTCACGTGTTTTGTGGGTAAACTAATGACTATAGAGGAAAACTTTCTGATACTTTTTTATTTGTTATATTGTAATGACGCAGAATCCAAAAGGATATTTATTTCAGTCTATTACTTTTCCCTCCAGAGGACTTTATCCTTATTTACCATGACTAACTGACATTGACACACAGTAATAATTAAAAAGGCTCTAAGGATTATTTATAAATGTCGAAAATTATTAGCCATATACACGTTTCGTAGACGAAGAGTCATTGTGTGATGTACAGAACAAAAAAATTAAAACAGTTGTACATAGCTCCTGAAATATTGTTACGAAAATCACCGTTATTCGCGCTTATTTTTAGTGTTTTGGAAATATATTAATAAGAAGTGAAAATTGAACCCATATTAACGTCAAAATGATCTATTTTTCACTTCATAAGATACTTAGGAGTATCTAGCATCATCTTTCCTCAGTAAAAAAAGTGAAACATTAATTTCAAATTTTAACACTCGGTATGACATATTCGCGGAACTACTCTTTAGTATTTTGGTCTAAAAACCTGGACGACCGGCTCCATTCTACAAAGGTTTTGCCTTTAGGCTTCACGCAGAAGTTTGTTTAGTTTAAATTATGTAAAGTATGTGGTATTATCTACTTCAACCGCACGATTTACATATATGCACGGTACTGGATACCACACCGATATTTTGAAATGAGTATTGATAGTATCCGAAGCAAAAATTCGGAGGTACATGTAAATTGAAAAACAGCAGCTTAGTATTGTTAAGCTGACATTAAAGCAAATTATGACCCTTATTGTAGCACACATTTCTAATATTTATTTATTTAACGAATAACATTACAGTCGGAAGTTATTAAATATGTCTAGTGCTGGGAAGTTACCGAGTTCGATACCCGTCGACCACCCTCTCTGTTCATGGGTTTCTCTGTTTTCCCTGGTCTGTAGACGAGCGCTGGTGTGTTTCCTTATTTACCATGATTTCCTTTCTATTTCCTCTTCATACCGTTTGTTTCTCACATTTCAGTTTGACTTCTAGGTTTTGTGGTATATGGTGGTGGTAAGCAGATGGCGCGGATGCTTTTTCAAGGGAAAGAATATTCCCTTTGGATGCCACTTGATCAGCAAGCGTTCATTGTAGCTCCAACAATGGGACGGATCTCGAGTCTGGATTTTTTCGCGACTTCCGCGCATCTCTTTGACCTGTTTGCCTGCGGCCTATAGACTCCTGTGATCCCTTCACTTCATTCATTCCTCTTGGAGTGGTGGTGGCAGCAATGGATTCTACCAACAATGTACAGCACACTTTTTTCAAGGGAACTTATATAGAAGGCAAGGGGCTCACTGCATAGCGTGGTTCACGTGGTGTTGACTTTACAAACTCAGCAAGAGCGGCTCGAGTGCATCTCTACATAGTTCTTCGTTTTCTAACACAACCACCATTGCATTTGATGATTTTTCAGTTTTTGTTATAAAACTTGGCTCCATAACACCCCAGCATAACAGGACTACTTTCAATTTCAACACAAACGTGCGGCACCAACTTGAAGACCCACTTCCCAAGCGTTGGAGTGGAACGGAGGCCTAATCATACTCCTATCTCTCGCCTGGACTCATTTTATGACTACACCACAATAGCCTCCTCATTTTAGAAACAGGGACAGTAGTCAAATGGGAAAATTGATACTGACTAGTGATGAAACTGTTGGAGGGGCTTGTGATATTCAACCAAGACACCAGGAAAGGTTTTCTAATTTTAAAAATCACGATTTAGCTTAGAACTGCCCAAAACAATTGCTTAAACTTTGGATATTAAACGTATTTTGGTGGTTATACAATGTATAGAGTTTTTATAAAGCTTTAACTTTTGTTCAACAGGAGTTAGTATTAACTTACCCAGCGATTTCGCTCTGTACACACTCGGGCGCTCTTGGTTATCCTCCGTGGTATAGAGATGACATACTAGCCTCTGATTAGAGCTTCTCGGGTTACTAACCGAGTAATATCTATATAATTGTTCTAGCTATCGGCAATATTTAACTCCATAGCCATCCTCAGGAAATGAAATATTGATAATTTTATAGATATTACACGACTGGTAGCTCGTGAAAGGAAGTAAAGTTGGTGGTCCCTTGTAGATTTACGACACATAAAAGAACTTCAAGCCTGATAAGGAGGCCTCTGAGCAAACTTTCTCGCGCAATATAGAATGTGACGTTGAGAACGACAGCAGCTAAAGAGCGTCCATAAATAAAAACTAGATTTCATTAACTAAAGAAGATTTAGTATTAGTGTTTAACGCCCGTTCCTGCTGCATACGGCACCACAGACGTGGCCACTAATGATACGTGAAATGAATTGGTAATTGGGAAAGTAAATTTCGGATAGAAACGTTCCGGCTCTAAATTTAGGAGATACGACCTGAAAAAGAACTGAGTTATGGAGGACGGTCCTGGCGGGATTTCAACTGCGGACCTCCTACTCAACAGCTTCGGCCACTCGTATAGGTAGGATACTTAAATATCTAAGGATTAACCAATTTGTTTTTAAAAAATGTAGTTTAAAGACTATAATAGCACCTAATGATATTGTGGAACATAATCCGAAACTTCAAGCCACCCTGAAACGCCGTGTGAGGCAGTAGGTTATAAAAATATAAACAAAAGCGTGTTCAATTATTAGTGAAGAAGAGCCTTTAAATGAGTGCATCTCTGACCGGCAGTGACACCGCGCAGAAATCGATCTTTCCCCAGGCGGGGTTTGAAAACACGGTTCGAGCCAGCAACAGACGGCAGGCAGGGCATTCGCTCCAAACAGCATCGCATCGCCGCGCAGTTGTAACCAGCAATCTGGACGGCTATCTCCTACAAGCCACTTCTCCTGGGACCTTCTCAAGAGCATGACTTTCTCCATTAATCTGCTGGCTAAGCAGAACATCACTGGACAACTCTATTACTAGAAATGCTTTGAATGGCTATATAAATTAACTGTAAATCCTCAGGGTGCTGCATCATTAAATTCTACCCTCAGAATAACATAAAACGTCTAGCCACACAATAAAAATGCTCAATATTTTGGGTTTACCCCTTCGTCAGGAGAGTAAAAGATTAAACATTTACGCACACTCATACACACAAGAGACAACACACTTGATAGTCGATATTGGTTAATAATGCCAACTAAGAAACAGTATTGACCGGCTATGACAGATTAGGGTGTAGCAACGTAGCCCAGGAAATTTGGTCGGATAAGCCAATCGGCAAACGACTCAGGTTAGGCAACGTACGGAAAATTTAAAGGAAAATCAGTGATTCAAAATTGGTTGGAAAGAATAATCTATTATGTAGGGATTTCAAGCATGTGGGTATAATTCTGAATTAGAATTTTTTCTTTAACCCGGCCCTTAGCCAGGACCGCATAACGAATAGTTTCTCCAATCGAATTTCTTGCGCTATGTTGGTACACCCTTGTCTGTGCCATAGCCGATCAATAGTGTTCCTTGTGCCGCCATTATTAGCCAAGCGCAGTCGACAGTCAATGTGTTTTCATTTTTGTCTATGCTTTCAATATTTTAATCTCCTGATGATGGGTTACTGAATGCTTGGATTGTGTGACATTGCGTGGTTTTATATTTCGCTGAAAACAAGCTATTCATCATATACGTCTCTTCGTGAGCTTTATTCATTGACCATCCCTGCAAGCAAATACAGGGTGAAAGGTACTGGTTGGGGCATACGTTAACCAGTGATTCTACACTATGAGTATAAAAAATATGTCCAATACGATTATTGTCAATAAAAACAGTTTCATCGAAAAAGAAATAATTTGTGTCAAATATTCGGAATATTTGGAGTCATCCAGCTTCTTGACGAATGGATATAAATGGTTTATTATTTCACTAACATGTGAACAATGCTGTAAAGTCTTGTTATTTCAATTCCAATGAATTTAGTCACAACTTAGTGTTAAAGTGACGTTGCCAAATCTCTCTTAGAAATTAAATTTTGCATGACACTTTAAGATTAATTGTGACTAAATTCATTCGAATTAATGTAGAAATGCATTACAGCATTGTTCACACATTTCTTGCGCGACAGTTAATAAAATAATAAACTATTTATACCCATTCGTCAAGAAGCTAGATGCCTCCAAATATTTCACAAATATATATATTCTTCGGCGAAACGACTCTTTATTGACAATAATTGTATTGGCATATTTGTTGCACACTCATTATGTAGAATCCCTGGTTAACGTTATGGCCGAAGCAGTACCGCCCACTCTGTAGCTATATACACCGCTTGGAAGAGATTTAACACCGATCGATTCTTTGCATGCACAGTGAAACATACCACTAGCGCCACCATCCAGAAAGCAACACAATACTTTACGAAAATAACTTTCAAGCTTTATAACTAAAATCCATCCTCTCCAATGTGGGATTCAACATCATGACTAAATCAAGTCAGATTAACTGTCCTAATAGAGCCATAACACAATTTTTACATATTTTACTACGTATAGGGTAGGTTTTGTATTTCACCCAAAAATTCTGTCTCGAGATTTTACTGGAAATATGTTTCGAGGCTCCCTGAATCGAAAAAAGGCCCGTGTGTGTGTGTGTGTGTGTGTGTGTGTGTGTGTGTGTGTGTGTGTGTGTGTGTGTATGTGGCTGTGTCTGGGTGTGCGAGAGAGAGAGAGTTGTGTGTGGGTGTGTCTGAGAGAGAGAGAGTTGTGTGTGAGTGTGTCTGAGAGAGAGAGAGTTGTGTGTGGGTGTGTCTGAGAGAGAGAGAGTTGTGTGTGGGTGTGTCTGAGAGAGAGAGTTGTGTCTGGGTGTGCGAGAGAGAGAGAGTTGTGTGTGGGTGTGTCTGAGAGAGAGAGTTGTGTGTGGGTGTGCGAGAGAGAGAGAGTTGTGTGTGGGTGTGTCTGAGAGAGAGAGAGTTGTGTGTGGGTGTGTCTGAGAGAGAGTTGTGTGTGGGTGTGTGAGAGAGAGAGTTGTGTGTGGGTGTGTCTGAGAGAGAGACAGTTGTGTGTGGGTGTGTGAGAGAGAGAGTTGTGTGTGGGTGTGTGAGAGAGAGAGTTGTGTGTGGGTGTGTGTGAGTTATGTGTGTGGGTGTGTGTGAGAGAGAGAGTTGTGTGTGCGTATGTGTGAGTTGTGTGTGTAGGTGTGTGAGAGAGAGAGTTGTGTGTGGGTGAGAGAGAGAGAGAGTTGTGTGTGGGTGTGTGAGAGAGAGAGTTGTGTGTGGGTGTGTGTGAGTAATGTGTGTGGGTGTGGGTGTGGGTGTGTGTGTGAGAGAGAGAGAGTTGTGTGTGGGTGTGTGTGAGTAGTGTGTGTGGGTATGGGTGTGTGGGTGTGGGTGTGTGGGTGTGGGTGTGTGTGTGAGAGAGAGAGTTGTGTGTGGGTGTGTGTGAGTAGTGTGTGGGTGTGGGTGTGTGTGTGAGAGAGAGAGTTGTGTGTGGGTGTGTGTGGGTATGGGTGTGTGGGTGTGGGTGTGTGTGAGAGAGAGAGAGTTGTGTGTGGGTGTGTGTGAGTAGTGTGTGTGGGTATGGGTGTGTGGGTGTGGGTGTGTGGGTGTGTGTGTGAGAGAGAGAGTTGTGTGTGGGTGTGTGTGAGTAGTGTGTGTGGGTATGGGTGTGTGGGTGTGGGTGTGTGTGTGAGAGAGAGAGGTGTGTGTGAGTAATGTGTGTGGGTATGGGTGTGTGGGTGTGGATGTGTGTGTGAGAGAGAGAGTTGTGTGTGGGTGTGTGTGAGTTGTGTGTGTAGGTGTGTGAGAGAGAGTTGTGTGTGGGTGTGTGAGAGAGAGAGTTGTGTCTGGGTGTGTCAGAGAGAGAGTTGTGTGTGGGTGTGTGAGAGAGAGTTGTGTGTGGGTGTGTGTGAGTAGTGTGTGTGGGTATGGGTGTGTGGGTGTGGGTGTGTGGGTGTGGGTGTGTGTGTGAGAGAGAGTTGTGTGTGGGTGTGTGTGAGTAGTGTGTGTGGGTATGGGTGTGTGGGTGTGGGTGTGTGTGTGAGAGAGAGTTGTGTGTGGGTGTGTGTGAGTAGTGTGTGTGGGTATGGGTGTGTGGGTGTGGGTGTGTGGGTGTGGGTGTGTGGGTGTGGGTGTGTGTGTGAGAGAGAGAGTTGTGTGTGGGTGTGTGTGAGTAGTGTGTGTGGGTATGGGTGTGTGGGTATGGGTGTGTGGGTGTGGGTGTGGGTGTGTGTGTGAGAGAGAGAGTTGTGTGTGGGTGTGTGTGAGTAATGTGTGTGGGTATGTGTGTGTGGGTGTGGGTGTGTGGGTGTGGCTGTGTGTGTGAGAGAGAGAGTTGTGTGTGGGTGTGTGTGAGTAATGTGTGTGGGTATGGGTGTGTGGGTGTGGGTGTGTGTGTGAGATTGAGAGTTGTGTGTGGGTGTGTGTGAGTAATGTGTGTGGGTATGGGTGTGTGGGTGTGGGTGTGTGGGTGTGGGTGTGTGTGTGAGAGAGAGAGTTGTGTGTGGGTGTATGAGAGAGAGAGTTGTGTGTGGGTGTGTGTGAGTAGTGTGTGTGGGTATGGGTGTGTGGGTGTGGGTGTGTGTGTGAGAGAGAGAGTTGTGTGTGGGTGTGTGAGAGAGAGAGTTGTGTGTGGGTGTGTGTGAGTAATGTGTGTGGGTGTGGGTGTGGGTGTGTGTGTGAGAGAGAGAGTTGTGTGTGGGTGTGTGTGAGTAGTGTGTGTGGGTATGGGTGTGGGTGTGTGGGTGTGTGTGTGTGTGAGAGAGAGAGAGTTGTGTGTGGGTGTGTGTGAGTAGTGTGTGGGTGTGGGTGTGTGTGTGAGAGAGAGAGTTGTGTGTGGGTGTGTGTGAGTAGTGTGTGTGGGTATGGGTGTGTGGGTGTGGGTGTGTGTGTGAGAGAGAGAGTTGTGTGTGGGTGTGTGTGAGTAGTGTGTGTGGGTATGGGTGTGTGGGTGTGGGTGTGTGGGTGTGGGTGTGTGTGTGAGAGAGAGAGAGTTGTGTGTGGGTGTGTGTGAGTAGTGTGTGTGGGTATGGGTGTGTGGGTGTGGGTGTGTGTGAGAGAGAGAGTTGTGTGTGGGTGTGTGTGAGTAATGTGTGTGGGTATGGGTGTGTGGGTGTGGATGTGTGGGTGTGGATGTGTGTGTGTGAGAGAGAGAGTTGTGTGTGGGTGTGTGTGAGTTGTGTGTGTAGGTGTGTGAGAGAGAGTTGTGTGTGGGTGTGTGAGAGAGAGAGTTGTGTGTGGGTGTGTCTGAGAGAGAGTTGTGTGTGGGTGTGTGAGAGAGAGAGAGTTGTGTGTGGGTGTGAGAGAGAGAGTTGTGTGAGTGGGTGTGTGAGAGAGAGAGAGAGTTGTGTGGGTGTTTGCGAGTTGTGTGTGGTTGTGTGTGAGTTGTGTGTGCTTGTAAGCAAAGCACCCAACATTGGAACCGTTTATGCTTCTGGTCCATTAGTGAATCGAAATTCAATGACATGTTTTCTACAGGTATGTCTACGGAAATTGAGTTTGCAATATTGCTGCCAAGTCCTCTGAATAACAAGGGAAGAATAGATCATCATCATCATCATCATCATTATTAACAACAATAATAACAATAATAATAATAATAATAATAATAATAATAATAATAATAATAATAATAATAATAATAATAATAATAATAATAATAATAATAATAATAATAATAATAATAATAATAATAATAATAATAATAATAATAATAATAATAATAATAATAATAATAATAATAATAATAATAATAATAATAATAATAATAATAATAATAATAATAATAATAATAATAATAATAATAATAATAATAATAATAATAATAATAATAGATATTTACTCATGACTATTTTGCTTATTAGTAGTGATAGTGTTCTTATTTGGCGTATTATGGCTTTCATTGAGGGACAAGTACATCTTTGTTCTTATTATTTGTAATGTTTAACGCCCATTCTTACTGCATACGGCACCACAGGAGTTGGATACTGATCACGCATGAAAATATTATTTGACAAGGAAGCGTTCGAGACCTAAGTTTAAGATACTTCCCTGACATATGCCGGGTATGACTGAGAAAACCCTGGATAAAACTCCAGCCAGGGAAAACGGTCCTGGCTGGATTTGAACCATGGGGTCGGAGAGGCAAGTCGGAGTAATAACGAACTCGGCCACTGACAAGCAATTCGAGCTCCATAGAGCAACAGCAACACTTATTTCACTTTGAATCCAGAAGACGATCGCATTATCATTTAGTTATTAAGCTCTTAATTGGAGTTACCAATAAATGCACCCCTTGAAAATAGTTTTATGTCAAGACGATGTCAATAAGACACACATAATATATGCAGGATACGTAAAATTTACTGTACAGGTCGTTACATCAATAGGTTACAAGGGTACTTCATAAAGTAAGTTACACAAGTTGTCCCACGCTATCATGGCGCAACAAGAACAGCGCTTTGTCAGAATAGAATTCATGTTCCGGAATTCCGCAAACACAGTTCTGCTACGATACTGGTAATAGGTCATCATAGTGTGTAAGCGAAATGGTGAACCAACTGGAAACATATTCCAACGTTGAAGTACGTAGGGCGGCACGATTCTTGTGGACAAGAAGTTTAGTACCTAGTGTTTGTTTGCACGGTCGTAACTGCGCAGCGGAGAGACTATCCGTTTTGCTTCACACCTCAATGCATGACTTATTCCAGGCAGTGTGAGGTCATTGGCCTTGCAGAAGCATTAGGACTTTGTTTGGGTACAGTATTCGTTATCACGAGACCGCCCACTCTGCGTCATTTCTTTTGTGCAATGCCTACTTGGAGATAATCAACCTGAAAACATACAATTCTTAATAACTAAAATTATATGTTTGCAAACAGGGTTGCCAACCCGTACGATAATTATGGGGGCATACGATAATTTGAATGTTTGTACTCATGGTTGTCAACCCGTACGATAATTATGGGGGTGTACGATAACTTCGATACCGGCGAAATATTATTTTCACTGGTTTGCCACACCAGCGAAATGAAATTAATTACAAATAGCGACAACATTTTTACCCTCATGGCCTGTCTCCACCCCTCTAAGGCAACCATTTCGTATCCTTTTACTCCTACCCTTTATCCTCTTGTTGCCAGTGTGCCAGGATCTGGTAATCTCAATGAAGAAGGCACTGTTCAGAAAATTGGTGATCAATGGAGAAACCCCGGAATACGTGATATTCCGTGTGAAATAAGGAAAATACCTGAACCTGGCAGTTTCTGGAGTGTTGTTAAACACATGTCACCTTGGTGGAAATACTGATTTCAAAGAACTGGCGGAGGTTGCATTATCAGTGATTTCATTGCCCCTCAGAAACACTTTCTTTGAAAGAGTTTTTTTTTTTTTTTTTTTTTTTTTTTTCCAAACTAGGTGTAATAAAAACCAAAATTAGAAACAGATTGGCGCTAGATACGGTAAATGGACTTATTCGGTCGTCTCAGCTTATAAAAGAATGTGGTAAGTCTGAAAATCTGCAAGACACCGAGATGTGAAGGTTTATCTCTACAACAAATTTGTATGATGCTGCAATAGTTGAGGAAGATGAACTTTCACATGAATAGTGCGAGAAACATAAGTACTAAAGTTGTAATATTGATTGAGGTCATCAGTCTTCTAAGTGGATACCATAAACATCAATACTATTACATTTTCATAAGTGTAATGCTGATACATTTATTGTTGTGGTATTTGGCTTATAATGTACGATAATTTTGAATCCAAATCTATAATTTTGAGAGGACGGTACGATAATTTTACTTTTAAACATTGGCAACCCTGTTTGCAAATGAAGCAAATATTGATGTAATATTGTTCATTACACTGTCACCATCTACACTTATACCCAAACACCCCGTATTACTTGAGGATACCGCCAAGGAGGACTAAGAACAAGCTGTGTTCAAAATAGGGTAGAACAGGTCCACAGGCCTATAACTTGTGGAAAAAGAACAAGAACAAGCTTAAAAACATTCTAAAACAAGATGCATCAAATACATGGTATGAAAGTATAGCAGGCGTGCTATTTATTTGTGAAAATTAGAGAAACTGAGCGGCAATGTGCCTCATGAACATTCAGACTTTGTTCACAACTTCCAGTGTTTAACCATAATAGCTTGGACTTAATGTAAATATGTAATTAGACATTTTAGTTACGTCTCCGCTTAACAAAATGGTGTATAAATTAATGTTAGACAAACTTAAACCGTTTCAAACTTGAAAGACTAAATATAACCGAGTTATATAAACACAATTAAAAGCGCCTTCAGGGAGAGCATATGGAGAATCCTGTAGTGATTGGGCAGAGAACTTGGTACATAAAACCCTGTTTGAAGCATTCAAGAAGTCGAAAAAATCAACTGGAGTACCATCTTGTTGGCATTAGAAAACACGACAAAACCACAATAGTTACGGTAAGTAGAGACAGCTGTCCACAGCTTGTGAATCTCTTGATCTCTGGGATCTTTAAGTATATAATAAGAACTTTTAATTATGTTCGCAAAGAGCGTGACAAACAAAACAATGCTAGAATATCTTCCACTGGAAAGATGAAATGTTTTTATAATGCCACGAAACCCATCCAGTCTGGTTAGTTGTCCCTCAGAGGCCTGCTTTGTTACGTAAGGATATTCTTGCCAGTTTTGGGCAGCCTTCCACTGTTTTGCAGGGGGGAAATGTTCCCTTCTGTTGGTTACGTAAGAACCGTGTGCGGTTTATTTTCTATGGAAAAATTTAATAACACTAAAAGCATGAGGGTAAATAGGAATGCAGAAGCTATATTGAGAAATCATTTAAAAAATATATATAGCTTGGAGGATAAGTGCTACATAGAATAACAGGTTATCTTACTGCCGTTATGATGAATGCTTCTGTGTTTGTTCACAATCTGAATATTATCATGATCTCCAAAAATGTGTATCAGAATGTAGTAACAAACTCTACTCTGTACGTTTAAATGAGAGTAATACTCGAATAAAAACTAAATGTTCTATGTCTTTCGCAAATTATTCACACTTTAACTGGAGTCTAATTTACCTATCCATTCTTTTTCTTAGCTGTTCAAAACCCTGCAAATGTGTTGTCAACAACATTACTCAAATCATTTTATTTATTATAAGTAATGCCAAGAGTAATCGTCAATTTATCTAGAGAATTTGACTATGACGAGCTGCATTTATTAAGACTATTTCAGGAATTAACAAATGTTATAGCTTATGAAGCGTCATTTAAATGCTGTATTGTAATTACTAACCTCTTAAAAGAAACATAAAGCATATATCAGCGTCCATTGGCACGGCCTACAAGATTATCACATTGATGCTCCAGTCCTTCAACATGTTAGTAATGTCAGAAGTTGGAGTATCCGCTGTTAATTTATAATTTCGTTCAATTCAAAAATTTTCAAACCAATTCCAAGCATATTTCCTGTTGTATTCTGTGTTCTGAGGTTTCCCTCTTCGAATTATTTAATCTACTTCAGCAATAGATGCCTCACTGAAAGGACAGTGAACCATTATTGACATTTGAATAGTGGCTCCGTTGCATCAAATTACGTAAGTTGTTGCGCATCTGTAACACAGTGCAGCTAGATTCCCTAACCTGATCATAACATACGTAAGAAAAGCAGAGGTGGTGACAGGGAAATGTGAAACATTTTTCGCGAACGAAAGCTGTCATTGATTGAAATTTGGAATTGTTATGCACATGATTGGTTGATTTCGATCAAGTCACGTATGAGTGGAATAGTCACCGTAATCACCTCTGAATATAGTTAACCACCGCACAACAGCCCTATCCGGGCCAAGGCCTACAGCCCAGCCGCTGCATCACCCACCTCTGCCCACTACAGGTGTCATGAGTGGGGTGCAGTACTGGTGGGTGGTACGTGGTCAGTGCTCCGATCCATCCCGGCCGGTTACGCGGTCTTCACAACCTGACTCTGAATTTACCGCCCCTAAATGATAAAGACAAACAAATATTATGAAGATTTCATATGAAACTGCGTAATATATTTAAACATATATAGGTATAGTTACTGTTCAGGACTGAAAAAATACGAGTTACGAGAGAGGCAGAATGAAACCATAAAATTAAAACTGTTTCTCGGCTCAGAAAATTTTATCATTAAGGAAGGGCGGTGGAGAATATCTATTGCATTATTAGCAGCAACTGGAAATTCTCTCATCATTTTCCAGTTGGAAGTTACAATTTATGTTTTTACAACTAAACTTTCAGTGCACTATAGATGCGCACACTGGCTAAGTACTAGTACTATGAAGTAAAGAAAATTATTGGTGAAATTATCGACCTGGGCAGCTGGGTGCAAATCGGTTCTAATACTCCGTTCTTGTTACTGTCGTATGCATTGATTACACAAATATAAATACTTTCATGATCATTAAGTTCATGGACTTGGGGTATAATGTCACGGTGTTGCACCAGAGGGCATAGATAGTGGCGCGGTTTAGTGGTGTAGATCAGCTATTCTCTTGCCCCTGTAAGAGGCAGTTTATGCTAGTGATCAGTGTTGCCAGGTTGAGGGATTTTTCCCTCGGCGTAGGTATTTTTCAACTCCAAAGGGAATGAAGGAATTATCTGGAAATTAAGGGATATTTTTAGTTAAAATTTTTAAATTCAAGAATTCAAATTCATTTACCTATGCACTTCTACTTTTAACCAAGAATTTTTCCTCATTAGAGGTTTCATCATTAAATGAAAGTATTGCTTCCTTAACAGTTGCTGCAATATACGTAATTAAATGCCATCGATGTTGCGCGGAAAAGAAAATTCTACCATTTGTCGACGGGCCCCTAAACCCCACGTATCATTTCAGTGAATTACATAAGAGGGCATTACAAGATTCCACCATTACGCGTGGAAAAGAATATGGAATCCTTGAAAAGAAAGGTATTTCAAATTTAGATTGACTAAAGTACAGATTTAGGAAGTGCTAAAAATGTATGCGTTGTCAGGACGTCTATTAGCGACTTTCATGTAGCAATCTTCTCTTAGACTGTTCAAATTAAAAACGCTACAACTGAGAATCTCTTTTGTGTTCAGACACTGTCAAAGCATGGGCTGTATATTGAAAAGATTGTTGGTTACTGTTGCGTTAATGCCAATAATGGCATGATGAGCGAACACAACTCTTTTGTATCTCGTTTTCTAAAAGAAAATGATGAAATTGTTATTTTTTTGTTGTACTTTCAATTCTCTTAATTTGCAAGAGAATGTCTAACCAAAAATGTTTAGTCACTACTGCATCTAATTTTCTCGTCGTTCGAAACGACAAAGTATTCTAGATGAGTTATAGTCTTATATGTGAGCAAGTCAACAAAAGTTAGGTTTTGTGAGCAGAAAGGGAATGGAGTTTGAAGGTTTGTAGGGGTATTTCCTCTACCAAAACCTAACACTGCTGGTAATGTAAACAGAACTATGATCCCTTTTGTTTTGGCGATTAGATTGAGCGTTTCGAAACTCGAAATGTAGTTTGAGCAGCGAACAAACACCGCGTTCTGTTAAGAATTAGAGCAATCCACTAGCGAAACATTTCAGATGGAAGCAAGTTAAGGATGGCACTGCCTTGTGCTGAAGAGCACCAGCATTTTTCGCAGGAAAGCGACGACAGTTTGGTGGATGATGGACTAATCCAGTGGTGTCAATCGTGGCCACAGCGGCCCACTCCGCCGTGCCCAGGGCCTAACGGGCCAATACGTTGGAATCAAGTTGCAGGTTTATGCGTGATGCACCCACAGCAATGGCTGCGTCGGAGACAGCAGGCATGAATCGTCCGGAGTCGCCTATTTCGCTTAGGTCTTTTGATTCCAAATGGGAAAAATGAAGTACGTAAAGTTGTCGACAGTAATATTCAGTGCTAGTATGCAATCGATATGTTGTGCTAAAAAAACTGCAGCTTACTAAGACATTATGAATTGAAACACCAGGCAGCATAAGTTAAGCTTAATTCTGGAGGAAAGCGCCAACGCCTATTACTAGCTATGTTTCACGTTATTTCACTTATTCGAAAATAATCGAACTAAAATATACTCTTATTTTTAATTCCAAAGGTTAAGAATCTTCACTTCAAGGATAACAAGATTTGAACGCTACCGTACTACGTTTTCTACGAATATAAAGAAAAAGATAGCCTATGTATCCCATGAAGGGCGAAGACCTCCTATAAAGGAAAAGCTCAACTTTTCTAACGTGGCGACCTGTTTCACGTTAGACATAACCTACTTAAAATTAATAACTGAGTTTCTTTAACTATGTTCTCACACCATCCTTCACCGTTATTAATGACTTTCACTGTCTGTCATATGTGATGTTTTTAGTCCATACATAGCTGTCTCTCGAGGGATTGCCACCTTGTTCTGTCTCTTGCAACCCTGGACCATTGTTGATCTGCTTGCTCCTTGAAGAAGTCGGCCCATCTACGTCTGGGTCTGCCTTGAACCCTCCTGATTAGTAATATCTGCTACAAGTTCATATAAAAACCGCTGTTATTAATACCATGTAATTATATCTTTATTAGTTTATTTCAGTACTCGATTTTGACACTTTTACGGCTCGGGTTCAAAAGTCATAAAATATAACTCCCTTTAAGAGTAAATGCGTAAATGGCTGTTATTCACAGTCTGAAAACCGCTAATTTAAGGGCTAGGGTAGGTTTAATAATAGTAATCTCTATAAGGTGAGCCAAACCACCAGAAGGTTGTAACAGTATTTCGTTATTTTAATCAACTTGAATAATTGCGTAAATCGATAAGTAGTTTACTATTTATGGCTGACGCACTAATTAGCATTGTTCTCTTCATACATGAAACCTGTACAGCCTTCTAGTTCAAGGTAGTTCTGAAGGAAAGTATTTCATAAGCATTTCAATACTTACATGTATTGTAAGTACGGTTTCACCTGTGGACGCAGTCAAGCTGCGGGTATACACACAGGTGACGCCTGAAAACGCTCCTGTTAAGTCATTCTGTGTGCGGACCACTTCTTTGCCCAGTTGTACCTTGAACTGCGTATAACCTTGACGTCATTGAACTAATTGGTTGCTTACCAACGATCCAAACTGAAGGCAAACTCGAAGAAATTTCACTGATGGTGAGTGTCAGCCGCTCCCAATCGTCATACGACTCACAACAACAGTAGCAGCAGTAGCAGTGATTAGCCATGCTATGTATGTACTTGTCATAAAATTCTGTCTAATGACATGAATATGTCGCGTGTCACCCAGCATAATGTGTCACGTGTCCCGACGTGTAACAAACATCACGCTCGTTTAACGATTTGTGGTGAACTTATGATTAGTGCTGACAATGGAACGGTGTTTCTCAACCGGATAGTAACACAACCAAAAATTGTGTTTTCTGAAGCAACAATTGATCGCCTGGAAATCCGAATTATGGATACGACGGAAAAAACGACAAGTAGGTCATAAAGCAAGATGACAGGCTCTTCAGGAACTGTTTACATGAAATTCATAGCAGACGGAACAACCTGCGTTGTCTACTTGATCCTCCTTGTCGTAAGCGTCCTGAGCTTTGGCGTAGGACGAATGGAGCCTGCAAAACCGCCCTTGTACATCATTGCGTGCTTTTCCATGAGGAATTGTTAAACCAACAGGTCACCGTTCTACCACACCCTTCGTGTTCAAGTGATGCGCCATGCGACTTCTGGTGCGACACCATCTTTTGATACCAGCTATGTGTTGTAGGAGAGAAAGCTTTACCCATATTTGCTTATTGCAACGTGTTATAATTGGCATTGATTAGCCTTAAATGTACGTGATCAATCAATTGATATCGTAATATCAAATTATGCATACCCAGATTATGCGAAAGGGACTGTGTATGTACTCGTGACCACATTTGGTTCACGTTTACACAATCGATGTACGAGTTCTTTCCAATTCTGCATTTAATATTGTGACAAATGGCCAAAATCAGTCCAGTTACCTTTCCTGGCACTTTATTTTTCTTCTAAACTGTTGCACAAAAACGTCGTTCTCTTCTACTGACGTTAACACGATCTACAGTCTTTCGTGATATTACAACTCACAACAGTTTTCTTCCCGTAGCCTTGACTCAGTCCTTTGCTCATTTTATCTGTCTCTCATACACTAACCCGGTGACACAATCACTCGACACTCGTTAAAACTTGTTCATGACGCGACAACACACGCACAGCTGTCTTACACTCACTGACACAGTGACAGACTCGTGTCTATTACTGTAACTCTCTCTCTCTATTGTTTCCTCGCCTCCTTATATAGGGAGATGACCTCACAAGGACCTTTCTTGACCTCCACAAACACGCCAGGGATGACGTAGGCATATATTTCTTAAAGCTCTGGAAATCCTTTATGTTACCGCTTGATGGTTGTTACTCATGTATTCGCTCGCGGGAGTTGTGGGGGGGAAGTTTAATCTTGCGCCTTTGCTCGCCGGTCTGGTATGTGGTGTGAAGTAGCTTGGCCCCCGCCGTCCTTTGTTGTGTGCCGTGTCCGGCGTCACTACATTTATACCCATTTTTTTCGTTCTTAAAGTGTTCATTTAACATTTTTTATGTGTGCGTTACATTGTAAGATAGTCACAGTCAATGCTGCAGTAGGTAGGTAATTATTTCATGGACGTAAACACAATATGTGCGATACACAATGAAAATGTAACGCGAAAATAATGCAGCATAAGGGCAAGCGTAAGGTAAGACCATTCACAATTACGTAGAGGCGTAACGCAAGAAGTTGTTGCTGGTTTCTAAATACATGAATTACACGCGGAAGTCTTCCGAGTGTACCGCAAGTTTCAAATAATATTAAATATGGAAACTGATCCAGTCTCTATAAATTAACAGGACATAAAATGTATTGTACCAAGAAAACAGCAGATTAGCGTATTTCGTCAGCGTTTAAAATATCACAGCATGGCCGAATGGAAGATCATAATTGTATTACCCATGTTGAAAAATCTAGCATGGGGATCGTGTGTTCTTCAGAAGCTGGCAATGCATAGAGAAAGAAAGACAGAATATTCTTCCATAATGCACGCAACATAATCATGAAGTTTTGAGCTTGCAAACTCTTGCGTTACGTAGCAGGTTGAGGGGCTCTATGTGAATACTTCCGTTAATTAACTTGGTTGCAAAGCCCTGCGCTTAGTTTACATTGCGTATGGAGTCTTACTGTTTCTTATGTGTGTTTTCTTTTAGACTAGAAGTTGGGACTACTTAGCTAGCTTATGCTGTGCAAGAGATTAACATCCATCTATCTACCTCAGAATATTTCAACGCTGCATATCTCAATAATTGGGAGCAGTGATTTGCAAATATATCGCCAAATTAATCAGTATCGCAGCAAAATGTTAACACATTCGTTTGCACGGTCACGGGTTCAGTTCAATGCTCCTTCAAAGAGCAGTAACGACCTATGGTCTGTTTTTCACATATGAAGCAGCCTACTGTACAACTACATAAAATGCACTGTGAAATGGTAGAGCAAACATGAAATAAGTAACTATCTTTCACAATACATAAATATAGAAACTGTTTCTACACAAAGAGAATTGCGAGGTCTCATGATTGTGGCTTCCATTTAAATACAAATTCTTCGTAATTTGGTCTGATGAAGAAAACCAATAAAATAAAATGTGCTGTTTCGTTTTTTAGTTCGTTTCAGTACACCTATACATTTTTCTAATCTGGGGCAAGTTTAGTTAATAGCTAATTTGAAGGACGAACATCTTAAAAATTAGACCTAAAGACTTCGAGGTGTGGTTAAATTTTGGAAACGTTAGTGACCTCCATCAATGTCTGTACCATTAGTCTGAATCTGGCCACCCGGTGTCCCCTCTCACCTCATCCTTTCTCCTGGGGGTGCCCCTTTGGGGGCATAGATAAAATAAGACTGGCTTCATTGCTGAACCCCCTCTGTATCTCTGCTATTCCTAGTCCTGTCCATTTGGGAAAAAACAGGATTTAATTAATAACTATTCTCTGAAATTCGCTAAATTTGTTCGAACTTGGCCAATAAAATTTCAATTCACATATCTCGAAAGTATATTTTTCTAAACATATGTATCTGTTTCTAAAAGTGACAACGCTCACAGACCTTAACTTTTCCGCATTTATTTAAGATGTGTTGTTTCTACGCTGATCTATGATTGGAATCCTTAGTAGAATAGATTTTAGAATATTCAACGTTCTTTACTAATTTTGGGGGGAATGTTTCAATCTGGTATGTTCAAGGGAAAAAATAGTTTAAAAAGTGAAGCGTTGTCCGTAATTCAGTTCCTGTAATTCGGAAATGAAATGGAGTGAAGTGAAATGAAACGTCTTAACATGTAAATCTTAAACATTCCTGATTCAATTTGTTTATTTAAATGACTACTAAGACGTTAATATTTTTGTCAGTTTTATCCCCAGTGCTGCTTTATATGTTATTATTCGTCACCAGATTACCACACATATGAATATGAAATTTCATAGGTTGTTCGTATGTTATTACCTTATTTTTCATGCTGGCCTGTCAATTACGGCGGGACCCTTAGAGATTATAGGTTATACACTGTGACTTACATAGCTGTATTGTGGCTAACATCCCACAGGAAAAAGGGATGAAGTGAACGGACCACAGGAGGCTACAGGCTGCAGGCAGACCGGTTATGGAGAAGTGTGGAAGTCTCCAACAGTTTCAGGCATTAACACACATCCAATTGCTGGAAGTGCCTAGTAATGAACGATCCGTAAACCAAGCAGCCCTCTACTGTCTTAGAGTGGTGGTTTTTCCAATGAGGAAACATCTGCGTGCTCTTCTTACGCTGATATGTGCCACGACAACCGTGTATTCCCAGCACACCTGAAGGATGAAAAGGAAACGGAATGAAAGGGAAATTATGGATAGAAAA
This sequence comes from Tenodera sinensis, assembly GCA_030765045.1. Lineage (NCBI taxonomy): Eukaryota > Metazoa > Arthropoda > Insecta > Mantodea > Mantidae > Tenodera > Tenodera sinensis. Next base: position 114,774,771 of record CM060964.1, read on the forward strand.
TCGCGGTAGAGGAGGAACACCCTAGCATTCCCCTACCGACCAGAGAAACGACGTAAAAGGTTAGAGTGGGCGGTCGACGGGAATCGAACCCAGGACCTCCTGAATTCGCGGAGACACCTAGGTCGGTGGCGGCGTTTATTACGTCTCTATTATTATCATTATCATCACCATCTCCATCTCCATCGCCATCGCCATCGCCATCGCCATCACCATCACCATCGTTATCGTTATCGTTATCGTTATCCTTATCATTATTATTATTATTAGTAGTAGTAGTATTGTTATTATTATTATTATTATTATTATTATTATTATTATTATTATTATTATTATTATTATTATTATTATTATTATTATTATTATTATTATTACTGTGCTATCTTGACGAATAGAACAAAACAGCATGGGACGATGACGCTATTAAGCAAAGTTGTTACGTTTTCTTCAAGTAAGCCTTCGCACTGCATGCGTGGACATCTACTTCTTAGAAGACCAAAATCACGTGGGAACTAACAGAATGAGAGAGAAAACAGGGGAGATGTTACACACTTTGGTTCATTCCACGTGAAGTTAAAAACTGACTGTCATTGGTGATTCATTGATTTCAATGACTAAAGTGACACGCTCATTGGTGCAATGTGAGACTTCAGCGACTTCCGAGAACAAATAATGCCTGCGGTGTGTGTTATCTGAGAGGCTCCTGATGTTCAAAGGTAAAGCGCCTTTTAGCCATTAGAGCAGCACAATAATACGTCCTAACGCCGGCGGTAACCGCACATGTCTGCCGTTCAGAGAAGTCTCTCTCAGTGCCCGTCTTACACCGAACGACAAGGCAGACGGTTACACAAAGCAAACCCTACGGCCATAGGCCCCGCCCCCTGTCCACTCCAGGCATGGCCAAAATCGGCTCAACTGGGCCACTCGCGTTCTCGCATTCTCGCTTCAGTTCAAGTCCGACAGGCCTCATTCAGTGGCGAATATAGCTGTTTCATGAAAAGTGATAGAGAATTTGTTGTAATCTACCAGAACAGGAAAGTTTGCTGTTTAATACGCGCATTCCAATTTGCAAATATAAAGCGTTACAATATCAATCCCCACTTTGATCAAAGGCATAAACCACACTTTGGTGATCTTATTTAGTATTTCAGGAGGTCGGGACGATAAGATTCCACTTTTTAGGGGTTCAGTTTCTTATTTGTTTATTTAATATAAACTTTGTATTTCGTGTTTCAAGGTTTGAACACAGTATTACGTTTAAAAACAAATAATTTATGTTGATCAAATAGTTTTAAAATATTGTTAAGGCGAAATAGCAGTGAGAATTTGCTGCTTTGTTTATTCTCAAAGACAAACAATTTAATATGTTAATCATAAGCTAGTGTAAGACTATTACGCGCAAAAGGTAAATGAAGGTTATAAACTTGACGATTATGTACTTTTCCTAACCACATTAGGGGGCTGTAGTAATTATTCTATGCAAAATATGTTTAATATAAACAAAATAGTGAATAACAGTGCAGAAATTATTACTACCGCGCAGGTGGAACGAAACCACCACGGCGCGTGTTGTATCAAATCAATCTTCGTCACTCGGCAATAGAATGTGGGGTGAGTGAAGCAAGTTCAATTGCTACCTCTCCTCTCGTGCCCATGCCTGGTCCACTCGCCTGAAGCTTCGATTCTGAAATATGATAGACGGCAGCGAATCTTTGATACCTATGAAACAGGTAAGGTGTAATTATAGCAGAGGTTGTCACGGTGAGCAGTGAAGAGGGAGTGGGCAGCTAATCAAAACTAACTGATATGAATGCGACGCAATACCCTACATATTACCCCAATATTCACGCTTCGAAATATATATTTCAAAACTAAAGTCTGAAGTTTTCAGGGCGCACTTATCTTGGTTGGAAATTTCATTTATCCAGAGAAACAATTTATGTGTAGAATTAATTGATGAGTAATAAATGTACACCCTTACTCAAGATCATACTTGTATGTATATTTTCAAACTAAGATACCTCCATTTCATGTTACACGTTTACATCTCATGTATATCGACAGGTAATACTCATAATGGAAATATATGTTCAAAATACGTGTTCATTGACAAGGTTTTAGTTGGTCCATTTTTTCTTCATGATATACTTTGGTGACTGCAGAATTAACAGTACAGAACACTGCAAGTCCGTCTGCGGTTTTCAGGTCTGTCTGTGTTGCAATAAGGTGCGCTCGAGCTCACGTGATGTCACGGGGCAAAGCGTAAATACTTGATTTGCAATTCATTTACTTTTTTATTCTAAGGTGCACAGTTGCCCTTCAACAAATCCTTTATTGCACGTAATTTGGCATATCCGCGATTTTTAAGTAGAACTGCAACGAAGCAGGACCCACTCTCGTATTCTGAACATCTCTACGATACTCTAGGCTAGAACACAACTAACCTGAAGTCATCCCTCTCTCTCCAATCGGTATCCAAGATTCGCTGCGTTATGATAAGAAAATGGGGTACAGTGAATTTCGAGGCATTATGCATCCACTCCAGCTTTCACCTACACAGGAAAACCACGAAAAGTTCATGCTCAGAATGGCCAGCCCAAGGGTGATCGAACACAGCACTTCCCAAATAAGGTTCACACGTTATCAAACAGTGATCTCACTCGGTTTATAAAGTACTTTGAAATATAATACAGTATAGCAGAGATATATGTGCAATTCGTTGAATAACATACAGAAAAACAAACACAAAAGTAATTGAATGTGACATGACTTTCTGAAGGAAACGTCTGCCAGCAGCTGAGAGGAATAAAGCGTTCTAAAGATACCCATAATTGAGTCACTAATTGCACAATCTATCCCAGAAGCTTCACAAAAGACAAATCTAGGAGGCCATTCAGGGCTTCATGAAGACTTTGGAATCAATTGGCTTTCATTCATCACATCGCCTTGAAACCTTACAAATGTGTAAGAAAAACCTTTGCGAGAATAATCTTCTTTGCAGATCTTAAATTTTCCAATATCATCATTTGATTGTCTAGGTGCATTTACTCCTTTAATACACTGAAATAAACTCATTTGATGTATTTATTTATGTACTTACATTCACATGTTTATGATTTGTAGCAGTCTACACAAATCTCCCATAGTCTCTCAGTTCCTTGCAGATCTTGGTTAAGGAAGAGAGTATTGCAATCAAATCGGAAAGCAATGTGGTTACACAAGATAAATATTTAGATACCAATGAATAATGTCACTTGTAACATTGCTGATTATATTGCATGTATGAAACGAAATGACGAATATCAAATTCGTGTTTCCGAACTAGGCACTTTTCCTGCAATCGAGCAAGATAATTCCATGGTAACCTGTGGAAACTCGTATTTCGGAGGTCTGGTTCGATCCCCGTCGACCCGGCCACCCTGGTGTTGGTTTTCTTTCTTTTTGTGTGTGTGATTTCCCCAGGTACGCAGGGGACTTCCTGTGCCCACCATCCTTCATATGTTTAATCACGCACATTGCAGCGGGACGTTGAAATTTGCGCTGTATAAAGACGTCTCTCTGGCCCTTGGATGGAGATTTTTCAATCAAAAAAGTTCTTAACTGTCCACTGACGTTTGATTTCTGGATCATACTGGTGTACCACTTGTTATGCTATCTGTTATAAATTCTATCTTCTCTTCTACCACATAGTTAATTAATATCATAAAGCTTCATAGTTTTCACATAGATAATTAAAAACCGCAACATATGCAAAGAAAAAGAGGTAAAGTTGGTGAATATGAAGGCACACCTACAGACTGCGACCATGCAGAGAAATAATGTTTCCAGTTATTAATTTTAAAATATCTGTACTCTGACTTCTAGTGTTGGCAGTTTTCGTTTCTCTCTTTGCACAATTTTTGGAATACTCTGCTAGCAAACTTTGTACAAAGGAAGTAGAGCAAAACTTTATTATGTGACGGCCAATAGAAGGTTTTCTAATTCAGAAGCTTCACTTGCATAGAATTGGCATAAGCGTTGTTCAGAAGTTTTGACACCGTTTCACTACATAAATATACATCTGCAGAATTTGATAAATGGCGGATAAAGAAATGAGTGCAGCATACGATTCGTGCAATTATAAACAAGATCAAGTGTAGCTTTATAAGCTTTCTTTCTTCTATTTACTTGTGTTACATCATGGTCATCTATGAATGTTGCTTGGAATAAAATGTAACCGGCTTTTGTTTCTAGACGTAATCTTTGCGTAGCAAATAAACCGCTTTTGTTTCTACGTCCATATAGTTGATACTCCATAGCATTCTGAAGATATGAGATGAGATTAGGTGTACAGAGGAGACACCTAGCACCTCCACAGCGCGATTGCTCTTTTGTGCATACACCCCCGGGGGGAACGGATGAGATGAAGGAACCGCAGGGAACGTATGGGCTGGAGGACTGATCAAAACAGTCGACAGAAACGCGTAGAGTCGTCTAACAGTTACTGACTTGACCACCCGGCTGGGAGGCGCTCAACGGCGACCTGCCCAACCCACTGGAGGGTGGCTCAGAGGATCCCCCTTAGTGAGAACCGGGGAAACTCGACTCGACAGCGGAGTCGCAGAGGCCACCCTCTGGCGGAGCCGAGAAGTTCCAACTCGCAAACCTCTGCGCCATATGCCTGCCGTACACCGACACAGCGCTGGAGTCGTCCTGTAACATCAAAGAGGGAGACGAAATGATGGGAACTAGGACAGAAGAGAGCCGTGGTAGAAGACGTCAGTCTAGCATTCGCCATGCCGCCCAAGGGAAAATCACAGAAAAACACATGGTCAAAGAGGTGGCCACCAGGAATCGAACCTGGGGCCTTCCGAATACCAGCCTCACGTGTTACCATGGAGCCACCTCCCTCAGTATGGTATTCTGAAAGAAGGCTTTGTAAAACCTTTTTAGTCTTACAGTATTTATGAATTGTAATTAGGCGTTACATAGCCCATGTCCGTCAGAAATGACAGAAATTCTCAATGGTGAAAGAATTGTCAAAATCGTTCAAGGCCTTTGGATTACGACACACAAACACACGCGCGCACACACACACACACACACACACACACACACACACACACACACACACACACACACACACACACACACACACACACACACATAAATGTTCTCTCATAATGTTAGAATATATTTTCCCCACTCATAGCGTGGTGGTTTAGTTCTCCGTTATAAACATGAATGTAACATAATATTTATGTTATTACAGGCCTGCAGTTGCAGCGTCAGTGGTGTAAAGTGCGTGCGCACCCTTGTCTTTCACACGGTAAGTAGCAATTCGTGCAAATTATTTACTGTGTCCCTCTCACGAGAATGTGGCTGAAAGAATGCGTTTGACATCAACAGCTTCAGCGGTTTCTGAGAAAGATTACGGCTTGAGTTTCAGCACATCAACAAGGCTCTTAGAAAACACGCTCTTAGGCTAGCAATGGAGATTCTAACGTTGCTCCCTGCGTATGTTTTCCAAGAGCCTAAGCCTTGCTGGTATGTTGAAGCTCTAGCAATCTTTCTCAGAAACCGCTGGAGTTGATGTCAAACGCATTCGTTACACATTCGTAGGAACACATTAGTTAATGTAGACAGTAGAGCCATTTATGACATCGTAAGTTGTCATGTGTTACTGCCTCCCCTTTCACCTCCAGAAAGCAGAACACCCTTTTAATGTTTTATCGTTAGCGGCCTATAGTACTTATTGATGTATTTTTAGACGTGGCGAATCACCTTGCTAGGAACTGCGCGAGTAACGTCTCTGTTTGCTGCTTGAAATAAACAAGAGACTGCAAATAAGGCGAGCGGGCACTGTATTTAATCACTTACCGTCCACTGTTTACTGCACATATGTCGGGGAGAAACTAACCTGACACCTCTATGGTCTCATAAATACAAAAGTGAAGTCGACCATAAACTACTAAGCAACTTCAAACCATTCGCCATGTCCAAAGTTACCTCTATAGAGTCCCATTCACCCACCTGGAGTCGAAAGGAGAGTGCGCTAGGCAGAAGGCGCCTATGATAAGCAGCTGCTATGATGTCCTTTTTACTTTCTCTACTGGTAAGTAGGGGAAGTATTGTATTCCACCCAAAAATTCGATGTCGAGATTTCACCGGAAATATATATCTTGAGACCCACTGAATCCAAAACAAAGCATTTTTAGAAAAAGGTCCGTGTGTGTGTGTGTGTGTGTGTGTGTGTGTGTGTGTGTGTGTGTGGGTGTGGGTGTGGGTGTGTGTGTGTGTGTGTGTGTGTGTGTGTGTGTGTGTGTGTGTGTGTGTGTGTGTGTGTGTGTGTGTGTGTGTGCGCGCGCGCGCATGTGTGTGTGTGTCTTCTGTCTGTCAGTCTGTCAGTCTGTGGACAGCATAATTCAAAAAAGAAAAGTTGTTAAAAACCAAATTGGTATTTAAGTTTAATGTTCTTCAAGGATGCGACACGAAGATTTTGAAGAACATAGCCCCACCCTAAACTACCCCTTACATGGACATTTTTTTCGAAAACTTTGATTTTCTTGAAAATGACTAACGATTTTGATTAAAATGTCACATGTTTGAGATATTTTTATGACAAATGAAATGTATATCTTCAATTTTCTGACTATAGCCCCTGTAGTCGTATTTACTCTGGACGGCTTTTGTATAACTGGTAAAGCGTTAGATATAGACCAAATCATACTATACAAAAATGTAGATCTTGCTAAAGTACACAATTTATGTGTGAATAAATTTTCTTGTAGGGTGAACCATTCCGGAGATATTCCTTGTTATTTGTGTGAGTTTCGGAGAACTTAAAACGTTCGTGAAATGGAACATCGTTATTCATCTTTTTTATATGTCAAGGTGCAAACAGAACGGAATCTCAAATCTTGAAGAGATTTGACTATCGCTCAAAGCCTACTGTATTCTAATATTGCCTTTGCACCTACAAGCAAATAAACAAGACAATAATTTGTACAAATGTTTATCTTAACTAACACGAAGAAGGTGTAGTACCTACTAAGATTTTGTAAGAATGGTTAGTACAAGAGTCTGAGAAAGTCATGTGAGTGCAACACATCAGATTTTTTGTTGTGTGCTATGTACTACAGCAGGAAATAGTTCCCGGTAGAACTGGTGGATCTCCGATTGGAACGCGGATATTTGCAGCTTAAGACTTTTTCACAACTATTCCGAGAATGGAATTCACATGGAAAACTGGAAGTAAAACATGGAAAATTGTTGTTCACAATGAATCGGCAACGAAGGCGGGTACTCACATCAATGACCACATCGATAGCAAAGTGAAAATCGCTTTTGTGTATTTGGACATCATATGTTTAGTACTGGCCGATGATGTTTTGTCAAGTGTTTCCAATTCATCAAACATAATACAATGTATCCAACGTCAACGAGCGAGATGGCTCCGGGGTAACGTGTGAGACTCCCATTTGGGAGGTCGTGGGTTGGATTCCCCTGATCGATCTTTCTGACCCATGGGTTTTTAGAGGGTTTTCCTGGGTGCTCAAGCGATTGCTGGGAAGGATAATTACATTCCCCGAATTTCCTGTCCTTCCATTTCGTTACATTAATCATTTCATCCCCCCTTCATCCCGTTGGTTCTTTCAGGGTCGCAAGTGTCTGCAGAGGTGTTAGGTGTAGCTTGGCAGGGATGATATGCGCACAAGAACTCCTGCCGCCCCTCCTTGTCTGTGGGATCCGGGTAGGGGCCGGCATATGGGGGCATTGGATTCCTCCGGGTGCCCCCCTAAGATGGTCTCGGAAGACCTAAAGATTTCGAGATGTCAAACTTGGGAAAACTTAGGAATTTCTGTCAATATCTGTACCCTTAGTCTGGATCTGGCGGCCCGATGTCTTCTTTCACCTCATCCCTTCTCCCGAAGGTGCCCCTTGGTCGCATAGTACTACAACAAGCCTCAGGATTCAGTGCCAAACCTCCTCCGTATCTCTCCTATTCCTATTAGCCAACGTCAAAATTCGAGAAAGTAAACATTTTTAAACGTCGGTTAATTAATATTTCAGACTCCTGTATCTCCTGCCAAGCGTCATTCCTTTAATAAATAGTGCAGATTAAAACTATTTACTGTTCTTTATAATATTTACCGGTGTCGACCGTCCTTTTTATGTCTATCTTAGTCTTTTATTTTATTTATTATCTTATTTATTTTCTGAGGCAATGCTGTGTAAATAAACTGCAATGAGCCCCCGGCTAGAAAAACCAACGTTCAATGAATCTAAGTTAGGACGCATATTTGTCGGCATTTCTTCAGGTTTCACTTGCCCAGGACTAGAGGGAGCTTTAACGGCTGTTCCAGGTCACAGTCGGGTTGAGGAGTCGGATATGCATAATATTATCACGGTCATACACTAATTAACAACATTTAGTGATCTTCCTACTCATGGCCACCGTTAACACTCAGGGGACGTTGCTTCAGAATGCGGCATCAGTGAACCGGCATAACTAAAACTGGACCGGGAAAGATTAGGAATACACAAAAATGAAACGATTAATTCAATTTTAATACATTAAAAAAGCAGAATTTACCTTAACACTTTTGACTTTTACATGATGAACAGCCAAATTAATCAAAATTCCAGCCCCGAGGATAAGCGATTGAGTGCTTGGACACCTGGACACCCTTGCACACTGCCAGGTTCACAATAACTGTAGGGAGCAACATATTCGAATGCTGAGGTTTAACTTAGCACTTTCTGATCTATCCTTGTCTAGCACGAACTGTGGGTTTCTGTCCTTGAAAATGGTCCACCCAATACCTGTGGTGGTATGAGGGTAAGTAAGCCTCAGTAGTGTTGCAACTCTTGCAGGTGAAGTATCGGTTGCCAATGTGACAATGAAGAAGGAATACCCGCCATCTTGCCTGGCTCACCATAAAAGCGGGGCGGCTTAGAAAGAGATGGAGAATATCTATTTCTTTCTCTTTCTAAAAAGTAGGTGCCAAGTTAAACCTCGTCTCCTATAGTATTCTTCGGGCTCATTTGAACATCATTTCACCCATTTCATTTAATTCATTCGTCCGATATGACACAATGTTGGAGGACGTTAATTTAAAAAAAAATGGACAAGCCGACTGAGGCAGCAAATTCCTATTAATTTCTGCTACCGTTAAGTGAACGTTGCTGAATAAACTTCCCTATGGTCAGCTGTACAAGCGTTATGAAATGGTGTTCACAAAAATAACTGGGCAAGTGTTAAATACTACATGAAATATAGTTCAAGGTATGCTCTTATTCTCACATTTGGCATAAATATGACCTAACGATAAAATATGACCAAATATGCATTTATATGACCAATAAAAACTGATTGATCTTATTCACAAATGTTGGAAACACGCTTAAATGAATAAAAATATGAAATGTCATAAAAATCTGAGCCCTAATCATTATCTGTATAGTAAGTTTTATAAAGTGCTAAAATGGTGTGCATTTTCGCTATAATTAACCCAGTAAAATGCAAAAGCGAACGGTCTAAATTTTTATGTTGATAATATGATCGTGTTTTGTCCTGCTTTAAATTCACACACCTTATTTTGGGGGTTTGTTTTATATCCATTTGTTTCTTCCAATAATTTTGATGTCATTTTCTAAGTTCTGGGTCAGAGTGTTGCAGTACATCCGTAATTTTAATGAAACTTAATGCATTCCTGAAATGTTATAGTTAACATGAACATATTTTAAACATATGGCATTTTCATCAAGATCGTTAGAGCCATTTTTGAGAAAATCAAACTTTTCGAAAAACTGTCTATGTAAAGGGTAGTTTAGGGGTAGTTTAGGATTGTGTATAGACGCCACCGCACCGGGGAAGATTGAAACCGTAAATGGTAGGGACCGTTCCCTTTGCTATGTCGTGGCTTCTGGCCCGCCCTCTGCCTCCTTTCAACTCACCGCTTCTTTTCGGGACGCCACCCCCTTAGAACGCCACGGCTACTAAAGGTCGCATGGTCGCGGAGCCGAACCGCATTGCCTAATCCGACCACATTGCCTAACTCTGCCTTACCTAAACACTTAGTGGAATAAAGATTTTATAGCACTCCCGTGTTACTATCCTGGTTTATTAGGATGGAAATCCCATATTGAAATAGCAGAAGCTTTGCATCAGTGTACATAATTACACCAAGGGAATAATAATAATAATAATAATAATAATAATAATAATAATAATAATAATAATAATAATAATAATAATAATAATAATAATAATAATAATAATAATAATAATAATAATAATAATAATAATAATAATAATAATAATAATAATAATAATAATAATAATAATAATAATAATAATAATAATAATAATAATAATAATAATAATAATAATAATAATAATAATAATAATAATAATAATAATAATAATAATAATAATAATAATAATGTTAAATAAAATTATTGATATTTACATTTGATCTGCTGATCTATTTTGTGACAGGCTCCCGTATATTATAGAGTGCTACGATTGTGTAGTAGGAGTGGAAGTAGAACTGAAGTAGAGGGGGACTTTGACACTTCGAACTCGGAGATCTTTCGTGCCTATGTCCCGAAGGCGCACCCCTGTGACGGAGAGGGGAGGCGAGAGGAGATAGAGGGCAGTCAGACCACAGGAACGCATCACAGCAGAGGGTAGCTATGTCTACATTTTCCCAGGTTGATATTCCCCGACACCAGCCAATATACCGGTCCCCCGCCGGTTCGCGCTGAATGCCGCGTGCATGGGCCCCTCCGTGGATGATTCTGTAAGTGATCATGTCAGCACTGGTGCTAAGAAGGCCAGACAATAAAGGGTAGAGCTCTGCACTGCACATGCCCGAACGTATACTCCTATTTGCACACAAATTTCAGCTAGATACTCTACGCGAGTAATTTAATATTCAGGGTTGTCTAAAAATAGCATGGAGGAACACATATTAAACATGACTTTATTTTATTCACAAAACAAAGCCCTACATGTGTCACAAATAATTATTGTAGATCTATTTCTAACATATATACAAATCAAGTAATACTGATTTTTAAAAGTCAATGAAATTTGATAAAAGGTATATATGGCGGCACTAAAATGTCTGAAAATAAATAAAAAGGCCATCACACATACTTTTCTTCCATCACCAGTTTTGCGCATTCTGTATGTGTCCTATTTGGTCCTTTCATTCTGTCGGTTGGCCTGGAATTCCGTCCGAGCTTGCCAGTGCGAAGCAGTAATAAGGAATAATGAAAAACCTCTGGAATACCGGAAAGAGAGAATATATGTACATATTGCTGCGGGGCTCAATTAAGGTCAACATAAGAACGCCCTTTCTTCACCAGCTGCCTACAAATAACAGGCGCATAAACGCTCTTAAATGTCAAGTCTCCGTCCTTCGTGTAGTTTTCGTACCTAAGATATTGATTGGAAACAATGGAATAATGTGACTAAACGCAAACTGCAAAACCATTTACCCTTTAGAATCGAGAGGAAATAATAGTTATAAAAATTATTAAAGATTCCTAAACACAATCTAAAACAAGCATGGGCACGAGAGGAAACGTAGCGATTGAACGTGCCTTACTCACCCCACATTCTCTTGCCGAGCGACGAAGACTGTTTTGAAACAGGCGCAGGGTGGCTTAGTTTAACCTGGGCGGTAGTAATAATGTCTACGCTATTAACTATTTTGTTTATATTAAACATGTTTTACATGAAATAATTGAAGGGCTGATTCCAAAAACCAACATGTCCAAAAACTGATTTTTTGAGATAAACGTGTATTCCTCTTCTCTGTGTCCAGCTGTATATAACGATACTATTTCTGTCTCCAAGTGGCAGAGAAGTCCAGCTATATACAGCTGCGAAATATTGGGGATTCTACAAAAATAAGACAAGTCAAGTGGCTTTCCACCAAATTTCAGACTTGTCCTTGGACTTGTCTGCTATTTACAAAATATAACAGTAGGGTGAGTTAGTGTGCTTTCCACGCTCCCGCTAAAATAGCCTCTTAACGCCTTTCTTTCAAAGTTGCAAGTCATTGTTTCATTAACTTTCGACAATGGATGTGTGTGGCCAGAAAGGCAGCAGAAAAGGAAGGAACTTGAATGCATTATCAGAGATGCAAAAATATGAAGTGAAGAACATGTAAACCCTGTTGAAAAATTTCGTTGCAAGGTGAACACTTTAACCTGCGGCGAGCGTACCTTGGACCTTGGGAAAGGCACATTGTGAGATGCCAAACCTACCGAGAAGACATAGTTCACCTGATCTTCCTCATCCCTATGATTCACCACCTGGATTACAGTCTACTAAGAAAAGGAACTGTCGACTCTCATACAGTACAGCTTGTCTAAAACGTCGTGACACTCCATATGCACAAGTGAGGAGAAATGCGGAGAAGTGCTGAGAGTGGTGGGGGAGCAAGTGACTAGAAGGTTATCAGAACTTGGAGGCAGTCACATATACAACGTATGAACTTATCACTCTCACCGCAGCTGCCCCCCTCTCCTTTATGCAAGTGGACTGCTCAGTGCTATTACGCATGTCAGGACGTTCTAGACAAGCTGTACCTTGAGGACTTGTACATCGCAAATACTACGAGTTTTTGTTGGAGGAATTGCACTCAAACGCAGAACAACCTGCGGAGGAAAATGTTGATATTGACAATGATGACAGTTCTGGTGGTTATGGAGATAATTCATTACAAGGAATCGCAGACTTAAAATAATAACTTCTATTTCTTTCAATAATTATGTAATAAACACTCACATTTGAGGATTAAACATTGTTCTGTTATTCAATTTTCTTAAAATTTATTGAAACAACAGACAAGTCCAAACATGTTTTTATGTTTTCTCAACTATCCCGTTAAAAATATATATTTCTTTTATTTAGAATAAAAATATGCTAACGAGCAAATATTGTAAAACAATATTAACTTAGTTCATTCCATACAATTGAAATGTTTTTTTAAGATTCTGAAAACTGTTATTTTTTTATGGACTTTCCTGGTTCTTGGAATCTACCCTTCAATTATTACAGCCCCTACTGTGGTTAGGCAAATCACATAATCAAGTTTACAACCTTCCTTTATCTTATGCACGTAATATTCTTAGGTACCCTTATGATTAACATACTAAACTGTTTCTCTTTCACAATAAATAAAGCAGTGAAGTTCCATTGCTATTTAGTCTTAAAAATATCTTAAAACTGCTTGATCAACACAATAAACTGTTTGGTTTTAAACTCAATTGTGTGTTCAAACTTTGAAACACGAAGTACAGTAGCTCATATTAAATAAACTAACAAGAAACTAAGATCCTAAAAGGTGGGATCATATCCTCTCTTTAATATGCCTAAAAATTCGCGTATTCAGAAAGTGCCTTTTGAAATTGTAAATAAATACCTGTAAGATCATCAAAATTTTATTTATGAAAATTGAATTCTACATATTAAACAGCAAACTCTCCTGTTTTTGTAACTTACAACAAACTCTCTGCAACTCTTTATGAAACAGACGTCCCGGCGAAGCCATACTCGCCACTATATGAAGTGCGCCGGAAGCAAAGGTAAAGCTGAACAGCAGCGAAGGGAAGGGATGGCCGGTGGAGTGAAGCAAGAACGCATTTCAGTGGAGCGACCCTTTTGAGCCCATTTTGGCCATACCTGATTTAAAACTTAAAGTCAAGTCGAGAACTGCACTATGAAAGTGTGGAAATGGTTTACAAATAATTACGTAGAAGGTGACCTATTGTGGTGGAGTTTTGGTTTGCTAGAAGTTAAAACTGCAACCCAGAGGGATGGCTCAGGCAGTAATGTCTTTGTCTCGCATTGTGGAAATTGTGCGGTTCGATTCCCGTGACCGACCTTCCTGGCACATGGTTTTTTTTTTTTCCGTTTTTCCGTTTTTCCGTTTTTCCGTTTTTTTTTTTGTTTTTTTTTTTTGTTTTTGTTTTTTTTTCTTTTTCTTTTTTCCCCCCTTTCCCCTTCGGGGGGTTCCCCGGCTAGCTGGGCGAATCATTTCACCCTTCCTATGCTTGGTTCTTTCACGGTTGACCCGCGTCGACAGATGTCTTGGGCGCTGCATGACACTGTAAACCTCTGTCCCCCAGCGGTGAGGTCTCCTGGTTCCCAGCCTCCCAGAGGGATGTGCCCACCTGCAGTGCCGGTTGTACAGAAAGTGAATTTAGTAAAATGCAGGCTATAATGATTGTTTAACGAGGTCTTCATAGCTTCCCCTTCTTCCCCTCTCTTTAGCCCTCTGCAATGACAGCAATATTCACAATACTCGCTACTGGCTTGGCATAGTTACAACCAATGACGCGTCGGCATGAAACGCAAGCATTAATTATTTCTGATGGCTCACTCAATCGTTACTCATTAAGTTATAACTTGCTTGTTTCACACCACGTGTGAAGCTACACGTGGCCAGATTATTGGTCTAATGGCAAGCTGGTAACACAGTTCGACAAACTTCAGAAACTATGCAAATTCACAGAAATATAATTAAATGCCATCCAAGAAAGGCGGTTTATTGCATAGGTAATAGAAGGAAGCCTTTCATTCGAAAGTAGAAACTGTATTATAATATAACGTAATAAACAAAGATGTTTAGAGCTACTTCGATACGTATTTTAATTCCGGTATAAATATAGGGAGAGTTTGTAGAATGATTAAACGTTTTTGTTTTTCAATATAACATCGCATTATGTTTACTGTAAAGCTTTACACACCTTTGTGATTCTGAGGACAAAGTTAAAGCTTTCCTTATAAAACAGAATGGTTTAACCCAATAAGCGCTACTTATTTCAAGTAACATTTGCAACATTTTTCACAACAGGCATTAAGAATTTGGAGAAAACTAAAACGTGGCTTTTCTACGAGGCAGGTGTATCTAACCTGCCCCCTTTCCATGGCATCATTACAGCGCCACGCCCCTAGCCCCGTATTGCAACTGTCAGCAGCAGTTCATTGGTTAGCAGTTATACCTCACCCCTTGGGATACCCTGTAAGACGATAAGAAACTAAGTGATGCTCCCGAACAGGGACACCCCCTGAGGGGACGGGTACAAAAAGCTACATGGGCGAGATGTCGAAGTCGCCGTCCGTAGTAGTTACTTAGCTTAGAACACGTTATTAGAAAATGAACTGATTGCGTGTTTTAAAATATCTATTTGTTAACAAGTAGCGAAAAGATAACGTCTTAAGCACTGGAAGTCAACATTATCTACCTCACTCTCGGCTCGGTGGACAACACGTGAGTGATAAAAATGTTAGTTTGGCACGTATTTCGGGCAATACTTTTAGACGGCCATTTGAAAAGCCCTACTCTGTATATATTTCAAAAAGAATAAAGTTGTTGAATCATTCCCCCGCGAGCTTCTGATGTGACGAGAGAGAATGACGTTCGTATGCAAGGAAATTAATTTCCCCGGTTATTTTTCAATACTGTTTAAAGCCCGCTCTTACCACACATGGCACCACAGGAGGCCACACTGGTAATAGATGGAATGTAAAGATTATTGGAAAAGGAAATTTGTGAATGAAACGTTCTAGTTCTAAGTTTAAGGTACTTTCCCAGCATCTGCCTGTTATGAGGTATGAGGAAAATCTGGAAAGATCATCAGTCAGTGAGGACGGTACTTCCGGGATTTCAACAGCAGATTTCCTTCACGAGTCCGTGCCTTAACGTTTTGGGCTGCTCCTATCGGTTTTACCGCCTTTGAATATGTAGTAGGGGGCGGTGGTCGTTTTACTTACAGTTGTTAAGTGGAGTTCTAATTATCACATATAATATTATTTTTAATATAAAACTATTAAAACCAATGTGATAAATATACTAGGAAACTAACTGATTTGGAAGCGAATTCGGATACAAAAATTTCAGCAGAAGCTGCAATGAGTATGCTGATCCTACGAAAAACCCAAAGAATCCGTTCGAAAAAAATTAAACCAAGTACTTTTAGGTACAGAAGCTTACTTTTAAGCAGATCAATTAATGGAAGCGAAAATCAATGACACTTTGATACTAAAATTAGAAGGCATAAGTCGTTATTATGAATCGGTTGTCTAAAGGTAAAGGAGCTATGCAGGACTTCTAAGGAGATAAAGGTATAGGAATAGCAGCAGATAGGGCTTACAGTCACGATAATAGAAATGGGCTAGAGAGAACGCAGAACTAAGAAAACTAGAACATCAAGCATGGTTGAAACTTTCATAAACCTATGCCACATAATTGGAAACTAAGTGAGGTGGCGCCACGGCAACGTGTGCGACTCGCATTCGGGAGGTTCCGGGTTCTATCCCCGTCGACCAACTATTCTGACCTGAGCTTTGTGGTTTTCCCTTGTAACTAAGCAAATTCTGGGGTGAATTGTCTTCTCCACGGATTCCTTTCCCTTCACTTCTCTTTTCCCTCGCTTGCCATCTTTCAGGTTTGGTTACTAGCGCGGTACGTTACGGCGGATGCTGCCAGATGGCACAGATGCTTGAACTCTGGAAAACCTTCGCTGGCCGCTCCTGGAAGTAGCCACTCGGGCCTCTAAGGTTGCCTCGACGCCCTCTCTCTGGTTGGGGGAAACACTTCGGTTGTGCGCCAGGTGTCAATATCTTTAACTGTTAGGGACTTCGGGTGCGTCTCTGGGCTTCGCTGACTCCGTTCTCTGCCCAGCCTACGGTGTGACTTCGCCTCATCCTTTCCCCCTCGGGGTGGTAACTCGTAAAAGATCCATGTCGGCGTCGCGGTGGGTCGAGTTGTTCTCCCTCCGTTCCTACACACACACACACACACACGCGCGCGCGCGCACGCACACACGCACACACGCACACACGCACGCACACACCCTAACCCACACCCACACCCCCACACCCCCACACACACACACACTCTCACACACACACACACACACACACACACGCACACACACATAATCGGGAAACGAGTTATGATGACACGTCGAACTTTACTTGTTGCACCATGGGCATTGCTAGCGTGTACCTACATAAGAAGATTCATATTTATTAGGTCATCTTTAGAGTAGTTTGTTAGATTTTACATAACTGTTATTTTATTGACCTTTTCATAAGTATTTATTCATTTTCTTATATTTACATTGAGTGAATGTAACAAAAGTTTTATATTATTGACATTTTACAAAGGAATATGCTTTTATCAAACAGAAATATCACTTCAACTGAGAAATAAAAGTAACTTTGTACATTCTTTGTTTTCATTCTCGGGAAAATAACACATTCCTAATTACATAAAGGGAAGCCTAGAAAGAATTGGCCGTCGGTGGAGGGTGGCTGCTGACTAGGGAGCAGCTATAATTACGGTTATACATTTATATCCCAGTCTAAGAGCGAGATAGGTCAGTTTTCCCATTATCGCGTTGTTAAGTGCGTACAGTCAGGTTGTTGTTGTTGTTGTCCTTGTGGTAGTATTATAGAAATCCTTCTTTCACAACCAATTTTATTCCATCTGAGAACGTGAGAGTATTAATTTTGCAGCTAACGCTACTTTAAAAGATATTTCTTAGTTTTGTTTTTCGCATTCTTGGAACAATAACATGGGGCAGACATATTTTTAATTAATTTTCCAAACTACCTCATTCTTACACGTACCTATTTTGCTTATATAGCGGTTTGTACATTCATGACTAACAATTTAACTTATTCAACTGTATGTCTGCCTAGAACTTTTCCAAACAAATTTTGATGGTGAATTGCAATGTGAATTGTGGTGCTTAGTGATTCTGTACCGGCGTTACAAGCACTGACATCAAACTCACCTGAATCATCTAGAGCTGCTGAAATCCAAAATTCAATAAAACAGCTTCATGCAGCGGGAAATGATGTAAGTTTTCAATGGATCCCATCCCATTTGGAATTCAAGGCAATGAGAGAGCAGACTTTTTAGCAAAAAAGTGAACCAAATAATTTCATCAATAGCACCTACAGTTTCATTCAATTCAGCCAAATAAATGGATGAATGAAAGAATTAAGGAATTAGGGAATGAATGAACGAATGAATGAATGAATAAATAAATAAATAAATGATTAGCAATTTTAATAAGTTATCCAATCTTAGGTTTTAGTAAATGTTTAGTAATTATTGTCTTATCTTAATTTAAAACCATTATATACGTCATTTTAAAGCATTCATTGGTCATAAAATTCCGGACCCTGCCCATAATCAGGATACTATAAAAATATAGTGAGGGCTTAAGTAAAGCTAGATTGCTGCGCAACATTTCATTGTAAACACTTATACCTCGTGAAATATTTTCTCATCAAGAGGATAATTACTTTTATTAGTGTAGTTATATTTATGTTTATTTTATGACTATGGCTCATAACCATGATCACGAAAATGACAGAATGGACGTCTGGGAAGCCCAGGCCGGTATTAGGCAATGAGAATTCCAGTCTCAATCACAGTTACGCAAATTACATAAGCTTGATGCATAGGGCGATAATAAGTAGTACTTAGTAACACTTGCTAAGCATATTTATATTATTATACAGTATGAGCTAGTGACAACGCCTATAAAATGTGGCATTGTGCTCAAGATCATTGGGAGAACCGGTAATTAAAATATTCATAATACTAATGAGCTAAGAAATACGCGTATGGAAACATGGCGCTGTATTAAGGAACACTGGGACAGTTGGTAACTATAATATAAAGTGTTAATGAATACAGAAAATGACTGTAAACACCTGACACTCTGCTGGGCAGTAGTAAAGCAGTTGGGCCTTATAATCATGATAATATCAATGACATAGAGAGAACGTCTGCAAACACGTGACATTCTGCTGGACAGTAGTAAAGCAGTTGGGCCTTATAATCATGATAATATCAATGACATAGAGAGGACGTGTGCAAACACGTGACATTCTCCTGGGCAGTAGTAAAGCAGTTGGGCCTTATAATCATGATAATATCAATGACATAGAGAGGACGTCTGTAAACACGTGACATTCTGCTGGACAGTAGTAAAGCAGTTGGGCCTTATAATCATGATAATATCAATGACATAGAGAGGACGTCTGCAAACACGTGACATTCAGCTGGACAGTAGTAAAGCAGTTGGGCCTTATAATCATGATAATATCAATGACATAGAGAGGACGTCTGCAAACACGTGACACTCTGCTGGGCAGTAGTAAAGCAGTTGGGCCTTATAATCATGATAATATCAATGACATAGAGAGGACGTCTGCAAACACGTGACATTCTGCTGGGCAGTAGTAAAGCAGTTGGGCCTTATAATCATGATAATATCAATGACATAGAGAGGACGTCTGCAAACACGTGACATTCTGCTGGGCAGTAGTAAAGCAGTTGGGCCTTATAATCATGATAATATCAATGACATAGAGAGGACGTGTGCAAACACGTGACACTCTGCTGGGCAGTAGTAAAGCAGTTGGGCCTTATAATCATGATAATATCAATGACATATAGAGGACGTCTGCAAACACGTGACACTCTGCTGGACAGTAGTAAAGCAGTTGGGCCTTATAATCATGATAATATCAATGACATATAGAGGACGTCTGCAAACACGTGACACTCTGCTGGACAGTAGTAAAGCAGTTGGGCCTTACAATCATGATAATATCAATGACATATAGAGGACGTCTGCAAACACGTGACACTCTGCTGGACAGTAGTAAAGCAGTTGGGGATTATAACTGTTATAATGCTAGTGAGGTACGGAGGACGCTTATAAAAACGTGGTTGTGCAGAGCAACAGTGTAACATCAGTAAATGCAGCAGACTATTACTGGCTGCTAAATATGCATAAAAGCCAGGATTCCAGTTTTGAGAGATTGATATATTAGTGCAACGATTAACTGAAGTATTTGTTTAGTTGTATCTTAAGTTTTCAAGTATTGCCTAAATTTAATTCGTCGCTTCTTTTGCGTTTCAAGTAGATACCGTAACAACCTGACTTGTTGAAAGGGGACTTGTTGTGGTGAGATTTTGTTTTTGAGGAAGGCGAGGAAACCTTTTCAGTGCTGACTGCGTTAAATGATGGGATGGACTGTTGACTTTCCAAGGATGTTTAAGTGCTTTGAGGAGTTGTTCGTTGTAGCATTGAACGTTTGTATGGAGATAGCCACATCATTGGAGAGAATTGAGTAGTGCCTTATATAACTGCGTGGTATTACAACCTTTTTAGACTAGTTATGTCTTCTGGCAAATGGGGCAAGGTCAAGTATGACATATACTGCTGATAACGTCTTCAATACTGCCTGCTAGTTTTGTTATTCTACCTCTGTGCATCTTGTTGAGGCACGCATAACTGTAAAAGACCAGTAGATGCTTCTATTAGACACGTTCCCATTATTGTCATCTTAAGATGATGTATCTGAGGAAGTTGACTGGGAATTCCAAAAAATTAAGTTGCTTTTAAATAAAGTAGTATGAATTTTGAACCTTAAGAATTGTATGCAGTTGACACATTTTAAACCACTAGTGAAGTGTAATTTCAAATGCACAAATTCATGCTTATATTAATGGAACACACAACTTTAAATCTTGTGTTTCCGCAAAACTTTATTCAACATTTTTCCAAATGTGTCACATAAAATTACTTTTTATTAAAACACAAGAACTTATTTAACACGTTATTTCATTTCTAACTTTTTTCACAGATCTCGTACGTTAAATGTTTTAAGCAATGCACTTTGTTTATTAATATATGATACAATTATACGTTTTTCTGCTGTTCTTAATACGTCATATTTATCGGGTCCCCTTTTACGAAGTACATATATTCATTGGATTGCTTATTTCTAGATTATGTTTGTGGTAAGATATACTGCATATGGTTTCTGTATACTCTATCCTTGCTATCGCATTACTTTAACAATAGGCATGTATCAGTATTATGAATACAAATACTCCAAATGGTACATTATGAGTATTGTCTATGTGATTGTTTCTAATGCTATCGTTATTATGTTTATTTACTATCATTTTATTATATTTAATAATAAATACATATAAGTGTGACCAATAATCTAATAAACCGTTTCAGTTACGTACAAAATTTACTTTTTAGTTTTCTCATTTATATATCATTTTAGCCCTAATATTCAGAACTTTACTGCCCTTTATACCTTGCGGATATTGGTCTTGCTGTCGCAGAAGGAACAGTATAGCATCAACGTACTGAGACGGTTACTTGGCAGCACGAACGTCAATCACAAGGTAATTTCTCACCAATAATATGTATATTCGACATCATTGATTAGACGAAGGGATGATCTTTGTAATTAAGTTTCATACAACAAAAGTGTTCCTTAAAAACTTATTCAAAGTTAGCTGTCTTCTTTAATTGCTTAGGGGTAGTAAAATTCCTTCTCATGCTAGAAGTAACTTCTTTTAGCTTCTTAGGAAATTTGTCCTTAAGAGAGCGTTCCATTAATAACAATTTCCATTTCGAGCTCCGATCACTTCCCCTCTATCACAAACACATTACGTTCATGATTTTATCACGACGCAGTTCCTTTTTATTCGGGTAGAGATCGAGGCAACAGTGTACGATGAAACGTTCATGTATTCGTTCTGTGTATATTGGCGTAAAAGTCGTACATTTGAGCAATTTAACCCATTAACGCCCAGAGGTCTATAAATATTTTTTATTCAGTTTGCATGAATTCTCAAGAGTTATTTTCACCATGTATGTCATCATTGATGTTATTTGATTATGTGAACACATTATTTTCTCTTAAATCTTCGAATATTGTGTAGTTCATTAATTCACAATAATAAGCTGTAAATTACTTCAGTGCCTGTGATAGCATGTTATTGTTTTCGTTGTCCCTTGTTACTTTTACTTCCTAATTTCCTGTAATACAATAAACTGTCAATAAAGACTGTGTTATTGCATCACACAAAGAATGTGCCAGTGTAAGCAATTCTAATGTTGAAAATACGATCCTAAAGTCAAGCGAGATATTTATAGACCGCTGAGCACAAGTGTTATCTCACGTCAGCCTACGGAAATTCTTACTTGGCGCAACGCTAGCGAGATTCTTACTCCTGAAATACTATTTGCTATGTGTTATTTGTCTTCTACAGTTATTCTGTTTGAAACAGAGTGAACTAGTGTTCAACAGTACTCTATATTGTGTTCTTTGAAGTGATGATAACATGTAAGCACATGGGTTCCTAAAGTACATGTGTCATATAGCTATTATTTTTGTGGGTAGGTTTGCAACTCTGCGCTAACAAAACATGCAAAACATATCATACAAATTCATTAGTTATTTCTTTTCTGCTTTTCATTATGTTTAGATTTAATTGAGAGATATGACTTGTAAAATAATGATATCATATTCATTGGGAATATGCTGGTTGCTATATGTGACGATAACTTTTCCAATGAAATTCATGCTGCTTGTTATAAAATGTCTCAACCTAGTTCCATCCTGTTGTAAACATCTGGGCGGGAAGAGAGACAGAGACAGAGATATTGGGACAGAAAACGGTTAAGCTGTTGATTGGTTTCGCGAAGATAATGGGCGTTTTCTTTTATTTGCATACGTACGATAAACCCCTCCTTTAAGTACAGTATTGCACGTAAGTAGTGTTCCGATCACTGCTCTGCGCAAGCTAATTTCGGACACAGAAAAGTATGCAAATGTTTCGATTCTTATAAACGTAAATAGGCCCACATTTTATCTTTCTGCTTCACATACCACATGGATGTGTTCTCGGCTCGTGACTTCTGAAGGGAATATATGCATAATGGTATACTATATACAGATTAGACAGAAGACAAGTGAAATTATACACACCATTAACGTATTATGTTAAATTAAGCTGCATATATACAGTCGATGTGATTATTCCTCCTGAACTACACAGTCTGCCTAATGAAGATGGAGCACTACAGATATGGTAAATGTGAATGATGTTCCCGGCCCATTTGAACTACATTTCACTGCCTCTGAAAAGACTGATGAATGACGAATGACTCTAGGTTTGAAAATCAACCAAAAAATAAAACTTTGAGGCTGATCAACATAATACATGATAATAAGCTTTTAGCACACCAAATGTTTCAGTTAATTGCTTTAAGAAATAAAGTTTAATCATAAAATATATGAACTTGATGGAAATGTATTCGTTCATCATTTCAGTATGTTTTGATGCATTTAACGCCCAGCAGTCTATTTATAGACTGGGTGATTTTGGGACACTGTGTGAATACAAAGGCAAACAAAATATACTGTTGACATACTGTATGCTAAACGATTACAATACATTATGCTTTCTTAATTTCTGAAAAAAATAAGTTGGGCGTTAATGGGTTAAGGGAGCCTGGGACTGAAATTTGAATTTTATATATTTTTATAGGTATGGAATCAATACTGTGCACACTTAAAGGTGTTAATGTTATAAACTATCACACAAAGTTCCAGCACAATCTGTTTTATAGCTTTGAGGGCATTAATCATTCAATTTATTCCCAATGCGAAAACACCCTAATATTCCAAATATTCCATGCGCATCAAAAAAGAGAACATCACAACAGTTTTATTATTTTAAAACCTCTATTTTTTTAAAAATCCTTTTTGTGTATTCAATTTTTAAAGCTAAACAAATTTTCAGATTTTGAGTCCAAAGATTGAAGCTGAACTCAAATAAATGGAGCATGGGCTGGAAAACTTCTAGAAGCATAGCACAAAATTTAATGCGCATGGAGCAGATAGTGCATTAAAAAATGTAAAGTTGAGAAAAACCAATTTTTCTACACACGTGCATCATAATCATGAGTCAGATTACCTGTTTGGCACACCTTCCTTCTTTGTCTAGTAGTTTCTATCCCTAGATTTATACCTTCCCCTTGCGGCGGAGTGCTGCTTAACCACTCCTTTCCGCTGAGTTTAGTTGCTTTTTTAAGCCCTTTTTGGCCTTTGTTTTATTCAAATACGGTCGAAAATGTACGAAGAAAAGGGGCACATGGCTAGACCTTTAAAAATGCCGGAATCTAAAAAATTAAACTGTCAACCGATGACTGAAGGTTTGGGGAACCTTCATATGCATAAACCTAAAAATCGTCAATTTAATAATTTTTCGGTCCTTTTTCAGTCCTCGAGTCCCTTAAACATGGCATCGTAATCAAGCTGTTATTGAATATAAAACCCAAAAGCTACAACAATGCCAGGAAGAAGCAGTTGAACCAGAAGACAAGCCATTTTTCCATGCTTAAACTCTCAACCTCTTTGCGCGTTAACATGCATAATTCAGTTTTAGGACGCGCGGAGTGCTGATTTGTGATAGAACAACTATGTGTGGAAGTGTTACCTAACAGGTCATTCAAGACAGCCCTCGGCAGTGGGTGGGGAAGAGGTGGTTAATTCCACTCCAGTGCAAACACACATCTCCAGAGAAAATAAAAATATTCCTGGCGACCTTGAGCACCTATGCAGTTTTTTGCCCTGTAAATAATAAAATAGAAAAGAAGCAGAAGTGTTGCACTCTTATATAAACACTAGGCCATCAGCAAACACCACGTGACTTCACAACTTAAGAAAATCAGTATATCTGTAACTTAGCAGTTTTACGTAACGGTTGAGACAAAGAACATCAGAAGTGCGCAACAGACGAGTGATATTTAACTAACAGATCATCTATACTGATATTACAACGACAAAAGAACTGCTGTGTTGCACTCACATGACTTTCTCTACTCTTGTACTAACTATCCTTACAAACTCTTATTCCTCCATCTTCTTCTTGTTAGTCGAGATAAACATTTGCAGAAATTATTGCTTTTTTCTTATAGTTACAAGAGCAATACAGTAGGTTTTGAGCGATAGTCAAATGTTTCAAGAGTGGTCGCTATATGATGACTTTGAAATTCCGTTCTCTTTGCTTGACCAAGAGATACAAAAATGATTAACGAATTCCCATTTGACGTCTATAAATATTGCAAAACTCACACAAAAACAAGGAATAACTCCGAAATGGTTCACTCCACGGGAAAAAAAATTTAAACATAACTGGTGTGAGATCTACATTTTTGTATAGTAATACAGAGCGTTTGTAGATCGGTCGGTATTTAAGTTAGTATCTTCCAAGGATGCGACACGAAGATTTCCAAGAACCAAATACGTAGATTGACCGGACCGCTCCGCGGCGGCACCGGACCGGGCAAGGACCGGCACGCCCTCCGCCAGAGTTACACGTAAACGACTGGCAAGTAATGGGTACGAAACACTAACTACTGTACTAACTTACATTAGGCTTACCTACATCACAACAGATGTAAAAATGCATGACCTTCAAGGCAAACACATTCCCTATATCTCCGCAAACAATTCTGGTTTACCGAATTTCTCCATTACATTCATGAAGATCCTCACCACGCTGCAAAAGTTGAGGTTTGGTGCGCAGCGAGTGCGCATAGAATTATTGGTCCCATATTTTACGACACAATAGTTGATTCACACGTTTATGTAAATTCCAATTTAAATGTTTCTTTTTCTGCAACTAACAAGAAATGAAAGATTATGTGGCTGGTTGCAGTAGGATTCAGCTATAGTGCACACTGCTGAGTATTCCATGTATGAATTGGGAAGTGTGTATAGTGACGAGGATTGTGCTCACCCCTGGCCTATCGTCATGCGACTGTTATTTATGGTGAACGTTAAGGAATAAAGTGTAATGATCAAATTCGCACACGTTACAAGAATTGAAGGACAAAATCACTAGAGAAATACAGGCAGTTAGTCAACGTGAGCTTTTGCGAGTAAATCAGGATTGTTTTCGGGGGCTACGGATTGTATTCGCGTTGAAGATAATCAATTTAAGCATCTGTTGTAATGCAGATACGCCTAATGTAAGTTAGTACAGTAGTTAGTGTTCCGTACCAATTACTTGCCAGTCCTTTACGTGTAACTGGCGGAGGGCGCGCCACTTCTCGCCCGGCCCGGTGCCGCCGCGGAGCGGTCCGGTCAATCTACGTATTTGGTCTATCTCTTACGGTTTACCAGTTATGCAAAAGGCATCAAGAGTAAACAAAACTACATGGGCTATAGCCATAAAATTCAAAATACACATTTCATTTGTCATAAAAATATCTTAATTATATGACATTTTAATTTGAGCAAATCAAAATTTTCGATAACGTATCCATGTAAAGGGTAGTTTAAAGTGGAGGAATTTTCTTGGAAATCTTCGTGTCGCATCCTTGGAAGATACTAACTTAAATACCGACTTTGGTTTTTTGCCGACTTTTCGTTTTTGAGTTATGCTATTCACAGGCGCGCGCGCGCGCACACACACACACACACACACACACACACACACACACACACACACACACACACACACACACACACACGGATGATACATGGAATGAAGATGGAGCACCGGTGGAATGAGATGGTGGAGCAAACCGGAGAACCCGGAGGAAACCCGCCCCAGCGTCGCTTCGTCCACCAGGAATCCCACATGCGGTTGCCTGGGATTGAACCCTGGGCGCGTGTGCGTGTGTGTCTTTGCGTGTTAATCCGCTCAACTGATTTTGATGATCCATACATCATTTTTCTGGCGGATATGGAATATTCAACTCCTATTCTTAATCCACAAATTAATAAAATACAGATACTGTCTCATAATTAATGTCGTTTTTTTAAGAAAAACAATTATTTGAAATGTGTTCTGACAAGCAATTAACTAATCTTTAGGGTACAGACCATTCAATTCTATGGTTTTGAGCCATCTTTCAGTGAGGTTTATTATCCCACGATGGTTCCAGTTTCTGGTGTTTGATGCAAAGAATTCGGCGAGACCCACTTGCACTGCTTCAGTGTTGTCAAAATTCCTTCCACGTAGAAAAGGGCAATGGATCCGTCTCAAAATGTCATGAACTCGTTCCAGTTGTTGAGAATAAACATCCGCATCATTTGCCCGCCTGTTTGGAACAAACTCCCAGTGAATCACACCTTAAAATTCCACCAGACACACATTACTTTGGGACCGAACCGATTTTTTAAACGATGACTTTGGCAGGTTGGCGGGGATCAAGCCACTGTTTCGAGGCATCAGGGTATCGGTAATATACCCATTTTTCATCACAAGTGACAATTCTTCTGACAAATCTATCATCAGTGGGATTACGGATAAACTGACGACAGATATCCACTCTACGTTGAGCCTGTTGAGGTTTCAATTCATGAGCTACAGATCTATAGTTTCTGTATGATTTTCCAAGTGTCTTAATGTGGTGATGTATGGTATCTTTTGATGAACCAAATTCTTCTGAAAGCCTATGGGTACTTTTTTGAAGATTTTCTCGCAAAATTGACGTGTATCCTCAATATTCCATTCCTTAGGTCTTCCAGAACGTGGTAAATCTTTAGTGATTTCGTCTCTATTGTTGAAACGTTGGAACCATCGTTGTGCTACACGCTCACTAACGACACCTTCTCCTTCCCCTTCACATATTCTTCGAACTGCGGCAGCAGCTTTATAATCTTTTTCCAGTAGTGCTTTAGAAGGACTCTAACTTCAAACTTTGTTATCTCCATGTTGTGATTGTTTATTAACAACTGAAGACTGATACATGCTCGCAAGGCACGCAACACTAGCCATGTTATCCTGTAAATAGCCAAACAAGCTCAATAAATCTTCCAAAACACCAAATTCAAAAAAACCGACATTACTTATGAGACAACCTAATGCTAAAAGATATTTAGAAAGCATTTGTTGAGAACGCCAAAGAGTAGAAAGTAACTGCTGCGCTCCACAGAGACCGTATGCTAAGAAACAAAAGCCGGTTAAATTTTATTCGAAGCAATATACATAGATGGCTCTGATGCAGCGTGTCAACAAAAAGATGACAGTTGATCATGTTTATAACGGTATGAATCGCATATTGTGTTTGTCTCTTGAATTGCCAACACTCCAGGCGTGTGTGCAAAGAATGGAGTATTTAGGAGGGCATGCCAAATAATTATGTAAGGATGGAAAATTGCTACCATTGGAAATTAGTGAGGCGATTTATTACAATTAACAAATGAGAAGTTTATTTTATTGATGGTCAAGCACTATATGCCTTTTCCAAAGAGGTTAACTTGGTGGCGTGGAAACGTAGAACCTTAATATTATAGCAGACACAAAATTTAATGACGGTTGATATCTGACCATATTCTCTTTGCTGTTGTGCAAATAAATTGCGTGGGCGTAAATTATATTTATATCACCTGCTTTACAGTGTGATTTCACAGCGTGTTTAGCTATAAAACACCGCAAGGCGTGGCAAGCCACTGATTGGATGTTGTGTTGAGCCACCCGTCATTAAATGTTGTGTCAGTCATAACCAACTTCATCTCTACTTAGTTGTGTATGTTAAGGAGTCTTTGTGTTATGGGAAACTAGGTAACTTTTATATTATTAAATAACTACGGGGCCAAAGACAAGGGACAAAGGTCTATAGTTTCGTTTACTGTGATTTTCTAAAAATTCTTGACATTCTGATTGATTATTATTGTTTCCAGGCAGAACCTGGGTGATTTACGGGCGGAGGAATTTAAGGAAGTCAGACGTTCCGCGGATGTTTTACATGCTTGTGTAAATACCAGGAGATTTTTCATCCTGATTAGGAACAGCCTGTGCGGAGTTAAGTTACTATGGGTAAATGGGAGGAACCAACATAAACGTTCTCTAAATTATTGCATAATAATTTCATGGAGAACGGGGAGAGGAAATGCAAATAATTAATTCGTTGTTCCTGAAAAAGGCTAACTGTGCAACACCAAGTAAGCCAGGTAGTATTACCTTTTGTCTTCAGACAACGAAACTATATGAACACAGAATCCGCTGCTTGCTCGCGAAAATCTCTGCAAGTTTCTGCAGTTTCTGTGCAAGGATAAATATATTTCGAAAGTGTAATATGGTCCACCGCAATGGCGTGACGGTATAATGTTCGATTTCCAGACTCGGTTTCAATTTCGGATTGGGTCAAGGTGCCTAGGTGGCACCTTTCCTAGAAATTTCCCTAATAGAAAATGTGAATGGCAGATGACCTTCCATGCCAAGGATTCCGGGCTCACTTGAACCATCAATAATTCATTCTATTCATCGTCTGTGGTATCTTATACGGAACACAAAACACTACACTCCAGCCAAACAAATGTGTGTGTTTGTGTGTGCGTGTGCGTGTGCGTGTGCGTGTGCGTGTGCGCGTGCGCGTGCGCGTGCGCGTGCGTGTGCGTGTGCGTGTGTGTGTGTGTGTGTGTGTGTGTGTGTGTGTGTGTGTGTGTGTGTGTGTGTGTGTGTGTGTGTGTGTGTGTGTGTGTGTGTGTGCAGCGCATCATTGTGATATTTCTGAAATCAGCTCTGTCTACGGCGCTGGTGAAATTCAGAGCTTATTTTGTCAGTCTACTTGAAACGGTTGGTAACCCATAAGCTCTTGAAATAATTACATAACTGGTGTCCGGATTCTTAGGTTTTAACCTATTTTTTCCTTTCCATTTAATAAATCACCTTCAGAATATAAATATATTTCACATTTAAGGGACCTAAATATGATACTTTCATAGATTTTAAAGTGCCTAAATGACAGGTTGCGACCTAAAATATACTAAATCGCCCTTCCAAGATCGTTGCTTCTCCTGTATACATCAAGGTACTATTCTTCTTCTTCCTTCTTCTTCTTCCTTCTTCTTCCTTCTTCACTTCATGGCATAGACAAACGAGTGGTAGAAAAATAACCGGACCTGATTTTTACATTTTGTCACAATTGTGTAAGACACAGTTATTGTTATGTACAGTTGTTATCCTTGTTATTTCCTATTGTATTACCAACTGTTGAAAGCAAAACAAATTTATTGACAGAATCATTGAGACGTATTTCGGAATTCATTACGTGATACTTATTTTCCAAAATATTTTTGTTTTAACAAACCACGAAATCTATGGGTCCTTTTAATTGTTTTAATAATTTAAACGCTGCATTTGTTCATCTCTTTATATTCAATATTTCTAAAATGTTCCTTTATTCTGGTATCTAAATGCCATTTGGTTTTCTTTATATTTAAGTAAGACGAAACAAGCATTCAACATATTGACGATATAAATAACTGATTTGCGAAACATGTCTGTTTTAAAGCATATAATTACAAATAATACGTGAAGTCAGTCGATAATATGTATTCATATTTGTTAATATCATTAATAACTTTGCTCACTGGCATCCAGTTCTTGTAGCAATGCAATTTTGTGACTATTAATACCATAGTTCATACGATTACACGTTTCCTATCTTATGCAATATAATAAATTCATTTCGATGCCCTGGGTCCTATTCTCAGATGGTATTTGTGTTGTATTACTGCATAAGTTGGTATAAACTATTTTAATATTTCTGAGTTCATTTAAAATTTCTAAAATAATTATTTTTGCTTCTTATGACTGAAACAGTTTAATTTCCTTTCTTGGTGATACCCTCTAACATGAACAAGATATAATGCTTCCTTATGCTCATTGTAAACTAATGTAAATATTAACAGTGCATGACCGAAGTAAATCCTTCAGCATGGTAATAGTCTTAGAGAACTATGGAGAGATGTCTTTGAATGTGGGTATTTACAGGAAAATATTAGCTAATAATTTGTGGAGGAATGATTTACAGTTAAAGTAGGTATATTCCTGGTTTTATTTACAACATTTTAAATTAATATCTTATACAGCATTCAGTTAAAACATTTCAGTCGCATTGCAGCGTTCATAAGACGGCGGGAAAAATTACAACGCAATGGGGAATAAAAATATCCATATAATTTGCTATTCTTAAAGAGGAGCTTTATCAGAAGTAGGTTCCATTAATTTGTATTATGTTATATTTGGTACAGGTGAATATAAATAATGATTTCCGCTTAATTTACACTCAGAAACAAAAAGAAAAGGGGGAAAAAGACGCGTTACTTGGCTTCCGATCCAAGTTTAGGGCACCATCGCTGATCAACAGTAACACACTTCAAGGTATTTAGCTATACTAAATGAGGAAACCAGATTATCTTACGTTGGTAAAAGAACACCCAATACTGGAGTCGTTTTTGCTTCTAGCCCATTACTTAATCAAAACACAATGATAACATACTTTCTACAGGTTTACTAACGTTGAATTTGTGATATTTGCACTTTCATTTAGAATGAGTGCTGAAATATTACTTTTCAAATCTGTGAGGTGAGCCCACGGCTGTCATGCCCTCTAAACAACAAGAGAAGCATACAAATTTCCTTCTCATAGGCGTGTAGTCTAAAATAAGAAATAATGTCCACCGTGGTAGCTCTATACATGGTAGTGTCGTCATGCAGTAAGTCTCTGTTGAAATCGGACTTAAATGCCCTTTTTACTAAGAGCATTTCCCCTCTCTGACCCCTAATATGCAAACATCTCAGTTGTCAAACAAATAATACTTGCAAATGTTGTTTCCACTAGAGCGACGTTAATGTGCTGCATAAGCAAATAAAACAGTAAAATTAACATCTTGAACTAAGGGGATATTTTCAGACTGCACTGCCGGTGGAACTACGTAAGAAAAGTAACAAAAGCATTCGGTAGTCGATACTCCGGCACTGGCGGCAGTAGCAAAACAAAGCGCTTAACAAACGATAATAGGAGCCTTATTAACGGGGAAGTTACCAAATAGCCGACGAGTTGGTATTTTCTTTAGCACATAGCGGAAAAGTTATTGTTTACCGTACAATGAAGTCCCGATACGATACAAGACAGCTAAAAAAGGTGGCACCAGGTCGCGTCTCTATGTCTTGATGGGGTTGAATATGGAATGCCGGTTTAACTGGAAGTCAATATTTGGTCATATGTACATGGGCATATTTTGATTCCCTCGTAAGGATGACATGTACTGATGGAATTGCGGATTTCGTTCAAGATAATCATGTCGAGCACTTGATTCTCAGAGAGACAAGATATCTGAGTATAGAAAATATATGGACTGAGGTAGGGGGATGCTCTTAAATTCTGCAGTACATGCGCGAAGGCCAAAGATGGCTTATGGGCACAAATTCAGGAAATCTGAGACATTTAAACCTCTCGTCGAAACTCCAGTAGAAATCTGATAACATCTATGCTTCGAAGGTTGAGGGCAGTTATAATGCTAAAGGTTCATATGGATATTAATTTTTAATTCCATGTGTTTTCAGTTTAGGGGATAAAGGTTTCTGTTCATGTATTTTTAATAATTTTAAACAATTATTTATACAGACTGTGTTAGTCTGTAATTACCAGACAACGAAACTTGAACACTCTTTGCCAGCAAAGGGCCATAGAATTGGCAACATTTCACACGATCCATTTTCAAACATCCGTATCCACACATTTAACTTATTAATAAATCCATGGGTCTTATCCTTACTTATCAGAATACTGTCGTTTCTACCTTTCATTTTTCTGTCTTGTTCATTCAAGAGTAAGAAAATATCGGAACGATATGCCAACTTACATAGAAATTCATCAGGTGCAAACTAATCCGCATACTCGTGGCCCACAATGGTAAAAAATTAAGTGCCTCCTCCTCTTTGAGCTCAAAAATTTGCTTTTACCTCGAGATGGCCATCATACTTCTGTATGCAGCAGAAGTGTAGTGTACACTGATCCCATTTCTTGACACACAAAGTTAAAAAGCCGCGTATTTAGGGGCGCGACTTTAAGTTTACGTCATTCACTTTTCCTCTATCGAAATTTTCAGAGGGGATGGCAAAGATTTAGCAAATGGCCTCGCGGTAAATCAGACAGCGGTTGCTTCTTAAGTTAGCATTTACTTTGCGTACTTACCCACCAATCCTTTCACCTATCATAGAAGCAACTCCGTCTGTAGAAACACTAACGCAGTCCTGCCATGTTAATTCATTACATACCACTTCATTATGTACAGACCATTTCATTATATGAAATATTTTATCTCGAGTTTGTCGCTTTGTAAAAAAGGAAATACAGTGAAATTACATTCCCATTAACATACCTCGTGCAGGAAAGAAGTTATGCGAGACCGTCAACATCGGTCAACTCGTCGATCTGAAGTGAAAACCTTCGACTGCTCTTTATTTTCTCCTTCATGATGTCTTCGATATCATTAGATATTTCAGTGAATTGGCGACTGATTGTGTCAGTAGAGAGAGACATTTCTGAAATTTCAGTAGCAGCTTCTAAACCCAGGACTACTTTTACAATTTTCTTACACGCGGTCACAATGTTTCTTCTACTGTGCGTGCTTTCTTTCCCCCTTTTTTTTTTTTTTTTTTTTTTTTTTTTTTTGTCCTTTACGATAAATTTGACTACCTTAGGGAACTTCCTATACTTTCTGCGAAATACGTAACCCGTTGTCATGAGTGTCACT
Organism: Tenodera sinensis; assembly: GCA_030765045.1. Lineage (NCBI taxonomy): Eukaryota > Metazoa > Arthropoda > Insecta > Mantodea > Mantidae > Tenodera > Tenodera sinensis. Next base: position 114,808,177 of record CM060964.1, read on the forward strand.
TGTTTTTATTGTATTCCAACAGTAACTTATCGCCCGGCCGTTGCATTCTCCACCTCTGCTCACTACAGCCGTCATGAGTGGGGTACAGTACCAGTGAGTGAGACATAGTCAGCGCCCCGGGCCCTCCCGGTCGGTTATGAGGTCTTCGCGGCCGGGGGCCGCTACTTCTTAATCAAGTAGCTCCTCAATTGGCTCCTCAGGGACCCAACGAGACTGAGTGCACCCCGGACCAGGTCTCTCAGCGGGAGAAAATCCCCACGCCGGCATGGGGAATCGAATCCGGGTCTCGCACATTACATTTTTATGTTATAATTACAAATTATTGAGAAATAGCTTTCCATAAAACAAGAATTGTAACAAGAGTAATATATAGCAGTATCAGCAAACACGAAACACTTGCGCAAAAATAAAGTTATGAAGTTATGAAAAAGCGAAGTTTAAAATTCGATAACCGGTAAAAGCAAAAAAAAAAAAAAAAAAAAAAAAAAAAATGTTTAGAGCTAAATGGTATAACAATTAACATTATAATATACCGGGTGGAAGGAAAGTCCTTACATTAATTTAACCCTTTCAGTTCCGGTGTCCATCATCATGGACATAGGCATTTTTTCCCTATTTGTACTAGTTTTATAGTTTTAACTTTTTTTTTGCTATATTCTTGTTATACGGTCTGTCACCAATTAAACATACGTATTTGAGACGTTTTGAATTGTAAACAATTATTCTTTTTTACAATTTATACTGTAGTGTTTTTTTTATAAGAAAAGATGCAAAAATCCATGCAATCGCAGTCAAATGATATCCCGTCGTCATCCACGCGTCCCATCACACCGATTATTTTACGTGGGCCCTCCCCGTCCTTTACCTCAGGCTTTGAGCGCATTGCCATTGCACTGCGTGTTGCCTTAACGATCATGGCTATTCAAGTCAGTAAGCTGAAGGTGTCCCAGACCGCCTAGTCTAAACCGGTTTCGAATTAGAGGAAGAACGGCATAAGTAGCAAAATCACTCGGTACTGAAAGGGTTTAACTTGTGGTACATCTCGGTATTTGGAACACATTTTGTATCTTACGTTTTTATCCCTGACCATTTCCTACGGAGATATTTTAGTTTTGTCGAAAACAAGCTGGCAGTACTGTAGATTGTGTGGATGTCACTTTCCCTAGCTCAGTACATAAACAAACACAAACAAATACCCTGCCTTGTCCTTCTGTGTATATTGTGCGAGTGTAGGCCAATCACAAGCGTTAGCTCACAAAACATTGCACGAAAGCGAAAGTGCCCAACCTGTTTACACCCACAATCCAGGTTAATTTCCTGACCAGCCTCAACGCAACATTACTGACTTACTGCACATCTGAAAAAGCTGCTCGGAGTATTCCTTCACGTCTTTAAAGTGATTAATTATTTCGAAATCCTGTGTGATGTCCTATAACTACTACCGAAGCTATGTCAGAAATTAGTTATTCTACGCATCTTACAAGTAACAAACTGTTATCCTCGTACATTCCTGTATTTATGCACCCATTTTGGATCAAAAACCATTAATTTTTTTCGAAATCGCCTGATCAAAGAACAAAATATCATTATACTTTTTGTTTGTAACGCTTCTGTGAAGCACATTATAGAAGGAATGTAGTTACTTCCCTTCCATCCTGTATGTTTTAAAATTGTTTAAACGTTTAGAGCTTTGAATATAAACTCTATTTCATGATCGGTACAAGCCGCTAAAAGACTTGCTGAAAGGTTTTCTTTGCGATGAACACAAAGCTTTCTGCCTGTAATCATCAAACCGACCTGTATTATAAGCGAGAATACAAATAACTCAAGATAACCAAACTGTAACAACAATATTGGATAAATAAATAATTTACATTTAATGTCTAGGAAAATGTTAGTTATCAGCGTGTATTAAAGTATAAATAAGCATTTTCTTACTTAAAATCGACAATTTATTATAATAATTGTAGAAGCTGGCGTCACACTTTCACTTCATGACAGCAGGCACACTGGTTGTGGAACACTGTTCTAGAGTAGCTATTGTTGTTTACAATACGAAGGTGCGTCTTACCCTACAGGATTTCTACATAAAAATCGTGGATATGTCAAACTGTGTGTAATTAAGATCTGTTGAACGGATGAGTCCAACTTAGAATAACAAAGTGCGTGAATTGCACAGCAAGTGTTTGCCCTCATCGCATCCTGTGACTTAGAGAGCACTTTCTCGCAATTCCTACGTGTTTAAGTGAAAACTGCAAATTTACTTTGCCCTCGTGTTTGCATGGATTTTTTCCCAGCAATTTACAATCTGTAATCCGTAATGTTAGATAATAGCAGCATATACAGGAATGAGTTTATTCCCTGGAAAATAAAGTCCTGTAAGTGAAATGGAAAATATTCTAAGACTGTTCTTGTTTATTATCACGCACTACACAACATAGTTGAAGCCTGGGAATCATCGCTCGTTTTCTCTTACAGGCAGAACAAAGTTCACTCACTCACTAGCGCCCGCTTCATAGAAATGACGTCGTTGCGTTCTGCAACTCTTTTAACGCTCAAAGGGTTATCTAGTACCCCAATAACGGATGAAGTGGGCCACCTGGTATATAATTTTGGGAGTAAAAGGTGTATATTTATTATTTATCAATTAAGTATACATATAAATTATTTCTCTGAATGAATGAAATATATAACCAAAATAAGTGCGCCATAAAAATTGCCGACATTATCTTTAAAACATTTCGAAGCGTGAACAGTGAGGTAGTACGTCGGGTGTTGCGTCACATTCATATCCGTTTGCACTGTTGACTATAACTCACAGTAAGCAAATCCGTTCTTGTGATATAATAACGCTTAACCTGTTCTACCGGTGTCTAGGTTTTGGTGGCTGGTAATTACATTTCTGTGTATGCATAGGTAATGTGATAAAACTAAAATGAAGCTTTTAAGTAACGCGTTAAAAGGCCGGAGGGATGTGCGCACGCATGCGATACAAGCTAGCTGGACGCAAAGTATGAATGACGTCAGAAGTGCAGCACGGCCATCAAATGTGAAAACAACTGCCACTAGAAGCAAGAGTTGAAAACAACGTACCGCGGAATTCTGCGGAGGAGTGAAGCATTGCCTTGTAAGTGTATGCAGACGCCAATAATTACAAGATGGGGTACTTGAATATAGGCCGTCACATATTATAGTGCGCATTACAATGAAATTGTAAATGTTATTAGTGCTCTATGAAATGCAGATTCATCTGTTATTGTAACTGCAAAATCTGTGCTATCGCATGAACTATCTGAAAATTTTCAGTTCATATCCAACAATGTTACAGTGTTGCCCAAAGCTATTAAACAATTAGAAAAATCGGGTTTGGAAATGTCCAAGAGCATAAGCATAATAGAAGACTTAGCTAATTCAGTAAATAGGATACCTCTTGTGCCAGGTATCGAAAAGGTGAAAGCTAAATTCCGGAAAGTTCTAAATGAAAATATTGGCTATCAAGCTATGTGTGAGATTTTGAAAATCAATAAGAAAGAAAGCACGCCAGACAACACAGTGTAATTCTCTACATTTGCACCTCTGACATCGTGTGACTTAGAAGTTTTTCGTTGTTTGAAAACTGCTTCAGTAAAATCTTCGAAATTTCACATTTAATAATTTCCTGATGTACATTGCAACCCAGTGTAATGCACTCTGTGACGATATTATAGTTAATAAATAGCAGTATGTACAAGCAAGCGTTTAAGTGCAATTCAAGAATGCATAGTTTATGATACTTGTAGGTTGTTGTGCAGTGAGGCGGTTTTCATGGTCAGGCTGTGCCTACCTGCAGTCGTTTACGTGCGAGCGATAACAGTGAAGTCCATGTGCAGAATACCTATGCAAAAACGCACACGCCTCCTCCCTTTAATCATTTAGCATTGTGTGTTCATCATATTGTGGGGCCGCGCATCGCGTGAAAGCGTGCTCCGCGCACTGTCTACTACACCGGGGGATTTCCGTTCTAAAACTCCAGCGTTACTTACATACGAATGATAGTAACATGTACAAACATGTGTTATAAGTTGTGTTGAAATGCGTGTCCATCTATGTATATTGAAACATCGGGTGGACTTTCCATTCAAACGCATGCGTTACCCTTGCATAATTTTCATAGCTTGTGTTCCTATATTGTGGGGATGTGGGGATTGTTCCTATAAACTTTATGGTTTTTACGTATGTATCGTACACAAACATTATCTTTCAAGCTGAAGTTTTCGGTAGGCACTTCATTGAACTAATAAGAAATTCACACGTAACACATGTCTTGAATAAACTTTCACCTTTGAGACGTACAATGAGCAAACTGTAGTCTTTCCGTCTCTAACTGAATACAAAAGTTACACGAGTTTAATATAACTGATTAACGCTACCTTGAACTGGTCATTCACACTAATGCGCAGTGGAAAGATATCGAAATCATTGCAGTGTAATCGAACTACGCACATATTGACCTGTGGCCCCGCTACAAAGCTAACGCGTTTTGATGTTCCACATACCCACCTATAAAAGCAATAATACAAATAAAAGATGTTTGGGATTTGAACCTAGGAGCTTATGAAGAAGAGCAACATTTATAAATTGCACCGCCAGTGTAATATTACCCGACGTCTTTCGTGTTCCTTTATGTGTGATCAACGCGTTCACTGGCAAAGATCCTACTGCAGTCATGTGAATACAGCGTTTCCAAACATTCGTGAAGTTCTCCAGGATACAAATATTTTATCTTAGAAAAGGAAGTACTTGAAACAATTTAATAATATTACAATTTATAATAAAAATTGCAGCTAGCCCATTTTATTGATGATTACCTTCCGTAATAGAAGGTTTATCATGAATGAATTATTTTATTTTACTTTTCATTCAAAACAATTGCTCCTTGAATAGGAGCAAGATAGCTTCGCGGTAACGACAAGGCTCGCATTCGCGAGGTTGTGTGGCCGACCTTCGTGATCATGGGTTTTTCGGGGTTTCCCCGGATTGCTAGGCCAATTCAGGGAAGGATAATTACATACCTCGAATTCCTTGTCCCTCCATTTTACATAACTTCTCATTTCACCTCACTTTTCATGTCGTTTCAGGGTTCTACGTATCGGTGGGAGTTTCGGCGTGCATGACAGATGCTTGTTTTTTTCTGTAAATCTTCCTCCTCTGGATTGGAGGAGGCCTCCGAGCCCCGGGCCCGGACCGGTTAGCCCGCAGGGGGGAGTAGAGCCGGTGTACGAGCCGCCGCTGGGGAGTTAAAATGTGTAGTCGTTAAGGACCCTGCCCTCTGTTGTCGTCTCTCCTCAGGTCCAAATCCTTTCAAGTCACCCATCCACCATTTTTTAATTTCGTGGACGTAAAATATGAAGTGAATCTGCTTGATCCAATTGTTAAGTGTACGACAAATGAGTCCCTACTGAAGTCCCTGGCTCGAAAAACCATTCACTATATTTACCCTCAAGAAGAGAGGTTACACCCTTACACCGACGGTTTCAAGATGGACGGCCACGGCAATACTGGGGCAGGAATGCACTGAAACTTATTCAACGTCTATCTCTGCCTAGGACCTTTCCAAACAAGTTTTGATGGTGAATTGCAAGCCATAAATGTAGCCCCGAAACAAGTAATAATACGTTGGAACAGTTTTTAGAACATTGTGGTCCTTAGTGATTCTACCTCGGCGTTACAAGCTCTATCATCTAGAATTACTGAAATCCAATATTCAATAAAACACCTACGAGGAAGGATGTAACGTTTCAATGGATCCCATCCCATTTGGAATTCAAGGCAATGAGAGAGCAGAGTTTTTAACGAAAAGGAAAACCAAAATAATTCTGTCAACAGTACCTATATTTTCATTCAATTCAGCCAAACTACACATAAACGGATCATTAAAAGGGGACATGTTTGAAGACCTCAGACAACAAAGTTCCAGCAAAAAGTGGTCCGGCCTCCTGACAGAAACACTATATACCAGATTATCTCAAGTAAGGCGGCGGCGTGGCCGAGCGGTTAGCGCGCTCGCCTACCACCTAGGCGGCCCGGGTTCGATCCCAGGGACCCGCATGTGGTATTCGTGGTGGACGAAGCGGCGTCTGGGCGGGTTTTCTCCGGGTTCTCCGGTTTCCCCCGCCATCTCATTCCACCGGTGCTCCATCTTCATTCCATGTATCATCAGTGTCACCGCCTGTGGTGCCGTAGTAGTAAAAGCGGGCGTTAAACACTACACATGTATCTCAAGTAATGCCACGAGTGATTGTCAATTTATCTAGAGAATTTGACTATCACGAGCTGCACTTATTAAGCCTATTTCACGAATTAAAGGATGATATGAAATGTTATTTAAATGCTGTATTGTAATTACTAGGGCCCGGATTTTTATGTAATTACATATTTTAAATCCTCCATAATATTTCAATGAGAAGTCAAAACGTTGGCGAATTACGTCATTTGGGACTCCCTTACAAATTTTTATTTTACATATTTTGCACGTTTCTACATATTTTAACGATGTTACATAAAACGTACATATTTTCTGGGTTTCGTTACAATTTTGTTATTTTTTAAAAAATATTGTAGTCACATTATAAACTATTGTTTTCACAAGTTTTGCTGAAAGCAACAAAAATCAATCTGCGAAATAGGATGCAAGTTAAAATAAGAATGCGATAATAACCACCTCGCCTCGTTCTGATTATTGTCCGTTTATATCAAAGCAGGTGCCGCTCGACAATGTTGACCTCTAGTGTCACGTTTCTCGTAGCGCTTTCGGCATTTACAAGGACTGGAGAAATTGATTGTTACAATTGTTATGGACAATCAAGGACACGGTACAACCCTGGCATACCAGCTGCAGGGATTCCAGGCGGGAAGAAGTGGTTTTAACCCTTCTGAGGATAGGCCATACCCGAGCCACGTATGGACACCTTTTGCGTGGTGATCCGAAGCCTGTCTGTACGACGTGTAATATCCCAATCTCCGTCGCACATGTCCTTCTTGATTGTCCGCGATACGCTCGTGAGCGGCAGTCCGTTGGCCTGGGCCTTACACTGTGGTCAGTTTTAGGCAACGACCCAGTATCTGTAAATACAGTGCTGCGGTTTTGTTCCACAATTGATTTTATGAAGCAAGTGTAAGGTTATTTTATTTCAGAGATTTTAGCCTTTTAGATTGTCTTATTTTTGGGTTTTTTTAACGTTTTAGCGTTTTTTAATTTGTAGCAATTTTAAGTCTCAGTTTTTAGCATTTTAAATGGAACGTTTTAATAGTTGTTTAGCTGCTTTTATCTATTTTACCTTTAGAGTTTTTTTTTTTTTTTTTTTTTTTTTTTTTTTTTTTTTGTGATATATTAACTTTTTACCGTCCATAATTTTACTTTTGTACTCGGGGCCCTAATGACCAAGTTGTCGACGGGCCCTTAAACTCAACACACTCACTCACTCACTACCATTGTTAACATTGTCGCAGTAGTCAGCATCTTGTAATATAATAGCTGGGAGGAAACAAAGTGAGCCGCTGGACAACCATCAATATAGCGAGGCGACAATACTGTAGTTAGTTTCTTACAAGTCTTAGTAAATTTGCACCAGTTGCGTCCTCGCTATCCTGCAAGTTGAATTCATGGGTGAAATTGGATAGCGCCTTTACAACCGACGGAAAAGTAATAGTCCGTCAAGCATGTGGTAAAAGAATTCGCTGTTCCATGAAATCTCAATTGGAACAACATATCAAAAATGTTCTTCGCATACGCAACAAACACCTTGTCTTCTAGAAAGCAAGTTCTGTTGACACAAATGCAACAGGAACTGTAAGGAAATGATTTTTTTAAAGACCTGTGCAGTTGCAATGATTGCAGCTAATATTTAGGGGCATTAACTTCAAATTCCTCAATTTCACTCCTTTCTAAAAAAAATGTTGCTAAAAAGTTATTCCAGACAAATCTAATCTGAGGAAAAAGTATTTTCATGTGTGCTATGGAGAAGCAGTTGCTCATATACGGAATGAAATTGGAGACTCCTGTGTTTGGTTTGCCGTCGATGAAACTACAGATGACATGGGTCGGTACATGGCAAATTTAGCAGTAGGAAAACTAGATTCCGAAAGTCCTTCTAATCTGCTGCAAGGTGTTGGAACAAACAAATCATTCTACAATTGCAAGATTCGTAAATGATGGGATGAAGATTCTGTGGCCAGAGGGTGTGTGTGTGGAAAAGGTTCAGATGCCGCAGCGTACATGATTAAAGCTGCTACTGCCCCTAAGGTTTTCTACCTGAATGTACCTGCTTGGCCCATGCATTGCAACGTGTTGCTGAAGTAACAAGAAGTAATTTTCCCTTTGTGAATAAGTTGATATCAGCAACAAAAAAAAGGTCTTCGTGAAAGCAGCGCACAGAATACAATGCTATAAAAATCATCTCTAACATGTCCCTTTGTACTTACAAGATGGGGTACGTGGTTAGAAGCTGTGAACTTTTATTGTAAACATTTTGAAGGAGTCCAATCAGTGGTGAACATGTTCTCTTCGGAAGTAGCTGTTTCCATACGTGAATCTCAGGACATTTTTAAAGATCCGAAAGTGGCAAGCTCCTGTGCTTATATCAAAAGTAACTTCGGCTGGTTGCCTAGCACCATCAAGACATCAGGTTCCCTTCTTCACGAATATATGGATTTAATGGAACGTCCATCACAGAAGCTTAGTGTAGTTGCAGAAAGGAAGGTAGGTGAAAAATTCAAAGCTGTGCTAAGCAGGAATCCAGGGTCCACTACGCTTTTGTCCGTGTCTAAACTGCTAAATGGTGACAATGTCGATTTATCCAAACATTTCTCTGCAAATCAGATTCCTATACTGAAATATGCTCCTATTACTTCGTCTGACGTGGGGAGAAGCTTCTCTGTTTAAAAGAACATTTTATCCGATAGGAGACAAAAATAACCTATGAAAATATGGAGAAGTATATGGTTAGTCACTGTACGTTGAAAGAAGCAAAAGACTCAAAATGAAAATGCCTGGTTGTTCATTGTATGTCAAGAGATGTAAATCTGAAAATGCACCTTCATTATAAAATTTAATTATTTTGAATTCATTGTTTCACTCATTGATAAATTGGTTCAGTATGTCACCATTGCTTCAACATTATTTAAGTAAAATAATTATGTGAAATGAGTGAGTTTAATAAACATAATCCAAAACACATTTTTATTTCGTGATTACCTACATGAAAATAAATTTTAGGTAAATTCTGCATACAACAAAACATTCTTCCTAAAATTAATTCTATATTTAGTACATTTTAACTCATTGTAATTAATTTATGTACTTGCAGATCCATCAAATTACGAAATTCGGGGTAACTTGCAGTCTGCATTTAGATTTGAGGTTGCAAAATTAGGATTTAGATTATTACATAATTTTACATATTTTGTTGATATTACATATTTCATTACATATTTTGATGTTTTTTGTTATATAAATATGTACATATTTCGCATCTTGATATTACGTAAAAATCCGGGCTCTAGTAATTACTAACACATTAAGAGAGACATGAAGCACGAAGACATACATCAGCGTCCATTGCCATGGCTACAAGATTGTCATATTGATGCTCAAATATTTTAAGATGCTGACAATATGAGTAGTTGGAGTATCTGCTGTTAATTTATAATTTCTTTCAACACAAAATTTGTCAAACAGATTCCAAACATATTTCCTGTTGTATTCAGTGTTCTGAGGTTCCTTTCTTCGAATTATTTGCTCTATGTCAGCATTGGAAAATTACTAATAAGTGAGCTGTTGCGCATCTTTAGTACAGTGCAGCTAGATTGCCTAACCTGATAATAATATAAGAGAAGCAGAGGAGGTGATAACAAACTCAGAGTAAGTGATAATGAAATGTGATAAATTCTTCGCGAATGAAGGCTGTCATTGGTTGAAACATTAAATAATTGTTATGCACATGACTGGTTGATTTCAACCAAGTCACGTATGAGTGCAATAGTCCGAGAAGAGACACGATTATCCTGCAGCTCACCTCCATAGGTTCAACATCAGTATGTGTCTTGTGTGAGCAAGGAGATTCAGTTATGGACTGGGAACATGTGAACAAGTGTTAGGGACAAAATAAATATTCCTGCAGATATGTACTGGGAAGTAAGAAGGCGCATGGCTCTATACCAAGTGTCGAGTATTAAATAAATCAATAAATCCCTACAGGGGGCGCTCCGTTAGGGACACAAGCACAAAAATTTCATTAGACGAGGTGCGAAATGGCCCATCCGAACCTTGTGTGTGTGTGTGTGTGTGTGTGTGTGTGTGTGTGTGTGTGTGTGTGTGTGTGTGTGTGTGTGTGTGTGTGTGTGTGTGTCACTGCAACCCCGACATAGATTTATTACGGTTTACCACCCTTCCAGTGAAAGGGATGAGGAGAAATGAGACCGAAGGCTTGTCAGAGAGCGGAAGCAGCGAAGCCCCCAGAGACGAATAGAAGTCATTAACAGTTCCAGATATTGTCACCTGGCCACAACCGAAGTGTGTCCTCAACCCAGGGAAAGGGCGACGAGGCGACCCTTGCGGCCCGGGCAACAACTTCCAGGGAGGCCCAGGGAAGAGTTTCAATGCGCAAGCAACTATGCCATCTGCCCACTAACGTCGGAACGAACGGCTCTACCAACCAAACCTGAAAGATAACAATGGAGGAAATGAGAAATGAAAAGAAAGCAATCCGTTGAGAAGAGATGAATACACCCCAGCAGTTGCCTAAGTTACATGGGGAAACCACGGAAAAACAATCCATGTCAGAGTGCGGGGATCGAACCCGCAACATGCCGAATGCGAGCCACAGACGTTACCGTCTGAGCCAACCCGCTCGGTCCCCTCCGAACCTTGTCTATCTTATCCTATCCTATTTCCAGTGCACTCAGCATTTGGGAATGGCTCATTTGATTGTGAAGGCTGTACAACTTTTTCTTAAATAAAAACAGTAGGAACTAGTATATAGGCATCAGAACTTATTTGAATACAATACAGAAGAACAGTAATTATTGCTAAAGAAAGCTGGTGTTAAATGTATTACTTAGGACGAGTGTGCTAATTCAAATGGTTTAATTTCAAATTCTGTGTGAATAAGTTTATTGCTAGCGTTTTTATCTGGTATTTTCCTGAATATGAAAAAAGTAGTAAGCGATTGGTACAGTTCCAACGTAAGTCAATTTTGACTTTCTTTAATGCGTAAATCAGAGGAAATATTGCATTCCACCTATAATTTAGATGTCGAGATTTCATCGGAAATTTGTACATGTTTCGAGGCCTTCTGACCCAAGAAAAGCATTTTTTTAAAGGTTTGTGTGAGTGTACACGTGAATTTGTCAGTCCGTGAAGAGCATAAATCAAAAACTTGATACTTAAGTATCAATATATATATATATATATATATATATATATATATATATATATATATATATATATATTTTTTTTTTTTTTTTTTTTTTTTTTTTTTTTGGAGGGGGATATATTTTTCCCGGGATATTCCCTACTATTGGTCTGAATTTTCAAATACCTAATTGTACTTTTCAAGTATTCAACGCCATCACATCCCGAGCAGTACTTTAAAAGATTGACTATCGCTTAAACCTACTGGATTCCCATACTCTCCTCACACCTACAAGAAAATTAGCAATAGGATAATTTGTGAACGATTCGATTAACGTGAAGTATAATAACCGTTTGTGAGTGTGGTCTGTATAAGAGTAGGGAAAAGCATGATGTAAGTGCAACGCATCAGTATTTGTTTCGGTAAAGATAATAATCAATTGCAGATTTAAACCGTTATTCACAGAGCCATCGAGATGTAATGTCTACAGAGTTATTAGTTTGACCTTGAATAAGGAGTAATAAAGACACATTGAGAATGTCGCGTCATGCACACGTGCACAATTACAGGCAAATTCGTGTGAAGTTCAAGCTAGAAAAATGTTACGTAGTGACATTTATGTTGTTTTGTTAGTAAGAAGTAATGAAGTCCGCCTTAAATTTAACGTTTTTCTTCTTATTATGTACGTCAATATGTCATACAGATATATAAATTTCTATGGCAAATAATAATAATAATAATAATAATAATAATAATAATAATAATAATAATAATAATAATAATAATAATAATAATAATAATAATAATAATAATAATAATAATAATAATAATAATAATAATAATAATAATAATAATAATAATAATAATAATAATAATAATAATAATAATAATAATAATAATAATAATAATAATAATAATAATAATAATAATAATAATAATAATAATAATAATAATAATAATAATAATAATAATAATATAATAAGTATGTAGCTAATTCTCCTTGTTATTGTTATTAGTATTATTATTGCTATTATCATCATTATTACTGTTCTTAGTGCTGTTTAATAATTCATGTGATGACTGCTAGGGGTTCTTAAGTTGTTCGTATATTCAATATAATACGTGTTGATGCCGATATTATTGATGGTTAACATTCATAACTTTATAAAGAAATGAGATGGAGATAGCTAAACAATTGCAATAAATAATTTACGTATGGTGAAATCAATGCATTATGTAGAAACATGAGGTAACATTTTGTCATGAGAAAGAGTCATTAGCTAAGGCAATTTGAGGATTGAGGTAAACGCAATCACTAAAAGCTGGTGTAGCTCAGGTAATTAGGTTTCTAGTGAATTCAGTTGACCGAAACCCATTAGCTTAAATGTGAAATCCGTTGAATTCAGTTATGTTTAGACGTTACTGAGGCGTGTAGCATAAGTCGAGCTGAACGGTAACAAGGTTTGCACCTATGAAGTTCTTCCCAGATGGGCTCTGTGTATGACCGCAAAATGTAAAAATAAATAAACCAGCGCTAAGACATTTTGGCTTTGTTAAACTAAGACAGCTGTAAATCTGTAAATTTTAAGTGTATATTTGTTTTATAGTTTTAATAAAATAATAAAGATCTGAATATTGACCCCGGTATAAGGAATTAGGGAATTAGTATAAATCTCCACCAATAAGAATCACAAACTATGATACGCCTCAGAAACACGATCACTCAGAAACAGGATTCCTCACAAACACGATTTGCTCATGTACACACGTTTCCTCATATATACAAAGTGAGTGCAAAGGAGTTCACAAGGAGCAATAATCGGGAATGTCAGTATCGCGAGTAAGTGGAAATACGCGAGGGTATATGGCTGCTAAAGAAAAAGTCCAACTGTAAATATCAATGTTATTGTGGCAAGGGAAATAGAAGTTCGCAGCATAATAAGAAAAATAACTTCAGTGTTAATTATTTTGCAACCGAACCGTTCTAACCACTCAAGAGATGAGAGTCATCACCGAGGCAAACGCCGCGGAGAGTAAAAATACTTCTGCAGTACCCAGTAGTGACCATGCCTTTTGAATGGTTTGAAAGAGTTTATGTTTCACTTGTGGAATCAAGATGGCCTATGAAATTGAACTATGCTAGTAATGACTGGAAAGGGGGAGATCAAATAAATAGGATGTTTTGTAAATCCATTTTAGGTGTCCCACAGAACACTAGACATGTAGAAATTGTGTTGGAGTTAGGGAAAAGGAGTATCAGAGAACTAGTAACTGAAACTATTTTAAAATATTTCTTTAGCATTCAAAAGTTGGCAGTCGGTGATTAAGCAAACGTGCGTTTGAATTAAAGCATTGGTAAAATAGAAGGGCTGCTAATTATAAATGGAGGTGAAATTCGAGCACCAGGATACACACTATCGAAGGAAGTTTGGAAAATAATAAGACAAAGGCTAGAAGATATGGATGTGCAAATGGTATACCCTTAAATCAAGGATAAAGCGTCACATAATTTCTACAATGGATGGAAATCCGAATTAGGGAGAGAGTTATACATACATTAAGGTTTGTTACAAGAATGAGAGGGAAGGGATTGGTTGGTTTTGTTTGAGAACATGGGGATTCAGGAATGAAAGAAAGAATGTGTTGAAGGAAATATAAGATCCCATTTGCAACGTGTATTAAAATTGGCAATTTCAATATATGCAGGTTTCCTAGCTTTCAGTTGCTCGAGCTAGAAGCCGACAAAACGGGATACTTCTGATAAAACTTGAATAATACTGTAACCTATTCGTTTCCCTTCCACCCCACTGTAGCTTTATAAACCATCACATGCTAATATTCCGATATAGTGTCAATCTCTAGATGAGGATATCAATTTCGTTAATCACATACTGTGTAAAGTAGATAATATTGGTTAAAGCAGAACTATTCAGAAAGAAATCATATTTTATGTAAGAGCTGTTCAACAAATTTAGCAAGAGCTGACACTACTGCAGTGCATCTGCAGTTCTCTATTTTGGGGTTTGGCTAATTTACGTATACGACACACTTTGGTTGTTTTTCAGGGGTCTAGAAATGCCTGAGACTTGATAATGACATTGTACAATAAGCACAAAGGTTCGGATAAAACCTGACAACAACATTTAATACATTTGGTAGGAAATCATCGGGTCTACTAGTTTTAGACTAATATTTACTTTCTCTATTACATATCTAAGAGGAACCGTTGTTATCCACCCAAAAGTTCAATTTCGACATTTAACTGTACAAAACGTGCTCTGACGTCCCTGAATTCAAACAGAATAGTTTTGGAAAAACGTCCGTCGCTAAGTGAGTGTGTGTGCATGTTTTGTGTGTGTATGTGTGTGTGTGTGTGTGTGAGTGTGTGTGTGTGTGTGTGTGAGAGAGAGAGAGAGAGAGAGAGAGAGAGAGCAGTGTAACTCAAAAATGAAATGCATACCTACCAAACTTGGCATTTAAGTTCGGTACCTTCCAAAGAGATGAAACGAAGGTTTTCAAGAAAATATCTCCCATGCTAAACTATCCTTTAGATGGAAAATGTTTCATAATCTTTATTCTCTCAAAAATGACATCAGCGACTTTGATTAAAACACAACATATTTGAGACATTTGTATTGAAATAAAATGTATATATTATTTTGTTGTGGATGGGCTCTGAAGTCCCTTTATTTGAAAAGAAGTTTGTGTAATTCTGTAAAACTTGTAAACCGTAAGAGGTAAATAGATACTACACAGTAAAACACACTCTTTAAAACACACTTTGTTTATGACAATTTTGCGGCATCAGCAAATTCAGCGAACATCTGTTTTTTATTTAGTTTCTTCAGCACTGCGTCATTTTTAAAGCTCTCTTATCATTCACGTAATTTTTGCGATGCCATGGAAGTTCATGGCCGGGGTTTAGCCACCCGCTTTTAAACATTTCACTATCGCTTCAGACCCGTTTATCCACCGTTTAACAGGAAAGCTAGTATAATGAAACTATTCTGTAATCGTTTATCTTGATCAATATGGAGATAGAAAAATAGTTTTTGTAAGAATAGTTTGTAGTGGGAGAGAGAAATTCAAGAGAATGTAACACACTCGAGCTTTTACTAAAAATGTATCACTGCGGCAAGACACCACTATTTCGCCCATTTCCCACGCAGAATTCCGTCAAGCTGAAATACTGCTGAGCTGGCGTCCTCTATTTTCAAGACAGATAGCAGAATCAGCAGCAATTAGTATTGTTTGGCTTTTATCCGGAAACAACCGTGGGATAATGTCGACTTGTGCAACACGCAGATATTTACCTACAATTTCGTGATGTTTTGAACCGTCGCGTGTGGTAAAGGTGAACTTGCCCTGTAAAACTGACCCCCTTCCTTGAGCACACAAAGAGTCACAACATCTTTCAAATTACTTGGCAATAACAATCAGTCTGAAATAGGACTAGAATGCTTCTCACTTCACACGAAGAAAACAAACAAAATTGCTTGTTAAACTTTAAAAATAGTGTATTTTCCAACTTAGGAAAGCAAAGAACGTTTTGCACTGCTTGTAAGTTATCCAGGTACCACATTTAGTACCAATATGTTAACTTAGTGTCACAAAAACACTCTAAATATAACCTTTGACTGTTAAAATATTACTCCTTTGATACCTTAAACTAGGGAAGGATTAGCAAAATAGGCGAATTATATGGGAAAACTATGTAATTATAGGAAATCTTCTTCAACTGTAGCCAAAATTAAATTTTAACACCTTAACTATATTGTTCTACGTATGTGGATCA
Organism: Tenodera sinensis; assembly: GCA_030765045.1. NCBI lineage: Eukaryota > Metazoa > Arthropoda > Insecta > Mantodea > Mantidae > Tenodera > Tenodera sinensis. Next base: position 114,824,362 of record CM060964.1, read on the forward strand.
ATTGTCCGTCATTTGCCATGGGAAAGACCGGTAATTTTATATGTACTCATGTTTTTAATCTTTTTTGACACCTACATTCATGTTACGCAGATTACAGATTATCCCAAAAGTGATGTTTTCTAAAAATGTTCTTGAAGATAGGTAACGTCCTAAAGACGTTCATATTCTTGAAGATAGGAGTATATTCTGGGTATATAACAAATATAAATTAATTATTGATATCAGCGATTTCATTATCAATTGTCTGTTATTAATAAAACTAACTAAAGGAACTTAAACTCCACACTGAACAATGCAATACTTGTGCTGTTAATAGAAATATTCACTTTTCTTATTTCTCTAAATAAATGTAAACGAATATCTGGAAAAAGGGAGCAAATTTTAAACATTTATATAGGTGCTAACGAACTTTGCACCTTACAGTGAAATTAGCTGCCAAATTAGTGAAAACGAGCTTAAGATCATATGATACAGCGCGAATACCCAAGTGAAGAACAGCCGAGAGCGTTGAGTTGTTGAGTGTAGAATTCAGCACTGCTAGCTACCGGGGGTTTGATCCTCGCCTTTCGTATGTTTATTGTTTGAAATACGAAATTAACAAACGTGTTTAATTCTCTACAGCTTTTTTTTTTATCAGGAATGGAGAATCGGATGAAGGCACACACTGCTCAGATCTTGTAACAATGCATTTTATAGAATTAACTCTGTATTTTACACTGTTAAACGACTATACATTTTAACATGGTAATCTACGAAATTTATAGAGATCATCTTGAATGTGAATACTTAAAGGGAAATATTAATTTCGGGAGGAATGACATGGCAATTGAGGTAGGTGTGTTCCCTGCTTTATTTTCAGCAATTTCAATTAATATATTGTAAAGCATTCAGTTGTAAAATTGCAATCGTACTGCAGCATTCATAAGACGGCGGGAAAAGTTACAGCGCTATGCGGAATAAAAATACCTAAATGAGAAACTTTATCAGAAATAGATTCCATTAGTTTGTATAGAACTGATGCTAGCCCACCATTGTTGATTTGAACGAACACACATTAGCCAGTTCCCCTATAGTGAACATACGAACATCGCCTCTGATTAAGTTTACTGTAAGGCTAGCATCCAACAGTCGAATCATTTTTAGTTCTAGTCCACAACTTAATAGAAACACAATAAGAAACATTTTCTTTTGCAGATGCACTGAAGTTAAATTTGCAATGTTTGAGCGTTAATGTAGGATTGCTGAAATATTGCTCTTCGTAACTGCAAGGTGAGTCCATGGCTGCCATATCCTCCGAACAAGGGAAGCATATGACTAATTTAATTCTCATACCATCTATGCAAGTAAGCCTGAGAATTAGGTGACCCTTCGCACAGGTCTCACTGAAGATGGGTGTTTACTTTTGTGAAAATTAGTACATGAGCATTAATAAAATTGCCTATCGCCTGGTCTTCTACCGTATATCTCCGAGAGTGTGTTCTATTTCGGGCATGACTGATCTGAAGTAAATAGAAAAACGAAATTTGATGAACACCTTGTGGAATATAGATTCAGAAATAAACCATAATGGGTCAATCCACGTCAAATCGAACACCCGTAAAACACTTTTTCATAGGAGGTTCAAAATTTGTTTATGAATAATAGGCATCAAATAAGGTGACCCGTATTTTTTTATTTCCGTATTTTTAAATTACTTGCTTAGTTATGGCTACTAGAAACTAAGCAATTTCTGCGCGCACCGTAATATAAACTCTTTTGTTACTCTAAGGTCATATAGAGTTGAGAGTTGGGGTTTGGCGCACTGGAAAGGTTAAATATAACACTTTTAACAACTTTCGATCAATCATTATTACACACAAATTTTGGACTGTTTTTTACGGTATATTTTGTAAAACCAAAAATAGAATTTAAATCGATGAGTTAAAAATCTAAAAAGTACAAACGTATTCCCTGACATTTTATCTATAAAATAAGATGTTGAAAACTATGGAGCTTGCATTAGTGCATTTGCTACAATTTGTTTTCTGGAGGCCTGCAAGCCCTCACAGACGACATAAAGTAGAGATCCGTTTGTACAGCTGGATTCGCCGTTCTTGGCCACTTGAAAGCGAGTGACAAGCCAGGTGATTGCTGACAGCATGCGAATTGGTGCGTTAACTACGCTACTAGATAACTTCTTACTAAGGCAGTACAATCCATGCAGAAAAATGCCTCCACAATGTACCTTCTTTCTGATACTCCTGTGGCATCTGATGCGTGCTTTTGAACTTTTGAATTTTTTTGAAAAAATCTTCTGTTGTAAGCAGTTCTTTGCTTTTAGCTTTTTCCTTCATGTACGTCCATACATTTGAAATAATTTCTCTACTCTGACTGTGTAATGTTTAGAAGGTACAGGTGGCATAATTGATTTACGCTATGATCAATGTCTCACAAATTCACTATATTCACTCTTTATCGCAAAGATCTATGTCTTCAAATGCACGCTGCACTAAAAAGCACCTGTGAATTAGCAAGACTGTCTCAGATCATGCAGACATCACTGCCTTCCCCCTCCTTCCCCATGTGCATGGTTTCATTCACAGAATTATACAATATGAGCTGATGAAACAGACAAAAGCTATGGATTCACCAACAGGACTTCCATTCAAGGTCAGGGACCAAGAACGATGGGTCCAGCTGTGCTTTAAAATTACACTCCTTCATTCCTTTGTCAAAAACTGAATCTTTAGAGAAACAATTTTCTTTCGAAGAAGGAGGTAAAGCTGTGTGTTGTATGGAAACATTAGTTTAAAATGAATATTTTAAAAACAGTTTGAAGATGCTAATAATGTACATATAATAGTGTCACCTAGCAGTGCTCTCCTTTCTGTACTGTTGTAACGTTCATGGAACCTCAAGCAATGAACAGTTGCCGTAGTGGAAGGTGGCAATTGTGTGAGGTTACTGTAGCCGTACTGTGCCACGCGAGTCCGCTGCACTGATTTGCAAGAAAGTTAATCACAACTGAACTATAAGAGACTCCATTCTGATTTTTTCTGAGAATACTGAATAATCTTCATTGTATTTTTAGTTTTTTCCAGATTTTTAAATGGTCGAGTTTATGTTATTATCTAACTTTAAAACTTTAATCGTATAAAATATAATGTTAATAATAATTATTAAATTTTCTAATAAATTCCTCACGAAATACTGCGATTTATCTTTAATTTGAGCCGAAGGTCAAGTAATTTGCTTCATTACAATCGGAGGTATGATTGATCGAAGAGTGAGGAGCGCGCGATTTTTGGAACATTTCAAAAATTAATATCTGCCAAAATAATTTTTTTATAAAACGAAGAAACACGGATCAAATATATTTTGTTCCAAAACACCAAAAAAAAAAATTTCAAGAAAATCTGAGAGATCAAGGTCATTTTGTTCAATTTGACGTGGAATGACTAATAAGTAGTTTGAAGGTACATATACGCAAGAGACGTGGTTTAGTACGAACAAAATGTGAAGCAAAATGCTGGATGTACCTAAATTGCTACGACCTTTGTTAGTGCAACGCTTATTTTACGTTGTGCTTGTTTTCTATCCGTTTTGCCAATATTTCAGAACAACTTTTTTCCAAGCTACCAAAAGCATTTAGTTACACCAACAGCATTACCAACATTACATTTTATTACCAACTGAATTTAGTTGTGTAAGATTGGCGATCGAGCTTGTTACTCCAAACACTACCACTTTTCGTTGTGAATGGTTGCCTATCACCTTAGCATTTAGTTGTGATGTCAGAAGAAGAGTGATCGTCTTCTTTTCACGGCATTCCGGCATACCAACATTACCGCAGTGCGGTTTGGATGTCTTCTGTAAGTTTAACTAACCAGACGTTTATGCACCTGGGGTTTAACATTTGGTTTGGTTTAACTTATCTTCCAGCCAAACGTTTATAATCCCGGGTCTCAGCAGTTTTCTTCCAGTCCAAAGTGCTGGTTTAAATATGATTCTTTGTTTTTTTTTTTTTTAAATTTTCAATAAGACTCGTGATCTTGGAACAAGTCAACTTATTGAAAATCCTTTATTTTTCACTGCAAGAAAGGAAGAAAGAAAAATAGAATTAATAAAAAATTGAAACGCCAAACCTGGATAAATACCACAAAAATGGAACTCGGGATTTGGATCAAATGAATGTTGAAATATGGATAATTGGCAATCTGTATATGACTTATAAATGCCAATGGTATGTACGTAGATATGAAATATGTATTTTTCGTTCTCTTCTGCTGCAACACGAACGTCTGAAATGAAAGCATACTATCCAAAGTCAGCAGAACGAAACGAATGAGAATTGCTGTGTAAAACCATATGTAAGGCATTTAATGAGCAGTTCAAAATGCTGTGAAACTGAAGTTCAAGTCATCAGTAGGTTGTTTGTTCGGCAGCTCACGGAAGCTATACAAGGACTCTACACCTTGCTATTTTCGAATGTAGCCTTACAGGTTGGGTGTGATGATGATGATGACGATGATGATGGTGGCGGTGGCGGTGGCGGCTGCCTAAGGTGGTGGCGGTGGTGGCAGCGGCGGCAGCGGCGGCAGCGGCGGTGGCGGTGGCGTCGACAACGACGACGGTGGTGATGGTCATGGTCATGGTCATGGTGGTGATGTTGGTGGTGTTTTTTTTTTTAACTAACGTCCTCCAACGTAATGTCATATCGGACGAATGAAAGAATGAAACGGGTGAAATGATGCTCAAATTAGCCCGAGGTCCATGGAGCTTTAAGTTAGCCACATTCGTCTTCTGGTGGTGGTGATGGTGATGATAGTAGTAGTAACAGTAATAATAATAATAATAATAATAATAATAATAATAATAATAATAATAATAATAATAATAATAATAATAATAATAATAATAATAATAATAATAATAATAATAATAATAATAATAATAATAATAATAATAATAATAATAATAATAATAATAATAATAATAATAATAATAATAATAATAATAATAATAATAATAATAATAATAATAATAATAATAATAATAATAATAATAATAATAATAATAATAATAATAATAATAATTAATATTAATAATAATAATAGGTTTGGTTACTAGCGCGTTACATTCCGGCGGATGTGGACAGCTGGCACTGAAGCTTGCGCTTTGGAAAACCTTCCCTAGCCTTTCCTCGAAGTTGCCGCCCGGGTCGCTAGTGTTACCTTGTCACCCTCTCCCTGGTTAGGTGAAACACTTCGGCTGTGCGCCAGATGTCAATATCTGCAACTCTTAGGGACATCTGTGCGTCTCTGGGCTTCACTGACTCCGTTCTCTGACCAGGCTACGGTCTCACCTAGCTTCATCCCTTCACCTCTGTCCCGCAAACATCCATATCGGGGTTGCGGTAGGTCGAGATGTCCCCTCTGCGCTGCTACACACACGCGCGCGCATACGCATACACGAACGGATGGAAAACAATGAATACTAAAAGTCGCATTGTCCAAGGAGGCAAGAAAGACTTGTGTTCCTAGAGATGTGTTTCAACGCAAGCGGTGTGACTAAATCATTTCCAGGGGCCTTCTTGCTGGTCAACAGTTTGATGATTCACTCTCTAGATTAAACCCACTTAATGGGCAATGGAATCGTAAGCCGTATAGGTCTTAAACTCTGCTTTGTAGTTGCCGTAAAGACAGAATCAGTAGACGGATTTGGTGTAAAGATATATTCAAGGTATATTACCAAAGTTTAGCACCTTTCAGGAGTGCTATTGCAGACCATTTGTTTTTTTCTTTGCGGTAGCATTGGGAAGGTTCGCGAACTTCTGTTTCGTCAATCTCCATAAGGAATCATCAGTAGGAGATGAGGTTATGGTCCCTGGCAGGAGTGCAGTGAGGCAGTAGGTCAGTAAATAATTCCAGATACACAGCGATATCTGAAGCAGGAGCTGTGCTTCTATTCGCGCTTACGATAATAGTGCCAACCTTGGAATGTGTATTCTCGCGAGATTAAAGCAAAAAACTCGCTCAAAATAGCGGAACTTAAATGTTATTTAGAATTTATGGAGTATATTTAGCTTATAAAGCGTAAACGGTGTTTTCAACTACTCCGTCTTTCTCCCACTGACCATTTTCTACCTTTTCTATATTTTTCAGAAACCTATACACCCAGCGTGTTCTTGTGAGGGTAAGTAATCTGTTACATTTATTTAACTACTCAGTTCACCTTGGCCCAAGCTAGTTCCATGGGATTGAGATCACTTATATACGGGGGCAGGCAAACGACAGTGTGATCCAATAAAACAAAAAAATGCGTCCCCTTTAAGAACTTCTTTAAGCTATTTGTTTCAATCATCCTATAAATATATTTTACACATAGAACTATCACTCTGAACCCCTTTCTTCTGGAACCACAATATCATAGCAGATTTCACACCACTCCTAGGCGGAGGCTTGTCCACTTCTACACTACTTTTTTCATTACTTCCGACATAAACTAGTGACTTGTATGGTTTTACAACTGAAATTAGAGAAATTAACAGCGAGTAAACGTAGCGCGAGTAACATTGTAGGTAAGTTGGTAACGTAACCAGCAGAACAACGTTTGCGCGGTAGTTTACAAAACTTGGGTTACACTACGTGGAATGCCTCTCCTATCCCCTTTAATCCCCTAAGACCATGAGCTAGTGTACAAACAGTAGTTAACATAACGCCATGCATCTGAATCATGCTTAACCTACCGAATTAACGAATGGAGTTGTTGGCGTTGCCATGGCTACCGCCGACTGCCTGAGAACATGCATTTGGTTTTTAGCACGAATAACCTGTGAGAAGTTAGCTGCCTCCGGCGTTGAACGCACAGTACGACCAAATGAAGGTTTTCTTATGTTAATTTTTTTACGGGGAGGGGGGTGAATCACATTTCGAAGATATACGATAGTTGAATTAACATCTTGTGAGTTAGCAATGTCTCGTATAATGCGTAGAAGAAACATTCTATATGCCCCTGAAATGCATCCCAAACGGCGTCCAGTAATGAGTGTTACAGGAGGGGTTGCTGATGTAGTACCAAAGCACAATTTGATAATTATCGGACACTGATCAGAATAAGACTCTGGAAGAGGCTGCATGATAACAGAGAGAGTAAAATGTTTAGGAAGTACAAGGTTCAGAATATTCGTTTGTACCGTAGGATTATAACACTAAAACGCTAGCCCATTGGGAGTGATCACTTGTAGGGTAAAGTTGAGTGTCTCCTGGAGTAGACAATGCCCATTGGGAGTTGTTTGATGACAGCACAGAGCCTCGTGTTTACAGTTGAGATCACCAAAAAAGCACAGTAGGTTGATAGTCTAAAATAAACGATGAACAGATATGGCAATCACAGAATATAAGCAGCAAGGATTTTAACCGGAGATGAGTTTTGTTGATGCAGTTGCATTCCCAGAGCTTCAAGGTCAGGTAGAGCAGGATTGTAAATCGAGGGAACTTTCAAGTTACATTTCACGAGAAGGGCCACCCCTTCAGAGGCATGGTTAGCAATTCTGCCCCCACTATGAACGACGTAGTTAGAGATCTTGAAGTCTTCGGTGGGGAGCAAGCTAGATTCATTAATACAAGCAGAAGTAGTATTGATGTGATGCAAGAAAGTCATAAAGGAGAATTTCTTCTCCCTCAATCCACTAGCATTCCAGTACAACAATGTATGTGTAGAGCAAAGGAGATTATGGACCACCATCTCGAGAAAATTAGGAATTAACTGTGGAAAATATGAACTCAGCAGCAAAGGTAGAGTACTAAGAAGCTGCACAATGGGATCAAATGCTGTCTATCGAAAGGGAGCCTAAGAACGAACAGGTTCATTGGGGCAACTGGCATTACAAACTTCTGCATAATATAGTCCTGAATAGGAAAATATTGGTGTAGATTGACGCTGTCGGGAAGGCTGCAGAGCTGGAAAGCGTGGGGATGAAACACAGGGTAAAGATGCAACACTCCCATTGGAAGCCTGCCAATTAACTCTGTTGGACTGCTGCGTATCTATCCTATCTGACGGTGGCATATCAGACCATGTAAACGGCTGAACAGAAGACCTAATGCCATCCCCTGAAAGTACAAACAACTTTTGAAGTTAGCAGGGTGATCACAACCTCAGTTAATACATTTAAGGGCAACGGTGTGACAAACAGGACATTTCGTATAATGTTGTTATCCGTCTTAGCGCACACATCTCGACTGAAGTCTACTGAAGTTTTTAGTATGCCCACAATATTAGCATGTGGTGTACCGAGGTAATGTGCGGAATGCATTTGCACAATAGAACGAGAGTTCAGTAAGTTCAAAACTTTCCATATAGCGTCAACTTTTGTTAGTTTTGCAGTACAAAGAAGTTTTGAAGACCGATTTTTATAGTATATTTAGCGCAGCACAGTCCAGTACATGGCTATGAGCTGTTGAAACACCTCACCTTAGGGCAGGGGTCGGCAAATCTGCACCAGCTGGTGATATGATGTAACACCATAGTAAGGGGCAAAGTAATACTTCGCTCTGCTTCACCCTCCGTCCTTCAAACAACAAGGTTCAGAGGTACACAAGCAGCGGTGTAAACCGCATCTGTACGACACGGCTATTTCAAAACCACGAAAATGTAAGGAACCTTTTTACATACTTATGTTGGTATGTTAGCAAAATTAAAACGATTTCTAACACGAAAGGTTTTATGATCTCAAAGTAATGAACTTTTCGCAAATACTTACACTTGGACATGCGAATAGTAAAACCATAATTAGGAATTGAGATTGTGAATTTACAAACAGTTTTGAGATTTCAGTTACAAAATAAGGCTAGTTCCGATTTATTTAGACAACAATTATGGCAACATTTCTATCTTCAGTAATATGCAGCGCATATTAGTGCTATGTTTAGCCCAACATATATGTGTGTGAGCAATTTTTTGTCTAAAATGATTATTATAAAATCTAAAGGCAGATCGCGATTGACAGATAAAACCCTACATGCTCTGTGGACGTCAGTATATACTTGTGAATTAACGTTAAATACATGCGAAATTGTAAAGTTATAGGTAAAGGGAAGAATAAGATGAAAATTTAGTGTTAAAGCCCTCTCAGTCTGTATATACATATTACACAAAATCAAACGTAGATTAAAGAAGTCCTTACTCCGCCACTGCGGCTTCTGAAACTCCTTGTTTGAACCGTGTATTTCATTTGTGTATGCCGGGTTGCGTTCAGTGACATCATCATTCCTGTAATCGCGATGACCAATTTGCCGGCTCCTAGCTTAGGGAATACGGAACATTCCGAATAATGGAGCTTATCTTAGGGTTATCAGGTGAGCGAAAATTATGTTACTGTTTGTAAGTGCCCAAGTAAGTGCACGATAAGCACATACACTGATAGGGTTGGTTTTTACTACTGTACCTCTTAGTTGTTGTTCTTCTTCTGCACCTGATTACCTCCCCGTATGGAGAACTGACATCCCGAGGACTTACAAATCTGTGGCTAGGGTCAAATTTAGTTGGGGAGTAGCTACGGACCGGACAAAGTGAAGACCTGGAAGCGGGTGGTCAGCTCAGCATCGGGTACGAGAGTGAGGAACAAAATGATTTGAAATGCAGGCGAAATGGATGATTGAAGAGTAGATAATGGAGCAGTTGATGGAATGAGTGGTGCAGGAAACCGGATAGCCCTCATGCCGCTTCGTCCACCACGAATAAAATATGCTGGTCCCTTAGATCGAACCCGGGCCGCATAGGTGGTAGGCGAACGGTCTAACGGCTCCACCTACCTCTAAGTTAAGCGCTAAAATCTTCTGTGAGAATGGATTTCAAGTTGTTAATCAGTTGTAGCTTGTAATTATAATGATTATTAGTACGTGTAAAAATATAGGAACTTTGCATTTCCTATTTGAGAGCATTGTTGAAGAGGAAATAAGCTTCAGGCAGTTTTTCAGGCTCCATAGTGTCAAGAGCTTCACATCGTTTATGCACAGGAATGCTAATAGCATAGCGGTTCTCTGCAGAGCAAAATGTCCTGTGTTCTGATAGCAGGAGGTTATCAGTACCTAAAGCTACCGGAATATAGGGAACGCAAGCAGGAAATATGTTGGTTTACTATGTGAATCGCCGTTGACATTTTTTTAAATAGCGCCTTTGAGAACTCCGTAAACAAAGTACATTCATACTACCTGGCAAAGTCACCAAGCGTATTGACCTTGGTTGTCGAGCGCTGCGATCACTTGTTATCTTTTTTACTAGAACAACGAAATACTAGTAACTTGTACAGTTAGTAATGCAATACAACAGAATGACCTCTCGCGCCTACCGCTATATCAGACATTGGTATCCGAAGACATGATTGCACCTAAACATCTGGTACATACACTGTCTCGCCGTGTATGTGCGATAAGCTCCCGTAAACAATGGGCAGTTTCCCATTCTTTTCGGTACGCGTCATGACTTTGTCACCTAGTAGCAACAACACCCAGGGAGGGGTCAAATTGATCCCTGAGTAGAATATATTTTCTACTTTGTGCAGAAAAAAAGGAACTTATTCAACAAAATTTCCTCTTGAGTATTTTATTCATTTTATGTGCTCACAACACCCACAAAAAATTAACTGTTTCCTAGCAATCAGTTGTGACCTATTTGCCTTAAATGCTGCAGCGGTCACATTGATTCCTTTATGTAAAACAATGCCTTTTTTCATACTTAATAGGAGAAATGCTTTCTATATGATATCAATGAGAGGTGAATTTATATTAAAAGTTACAAATTATGAAGACAATGCTTGCACAACACTGCTTACCGAGAAGGGTGGCGCCGCAGTAACCCGTGGGATTCACATTCCGGAGATCCCGGGATCGACACCTAGCAACCGCCCTTCTGGCCCATGAATTTTACGTGGTTTCCTAGGGTCGCTAGGCGAAAGTTGATGATGAGAGGTTTCTCCTTAATCAATACTTTCCTGTCCCCATTTCATGCACCTATTATTTCGTTTATTGTCATCTGTTTCAGGGTTGTAAGACCAAGCGGCCGTGTTCGTAGGGTTGCAGCTAGGTGGTGGATATACGCTTTGTAAGGGTGGTTTCTTCCCGTCGGGTCCGCTCAGTCAGGAACCACCTCTGAGTGAGCCCCAGCAGGGCGGGGAGGGGAGCGCCGTGGGTTAGGGGCTTCTGGCTGGGGCCCTGCGGCATCGGATGCGTTGCGCTGGATACTTTGGGACCCCGTACATTTTTGTGCCCATCGTCACCCGGTTGCCCTTCAGGCCTCTCGCTTATGCCTCCCTCCCAGGAGTCGCGGTAGAAACACAAAGGCCTGAGAGTCTTTGTGCGGTGCTTTGCCCTACTTGAAGGGATCATTTCGTTGTTCGTACCTTTATATTTTACAACAATGGTTGTGGCTAGAAATTAGAAGAGCAATTCACTTATAGGTGAAACGTCGCATCTCTCGTTCAACTCAGTTATTAGTAGAAAGTTGTATTGAAAAAAGCAGAAACTTGTAAGAGGAAGAAAATTTACAGTGGGTACCCCCAAAGGAGAAGATTACATATTTGGAGAACTAATGAAAGTTCGTAGAGCTGAATGATTGTAATGTTCAAACACTGTTTTTCATTGCACCTTCAGGTGTTCTAGTACGTAGGAATTATCGTGCGTCCCTGTGTTAATAAAAGTCTCACGGCCCTATGGGTGTATAATAACGTAACTGCTCCCTCCCCTTCCTAAATCAATGGCACCGCCTTATCTTTCTACACTGAATTTACAGCCACGATGAAGAGACCCTTCACGTTATAATGTGGACAAGCATCGATCGGCCTCAATTCCCTAGCTGAAGTTCAGTGACGTAGGTTCCTTCATTCATGAGATGCAGGCCGTTACTAAGTGCATTGGAAGTTTTTTGGGTGTTTAGATCTTTGCACATACTGTAACATCTCATGTTTCTGCTCGCGAAAACGGGCTAACCAACATTTTATTAGAACAATGAAGAGTCAACTTTTGCAAATTCTAATAAGACAAAACGCTCACAGATTCTAGTATACCTATACAGGTGTTAAGGGTATGAGTGTGCAGATTTCGCGTGATGATAGATTCAAATATGACGAATAAAAATGTCCAATAATACATTTCTCTATAGTGAAAAGTAAAGGAGATAAATGAACATTATTGAGTACATTATCTGCACAGCCTGGCTACAGAGTAGGGCTAAATAGGTGAATGTTTTGTGCGGGAGTTCGCACCTATGATGGGTCAAAGTCCAAGCTAGACCAGCCTCGAAAACTGGTTTCGCTACTTGTCTGTGTTATGAGTTACTGCAAGTAACAAGGGAAGGGATGGGTTTCCTTCAAGCTTTCCGAGCAGTATTCAGACATATAGTTTTTGCTGTCAACGCGTCTGACCTTCCGTTCTACACACATGCCAATGTTGCCAAGCATATGTCCACTAATTTATTCCAAAGGGCATCCTGGAACCCAATTATTTAATAACATTTTATGGCTAAACGGCTCATTTTAGCAAAAATTGAAAAGGCATGAATAACTCATCTTCGGAAGTTCTACTTCTCAATGCCAATTGCAGAGGTAAACGTTAAAGGAGTGCAGATGTGTTGGCAATCAAATATTCGACCAATTTGATCTTTTATTTATGCAACCATACACTATAGAGGAAACCGGTAGAGGAACATACGTTTCAGCTTAACATCAAGAAGTTTCCGTTAAAGTCTGCGCACTCATACCACTAACACCTTGTATAGGAATCAAAATCCATACAGCCATCTTACACAGTTACGCCATCTGCAAGGGCTCCTTTCTAAAATGTCAAGAGAGCCCAAGTTTGCTATAACAAAGCCAAATGACATGTTTTCAACAAACTGTCATAAAATTATAAGTTTTCTATCTCATCGCATGGATTTGCTTTAGGTTAGCCAAACTCACGATACATTTCAGTTTCAGTGATATACAGAAGTACAGGTTCCTTCATTTAAAACCTAATGGACGCACGGCATTCCCCCTATATGCGATTGGGTGTGTCACAGCCGGCTTTGCTCCCACGTAAACTCCGCGCTTAAAGCATGTATCATCATCATCATCATCATCATTAATACTTTGTATGTAGTTTAGCCTGTTTTTGGAATACCCATTCATTTCCTCTTATGAGCATGTATTTTCATAGTACATAAATATGGAAGTGTCAACTAGTACCACTTTTAAGAATAGGCATCTAGCAATTTTTTTTTTTTTTTTTTTTTTTTTTTTTGAAACACAAGTTACTTATATAGCGTTGCTTTTTCTCGACGTCTTCCGACGATGTATTCTAATATGACTGAAGCTTGCTATGATAAACGTAGCTTAGGGATCACCGCAGAACTTCTTCAATAATCTAGGCCTTATGAATGAGTTACCTTTTCCTTAACTCCTCAAGTTCACGTAATAAGCTATTTCAGAAAGTGGCAGAGAGAGAAACGACAAACTTTTTCAGAAATCATTCCTGTGATTCAGAAGTTATACATTCACTACTGCTTGCGTTCATGGACATCGCGGAGGGCGTGGGGAGGGGGGGGGGGGTAAGGGCTGGCCGCGGCCCCCTCCCTTGTAAAATAATAAATGTAATGTACAATCAATTACTATTATAATCTTCGCAAAACTTAGAGGCATATGGAGGCGGGGCGTACTGCGGACTCCAGCGAATCCTACGCTTGCCCCTCCTACCAGCGCTGCCGAATGTGGTGCATGCATCTCACACACTCTTATGTACAGAAACTCTGCCGGTACACGCACTAAGCTTGGCAACAGCGCTCTGCTTGAGCATTGGTCTGCGTTCACATGCCTTTAACTTTTGCGAGCGGTATAGACTATTGCTTTGGTGTTAATATGGTTATCCGCAACAAATGCTGTAACTCATCTTTTACAGTTTTTGGCAACAGAATAATGAATTAATATTGTTTAATTGCAAACTTCCAACATGCAGCCCCCCCCCCCTCCCCTGATAAAAAGTCTGCCGACGCTCATGCTTGTGTTATAAAATGTAACTCGTTATGTAACGTTTTACTGATAGTACTATGTCGTTTATTTAAATTATTAAAATAGCGTGGAGTGTATTAGGTATTTTCTTTTCTTTCTTTATCCCTCGTCATATTAAACACTCGTGTTTTCCTTCTTTCTTTAAGGAAGAACGAGGTTTGGAATTTCTCTAGATAGTGAAAAGCACGGTTCGATTCTTTTAAAGGGTGTCTTGTGTTGCTTAATTTCGGATTTGCGTGAACTTAATGACTTTTGGGAATGAGCGAATCAAATGTGATGTATATCCTTAACTCTTCACTTCCAGCGACCGCCGGTACTGAATCAGCGGCAAAGCATTGCGCAGTGTACTACCTACTTACTGACTCCACATTCACAAAAAGCCAATATTTGCCATGCAGCACTCAGCAGTGCTATAGTAAATGTAAAGGCTCGTAGTACTAGAGGTATCCACTGCTCGGAGTCACCGTTTCACTGCTACTTACGTATGTATCAGCTGCTGCCACAGTGGTGCCTTGCTATAATAATTAATTATAATGATTAAAGGCCGAACGGATGTGCAGTTGCATGCGATACAGGTTAGCTGGATGCAGAGTATGAATGACGTCAGAAGTACAGCACGGCCATCAAATCTTCAAACAACTGCCACTAGAAGCAAGCGTCGAAAACAACGTAATGTAGTACTCTACGAATTAGTGAAGCAAATGTATGCAGACGCCAATAATTACAAGATGGGGTACTTGGATAGAGGCCGTAACGTATTATGCGGCGCATTACAATGAAATTTTAAACGTTATTAGCGCTCTATGTGATGCAGATTCATCTACTATTGTAACTTCGAAGTCTCTGATATCGCATGAACTAACTAAAAATCTTTAGTTCATATCCAATAATTTTACAGTGTTGCCCAGAGCTATTAAACAATTAGAAAAATCCTCTTTGGAAATGTCCAAGAGCATAAGTACAATAGAAGACTTAGCTAATTCAATTAATAGGATACCTATTGTGCCAGGTATCGAAAAGGTTAAAGCTTAATTCCAGAAAGTTTTAAATAAAAATATTGGTTATCAAGCTATGTGTGAAATTTTAAAAATGAGTAAGAAGGTAAACATGCCAGACGACAGAGTGGAATTCTTTACATTTCCAACTCTGACATTATGTGACGTAGAAAGAACTTTTTCACTGTTTAAAAACTGCTTCAGTGATAGGCGTCGAAATTCCACATTACTTATAATAACACGTATTTTAAGGTTTGCAGTTAAAACACACAAGAAAGAATGTTATGTGTGGTTTCCACTTGCAAGACATTTATAAAACCTTAGTCATTGTGATAAAGGAAACGAAAAAGACGAAAGAGATTGGAAAATTCCAGTTATATCACTAAAATAAACATGTTATACGTGAGAAAAGGAACTATGCGTTCAAACATATCCTGCAAATGAAATGTCTACTATAAATACTTCTATCCTAAAGTTGCATAAACGCAAATGTCAAATACCACAGGGCAGGGTTGCCAGCTCGTACGATAATTATTATGGGGCATACGATAATTATAATGCTTGTACAACGGTTGCCAATCCGTACGATAATTATGGGGGTGTACGATAATTTGAATGTATGATGGTTCGATACCGGCGAAATATCATTTTCACTGGTTTGTCACACCAGCGAAATGAAACAAATTACAAATAGTGGCACCACTTTTGCCCTCATGGCCTGTCTCCACCCCTCTAAGGCAACCATTTCATATCCTACTAATCCTTCTTCCCTTTATCCTCTTGTTGCCAGTGTGCCCAGATCTGGTAATCTCAATAAAGAAAGCACTGTTCAGAAAATTGGTGATAAATGGAGAAAAGTCCGAATAAGTGATATTCCGTGTGAAATAAAGAACATGCCTGAACCTGACAGTTTCTGGAGTGCTTTTAAACACATGTGTCACCTTGGTGGAAATACTGATTTAAAAGAACTAGCGACCTTTGCATTATCAGCGATTTCGTTCGTATAATCTGTGTTTTCTGCCCCACAGAAGCGCTTCTTGCGAAAGCTTTTTCTATACTGGGTTTAGTAAAAACCAAAGTTAGAAACAGATTGGCGCTAGCTACGGTAAGTTAACTTATTTTGTCGTCTCAGCTTATGATAGAATGTGGTATATCCGAAAATCTGCAAGTCACCGAGAAGATGTTAGGGTTTATCCCAACAACAAATTTGTATAATGCTGGAACAGTTGAGGAAGATGATGAACTTTCAGATGAATAGTGCAAGAAACATAAGTGCTAAAGTTGTAATACTAATTGAGGTCATCAATCATGAGTTTGGTTTATGATGTACGATAATTTTGAATCCAAATCTATAATTTTGAGTGGCTGGTACGATAATTTTACTTTTAAATGTTGGCAACCCTGCCACAGGGTACCATTGCACAAGCAGCTATTGCACAAAATCAGCGCAGGTAATACACACTGCTGTTGTGGCGCCATCAATCGGAATAGGGGTTGTATGTATGTATACAAGTACACACGTATATATACATATACATATCTTTGTATGTATTTGCATATGTATGTAGGTTTTAGGTAACGTTTAATGCCCGTTCTTCCCGCATTACGGCATAATAGCTGATATTTTAGTTTAAGCTCCTTTAACCGAATAGATAATGTCGCATGATGAATGAAATGGGTGAAATGTTGCTCAGATGTTCCATGGAGTGTAACAATTACCTGACATCCATTCAGCACAGGCGGTGTAAATTTATGATACATTAAATGAAATGATAATGCATTTCCTAGAGGTGGGAAAGATGTTCATCAAAGATGTGAAGCAGGCAGACCACAATCAGCAGCTGATGATGTGCAAGTGAACATTGTTACAGGACTGTCGAAAGAACTACACTTTTGGACTTGTATTGAACTAACAAGGACACTCACTCAGAATGAAGTAAGACGATTTTATCCACAGCCATTTACATGTAAAGAATAGTATCCCCCCAGATGAACGCAATTATATCACCACTTAGAGGAGTTCGCTGTAGAACTAGACAGGCAATTATAACCGCAGTAGAGAAGTCTATTTGAAGATTAGCACAACAGGACGCTGTGGATGGAATCCGCCGTCGCGCTGAAGTATGGAGGCGGCTTATTCATGTTGGACAGATTACTTCTGAGAATAGTAATAATGTGACCGACTCTTTCTCGTTAATTCAACTGTTACCACTAACTATTGTTGAATGGCCAATGTATAACGTGCAACATACATAGGTTAATGAGCTAGTAACGTAATGTAACCCCGTGACACAACAACCTACCGACCGCATCCTCCAACTCTGCCCACCACAGGCGTCATTAGTGGCGTGCAGTACTGGAGGTGGGACGTGGTCAGCGCCCATGTGCCTCCCAGCCGGTTTTGCGGTCTTCTTAATCAGGGGTCGCTTCTTTACAATCAAATACCTCCTCAATTGGACCCTTGGGACCTAACGAGGCTGAGTGCACCCCAGAACATCAGCTAGTACTTGTATAAATGGCACATGAACATCGGCACCTTTCTGTGTAAATCGCAATAGCCGAAATTCGATCTACATCCAGAACAAAACCTCAAAACGTGGCCAAAATCAGACGTGCTGATTTGTACCAAGATGTACAAATGTGTACCAATATGTACCAAGATAATTGTTTACTGTGAGCGAATGAAATCGCTTAGTACAAATGCTAGCCGTTTTTCATTGTGTGTTTTGATTGTGGATAGGAAGCGAACAGTCTTTGCGGACACGCTCAAATATAATAGGGTACTAATTAATACTTTTTGTATGAAGTTATCTACGAAATCATGGAAATATGCAAACGCGTGAATTATACTCAAACTCTCATTTGAGTTGGTGTCTTTTATTGTACCTATACATAGAGCGTGGGTTAATTATTATACTGGGTGCCCCAAAAAACACCGATAACGTTTAGTATGTTGTACGGGATGGTAAACAGATGGATTTTCAAATAGGAACCCCTTTTCGGAAATGCACGGCTTGGACGCTGGAGAGCGTCGAAGTTTCAGGACGAACGAACGGTTGTGACTATATGTTGACATTTGTTTTGGTATCTTAATACGGAAGGTATGCTAACCCTTTAGTCATCTGTGTACTGGGATGAACGACCTGAGCATAATAACATTCCTGCGCATGCGCAAAACTCCTCCATAGAGTCCTTCGTGCATCCTACTGCGTTACTTATGTAGTTTCCAGTAGAGTAACGTTTTAACAGCAGTGCGACGTGTACCAGTACACAGCTACTGAATTGGCCCACAAGAGCTCCAGCACACTTTGGTGTAAATGTGCCGAATCACCTCAGCGTCGTATACTCAAATCGATGGATTGGGAGAGATGGAACAGTTCCATGGCCAGTATGGTCACCAGATCTGACGCCTCATGATTATTTTCTGTGGAGTACATGAAGGCACTGGTATCATGGCACTGCTGTAACGTCAGCGGAGGACCTTATGGCTCGAGTCCACGGAGCGATTGAAAATCTTCAAAGTCAACCGCACGTACTGAGCCACGTACATGAGGCTCACCATCGCCGATATAGGCTCTGTAATGACGTAGGAGGTACAGAGCTTGAAGCCCGTGTGTAATGTAGACAGCTCGATGTTGTGTTTGTTGACGAAATGTGAACGCACATCTATTTCACACTTCGATACGCTACAGCGTCCAAACCATGCATTTCCGGACAGCGGTTCCTATCTGAAAACCGATCAGTTTACCATCCCACACAACATACTAAACGTTGTTGGTGTTTTTCTTTGGGACACTCTGTATATGGAAGAAAGAAGTTCGCTCTCTTGCATTTAGCTATCCCTCTCGGAGATATATTTCCTTATGTATCTACTCTGCTTGTTACAAAGCAAAGCAACAAAGTAATATGCCTGTGCTATACTGCTAAGCACCTCTTGGATAGACATCTTGTCATATGTTTACTTTCAGCAGTGTTAGAATGTTACATAGTCTCTTTACGCCACGTTTACTATTTGGTTGCCAGGGTAGACATGTCTACAATCTAATGTATTCGTGGAATAAATAAGTGGATATATCGCCCACCCACACAATGCTGTTTTTCTTATAAGTGCTTCAATGTTTTTGGTAGATCTGTCAGTATATTTATTACCTATGAAGCTGTGTAGCAGTATAATTAAATATTGCGTGTTCTGGATTATTTAATGCGGATAGTAGAATTTTCGACCCTGTTCTGTTTAAAGCATCCGTTATCAAATACATTACAGTATGTTTAAAATCCAAAATCTCAGAGTATTGAAAAGTGACAAGAAAGTTCTAAAACAATTACTTAAAATATAAATGGCTTAGATATTAAGTCCTAAGAATATGCTTTGGTGCAGTTACTGAGGTGAAGAACCATGAAGAAGCAGCAAAGCTCTCAAGCTAAATCTATGAAAGACATCGGAACAGACACTCGTATTTGAACTGTAGATATGCTTTATACGTTAGGAAGAAGCAGGATAGACCAACGTTAATTTGTGTGAAAGCTCGCTCTGGCAAGTAATGAAATAATGCATATGTGACGTGTTAATTGAGACTATTTGCCAGCAACAAATGTGTTGAGAGAAAATGTTTACCCAAAACTTTCTGTTACATTAGTCTACTGCTCAAATCTAGTTTGTCACTATAGCTAATAAGCCATTATTATACGATTATTTTATACCTTGCAACAGGGGAACAAATATTTTATGAAGGCATTCAGAGAAGCCACAAGAGTGAAAATTACACATGGTTATCAGCAAGCAGTTTGTGTTCGGATATTTAATAGGGAAATATGTTACCGTCTATGACATCCACAAAGAAACTTGGGGCCATCACCATCTTCCCCCATCGAATAACGGCGTGCATGCAGTTAAAATGAGGCTAAACACAATATATTAGCTGAGTTGGTTATAGATGCTCAAGAAGCATCCATCAAATACATTGGTCAACGGCAAGCCTGTCATTTGTATCATGACACGTCACACTTGAAAGCAGCTTGTTTGACCTATGTTACGCGATTACCCATTAATTGTAGGAATCGTCCGATGACCTTCAAGGAGGCGGTGAATGTTTCCACGCATCCGCACTCTAGCGTGCAGTACTACACCATAATAAGCTCCGAGACGGACCAATGCCCGTAAACACATCAACCCTTGAGTAAAATTTCAATGTTGAACAACTACAATGGTATTGGCCACGCAGACGGAACTCGATGAGAACAGCCATAGAAATTGCTCGGTTTGATCCACGATATGTTGAAACTATGTGGTCTAGCAGCTCCAATTCTGAAATCGAAGAACGATAGAAAGGAGGTCCTAAATGTGATAAATTAGAAGTCCTGTATGCATATATGGGAGTTTATTCTGCTTCAAAACTAGACCGTGTGATTTTTGTTTTTGTTTCTTTCGGTGGAAATGATCGTCATGTATTTACCTCAAGAAAATGGTATTATTGGCGTTTACCAATCGTAATACTCTGACGCATACCATTGAAAGTCGTGCTGGAAACTCGACGGTTCCTTGCTTGCCAGTGAAGATACCTGTTAGAATTCTAGGATGAAGTACGGGATTACAGTGTGCATTCTTTCAAGCTCTAACTAAGACTTCTGTTGGTAATTATTATTTACTTAGGCCAACAAACTTACCGTTGGTGTTTTCAATCACACAAGCCGTGTTTGCGCAATGTTAGGATTTGAACCACAGGCCCGCCTGGTAAGTGAAGGGTCTGTGGCTCAAATCCCGGCTGTGGCATTGAGATTTTCAGTTCCGATTCTACCCCTCAAACTTCCTGTTGGGTTTGTATAGCCGAACCAGCAACATCCTGTTTCTTTTTCTGAAAACAATCTACCGGTGAGAGCTGGCTACGATAGATACCATGGGCGTTTCACCCGAAGTTCTTCAAGAACCACATATGTGTCAGCAGTAAACTAAAAATGTCCAACGAGAGATAAAATCACAAGATTAAGATCGCAAAAAATAGGAACTGCAAGGAACTTTGGCCAGAGTCCGATCGGTTGAACCGATGCAGTTGGATGTGATGAACTTTTATTTTTTAGCGAAGAAGCGTAAACAGGATTACCAAAAACTTATTACTCAATTGAATGCAGACGCCAAGGTATTTTTGCAACGACCGAAATTTTTCTTCTGTGAACAGAGACCCTTAGCACTCCTAGATTACACCTATAAGATTAACATATATATTTCGAAGCTGTACCGCACAAGTTGCAGCGGCCTATTACAAAAATAGTATGAAAATCAGAGTTTTAGTTTGAGATCCAGGCAGAAAAGTCCCGTAGCTCATCTGGATCCGATCGTCTGCCATGTGAAATGCTTGAACATTCCTGATATGCTTTTCATGATTTTCATGGGAAAAAAGGAAAGAAAAAAGAAAACTTCTGCAGGCCTCCCGAAAAATATGGGCAGTAAAGAGATCGCCGTCCAAGTCTGTACATAGGGTAATAAACCAGCTTTCGATGTAAATCCTCCGGATTATAATATAGGCATAGCCGTGAACTGTGATAACAAGTTATTTGCCAACAATTAGTAGATGCATGCAAAAGATACTGCCCAATATGGCTAGCGAACTTCACTCTGCGATATATACAGCAGCTGCCAACCACCACATCTTGGTGACTATGAGACTACATCCTTTACTACAGCCAAGAACGGCACTCTGCTGAAAATTAATTTGGAACTGGAGAGGCGTTCGCTAAAGTGGTACACAAGTGGCTCTGAACGCGTCTGACGATTCTGAAAGTGCCCGACAATCCATATCAGAATATCCGTGCTCTATATTGCGTTACTACTCGTGAACCTATGTGAACAAGAGAGTCACAGCTAACACAAAGCCGATCGGAATGGCTCAAGCGATAACGTCTGATGCCCGTATTCGGGAAGTCTCGGGTTCGGTTATCGTTGAACCGGCCACCCTAACGTTTGGAGTTGCGATTTTCCCAAGTCTAATCATAAAATAACACGAATGTTTGTGTAACTCATCTCTGTCTCTCAGGCTTGCGGCGCCTGGCTGATGGGGACGTACGAATTCAGGGAGCGTGCAGAAATACTCAGCCTGGAACAGTTGTGGGCCCCACTGTGCTGCGCCTGACACCATCAGATCTGACTGTCCTTTGTGCCCTCTCGCCTAACACTTTTCTTCCCAGAGGTTCAATAGGCGCAGTAGGATTAGTCTTGGCCGCTGTTGAAATTTTACTCCTCTTCTAAACCCTAAATCTTAAACCTAACAGGAGCCAGAAGTTACCCAATCACCGACTGTTTACAGAAAAAGAAAAATACACTAGGACGACTATTAGAAAAGTCCAAGCCCTTTCCAATTGGAACCAGTGTCTGTATGTGCCATCGTCAGACTTATCCACTGTGCAGCGTACAAAAGTAGCAAGATGCAGATATTTAGAGACTATTACTGGAAGATTCTTGTTCAAATCTTACATCCTAAGTGGTACGGCGAAAAAGCAGGATGTAGAATTTCGTACAATGCGCATGATTTCGTGATCTGTTTGCTCTAAGTAGAATAAGGCACGAAGCACAACTATTCCCTCGCGAAACGACATAGCCAAAGGCCAGAACAGATACTGGGATGGTCTATCTCGACGGGAAAGCCCTGTCACTTTACTCAAATACAGCTACAGCTCTGTAAATTCCAAGATAGCTGGGAGATTATTCGATGTGGCTCTCCAGCGCAAAGCGCTGATGACTAAACTGTTAATGCTCATCCTCTATAAAATGAAGAAGCACCTGACTGTCATGCTGCATCGACGATATGCTTCGCTTTGAATAAACTGCAAGAAGGTCCCACAAATTGTATCTGATTGTTGTCACTATCACAATAACTATATATCGCCATAGAAAAAAGGTATATAATGGTTGTTTAAGAGACTCAAATGAAGTCCAATATAAACAGCCCGTCTGCGTGACTCAGTTTGTTAGGCGTTGGCCTAAATGTTTTTTTTTTTTTTTTTTTTTTTTTTTTTTTTTTTTTTTTTTTGTGCTTAGAAGCGATAGCCCATGTCACTAGATTTGTTTGCATGTAAAGGGGCTCCTGTGGGACGAAATCCCGATACATGGGAGCGGATATGATCCTGGCAATTTATAGCGTCATTAACAAACAAAATATTTTTAATCAATGTGTTCACGTTGAAGGTCATCAACATCTGTTGTGATTCAGGTAAGTCAAATGCAAGTTAGTACAGTAGCTAGTGTTCAGTACCCGTGACTTGCCGGTCACTTACGCGTAACTCTGGCGGAGAGCCCGCAGGTCCGCGCCCGGTCCGGTGCCACCGCGGGGCGGTCCGGTCGGTCTGAGAACGCACGGTACTATACCGAGCTTTGTTTCTCCTTTTAATGTGTGTGACAAACTTCATGACTTTGTTTTTGATAAGAGAAGCTATGCAACCTTCTGTACATCCTGTAACCCCAGATTAGATTACGTGCTGTCATATAACAGTTGATCAACGCTCCCAAGTAACGCAGCATTTATCCGCTAATAAACATATCTGCTATGATGCTTCTTCTATGAAGCAGGTGCTTTTAAGTGAAGTAGAACCCTGCAGCTCATACTCCGGACCTTCCAGGTGTCGTGAATTTTATTCAGATTTATGTCGAACTTTTGTTTCAGCGGATACTCCTCTCCACAAAGTAAACAATTCAGAGGTTAAAGCTTTTCTCGTGAAGTACGCGAACTTTGATCCTCCAGATGAATCTACTTTAAGGAAGCACTAACTTCCAAAGTGCCACGAGGAAGCATTACGAAAATCAGGGCTGTGTGCGAAAATGAGAAAATATGGGTATGTATTGATGAAAATGCAAACTTTAAAAATCAACTTCAAATCGGTGTTTGAAAGAAATACAGGGTTTCAAATTACGGGACTAGTTGCCCAAGTTGTAGAAGGCCATAAAGTAGGCATTGAGAGTGTAAGTACAATACTAGTGACGTGCCTCTTATGAAAGATATAAGAGTGACATCATGTGATGTAGAGCGACCATTCTCCCAATACCGGACAGTGCTCCGTGACAATCGGCAGAGATTTCTAATGGACAATTTAGAAACTGCATGTGTTGTACACTGTAACTCCAAAAAATGTCCAACAATTGACATGTGATATCAATAATCCATTACTGGTGAGTTATCAAAAAAGCTCTTTTTTTACTTTCTCTACTGGTAATTTAGGGGAAGTATTGTATTCAACCCAAAAATTCGATGTCGAGATTTCACCGGAAATATATGTTTTGAGACCCCCTGAATCCAAAAAAACGCATTTATAGAAAAAAGGTTCGTGTGTGCGTGAGTGCCAGTCTGTGGACAGCATAACTCAAAAACGAAAAGTCCGTTAAAAAGCAAAGTTGGTATTTAAGTTTAATGTCCTTTAAGGATGTGACGCGAAGATTTTGAAGAAAATAGCCTCACCCTAAACTACTCTTTACATGGAACATTTGTCGACAATTTTGATTTCCTTGAAAATGGCTCTAACGATTTTGATTAAAATGCCATACATTTGAGATATTTTTATGACAAATGAAATGTATATCTTGAATTTTCTGGCTATAGCCCCTGTAATCGTATCTATTCTGGACGACTTTTGCATAACTGATAAACCGTTAGAGATACACCAAATCATACTAAACCAAAAACGTAGATTTTGCTAAAATACACAGTTTATATCCGAAAAATTTTCTTGTAGGGTGCACCATTTCGGAGATATTCCTTGTTATGTGTATGAGTTTCAGCAAACTTAAAACTTTCGTGAAGTGGAACATCGTTGTTCATTTTTTTATGTTAAGTGTGCAAAGAGAACGGGATCTCAAAGGTTTAAAATATTTGACTAACGCACAAATCCTACTGTATTCTAATATTCCCTTTGCACCTACAAGAAAATAAGCAATAAGATAATTTGTACAAATGTTTATCTTAACACGAAGAAGATATAGGAATAAGAGTTTGTAAGAATGGTTAGTACAAGAGTAGAGAAAGTCATGTGAGTGCAACACATCAGATTTTTACTACAAGTTTTTCCATTATGTAAAATGAAAGGAAATATTTTTGTGTTTTAGTAAATATTTTGCACTTTTTTTAACAAACATTTTCTTGATTTTTATTGCATAAAAAGTAAATAAGTTTAACTTTTTAACACCTAAAAGTCCGTTCCCTAGTAATAAATGTACGTTAATCCACTACAGCATACAAGAATAAAAATATTCCGACTAGTATTAATTATTATCCAAATTAAGAAAGATGCTTATTTACATTGGGAAATTTACTTCAGGGGAAACTGGGCTGTTGTCTCAAAGCAGTGCTATTTCGGCGGACCCTACTGCCGGGTGAATACGAACATGGATTAAAGCGTGATACATGTGTACATAAGTGTGACGTCCATTCCGTTACGCCATTTAGACGTCTTTCCTAGAAATGAATGAAAGATCGTGCCATCCATATGTTGAAGGTGCCAGTTAACCGTGACTGGCGGAGTAGAATGAGTCAGCTACACAGGACACTTAGCGTAGTTGTTGACATTTGAGTAAAGGAATCAAACAAGACTAAGAGAGATTAGATATCTGAACCTCTATGGCTGATCATTCATAACACCTGCCTGTGAATGGTATCAGATACTTATTATGTGCTTAGGCTTTCACGGCCGGTGTCCATTTGGAATAAAGTATCTTCCGAGCTTGTAGACCGTGGTCGATGAGTAGGAATTTGCTCCTGGCGTTTCGTTCAAATCTGCGTGGAGCATTATCAGAGGACCCAACATGATTGTTGATACTTTATTTCAAACGGTTTTGAATGCTCTTTTGCTGAAATTATGAGTATATATTTTCTTGTTTAACGACGCTCTCAATTGCCAGGATTTTATCAGCGTCGCCGGTGTGCCGGAATTTCGTTCCATAGGAGTTCTTTTACATGTCAGTAAATCTACTGACATGGAGCTGCCGTTTTAAGCACACCTAAAATCCATTGGTCTGGGCCGGATTTGAAGCCGCGAATTTATTCACAATTTTGTTTTAAATTGTCATGCAAAGTTCAATAGCTAAGAGAGATATGGCAACGTCACGTTAAAATTAAATTGTGACTAATTTCATTCGAATTAAGGTGAGCAGTTCCGCGAATATTTCATACCGAGTGTTAAAATTTGAAATTAATGTTTCAGTTTTTTTACTGAGGAAAGATGATGCTAGATACTCATAAGTATCTTATGAAGTGAAAAATAGATCATTTTGACGTGAATATGGGTTCAAATTTCACTTCTTACCCATATATTTCCAAAACACTAAAAATAAGGGCGACTAACGGTGATTTCCGTAACAATATTTCAGGAGCTATGTACAACTGTTTTAATTTTTTTGTTCTGTACATCACACAATGACTCTTCGTCTTCGAAACGTGTATATGGCTAATAATTTTCGACATTTATAAATAATCCTTAGAGCCTCTTTAATTATTACTGTGTGTCAATGTCAGTTAGTCACGGTAAATAAACCGCCTGTGGTGCCATAGTAGTAAAAGCGGGCGTTAAACACTACACACACACACACGGTAAATAAGGATAAAGTCCTCTGGAGGGAAAAGTAATAGATATAGTATATATAATAATATATAATAATAGTATAAATATCCTTTTGGATTCTGCGTCATTGCAATATAACAAATAAAAAAGTATCAGAAAGTTTTCCTCTATAGTCATTAGTTTACCCACAAAACACGTGACTAACGGACAGTTAGTGCTGGTGCTCTGAGGTCGTCATACGCGTACAGTGCTTGTGAGACTTCAGTCAGGATAGACATATCAGTCCGTTTCTGACTCCATGGATAAAACACCAGCCCAAAGACAATGTGAATACAAACAACGTCTGAAGGAGCAAGGCAGTTATATACAATGGAAGGAAAAAATAAAAGGGACTATGAGGAAAGGAAGAGAAATACTGAAACAAACAAAACAAGGAAGAGAACACCTCAAAGCTGAATATAGGAGATATAAGCAAGCACAGCGGGCAAGACAGAAGATAAGAGACCAAGAAGGGATTGATAAGGATACTCCATCAACATCAACCGCTTTCAAAAGCAAACGGTATTTCGGAAAGTGCAGAAAACGTGTTGAGGAAGCATTGCCGCAATCTCCACGTAAAAGAAAAGAAATGATTCGTAAGTTAGCAGTTGAAGAGGGATTGCATGTTGTAAAACCAAAGCATTCTGTCCCGGTATCAGGAAAACAACTATCAGAGGAACTTAAAAGTGCAATCATCAAGTTCTGTCAGGATGATTCAATATCTTACCAAGCTCCTGAAAGAGATGATTTCATTGAAATCCATGTTCAAGGAGAAACGAAAGAATTTCGCATTAGGTATCTAGTGGTAACATTAAAAGAAGTACATGCACTCTTTCTAGAAGATCGAGAAGAAATGTCCGTGGGGTTGGCAAAATTTGCTGAATTACGCCCTGCTCACGTGCGTCTTCAAAGTCAGATCCCACATAATGTGTGCACATACATTATACATGAAAATACGAAGTTTCTCCTCAAAGCATTGTGTAAAAATCACGTACTCACTGAGACTGAATTTCGTAAGTTCATAGCACAAGTGGTTTGTGATCAATCAGAAATCGAGTAAGTGTATGCAGGGAGGATGCTCTAACTGCCTGGGATTGAGTGGAGCAGACATTTCGGATAAACTTGCTAATTCTCCATGCGAATGGAAGCTGTGGAGTTCACGTAATGGAAGAATGGAAATAGAAGTTAAAAATGGGTCTGTAAAAGACTGCATTGAAGAACTGACCAATTGCCTGCCACGTTTCCTAAATCACGTTTATGTAAAAAGAAGCAATCCGAGGCCTTTAAGAAGGCTCGGGAAAATGTTGCAATTAGTGAAGCTGTGATACAGATCGACTTCTTTGAGAACTACACATGCAAGGGGCAAAATGAAATTCAAGCTGCCCAGTGGAACAACACACAGATCTCAATATTTACTGCTGTTGCCTGGTATAGGAAAGAAGATATTGGTGAAATTCAGAAACAATCTTTTGCTTTGGTGTCTGACTATGTATCGCATGACAAATATGCATTTGTTATTTGCTTAAGGAATATATTTTCGGAAATATTGGATATTGTTCCGAATCTTGAACTTATGAAAGCATTTTCTAATGGAGCTGCTTGTCATTTTAAGCAGAAATACACATTGAGCCATGTGACATATCTTTCCGAAGTATTTGGAATCCAAATTGAATGGCACTTCTTCGAATCCTATCACGGAAAGGGGGCAGTAGATGCAATTGGAGGACAAGTGAAGAGGATGGCATGGACAGCTGCGAAAGCAGGAAGCAGGATTCAGAGTGCTGAAGAATTTGTTAATACTGTTTGAAAGAAAACCAAAATATGTGTTCTTGAAGTTTCTCTGCCTGAAATTGAAGGAGCAAAAGAATTTCTCGATAAAAGATTTGAAGGTATTTCACCTATGCCGTCCACTCTGCGGGTTCATTATGTGAAAGTATTAGGTTTAAATGTTGTGGAATATGCTTTTCTTTCATGTGCGGAAAGTGTCAGAATGATGCACAACTTTCGGGAATAAAAACAGTGTAGTGATATGCGCGTGTACTACGAGGCTACTGCATTTAGCGTTCCTGCACTATAAGGAGTCCAATAAAGTAAGGTATGTGCTGTGTGCTGTATGCTCTCATGTGTCGTCTTTGTTATGGTTTTGAGTCCGCTTTTTATACTTGCAATGATGTAACTGTGATAAGAAATGAGAGCTGTCAACATCTGTTTATCCTGTTTATGTTGCATGACTTTAATGCTTCTCCAAAGGATATGATTATTGTCAAAACGATAAATACAATTACAAACCTGTGTGTATTACATGTATGTAACGTATAATACGTATCACTCTGATTTACCATATGTTATACAATGTAAAACAAAGACAAGGTATTACAATTTTCGCAAATGTCAGTCACAAACTCATGTCAGTTAGTAACGCTGACCTTTTGAATAAATACCTCCAGATGAGAATAACATGCCAAACCTTTTTTCAGGTCATTTGAAAGCTTAGAAGTTCCTCTCTCAAGTGATTTTTCAGAACAAATCAAATAAGAAAACTTTCAGAGAAAACGGAGGACAAACGTTTGAAGTTGGAACTGCAGTTGACAAAAATGTCAGTTAGTCACGAAAAGTTTAGCGCTCATTATTAAATAATTGTTTCATTTTTTAAGGTTTTTATATTTCCTATCACAACCGCCAATGTATTCTCTGTCATCGTATGTCGTTAAAATAACATTTTTACACCTCTATTGACCATTAGACAGAAATTTTAGTGTAAATGTCAGTCACACGCGGAATTGCTCAGGTATAAATGCATTACAGCACTGTTTACACAATGCTTGTGCGACAGTTAGTGAAGCAATAAACAATTTATACCGATTCGTTAAGAATGGGTCCAAATGTTTGACACATCTTTTTTTTTCCGGCGAAACGGCTCCTTATTGATAATAATTGTATTAGACATATTTGTTACACTCATCATGTAGAATATAGCCGAAGCAGTACCTTGCACTCTGTATAAAAAGCGTAGAACATCATAGTAGGTATAGTACAGAAAAAATCAGATGTGTTACATTCACATGACTCTCTATCTACAATCGTATATATGTATATAGCTTCTAAAACCTTTCTTACGAAATCTTATATTTCTATCTACGGCGTATAGGATCGTTATAGGTGTTATAGGTATTATTTGAAAAATTTACTGTAAGCATGAATGCGCTCGCTGTGTGCGCAGCGAGTTTGCTCACGAGTTTACAAACTTATACCAGTGCGATCGTCAATAAAGTTGTAGCTTTGTGTTCCGTGTTATACAGGAAACATTCTAGAAGACCAATCCTAACAAAAATAGACTAGGTCAAATCAGTCAGTTTAGAGCGATAACCTCGAAACTTGCTAAACAAATTACATAGCTCAATAAACAGGTGTATCTCCGCCTTCTGCAAGAAACACAACACGTCCATTAAAACTGGAACCCTAACTCCATAAAAGAGCGTTACCGGTCCGTGAGTTAATTACTGCAATTGGTTTTTCCGATCTTTAGGAAGCAGTTTCATTGGCCCAATGCTTTTAATGTTCCCGGCTGTATCTTGGTTTGATCTAAATGGACGAGTGAACACTCACAACAGTTGAATATGGGCTTCAGAAAAACTGCTGCTGCATGAAACACCCAGTGAGTGACTTGATATTATTGCAGTGTGGTGTGCAATAATTAATAATAAAACAATGCAGAGCAATATCAGAGGGTAATTCTAATACGATTATCGATCACTTGTCGAAAGAGAAAAAAATCATACGGTTGGTTCCAACAAAATTCTGCAATAACACGTATGGCTACCGAATATTTAAATTAAATAGGTTAATTTAATCATATTTCCAATGTTTGTGAATGAATCAGCTTTTATTGGTTATATATCTGCATATTTGACCACATCTTAGTGTTAGGTCATATTTTGGCTAAATATACGAATAAGTCATATTTTATGCAGTATTTAATACTTCAGATATTTTTTGTAAACCCCATTTCGTAATATTTACCCTTTCCCCCTCAGCCCATTTGAGGGACTTAGCTTCATGCTGTAAATTGTTACCGCATAACCTACAGTGATATTAAGATTTTCAATAGCTTTGACGAAGAACATCCATCTTCAATGAAAAATGTACAATTGTTTTTATTCACCACGTTAAGACACTTAGGCTATACAAAATGCAATTCCTCTGTAACATTAAAGCCCATTACTCGCCTTGAAAATGTGGGCATGAAATGTTGTGGTGCATTAAGCATTGTGAAGGAAACTGAAAGTGAGTTATTAGTGCACAGAGTGAAATAGCTGACATTGCTGGGGGGAAAATTACGTTGCGTGCTTCAAAGAAATCCTGCATATACAACATTATGTAAAATTGGTGACATTTTTGTGGCAAAGAAGCAGAAGTCAATGAAAATAAACTAGAAGTTTCTGCTGGTAGGTAATTTCCCTTTTTTCAAGTTTGCCCCCATTATGTCATGTGCTGTATAAAGTTTCTCCAAGGCTCTACTTGCTGACACCACCGTCAAGTTTGACCATCTGAAGCTACATGTTTTCCACTACAATTCTGCTGAAAATTGCATGAACTATTTCATCTAAACTATTAAAAGTAAACGCATTTTTTCGTTTTTACTTTTAAGTTTCAGATCATATCTTCAGGGTTTTTGGTCATAACTTGGTAATTCTAAGAGCATAAATGCATGCATATTTCAAGACCTTTTAAGTCATAAAAATCCGAGCCCTAATGTTTACATATATATATATATATATATATATATATATATATATATATATATATATATATATATATATATATATATATATATATATATGACCGTATATTAATTTAGATAAACCTTTGCATAAGTAGTTTCCTTGTACATCTTGTGGCAGGTACAAGGTGGTAAAAAACTCTATACTCTTCCCATGAAATCGCGAGAAACAGCTGAATAGCGACAGCACAAGCGGCAATTATGAAAAATTCAAACCCGTAACAACATGCACTTTGGAAATGGCTAATATCACAAAAATGTTATTTAAAATAAATTGTGTGTTTTAAAGGGTTCTGCATGTTTTGTGCCGTGCGTCCTTTTCTATCTCTTATGGTTTACAAAATTATACCAAATTCCTTCCGAAAAAAAGGGTACTTCATAGGCTTTTCCCAGAAATTGAAGTAATAAATGTATCAAACCAAAAACTTACATCTGCCAGAATTACCTGTGACTTCGAAAATTGTCAGAAAAGTCGCTAGTCCTTATCTTTGAAATTCTGTAGCTACATGACTTCAATAAACTCCAGATCTAGCGGCTTGTCACTCAAGTTGGTGGCATCGCTGTTTACACACATGGCATTCTTAAATTGCAGCGCTGCATCTTTGTGCTGGATGGGGATCGGATTTGGATTCTGCGGTGTCTGCATAATTAGAAAACACTTGTTACACTGTCAAGGTTTCCTGGTACCTGAGACACGTTAAAATCAGTTGTCGCACGCGAAATAGTCAAGCACACTCACTCTTTCAACTTTATCACTAACACACTTGAAACCTAAACATAACCACTCTGGGAATGTCTGGGTTTTTTATGTCTACTGACACTATATGACCTAAACTCATTTAAAACCAAAAGCAAAAAATTGGAATTTGCTGGAAAAAAATCAGTTGTATTTAGAAAGCACTATTTGTGAATTGACAGAGATGTTGAGTACCTGAAATGAGTGAACGAGTGAGTGAGTGATTGAGTGAGTGAATGAGTGAGTGAGTGAGTGAGAGGGTGGGTGGCTGGGTGGGTGGGTGGGTGAGTGAGTGAGTGAGTGAGTGAGTCAGTGAGTGAGTGAGTGAGTGAGTGAGTGAGTGAGTGAGTGAGTGAGTGAGTGAGTGAGTGAGTGAGTGAGTGAGTGAGTGAGTGAGTGAGTGAGTGAGTTAGGTTTAAGAGCCCGTCGACAGCTAGGTCGTTATGACCGACCTGAAATGAATTTACACCACACTGGACCATATGAAATTAAATTCCAGGAAGATCAGAGCAGTTAATAACAAATTTTCGGTTAAGTAGATTGTATGTATACGACACAATGCGCTCTTCAGATATGACGTCAGAATATTAATGGACTGTTTCCTACAGCAAATCAGTTCAAGGTGTTTCCAAATAGATTCTTTGAGCAACTCATACATCCCTAAATAATCGGCCTTCTTAAAATTGTATCTGATTACTGAGAAATGTTTGCACTTATTTGTTCTCACTGCCAGATGTAGGCACAAGAGGATCATTTTCTTGTTTTATTGAAAGAGAATTGGTTATTTTATTATGAATATTATTTATCGAACAGACTGTATAGTGCTAGAGGTGTGTTAAAGATGTATCATAAACGAGTCAATTTGATAAAATATGATTTACAGGAATTATCATTGATAAATTAAGGTCTCCTCTAACATTGTTACTTTTGTGTTTCTTAATAATAATAATAATAATAATAATAATAATAATAATAATAATAATAATAATAATAATAATAATAATAATAATAATAATAATAATAATAATAATAATAATAATAATAATAATAATAATAATAATAATAATAATAACAACAACAACAACAACAATAACAATAACAATAACAATAACAATAACAATAACAATAACAATAACAATAACAATAACAATAATAATAACAATAATAATAACAATAATAATAACAATAATAATAACAATAATAATAACAATAATAATAACAATAATAATAACAATAATAATAACAATAATAATAATAATAATAATAATAATAATAATAATAATAATAATAATAATAATAATAATAATAATAATAATAATAATAATAATAATAATAATAATAATAATAATAATAATAATAATAATAATAATAATAATAATAATAATAATAATAATAATAATAATAATAATAATAATAATAATAATAATAATAATAATAATAATAATAATAATAATAATAATAATAATAATAATAATAATAATAATAATAATAATAATAATAATAATAATAATAATAATAATAATAATAATAATAATAATAATAATAATAATAATAATAATAATAATAATAATAATAATAATAATAATAATAATAATATCTACAGAACTACAGAATGCGCCACAGGAGTCAAGCTTAGAATTTGGTGGAAACTGCACCACCACAGATAATATGGATAGTGCTGCTCTACAGGTTGTCCCAAAAAATCACCGACAACGCTTAGTATGTTGCATGGGACGGGAAACTGATCGAGTTTTAAATAGGAACACCAGTCCGGAAATGCACGGTTTGGACGCTGTAGTATATCGAATTATGAGATGGGTGTACGTTCACATTTCGCCAATAAAACCAACATCGAGCTGTCTAGATTAGAAACGGGCTTCGAACTGTGTACTTACTACACCATTACAGAGCCTGTATCGGTGGTGGTGAGTCTCATGCACATGACCCAATATGTGCTCTTGTCTTTGAAGATTTTCAATCGCTCCGTGGACTCGAGCTATAAGGCCCTCCGCTGACGTTGTAGGAGTGTCATTCGCCATGCTCTTCATACAACTCCACAGAAAATAGTCGAGAAGTATCAGATCTGGTGACAGTGCTGGCCATGGTACTGGTCCACCACTACCAATTCATCGATTCGCATAGGTGATTCCACAGATTAACATCAAAATGTGCTCAAGATGGCGATTTCAGCAGCTGTGTACTGGCATGTGTCGCACTGCTGTTAAGAAAGTTTACTGTACTGAAAACTACACAAATGACGCAATAGGATGCGCACCAAGGACTCTATGGAGGAATTTAAGCGCATGTGCCGGAATGTTATTATGCTCAGGTTGTTCATCCCAGTACACAGATGGCTAAAGGGTTGCATACCTTCCGTATTAACAAAACGAATTTTAAGAAACTGTCACAACCGTTCTTCCTCAAACTTCGACGCTCTCCAGCGTCCAAACCGTACATTTCCTATCTGAAAATCAATCAGTTTGCCATCCTGCACAACATACTAAGCGTTGTCGGCGTTTTTTTTTTTTTTTTTTTTTTTTTTTTTTTTTTTTTTTTTTTTTTTTTTTGGGTGGGGGACACCTAGTATATAATTTTAATACAAAGAGCTTAAAAGTTGTCTTCATTTATGTTAATGTTATTATAAATGTGATCATTTTCACAGCAATTAGGACACCAGCACGTTTCTTCCCAATCATATCTTTCTTTAAAAGATTATATTTCTGATCGAAAAGTTCATTACTATAAGTCCCTTCTCTAGAGGGAGGCAGAATATGGAGATAAATTTGCCAAATACTAAAATATAGAGAAAACATCGCCAATATGTATACACTTAAAGACAAATGGTCTTATAATTTAAAAGTTCGGAACAGGTTCACGTAATTTGTTAAACTAATAGGCTCTGCAGGTTTCTATGCATATTGTCACCGCGCCCGCCGCATCTAATTGCCGACAGCCGCAATTGTCACCCATCGCATTATTGTCGGCACTACCGCAAAGGAGCCAAAGGAAAGAGACAGAGAATGGCCGCATTGTTGGGGCGCTTGCCGAAAGAGAGAAAAGGATAGAGGCTACTGGAATCTTCTACTTTGTACCCCAGCGCAATAAGTGAACGTTCCGGAAGCTTCCAGAATAGTGCCTGGGAGATATAAATAGCGGTAAAGTGTGAGAAGAGTCAGTCAGACGTACGTGAAGCGTTGAGTAGTGCCGACGGAGAACAGTCAGACGTATATGAAGGCTGAGTAGTCGTGCCGACGGAGACGGACAGACGATGTGGAGAGTTGTGCCGACGGAGAAGAGTTAGTTCTTTGTGTTACGAATTCGGAGTCGTGCTGTTCGAGAATCGGAAAAGACTTTCTTGCTGTTGCAACGAGTGTACAAGTTACTGTTTACGGAAATAAAAGTGTTTCTTTATCTCGACTACATCTGTCTACTTTACTTCACACCCACACCAAAAAAGTTACACTGGTGTCAGAAGTGGGATCCGTCGAATTGCTTCAAGTATCGTTCCGTCGTCGTTAGAAGTTGCAACGTTAGAACCAAGATGGAGGGAGATTCGGAAACCAGGATGATGGCAATGATGAAAGAATTATTTGCCAAAATGGAAACGTCATACGACAACCTCGCTGCCAAAATGGAAACGAGAAACGACAACCTCGTTGCCGAGCTGAAAGAAGAAATGAAGACGAGAAACCACCTCGTTGCCGAGCTGAAAGAAGAAATGAAGACGAGAAACAACCTCGCTGCCGAGCTGAAAGAAGAAATGAAGACGAGAAACAACCTCGCTGCCGTGCTGAAAGAGATGAAGACGGAGCTATCGGCGAAAATTGACGGCGAACTGATTGGCGTGACGGAAGACGTGGAAGAACTCGGCGAAAAGGTGGAAGACCTCTGCCAGCACGTGGACGTCGTGGAGGACGACGGGGAACGTCTTGGCGCCCTGGTAGTAAGAGTTGACGAGAGCGTCAAAGTACTGGATGCCAGGGGCAGACGGAATAGCGCGGAGCCGGAGAGGGAGCACCTAGTGGCCGAGGCGACAGTCGCGCCCGTTTCGGATGATATGAGGGAAGACCTGGAACAACTCGGCGAACTGATTGGCGTGAGGGAAGACGTGGAACAACTCGGCGAACTGATTGGCGTGACGGAAGACGTGAAACAACTCGGCGAATTGATTGGCGTGATGGAAGGCGTGGAACAACTCGGCGAACTGATTGGCGTGACGGAAGACGTGGAAGAACTCGGCGAAAAGGTGGAAGACCTCTGCCAGCATGTGGACGTCGTGGAGGACGACGGGGAACGTCTTGGCGCCCTGGTAGTAAGAGTTGACGAGAGCGTCAAAGTACTGGATGCCAGGGGCAGACGGAATAGCACGGACCCGGGGAGGGAGCACCTAGTGGCCGAGGCGACAGTTGCGCCCGTTTCAGATAACGAAAATGTACGTCTCGGGGAAGACAAAGGGACAGTTCAGGGGCGTCGTCGAGGATCCCCTGGAGGAGTGTGTCGGGTACGTAACCAACCAGGATATGACGTGGAGGACGATCAGCAGGGAAGCGCACAAGCAAACGAGCAACACGCGAGAACCGACTTGGCGTGTGACATGGGGAGACCGTCGGAGCCATCCAATTACCTGACGCATAGTGCCGTGAACAAAAGAATGGTGGACATCATCTTGGACGGCAGGATACAGGAGAGGCCGTGCCGAGCACGAGTGAACACGAGTGCAGCGGTGGACGCGACTCGCGCGGATGTGGCGGGGCTTGTTGCCGGACCCATCGGAAGCAAGGTGGCTGCGAAGGTGCGCCAGAGAGGTCGGCGGACATGGTACCCAGTGAGCCGTTTCCAAGTGCGCAGGATGGCCCGTCAACACACCAGGAAGAAGGGCAACTGGACGAGGGACCGTCAAGACCGGCGGTACTGTTGCAGAATTTCGAAGCAGGATGGCATACATCGTCCTACCCAGACCAAGGGACACTATCCAACAGCGATACCTAGGATCGTGCCTCCTGGAGAAGAGGTTCGATGGGATAGTCCGCCGGGGCGCAAGGGAGATGCCGCAGTGATAGTGCTGGTCCGGACGACCAGCTCTGAGGAGGGAGCAGTGTCACCGCGCCCGCCGCATCTAATTGCCGACAGCCGCAATTGTCACCCATCGCATTATTGTCGGCACTACCGCAAAGGAGCCAAAGGAAAGAGACAGAGAATGGCCGCATTGTTGGGGCGCTTGCCGAAAGAGAGAAAAGGATAGAGGCTACTGGAATCTTCTACTTTGTACCCCAGCGCAATAAGTGAACGTTCCGGAAGCTTCCAGAATAGTGCCTGGGAGATATAAATAGTGGTAAAGTGTGAGAAGAGTCAGTCAGACGTACGTGAAGCGTTGAGTAGTGCCGACGGAGAACAGTCAGACGTATATGAAGGCTGAGTAGTCGTGCCGACGGAGACGGACAGACGATGTGGAGAGTTGTGCCGACGGAGAAGAGTTAGTTCTTTGTGTTACGAATTCGGAGTCGTGCTGTTGGAGAATCGGAAAAGACTTTCTTGCTGTTGCAACGAGTGTACAAGTTACTGTTTACGGAAATAAAAGTGTTTCTTTATCTCGACTACATCTGTCTACTTTACTTCACACCCACACCAAAAAAGTTACAATATTTAATAATGAAATACAAAATAGAATACAAACAATTACATGGAATTTGTAGATTTTAATTATTATGTAAACTTAAAATTTATGAATAAAGAAAAAGAGTTCCTGGCTGCTTTGTCCTTGTTTAATGCTGATTAGAATATGCCACTTAAAGCCTCGGATCCCGAAAATAAAAACTCCTCAAGAATAAGAATAGAGAGTGTGAGTATATGACGTCAGATAGAGAAAATGCCACATTTTCTCAACTGCTTCTGACTCTTTGGAAAGGCTGATGCAGGCTTTTTCAGACGCGTTTCCTGAAAAGAATTGGTTGGTTATTCCAAATGTATTTCACACAAAATTGCCCAAACAGAATATCTGGAAAGCTCTGTTCATTGCTAACGGAAAGTACTTGAACTTTAAAAGCGAAAACTCATAAATCTTACAAAATATGAAGAAATATGAACACGGGACCATCGGCTTCACTTTCCTTCCGAAGGAAGCCATGCTATGGATCTTTACGCCCGAAAAAAAATCTATCGTCCTCCGCCCGGTTTGAACCAGCGACCTCGGGAACTAGAGGCTAACCTGTTACCCGTAGACCAAGGAGGACGACGAAAGTAAAGCGGCTGCTTGCGCCGAAACAGTTATATTTAAATACTACATGAATTGCACTATAAGTAAATGTTAAGAAATGAACGGAAGTAACGCTGGTAAATTTTATATGGTAACATTCAGCTATCAATATGATTATCTTGCATGTCTGCAAAAATCAATATA
This sequence comes from Tenodera sinensis, assembly GCA_030765045.1. Classification (NCBI taxonomy): domain Eukaryota; kingdom Metazoa; phylum Arthropoda; class Insecta; order Mantodea; family Mantidae; genus Tenodera; species Tenodera sinensis. The sequence goes on from CM060964.1 coordinate 114,862,864, forward strand.
CATATGAATAGTTGCAGGATTAAATACATTGTATTAACCCTAGCATTGCCAAGATTTGTTCCAGAACTCAGAGGTACTTTGTGACCACTAAAAAAATAAAATAAAATAAAAATCTGTATAATAACCCTGGCACCTAATTACTTACACCAGGGCTAATATGCCAGATCTTTAAAATTTATTTATTCTACACATTCATACATACAACATACTTTACAGAAAAATTTTAAAATAAAATTACAAAATAATATAATATATAACAAATTATAAAGATAGATAAATTAAATAATATATCATAAAACAAAGCACAAGAAAATAAGAACAAAAACACAAATTATAACATTTCACACATAATCACTCTAAGAAATAAATTCTCTAAAACAATAACAAATCATTTCAAACAATCAAAATACAAACAATCAAAATACTTTGTGACCACTACTGGTAGCAAAATGTCTGAGCAATTTATTTTTAAAAAAAATATTTTAAAACTATCTGACCCGACAGAAGTCGTTCTATCAAAAGCCATTGCATTGTAGCACTTCCACAAACTTATATTCTTTGGTCAACTTCTGGTGATGGTACATATAGTGATGACATCTTTAGTTTTCAGTAATGACCACCAGAACAGATAATATACAGTCACAAATATGTAATTTAAACAAAAAATTTACTATAAGCGTATTTCAGAGTGATAACTTTGTTTATTGACTACCAAATAATTACCGTGATATCAACAATACATTTGCATAAAGTTAATATACTTTTCTATGTATTTTCACTGTCATAATCCTAACTACTTACAAAATTCAGTTATCTATTTCACACACTGCAATACTTTAGTAATATTATCTTAAATATTTTCATTGTAATGATTTAAGGTACACGATGTGTTTGATTATCTGGCGCGTAACCAAACAAATCTCATGCTTTTCCAACACGGGAACAGACAACATACAATTGGCCTTGCGAGAAACATGGGTTTTCAAGATTAATGCCGCAAACATTCAGTGACTGCCCCTGGGATTTATTTATGGTCATAGCGAAAGCAAGCCGCACCGAAACTGAGGTCGTTTAAATTCGGAATTATTGTCGGTCGGAATCATTGGAATGCGCGGTATCAAAAAGTCTTTTTCTTGATACTTACCCTTTAGAATGGTTGCTTCGATCAAGTTGTTCAGTAATTTGTTTACCGCTAGCCGTGTGTCGTTACAAAGACGTGGTTGGTTGATATTTCGCAACATTATGATCACCGAGCCGATCTTTAATTGACGATTGTGAGGCGGCAATCCTGGCAAATCCAGCGAGTTTAAAACTTCGGATGGATAGTTGACGGCATCATCTTGGTTTGTAGCGGAATCAACTGATTTGTATGTCCTCAACTCACTGGCAACTTCATTTTGAATTTTGAAATTTAATTCATTTACATCCATGTTCTTGGCAGCCAATATAGCTCGTTCGCTCAACCAGATATGATCTACGTAATACTGAGCAACGTTTGGGAACATCTTTTGAGTTCGGTTTTTGATTCAATAAACCGGCAAAAATTGTTAGGAAAGGTAACGCAGCCAGTGAAAACATCTAAAGGAAATTGGCCATTAGCCAAGTCAATGAGCTGTCTTGCAAATATTTCTCCAGATGGATCATTTTGCAACTCGGCACGAACATTCTTGCGTAAATTTAGTATCTTGTCGTGTTTCCACAAAGCGGAGGACTTTCAACATGCATTAAGTTCATCAGCTGGTGTTGGCCGTGGAATCACTGGCAATGTTTGACGAAAATCTCCTGCTAGCAAAGTCATCGCACAACCAAATCGGTTTCGATTGTTCCGCAGATCTTGCATGGTTTGGTCTAATGCCTCCAAAGACTTTCTGTGTGCCATCGTGCGTTCATCCCACACTATCATTGCTGCAAAACCTTTGCCATTGCAGAGTTCTTGGAAATGTTGCAGATCGGAGTTTCGGTGCTTTACATATTCAATTTTAGCGCTGAATGAGCTGTTCGACCACCTTCCAACAATGTAGCTGCAATGCCTGATGAAGCAAGTGCGATTGCAATTTCATTGTGTGAGTGCATTGTTGCTAAAATCAATGAAATCAAAAAGTTTTACCTGTATCACCGGGAGAGTCCAAGAAGTAAAGGTGGCGCAGTTGGTTAGACGCTGGCCTACTGATCCCAAGGTCGCGGGTTCAAACCCGGTCCAGGTCGATGGTTTTTAAGTGTGCTTAAAAACGACAGCTCCATGTCAGTAGATTTACTGGCATGTAAAAGAACTCCTGCGGGACGAAATTCCGGCACACCGGCGACGCTGATGTGATCCTGGCAATTGCCAGCGTCGTTAAACAACAAAATATTTATTTTTTCCCACCAGTTCCATCATTTACAACTTTCATAAGAGTATCAAATACACACTTTTGTTGTTGGTTCAATAGCGGAATATTTATGCGAAATGATTCTCTTAACGCGTCGTGAGTTTTTCGCGTTGTAACTCTGATTAAAAGCGTCGTGGGTCAGGCGATTGTGCGCGGCCATGCCTAATTGAGATAATACTTTGTTTGACACCATCAAGCACATCTCCTTAATTGATATTAACGCCTCGTTGAAAATTTCTTCCGTAACTTGTAAATTTGAATTTTCTGTTTTAATGCGCGTTTGATGCAAGATATCGTCACACATATCATCCTTGTATTTGATCCATAAATCAATTGGTTCTGATGGGAAGCATGTTGATATAATTGTAGAAAACAATGTTCGTATTTTATGAGCTTGTGAAGAAATTACAGCATCATTGAGAGTTTGTTCCCAATGAGCGTCATTTTCAAAGCCGATTTCAGTGTGTCTGAGAGCGATTCACTTAATCCATTCATTGCTTCAATCGATCTTCGATTAATCTATCTCACAACGCTACCCTAGAATTGACGTCTAGGAGCGATTTGAATGGGAAAAAGATAAATGCAGCTTTATGTTTTTTCGTGCAATTTTCAATAAGAACCTTCCTCGGACTGCATATCAATTTCAAACATATAGAAAATTGCACTAATTGATAAAGAGATGTGATTAAGTTCCATAAAAGAAAATCGTGTAGAGAAAACCATGTTAATGTAATATGGTGCATTTCTATTTTAGTCGTAGATAATTGTATGAATTCTATGTTGAAGGGCAAGTAGAGAAAAAAGTGTTATTGTGTTTAGTAAAAGAAACGTGAGTAGAGAAAACCGTGTGAATGAAATTCGTTGCATTTGTACTTTAATCACAGAAAAGTGGATGAGTATTATGTTGAAGGGCGAGTAGAGAAGTATAGTGAATGTGTTACGTAACAGAAAAGCTATCAGAGAAAACCACGTCAATGTAATACGTTGCAGAGTAAAATGGATCACATAAAAGCCTCCATGAAGAAACACTTAAATGTGCCAGTTTTAATGGTGATCTGTCAACCGTGTTGAGTTTATCAACTTCATCCATTGAACTGTATGTTGAAGAGCGAGCAGTAAAAAGTATGTAGCCATGTAAAATTGTAGCCATATTGATAGCAAGCATGGTTTTGAATGGGTAGGGCCAGGGCGTGTCTCATCCAGGAGTGAGGGCCTGGGGGGGGGTGTAATGCGACGTGACGGAACAGTGGTGTAATGAGATTCTTCGTTTTGAATGCAAGATACGAGCTGCATTAGGTGACAAAAGAAAATAAATTTTTTTATTCCTTAATATTCGCATAATACAGTTTTGAAACCCAAAATATCTCATATTTCCTATCAAACTGAAGAAATAAATATAATATTGCTTGCAAATTTGTAGGAAAATGAATAAACATTATTCATACTTACAGTTTTTATAGCACTTACCCACAATACATTTGCAGCATCTTTATATGCTCCAAAATATGCAAGGGCCAGTTCTTCCTTAAATGTGTCTCGTAATTGTGTAAAGCAATATTCCACCACTGGTTGGTGTGTCGTGAAGAGCAAACGAGAAGGGAAGGGACGGAAGTCGTTTGACACGCGGTGATACGCGAGATCAACAATGCCGAAGCTGACTTAGCATATTAAATTTTATATTTTATCTCTCTAATTATAACCTCTCAGTTGATACACAGATTTACTATCGAGAAAACTGAAAACTCGGTACGACTGATGACAGAAACAAAATACTAGCGATCTGACTGTCGCTGACTATAAAGTTGAACATCGACAGGTTGACGCTGTTCATTTTTTCTCTATAAGTAGCAGTCAGGCAGAGGAAGTATTGTTCTACGCAAAAATTCGATATCCAGATTTCGCCGGAAGACACATTTTTGAGGCCTCCTAAATAAGTAAAGTTAGAAAAAGGCAAGGTATGTGCGTACCTGGATGTGTGTGTGCGTGCGTGCGTGCGTGTGCGTGTGCGCGCGCGCCTGTGAACAGCATAACTCAAAAAGCAAAGTGTGATATACACCAAGGTAGGAATAGGAGCGATACGGAGAGGGTTTGGCACTGAAGCCAGGCTTATTGTACTTATGACCCCAAGGGGGTACCCCGGGAGGAAGGATGAAGTGAAAGGAGACACCGGGCGGCCAGATCCAGACTAGGGTTATATGCACTGACGGAGATCCCTAAGATTTCACAAGCTTGACGACACCTCGAAGTTTTTAGGTTTCTGAAACGGAAGGACAGGAAATTCGGCGGATGTAATTATCCTTCCCAACATTCACCTAGTGACCCGAAGAAATCCCTGAAAAAGACCCATGGATCGGGAAGGGCAGCCAGAGAGAATCGAACCCAAGACCTCACGAATGCGAGCCTCACACGTTGCCGCGGAGACACCTTGCTCGGTTACAGTGAGGTAAGGTAAAGTCAAGTCGACGGACGGGAGTTAGGCACCACGGTTATGCGGCCACATTTAGCTGTCAAGCGGTCAGATTATATTATGCATATCGCATTTATTTATTCATTGTTCCGTTATGTTGCTCGTTATCTTAGTTGCAAATCCCTTACAATTGTTTTGTTCAATTCTCTGTATGTAAACGAATATATTAAACACAAAACAGATGTTAATATAGTCTGGTTTATAAAATAGATACCAGATTTCTCGAATAAAGGGTAATTTAAATTTGTGAAGCGGTATCCTTACCTATTCGTCAGTTCGTGACGTGTGCGTTGCTCTGTCTGGCGTCAAGGTGACCTCCTATCTTCTTCGATGTGTCGGATTTGGATCTTTGCTCACAGGTCTCAGGATCGATACATGCATGATCAGTTTGGCTAACTGTAATGTTGGTGCGGGATCCTAAGTGTGCAAGGTGGGACGAAGGTGTTCGAGGTATTCACTGGAGTAATATTGCTTTCTCAAGTTTCACCACACTGTAGGAGCACGGAATTTCCTGCAATATCTTTAATTCACACTTAACTTTCCCGCACTTTAATGTCCACGTGCTTCTTTGGACCTCGGGACTTATCACTTCGGACACAAGTTATTCGCCTCTATGAAAGAATACTTGTTTTCTTGGTACGGTTCGTTAAGTAATTTAGCGTGTATCTATATCTCAGCGGTGCTCAAGTAGAGGCAGGAAAGAGGAGGTTGAAATCACCTCCTTCCACCCGCTGGGACAGAATAATGCATTTATCCGTGGTTACTGAGTTCCAGTGGTGGCACCGTGGCGTCATTTTTATGTACAGGAAATCAAAAGGTGTATATATTCATATTCTACTCCTGATTAACCCACATGATGTTTCTGAGGGTGACTTTTTTGGCACTATTAAACTAGTGGCAAACAAACGTAACCTCGGATACTCACCGCATAACAATAACTTAAATAATTTTCACCCTTCTTTTTCTGAACACTTTGTGGTCGTGGAATTCTGCAGTTCAAGTAGTTCCACTTGTAGCTCGTGCGGAGTCTCGCTTCATGAAAACTTCAGAGGAGTGCAAAATAATGGGATTTTGGTTTCAAATGTTTTTAGGTGTTCAAGTTCTGAAGAGAGCATGTCATACAATTGCTCCGACAGTTTGATGTATTTTTCCAGGAGAATAACGTTTATGGTGAACACGGAACATAAGCAAGGGAAATTGTATAAATCATCAACTAGCTGTCTTATAAATCAGGCGCTTAACTTTATCGTCTTCATCTCGAATACAAAAATATTCGTCCTTCCATTTAATGTGGAACGTATACCCTTTTGATATTATACTACTACTCCGTGCCATCCGCCTCTGTCTACTAGATCTGTCCCTCGTTGCCTTGGCCAGTGGTGGAGGAAAATAACGTGTAGGAAAAGCGAGCGTGTGCTCCAAGGTTGAGCAACCCTGTTATATCTTAATTGTTCCGTCACCGTTCTTTGGAAGCGCAGTTTCTTACTTAAACTTTTTCACTTATTTATTTTGTGTGCCTGTTCACTTGGGTTATAACATTAATCACTTAATATTTCACGTGTCCTGCACTCGATATTCACTTCGTATTTATTCCACATTCGTTGTCTTGCACGCGCTAATTATGTATATCGGGGTCACATTTTCCAAATGTCAGGCAGCATGTTAACCTGGCAACGGTCTGAGCACGTCATGCGATTTCCAAAATTACCGGCTATGTGAAATTCACCGGTAGCCTTCGTAATTTCTATACACTGGGTCAAGTTCAAATCTACTTGGATTGGTGGATTTTCTTTCTGATAGTAAAACTTACATCATTGGTGTATTTCGAACCTTTCAAAACTTCAACTGTAACTTAATGAACCTTGGGAACACGCTACCGAATGTTGAGAGCTCGGGACGTAACCCTCCTGATACACAGTAGTCACGTGGTTTTGGGTACATATGACTGAGTTTTGACGATTTTTTGTAAAAAAAAAAAAAACAAAAAAAAACAAAAAAAAAATTTTATTTTAGCGTTAAAAAATATTACAATCTTTCCTCTATCATATGCATCCATTATTTTTTCAGTTTCATCATTTTTAAAGCTAACAGAAGCCATCCTTTAACTTCATGTGCGTGGTATTTAAATGTCCATATATGCCCATTTTTACGATATAACTGATACTGTTACTGTGCCATTTCACTCCTATTTTCAACTTGCTAATGATTGGCTACTGCCATTTGTAATGTAAATATGTAAATCTGTAATTTGTAAATCTGAAGAAAGAAACAAGAGGTCTGAGGGGGAGACATATGGTCCAGGGCAATTCTGAGGTCAGTTTATTTTCTTTTGCCTTTTTCTCAGTTTGCAATTTTTCAGCATTTTGCTCTATACAAAATGTTCCTTGCGGAGCATTTCTTATCAGAATGGCTTGAAACTTGCACAGTATGTAGTAATATGTGCTCTAAATAAAACTTGTATTGGTTTTTGATACCAGATGGATTTTAGTGTGTTTTTTTATCCTTCAGAACAGGTTGTTACTCCATATTTTTTAAAAATTATGAAATATAAACATTTACATTTTTCTGTAAGTCAAACAAATAACCAGATATAAAAACCCAATGCAATTTTAATTTATCCTTGTTTAAAGTGCATCTCTACAAAATGTTAGAATGATTGGATGAAAACTTTGTCGCAAGGGTCTTTTTAAGTGCGACTATTAATTTATTTAAATAATTTACAATATTTCTTGAACCAAGCAACACACAGAGTTGAAACTTTGCACAGCATAATATGGTTACAATATAAATATGCACACAAAATTTCATCAAAATTGATTACAAGATATAGAAGTTGGAAAATTCAGTCATATGTACCCTTAATGAACGTTGGGAATACGCTACCGAATGTTGAGAGCTCGGGACGTAACCATCCTGATACACAGTAGTCACGTGGTTTTCCTTACCCCTACGTTTGATAATACAATGGTTCCAACGACCGTTTTCTCTTCACTTCTTTACAGAAATCTTGTAAAAATCTCGTTGAGTTTTCGGTGTTATTTATTGTTCTGGACTTACAAAAATTATAACAGTTCCACAATTCTCCCAGGGCTTTCCCAAGTCATGAAGTAATTTCACATTAACAACTAACATAAGTGAGAGCGCCTTCATGTTTTCATCAATGAGACGTTAGCTTCTCCCCCTGCATTTCATTTGCTACTACTCGGTGTGTTGAACCCATAAACCACTTTGCATGCATTCCCTTTCTGGGAGAGAAGCGAGCCGATGTAACTGATTTTATATAACCAATTATCAGTAGTGAATGTTAAGTAATTATACATTCAAATCCTAATTATTCTATATTTACTAATGTGAAGAGGTATTTGTATCTTCCTTACTGAAACAAAAGACATCATAAAATGACTTCATCCTCTCTCTGTAAGCCACGGCAATTTGGAATACAAGTATGACGTCATTCCTATAGGAAACGGCATTATTATTGGCACGCGTGCCATAATTAGTGAATTGTGTGCGCTAAATTATCCACGATGCTGAATACAGTGACAACTTCTTTGTAATGGTAGGCTTGCATAAAAGTATTTTCGTGCAGTAATTTACAAGCAAACATTCTGTGGGGCAGAAAAAAACTCTACTCGTTCTATTTGATGATGTTCACTATTTAAACAAAGTGCTTCGGCAAATTTTGGCCACTCGAACGCAGTTGGTTTGCGAGAAAAATGAGTTCAAGGAAGGGAGGTATGAAACATGTTTTCTTCGTGAATGTTAATAATATTAATAATACCAATAATGATAATTTAATAATAATAATGATAATGATAATGATAATGGTAATGGTAATGGTAACGGTAACGGTAGCGGTAACGGTAACGGTAACGGTAATGGTAATGATAATAATTTTTGACCTTAATTTACGATAAGGTACATTGTTAGTCTCGAAGAAATGTACTGCAACAATGATAGTCATTGAAAAGCGCGTTAAATATAACTTTTCTGTACACCAACCATATTTGATAGCAACCGTTCTTTTACATTTATCACATTGTCCTTTCAATTTTTTGAAACAATGGTTAGTTGTGTTCTGAAAATGCTCACAATGTCTCTCAGGTGAACCCGCCATTACCCATCCGTATTGATGTGCACGCTGGAGGGAGGAACTGTTGATATGCCAAGGACCGCAGTTTGAGGATATTGTCCCGCTGCTGCAACCTAACACGTGGCTGACCAAATTCAACGCTATGAGATAGTTACGTATCATACATTTGTATATCCAGAAAAAATATTGATCAATTGATCGTACATCGTGTTGGCTAGTATGATGTTTACCGTCAGCTCTTCAGGGTCATGATGTTCTTCCAAGAGTCGCTGAATATGATCTATATCACTATGAACACCATAAGAGTCCAGAAGTAAGAGATTTCGGGCGCTTGAATACGGAAAATGCACCGAACAACAGTTTTGTCATTTTCGCCCGAGAAATTAGAGTGTCCGCCTTGAACATTTGTACTTCCACAGATGGCCCTTGAAGAATTACAAATAACTGGCATTAGTTTGCCAGATTGAGACACAATATCCTCAAACTATAGTCCTTGGCATACCAAGAGTTCCTCTCTCCGAGATCCTAGCGTACACATTAATACGGATGGGTACTGGCGGAGTCAGCTGACATTGTGGGCATTTTCAGAACACAACTGAATATTGCTTCAAAATTTGAAGGGACACTGATAAATGCGAAAGAATAGTTGTTATCTAATGGTATTGGTGTACAGAAAAGTTATGTTTCACCCACTTTTTAATGACTATCATTAATGCAATACATCTGCTCAAGATTAACAATGTACCTTATTGTAAATTAAGGTCAGAAATTAATATTCTTATTATCATTATTAGTATTATTAACATTCAGGAAGAAAACATGTTTCACGCCTCCCTTCTATGAACTCATTTTTCTCATAAACCAATTGCCTTCGAGTGGCCAAATTTTGTAGAAGCACTTATTTTTAAATAGTGGACATCATCAAGTAGAACGAGTACGATTTCTTTCTGATTCATGAGAACGTTGCTTGTTAGATTAGTGAAACTAGTGAACTCTCGTAATAGCATCTATTACGTCACGCCGGATTATTCTCGGTAACAAAACCTTCAGCTGTGATAGTTTTATAGTAAATTACAATTAAGTAATGCTGCCTTAGAGGTTGGCTGAAGCGGATCTGAAAGAAACCCGTATTAATTAATTGTTAATACACAATATACACAAGCCATGAAGTTGATATGCACATACCAAAATAGCGATGTCCAACCTTGTCTCTTTGAAGACGCTTACGTTATTAGCGATTATTGCCCACCCCACTCTTTCAGTCGGAGGGTGATTCAGCTCTTGCTTGAAACACAAGACATTCAGTGTCCAGCGACGGACACAAAACAGGCGATTCCATGGCAGTTTCTAAGTCATAACTTGAACTTTCTAGGAATGTCCTCAGAAGACCACTTCATTCTGAATGACTTTTGCACAAATGGTAAGCAGCAAGAGACAAAGTCTTAATAAATAAGAAACATGGATCTGGTTAAGAAAAAAAAATTATGAAATACGTTTTTTTCTTTTTTGTGAGCGAACCATTTCCGAGATACTCTTTCTCATCTGTGCTTTTTTCCAATACTTATACTTACCTCAAATAAGAATATGTTATTCCTTATATATCTCTTGGTCTTACAAAGAGCACGGAATTTCAAAGGTATCTCATAGCAACCAGCTCTTAAAACATTTCACTATCGCTTAAAGCCTACTGCATTCCCATATTCCTCTTGCACCTAAAAGAAAATTAGCAATAAGATACTTATACTTATGTCGATTAAAATGAAGTAGATAGAGAAATAAGCATTTGCAAGTGTAGTTTGTATAAGAACGGGTGTATATCAACATATATTTGCGAGCAGCGTTTCTCCAAATTGAGCTATATTAAAAGTATCGCAATAGGTTACGCGATTATCACTTGGTGAATTTTCTATGGCATGTACTTCGACTTTGTCGCCAAATACTGATAGACTTCTTAAACATAAGCAGTACCAAAGAAGTCACTAATGAACAGATGTTTATCGCCTAAGATTTGAAAGTGCTTCCGTAAACCAAACATAACGTACATACGTACACATAACAAAACCGCCACTATAACATAATACGCGTCCATGTGTTAAGGTGAGGCAAAATTCGCGCATAGTGGATGGAGGTAAACCCAACCTCCCCTTTGAACTTCGCTGTACTAAAATATCAAAGTAACAAAATACCTCTTGTCACAGCCGAATGTTGTCCAGGATGTGTATAGTTTCTTTTGGTATAGAAAATACATTTTTGACAAACCTTGTTTGTATATCCGAAATCATCAGCTCTCAGAGCAGAGAAGGCGTCCAAAATGAGCTGTATCAAACATTACTGCCATAGTTGGAAATGATTTCTAGGTTTCGAATGCTTTAATACAGCAGCTTAAAGGGAGTTGGTTTCGTAGTTGTTAATGACCAAAGCAGAAAGCGGATTTACTGGACACTATGAAGCTCCAAACTGCCCTGAAACAAGTGAGAGTAATACTGGCTTGCCATGTGATAGCACAGTAGTTCCTGGAAATTGAGTGAAGGCCACCGTATTCGCGAGGACCTACAAGTAGGTCATTGGCTGGCGTCAAAGTTGGCTATGACAGAATGAATTCGCTGTTACGAATTCCGACATTGAATTAAACAGATGACAATCCCGACAGAAACAACAGTAGCAGCGAACCGGTTTCTAAGGTATTACAGAAAACATTTCAAGCTTTTGAAAAGCTGTTGTGGTAATACCATGTGAAGTCGAAGATACATTTTGTTATACACTAGCAACATTGACACTAAAGTCGCAGAATGGATAAAAAGCTTAGTTATTCAAGGTTAGTTGTGAGTGAAAGTTTGTGTTATATTGCGTTCCATATTGCACAAATCTAAATTATTTCTAAATATTTGTGAGAGTTTTACTGGCCTTTTAGGTTGAATTTAAAACATTATTCGTCAATTCTGTGGCCGTAAATGTATTTTATACTACCATACCGTAATTTACCATTGCGTATATTTTATAAATGAAAGTAGCAGTTTTGCAGCACTGTTATAAAACAATGGAATATTATTGCGCCCAAGTAATTTTGCAGCACTATTTTGCTAAACTGCTTTGCTGCACTGTTTTGTAAACTACATAAAAATGACACATCACACAATTTAATAAGACAAATTAACAAATTGTTTAAACACTCCGAATCACGTATGCAGTAGTTGGTAACCGTATATACGTCACAATTAATCGGGAGTTTCTTGTTTTGAAGACACCAGGATTTATTCCATTTTAACTTTCTCTTTTGTTTATGTACTACCTACCTGCGGTCTGTCCACCAGCTCGTGGCCCCTGGTAGGAATGCACCGAGTCAGTACATTAGTACGAGTAAATAATTCTTAGCACTTGGCCGGAAGGTCTCGGGGCGCTATCAACGTCCCACCCTCCAGTACTGCTCCCCACTCATGACGCCTGTAGTGGGCAGAGGTGCGGGACGCAGCGGTCCGATGGCAAACTTTGGTCCTTCGTGGGCTATTGCGCTGGGGCTTTTAATTTTAGATTCGATGTCAAGATTTCACCGAAAATATATGCTTTCAGGCCCTCTGAATCCAAAAAAGGAAAAACTTTAGAAACGGTGTGTGCGCACGCGCGACGCGGCACGAAGATTTTGAATAAAATTCCTCCACCCTAAACTGCCCTTGGCATGAAAAATTTTTCAAAAATGTTTATTTTTCTCTAAAATGGCTCTAACGATTTTGATTAAAATACCGTATGTTTAAGATATTTTTATGGCAAATAAAATGTATATTTTTGAATTTTCTGGCTATAGCCCATTTATTCCTGTTTACTCTTGATGACTTTTGCATAACTGGTGAACCGTAAGAGAGACAAATTTTGCTGTACAAAAAATGTAGATCTTGTTAAAACACACAACTTGGATCGAATGCGTTTCTTTGTGGAGTGAACTATTACGGAGACATTGCTTGTTATTTGTCTAAATTTTCCAATTCTTTAGTTTTCTCGAATGAGGGTTCGTTATTCAATTTTAATCTCTTGGCCATGCAAAGAGAATGGAAACATTCTCAAAGCCATCGCATAGCGACTAAATTTAAAACATTTGACTATCACTTAAGGCCTACTGTATTCTCATATTCCCCTTGCATATACAAGAAAATTAGCATTAAGGTAATTTCTAGAAACGTTTATCGCGATTAACTTGGAGTAGGTAGGGGAATAAGTGTTTGTAAGAATAGCTTGTATAAGAGTAGAGAAAGTCATGAGAGTGTAACATCATATTTTAATTTTCATATTTTCGTTTAAATAATACATTTCGCGATAATTTTGCGAAAAAATTAAAAACAAAATATATGCGTGGTTTTTGTAATAATCAACTAAAAAAATCATTAGGATAAAAAAGATTAACCTATCTTAAACAATGCAAATACTGCATTATCGGTAAAATTTAATTATTAATACCGCTAGTACAGGGGTATTTTCAGACGTGGCGAATGGAAGATAGATGCGTGGTGGCTTATGGACGAATTCACTTTTGTATTTATAAGACATAGGGGTGTCAGGTTGGTATCTCTCCAAGTTCCGTGCAGCCAACATCGGGAACAATATGTGATTAAGTGCAGTGTCCACTCGCATAATCAGCAGTGTCTTGTTTATTTCCAGGAAAGAAACAAGAGACGTTACAGTATTCGATTCAGGAGTTCAGCTTTCATCTTGTGGTTGACACAAGTGAACCTGAGATATAGCGCTGACGTTTTACACCCTATTTCAAAAGTAACTTATCCTTTCTTTCCCGGTACAATAAACATTACACGAAAAAGCATCACTAATACATTATATTATCCCATAAAACAAAGCAATTATGACCACACCTTCAGTAATATCACTAATGAATTATGTTTATTGGAGACTCAAGAACCACGCAATATAATACTGTAGCAACACTCGCACTGCTTACAGTTCAACCTCCTTATAGACAACTTTGAACTGCTGGCGTTATTCTGCTTACATCGTACCACAGCGCGATTCCGCGTTCAGGGACATTCTCCTGAGTTAATAACAGTACCCCGCCATCAATTTGCATGACGTCACTCGCACGGATCCTAGCAAGGTTATTCGCCACATCTAAAAAATACCCCTGTAGTTTATTCAAGGTTTCACAGAGATGCAAGTTAAATCATGCTAATGTTCGTGTTTTTCTTGCAAATAAAGACGAGAAATTCGTGAAAATTCGCGAAAAAAATTGTAGATTTAAATCGTCTACTGTCTCTTTACCATCTCATGGTCTTAGATGAATGAAGTAGACCGGAAAGACATTACACGTAGTGTAACCCGAGTACTATAAACTTCCATGCAACCTTGTTCTGCTGGTTACGTTGCCAACTTACCTCCAATGCTATTCGCCGTAGGTTTACTATGATTTCTTTTAACTTCAATGTAAAATCGTACGAGTATATTGTGGTTGCAGAATAAAGGGGTTCAGAGTGACAGTCCTATGTGTAAAACGCATATTTATAAGATGATTGAAACAAACAAACCTAAAGAGGTTCTGAAAGCGGACGCATTTTGGTTTTATTGGACCACAATGTCGTTTGCTTGTCCCACACATAGAATTAGCTTGGGGCAAGGCAACATGAAGGTGACTTGTCATTACAGGAATTATACCTACAATAAAGCTCTTGAGGGTATATCATTTAGGACCCAAACAGACTGGCAGGGTTTTTGAAAAAATATATAGGAAATGTAGAAAACGATCAGTGGAAGAAAGGTGGAGTAGATGAAAATATCATTCACGTTTTATAATACCTCTGGTCGAAGCTGTAATACATGTTTCGTGTTTACCGAAAAAAAGAAAGGAAACAATACGACTCTACCTATAATCAAACAGGCCAAGCATGTTTCCGTGCTCTATCACACTTCTAGTCGAAGCTGTAATACATGTATCTTGTTACAGAAAAAAAAAAAAAAAAGAAAGAACGGAAACAATACGGCTCTAGCCATAATCAAACAGGCCAAGCACTTTTCCGTGCTCTATCTATCACTCCTTACATGACAGTTCATAGTCGCATTAGTCTACAGAATTCCACGAAAATAACAATAGATACAGCTCTCGTCGAGCTGGCAAGTTAGCTTAGTAGCTGAAACCTGCATTGTGCAGAAAATAATGTAAATGGTCACAGTAGGCCGAGAAGCGAAAGCAACAAAGAGGGTAAAGACAGTGTTTGTGGTGATGAAGTGGGCCATTATAAATTCAGAGGTGAAAACTGATCGTGTAGCGATAGTGATAAATTGATAATAAATAGTATTCTCACAATATTCCACAAACAATAGTCCAAGAAGCGCTTGTGCATGCATGGAAATATGTATTGAAGCACCAGAGGGATGTCCTACCGCCAGTTGCATATAGAAAGCGACGGACTTGTACTATCTTTCACAAAAGTAAACACCCACCTTCAGCTAAACCCACGCGAAGGGTCACCTAAACCTCAGGCGTGCTTGCATAGATGGTATGAGAATTAAATTAGCCATATGCTTCCCTTGCTGTCCAAAGGACGTGGCAGCCATGTTTCCTCTTAGCTCACTCACCTCACAGTTTTAAAAAGCAATATTTCAGCAATCCTTCTACATTAACTGCATCGCTTGTCAGATAACACCATCTTATAAGATGAAAATGAGCGTTCTACATCAACTGATGTCACCGGAGCATATTTAAATGTTGGTATTAGACGCAAGCACATTCATGTGTTCAGAAGTTTTGCCAGACAAGATGTCAGCAACTGTGCGGAGATCTGTCAGTCCTGGGTTTGTTTGAAACACTCACTTAAGTTTTTAAGGAACTTTTTCACCAAAATAACCAGGTACCAAGTTGATTTTTCCTGTTAACAGTTCTCCCACCAATCCCAGTTACGTGTAGACCGATTTAACTGAAGGATCTAAATAGGCATTTACTTAAATCCGAGGTCTAGTTATTATAAAGGTAAACTGCATGCTGAAAATATAATTATTTGCATTGATATGTTTATCCCTCTGCATCGTTTTCTTTCACAATGTTGTGATCAGACAGGTATTTGTAAGCTAAAGCCAATAGGAAGGAAATAAGGTTGAACTGTCACTGTATTATAGGCAGGGAGGTCACACAAAATAAACCACCACAACCCCCGGAAACAGTGATGCCCAATCTTACGTGAAAGAGGGGAAGGCGTATTTGCCTCCACCTACCTTTCGCCGAGCTATGAATCATTAATGGGACTAAAACCTAACCTCTCTAATGCTTGGCTATCTGAATGAGAGAAGGTGAATGCTTCGTGCACAAAAAGGGGGTGAGGAAGCTTGGCAAGGTGACATTACTATCTCATAAGAGACAAGGTTGGCACAACTGCACCTCATTTGTAATTTGACTTCACCTTTTATCTGCTTTGTTGTTTCAGCTGTAAGTCTCGGCAGGGGTTTTGGCGTGTATGCAGGCACTTGCTCTCCGTAAATGCTCATCCTCCGGAGCGTGGGAAGTCTCCGAGCCCAAGTTCCCCAGGTAAACTCTGAGCCCGTTTGGGGGAGGGGAGCCGGTGTACGAGCCGCCACCGGGGAGTTCAAATCTATAGTCGTTAGGGACTTTGTCCTCTGTTGTCGTCTCTCCTCAGGTTCGATAACCTTCCATATCCTCTCACCTCACCCCTCCCTTCCGAGGGGCGCCCCACCAGGAGTATAGACACAGAGATTTCATTGGCCGAGATGTTAAATCCTCTCCCCCAAGCCTTGTCTATCCTATCTATCTTGAGTGTAGATATGTAACCTGAAGCCAACTGCTTTAGAATTCCTGTATTGGCGCAACAAGCATCGGAACATAAACCACAGTTAACTCCCATGGATGCAAACATTAAAAGCCCCGTAAAATACAACTTCATACACTACGCTTTAACCAAAGGCCAAATACCTCTAAAGTATTTTCTACAATAATACTGCTAATTTCCCCCCCCCCCAAAAAAAAAATTATCCATTCCTCTTTGACCCTCCATTTGTCCTCCTCCCGCAGTAAAGTAGTGTTTAACGCCCGTTCTTACTACATTCGACACCACAGGTGATGGTCACCGTTGATACATGCAATGATGGATGTCGCAAAATTTAGTGGCGGGTGGCTCGATACAACATGCAATCATAGGCTTGCCACGTCTTGCGGCGTTGTATAGTTAAACATACTGCGAAATCACGTTGTAAAGCTAGTATCATTTGCACTTAATAACTTATTTGTACAACATGAAAGAGAATAGTATTAGTCAGCTTCAGCCACCATTAAATTTTGCGTCTACCAGAAATAATAATTGGGAAAGGAACCGTTCCAGACGTAAGTTTAGCAAACCTCTCCGACATTTGCCACTTACCGGATGAAAGAGGCTGGATTCAACGCTGCCCACATTTGTCATTCCTACCATAGTGTCATACAGACCACGTGACTCGCATGGCAGCAAACGTTGAATGAGGGTTGTGCTAAAAATACTGTAAAACGCATTAAAGTTTGGGTGATTAAATATCGACAGTGCAACATGTTTCCTGTCATGCAGCGGAATGAATTTATTTTACGCTATGATAGAAATGCTTCAGCATGACCATCCGCGCTTATTTTCGCTTTATATGTTGTTAATACAGCACATGACGTCATGCAGACCTGTATGTGCATAGCGGTAATACATTAACTACAGAGGTATCTGTTAGATGTGGCGAATGACCTTGCTAGGATCTGCGCGAGTGACGTCATGCAAATTCATGGTGGGGATAACGTCTCAGTTTTATAAACAGGAGACTGCTGATAATATAAGCGAGCATTGTACTTAAACACGCATTCCTGCATGAAAGTCGGAGAGATACTAACATGACTCACTATGGTCTTATAAATACAAAAGTGAACTTGACAATAAATCACTGCGCGACTTTCCTCTATTCGCCTCGTTTAAAAAATACCCCTGTGCATATACATTGTCAAAATACACGTGTTCTCATGAGCTTGTTGAGCGAGATGGCTCCGTGGTAACGTGTGAGGTTCACATTCGGAAGCTCCTGGTTCGATTCCCTAGGATCGTCCCTCTGATCATGTATTTTTTCGTGTTTTACCCGCGTCGGTAGATGAATGTCCATAATTTCCCTTCCCATAATTTCCTTTCGCCTGTTTCAGGGTTGCAGGACCAAGCAACGGCGGTTGGTGTGCTATGGCAGGACGGTGGCATTGTCGCTCTGGTAATATTTCTTCCTGGCGCCTGGCTGAACTCTGGTGCACCCTTCCTTTGTGGAAGGGTTTCGTCTGTTAGAGAGACGCCCAGGTTGGTGTTGGCCAACGCAGGGATTAGCGTGGCGTTGATATCGTCAGGGATCCCGTCCTTGCTAGCGCACATCGTTGTCCGGGTCCTCCGGTGAGGTACAAGTAGACACCCAACGGAGGTGGGTTGTTCTTCATCTCGACGGGAGGTTCATGCACGGAACCTGCCATCCAGGTTTCGACTAATGCCCCTCCCTTGAACACACGACCGCAACGCCACGTCATCACCGAGAACCGTAGGTATTTACAGAGTACAAACACCATCCCAGGAGAGGTGCCAGCCTCGCAACGCAGCCGACAGACAACCCTGAAAAACCACATGGAAATGAAAGGGCAGGACATTTGCTGAATGTGTAAATATCCTTCCCATCATTCGCCTGGTGATCTGGAAAAGAAATCCGAAAACCCCCATGGATAAGTATTACCAGCCGCGGGAATCGTACCTAAGACTTCCCGAATGCGAGCCTCACGTGCTACCGCGGAGCCATCTCGCTCGTTAAAACCAGTGTTAGTGTATACAATATGGTTATATGACGAAGTACCATAATTTGTGTACATGATTTATACACTGTGTATATTTTGATGCTATGAGGTTTCTAGATTGTGCATTGACTTCAGACCATAAGCCATGTTACTTCATCAACTTCTTGTGTCAGCATTAACTATAAATGCGCATATAACTTACACACTCAGAATTCTTGTGTCATGAACTACGGAGAGTCTGAGTGCGTTTGAACCGGGAAAGCTGGCGAGATGAAGCCGGCCGATCGTTAGATAAACAGCACTATTATATTTGCCATAATTTTCGTTCAGTATTGCGTGGCCCTATACATTCAATTCCGATCAATTCTTAGTACTGGTTAAGGTGTTAGCAGTAGAACGCGTGTTTGCTTTGTTTTTAGATTTAAGTTTGTAGTTTGTTGATTTTTTCTGAAAAATAATGCAACTGGTGTAATTAATTATAAAGCGGAAATAAAGAAAATGTTTGAATAAATACCTCGGCATAGCAATCAAGGAATCGAGGTATAGTATTTGGATCTTATTTATTTGTTGTTCCTTGTGTGTGTTATGTAGATAATTGAAATGCCAGCTGAGAAAGTTACGTTTCAATAAATATTAGTGTACGATAGTTATGTCAGAACATATTCGTGCCATGCCGACAAGTATTTAGATAATTTATAGAACAAATTCCCTGGCATTTGACTTCGAAATAGAGGTAAAGTTAGAAACCTTAAAGATAGATTTAGGAAACAGGTCCACTGAACTCTGACTTTCGTAGGCCTAAACCAGTGGTATTATTGAGGGAAAACAGGGCGGTTATATTTTCCCCTTCAGAGTAACCGCTCCGTAACGCCTGCCTCTGGCGTCGGGGACCTGGGTTCATCTCCGGTACTGGCGTGGGGATTTTTCCCTCGCTGGGAGGTCTGGCACTGGGTGCACTCAGCCTCGTTAGGTCCCTGACGGACCAACTGAGGAGCTCCTTGATAAAGAAGTAGCAAGCCCAGGTCGCGATGGCCGCATAACTGGCCGAGAGGGCTCGGGACGCTGACCACGTCCCACCCTTCAGTTCTGCATCCCACTCATGAAACCTGTAATGGAAAGAGGTGGGGGCGCAGCATCCCAGTGGTAAACCTTGGCCCGCGAAGGACTGTTGTACTAGGGGTTATTTTTTAAATTGCCTTTCACTGGCGACGTAATAGATATGAGGGCAAGGAAGAGTGCTGGAATTATTCCGGCTGAAGTTTGTAACAAGTTGACGTCCGATACTGACTTTCTTACTTTGTGAAATTCAACATGGTGCAGACGTACCGCATAACCAATGCCAGTCACCTTTACCTTGCACGGTCACGCCATTAAGCCAAAGGCGAGAGGAGGGGGAAAAGAGAGTAATCCGCAGTGTCACTTTTTGGTACCTCTGGTCTAAATGTGGGGTTCTTACTGAAGAAAAGTTGGATGATAATGGCGCACCACTTCAAAGTTCTAATAAATACTTATGTCGTGTCGCACAAGAAGTAGGCGTTTCAAAAGCTTCAGTCCATACGGCTACTCAACTTTTAAAATTGAAACCTTATAGAGTTAACAATAGGTTAAGAACTACGGCCGCGTGACAATGAAAGTCGAATGCATTTCTGCAACTGGGTTTTACATAATAATCATTGCTGACCCACATTAATCAGTTTCTCTAATGAAGCGTGGTTTCATTTACGTGGTTACGTATGTTCACAGAACAATAAATTCTGAAATAATGCACAATGACGAAAAATTTGGTGCATGGAATGCCATAACCGCATGCCGAATGACATAACCTATATTTTTTTAAGGATAATGTAAATTCATAGAGATATCGTTCGCAAACACTCGCACATGCTTTAAACAAGTAATGAGTCACGAGGGACAATATGGATATTTTTAACAAGATTCTGCCTCAGGCCATAGTGACCGGATTCTTTGGAGAATATAATGGGGATTTTTGAAGTTAGAGCTATTTCTAAAGGGTTAATAATAATAATAATAATAATAATAATAATAATAATAATAATAATAATAATAATAATAATAATAATAATAATAATAATAATAATAATAATAATAATAATGATAATAATAATAATAATAATAATAATAATAATAATAATAATAATAATAATAATAATAATAATAATAATAATAATAATAATAATAATAATAATAATAATAATTATAATAATCATAATAATAAGAAGAAGAAGAACAACAACAACAATAATAATAATAATTATAATAATCATAATAATAATAAGAAGAACAACAACAACAACAACAATAATAATAATAATAATAATAATAATAATAATAATAATAATAATAATCATAATAATAATAATAATAATAATAATAATAATAATATTAATAATAATAAAGTATTAATAATAATATTAATAATAATAATAATGATATTAATAATGATAATAATGATAATAATAATGATAATAATGATAATAATGATAATGATAATGATAATGATAATGATAATGATAATGATAATGATAATGATAATGATAATGATAATGATAATGATAATGATAATGATAATGATAATAATAATAATAATAATAATAATAATAATAATAATAATAATAATAATAATAATAATAATAATAATAATAATAATAATAATAATAATAATAATAATAATAATAATAATAATAATAATAATAATAATAATAATAAATAATAATAATAATAATAATAATAAATGACGACGACCACGACCACGACCACGACCACGACCACGACGACGACAACGACGACAACGACGACAACAATAACAATAGTAATAATAATAATAATAATAATAATAATAATAATAATAATAATAATAATAATAATAATAATAATAATAATAATAATAATAATAATAATAATAATAATAATAATAATAATGATGATGATGATGATGATGATGATGATGATGATAATAATAATAAACAACTTTGCATACGATATTCTTTATTTTTGGAGGAATTATAAAATATCTGCAAAATTGAATAAATATGGCAGATTTTATGGCAGCTTTTTCCCCTTTTTGTGTGCATTGAATAAGGTCGTATAATCATTGTACTTATAAGTAATACCACGAGTGATTGTAAGAGAATATGACTATTACGAGTTGCACTTATTAAGACTTTCACGAATTAAAGGATGATATAACCTATGACATGTTTAACTACTGTGTTGTAACTACTAACGTCTTAAAAGAATCATGTATCATGAATACACACCTCAGCGTCCATTGGCAGGCCTTACAAGATTCTCGTATTGATGCTCCAATTTTTTAAGGTGTTGGCAATGTCAGAAGTTGTAGTACCTGGTGTTAATTTATAATTTCGTTCAATACAAAGCTTGTCAAACTGATTCCATACATATTTCCTGCTGTATTCTGTGTTATGAGGTTATGTTCAAATTATTTCACCTATTTCAGCATAAGATGCCTCACCGAAGCGAGAGTCAGCCATTTTTGACATTTGAATAGCGGTTCTGTTGTGTCAAATTACGCAAGCTGTTGTACATCTGTAGCACAGTGCAGCTAGATTCTCTGGCCTGATAATAGCATAAGAAATGCAGAGGAGGTGACAATGAAATATGATAAATTTGTCACGAATAAAAGCTGTCATTGGTTGAAACTTGAGATTGTTATGCATATGATTGGTTGATATGCATATGATATGATTGAGTGGAATAGTCAGTGTTACCAACTGAGAGCAGTATTACTAAAAGCAGAGTATAACATCACAGAGTCATTTGCATTCACTTCTTAAGAAAACAACACAATTGTTCTTCGTTATTAAGAAAACATTACGCCTTAGTGAGAAGAAATGAAAGCGAGAATGCCTTAAACCTATCTTGCCTAATAATTACTTATTTTACTATAAAACAGTACCTACGCATGAACAGTTAGCAGATTTTTGTTGAATTCTGTTTATGCTGTGTCGCAATAGTAACAATAACCTCTACTTACGTCAATTTCGAATATACAAAGAGAGCCAATGAACTAAGAACCGGCTTCAAATGCGTGGTTAATCACTTCAGTTATTCGATGTATTTGTTCAATTGTGGAGCGTTGTGGTTGGAATCCGAATTGGAAGCTGACTTAAAAGTGCTTGAAACATGACCTTAACGTATTCAAAAAGTCACAATATTATCACAAAGAAGAGCTTAAGTCAAGATGCACTTGATTTATTAAATTCAGTGTACAGAGAATTATAAACGAACATATAATATAGATTATATTATATAGGTGAAACTGCTACACAAGTGCAAAACATAAGCATAAGAAATATCGAGATAGTTTATAAAATTAATTAAACATATTTTTTCCATGTTTTTGTTTAAAGAATCTGAAAATAAATTAAGAAAGTTGTTTTTCAAAAGCATGTTCTACAAAACTGTAGCACCAACACTTTCAGTTCTTATATTATACAAAATTAATTGCAATTGATTTCACTGCCTAAGGTAAGATACAAAAACAAGTAGTAGCAATTGACTGTAAAAACTCATTGGGACAATTAGAAAACGTACCTGTCTCATCCTATTTGGGGCATAAGTTCATAATGTCCCGATTATACCTGCTGCACTGATTAGCCACTTCTCCACCCGCAAACAATGTTCCAGGCTAACCATTAAATAGGAATGTGATTTTTTTTTTCAATAATGCGAGTAGAGACGAGACAAAGTTACTCTTATTTCTCGGTTGAATAGTAAAATTTTGAATGTTTGAAAAGTTACCCTTATGTAAAATCACAATAATAAACCCTTTATACAGGATTGAAGGTACTGCTTCGGCCATACGTCAACCAGAGATAGGAGTAACATATATCCAATACAATTATTTTTGATAAAGAACCGTTTCGCCGAAAAAATAATTTGTGTCAAGTATTTGGAGCATCTGGAGTCATATAGCTGCTTGACGAATGAATATAAATGGCTAATTATTTCACTAACCATTGCGCAAATAGTGTGTGAACAATTCTGCATTGCCTTTTTATTTCAATTCGAACGAATTTAGTGACAATTTAATGTTAACGTGACGTTGCCAAATCTCTCTTAGAAATTAAACTTTGCATGACATTTTAACATTAAACCGTAACTAAATTCATTCGAATAATTAAGGTAGAAATGCATTACAGCATTGTTCACACAATGTTAGCGCGACAGTTAGTGAAATAATACAAATAAGCAATTTATATCTATTCGTCAAGAAGCTATATCGCTCAATTTTTTCGGTGAAACGGTTCTTTATTGACAATAAATGTATTGTTCATATTATTTTGTTACAGTCACCATGTAGAATCTCCGGTAAAAGTATAGCTGATGTAGTACCTTTCCACTCTGAATATAACCGTAACATCGTGGCACAACAGCCCATCCGGTCCAAGGACTACCGCCCGACCGCTGTTTCCCTCAGATCTGCCCACCACAGGCGTGTAGTATTGGAGGTGGGACGTGGTCAGCGACCCGGTCCCTCCCGGCCGGTTATGCGCTCTTCTCGACCAGGGACCCCTACTTTTCAATCAAGTAGCTCCTCAATTGACCCCTCCAGGATCTAACTAGGCTGAGTGCACCCCTTGGCAGACCTCCCGGAGGGAAAAATCCCCACGTCGGTACCGGGGATCGAACCCGGGTACTGCGCGCCAGAGCCAGGCACGGTACCACTGGGTTACGCAGACGGTCCCACCGAATGTAAATATAAGAACACGACTAAATAAAGACGTAATGGGCAAAAAATAGCAAAATAATGACTAAAATAGAAAAAAGAACACCCTAAAAATTGAAAATTGCATAAAATGACGAAAATAGCCTAGCAAATATGCATTTTCGTAATCAGTGTCCCTTGATAAGGTTCTATGTACAGGTTAACATTGCAAATTATGCAACAGTTAAGTCCTGACCATGTATAATATTCTCTCAGTGTACTCTCTGGCTTGTATGCAGCAGCGCCTTTCGGTCGTGACGCTTTTGTTTTCATGTCATGTACCACGGACGAGTGGTAATTGCCAACTTCTCGGAACTTGCTCTGCTTTAGGTATTAGATAAAAATTAGAAAAACAAAGAACAAAGGATTGTTATATAGGTAGGTGTACTAGAATAGCAAGCAACTGCGCAATAAAGGAGAGAATTCTGCCCTCTTAAGCATGTTGCCGCCGGCAATGTCATGCGGAACATGTTGTATAACCCTACCGGTTTTCTGGCAGACATGCCAGCTCAGCTGATTCATAGTATTAAAAAGAATATCACACTAAACAATACAAATGGCGAACTCTCTATTTAGATATTAGCTATTCACGCTTTAAGGACACTTGGTAGTGTCACAATGGCAATTTGCATGCAGAATCTCAATGCGTTTCGTAAAAACTATACACTCTATCATAATGAAACTTTTACCCCTTATAAAACAGCTTCTTCTGATTCGGAAACCATAAACAAATCATAAGTAAAGTTAATAATTTTTACTCTATTGATATTCCAATAAACAAAAAATGTTCAACATTTTTCACATGCATTCTTCTTTAGATGCTTTTCTCCTAAACCGTTGAAGCGACACATACTTTGTAGTCACTTTACAAACTAGATAAATTATGCAGTCTGTATTTGTTTAATTTTTTTTAAGAATGAAAACATTTTTTGTGGAGTTTCTTGAAAGTAGGTATTACATAAAAAGCTTTCACGGGCTGTTAAGAGCAGTACATTCTGCACATGCCCAAAAATACCAAAGCTTTATCTACTATAGTGTTTTTTTTTTTTTTTTTTTTTTTTTTTTTTTTTTTTTTGAAAAGTGAACCGAAATCCAAAGTTTAAAAAATAGCAAGTTACGGTAAATGGCAAAAGAAGCTAATGTGCAGTGTAAAAATAGCGCTACGCATGGCCGCCATATTTAAAACCCCATTTAAATGCACTTAATTGCCACAAACACAAATCCCATACATGGGCATGTTCTGCAAACTGTGTAGATTCATACTAAGGCAAAAAATCCCTTTTTTAAATCCAAAATCACCACCAAGTCTCCTGAAATTATTTTCCATTTAGCTTAGTAGGCAATGCATCAGTAAAGCAGGGTGGAAGCTAAACAATAAAATGTTCTAAACTTTATTGATGCTTATAGTTTGATATTCTATTTTGGTCATATAATCTCGGCATCATTTAAAGTCTAATATAGTTGTTTAATTTATATGGTACTTCGTTATGGGTACCACGTTTTGTGTGGCGTATTCTCCATGAATGCAATGAATGCAGTGGCATGCGTGTAGAATAATGAAATGACCAACACGTATCTATAATTAAAATAGTATCTACCATTTAAATGACAGAGAAATCAACAATAACCCTACGAACTAAGAGAGAAAACCATAAATTCTGTTGCAAAGAAGCGTTTACTGGGCTGATTGGCATATATGCTTGTGCAAGTTTAGTTGTTCCAACAGCCTAGGCGAGGTTCTGAGGTTTTCTCACCAGATAGTCTGCTGTAATGACGTCATAACAGCAATTTGTTAGATACGAGAAATGCATGCACCGTGTGTCGATGCATTCAAGGTGTAATAAGTTTTGTTGAGTGCATTTCAGTGAATTTTGCCACTGAATATGCAAGTATGGGTGATTATTACACTGATGTTAAGCGTACTTATTGATAGACCTTTGTAATCACGTTTATCCTATAACAAGTATGAATCAGATAAAAAAGGGAGACCTACTCTCGATTTGAAAAACTTAAAGACGAAGAACAAAGTAAAGAACCTCGTGCCTACATTTAAGTCTAAATTTATAGAAAGATAATTTGGTTATACGTTTCTGAAACTTTGTGTAAGCCGTGTTTGCTGCTCCAGAAGGAAATTAATGTCCTTAGACATGGGCGTCGGCAGATGTTTTCAAGGTGGGGGGCGCATGTTGGAAGTTCGCCACCAAACAATATTAATTCATTATTCTGTTGTCAAAAATTTTAAAAGATGAGTTGTAGTATTTGTTGCAGATAACTGCTTTAATTGGTGCTAAATAAGAATTATTGATTTGATTGCATAATTATATTACAGGTTTTCTGTTTTTAGTATCTTTGGATAAGAATTCTCATGGACTTACACTAAAAATTTGTATCAAATAAAAATCTTATAACTAACGTTGCGGCGCACAATTACTGTTGACGACAATAAATTAAAGATAAATAGCTGCCGGTGTTACTGTTATTGGCAATAATTAGCAGAGATATGCAGCTTCTATTTCAAAATAAGTAATGCATTCCTTATTTACGTTAATATGTGAATAATATCACTGGCAAGCTCATTTCTAACCCAGGTGCTATGAAACAATCGAGTATCCCTTTTGCACGAGTATCCTGAGGAAAAATTGTTCTTTGCATCAAAATAAAAATAATAAACTAATAGTAATTGACTGCACATTAAATTTATTAATTTCCAAGGGACGCCGTGGCCAAGGGTTTAGCGTCAGTGGATGTGAGACAGGTATTGCATACCCTGTAATTTTCCATAAACTTATTGCCAAATTGGTGTTCAGTATAATTTTGTTGTACGTAATAGTGTTAATGGTACTAAAAGCCAAGCTTTCGTAAACAATGATATGAATTTGCGCCGCTCTGCAGCAATAAGTTTGGAAACAAGCTTGGGTCAACGGCATCTGTCGTCAGCTGGAGGAAGCTGGTGTTGTACGCCTGAGCTAAGGTATGTGGCATGTAAGACCACATCTTGTGTTAAGAGCTGCGCTCACGTTATTGCATTTAAAGTCGTGAATAGGGAGTAATTGGCGATTTGTTTTGCTTCTTGTATATATGCTCTTCAATTGTGGATATTTGAGCATGATCTGGACGCTTGGTTACTTATTACTAAAGCAAAATGTAGGTTAAGATTAGCGCGGATTATGGAAAGTATGAAAGTATGTGACAGAGGCAATCACATCCGAGAGGTCACAAAATGTACCAGAGCTAGAGCAGTAAACAAGGCCGATGGCGCAACGAAAACTACAATAAACTGTTGTGTGACCGACAAAATCAACCTAAGAAGATTCCAATCATTAAAATTCCTTTAAAAAGCAATATGTAATTAAAGCTGATCCTCCAAAGTGCCCACTTGGTATTACGACGAACATTAAAAAATGTATAAGGCATTTCAACATCAAAGCTTATGCAAGTGAGTCCTGTCGTAATACTTTAAACAAATATTTTGTTAATTTTTTTCAAAAGAACAATTAGTATGGAATTCCCATGGTTATGAAGATTTAAATAACATGTATAAGTCAACCATAAAACACAACTATTCTTGTAATTACATGCAATTACCTAATATGCAAAAAAACAACTAGAAATGTTTGGGATAAATCCAGGAATAGAATGTTCATTGAATAATCAGTATAAGCTCTCAAATGAACAGCATAACAATGAAGTGAAAAAGAACAGAGCTCTACTTTCTCATTTTGTTTCTGGGAAAACAGGCATTTGCTTTTGATGATCACAATGAGAATGGAGAAATATTTAAACAAATTAGCAATTTATGATACCTCTCTGAAAGTGCACTCGGAAAAATCGACTGTTTTTCGTGCACCTGATATTCGGAGTGACTTAATTTCAATTGTGAGTGCTGTAATGACACATTGAGATAAAAAAAGAAATTTCTGATGCCTTCTTTGTTTAATTAATATTAGATTAAACTCTTGACATTAATAGTGAAGAACAACTCTGTACAATTCATTACATAAATGTTGACGGAAATATTGAAGAGAGGTTTATTTGATTTACAGAGTAAATTCCGACAGAAAAGAGATTCTCTTTTGAATCATGCTCTCAATATTGTTTAATATTTCCTTCAGAAAAAGATAAAAGATGAAAACTCCGAAGGGCAATTCTGTTTAAATTGGGTCATATTTTAACGAATTTTACAATATTCGTTGGGTTACATACCAGGGTCTGATAGTCACGCTACGCCACTGGCCGTGCCCCCCGCCCCTTGCGACGCTCATGTCCTTAGAACAGTGAAGATCGGGTTATTATACTGCTCGCAAAAGTTAAAGGCATGTGAACGTTGGCCAATGCTCAAGCAGAGCACTGTTGCCAAGCGTTGTGCGTGTACCGGCAGTGGTTCAGTACATAAAAGCGTGTGAGATGCCTGCACCACATTCGGCAAGGTTGGTAGGAGGGGCAAGCTTAGGATTCGCTGGAGTCTGCAGTACGCCCCGTCTCCATATGCCTTTAACTTTTGCGAGGATTATAGTGTATAACGTATATAACTTTTATGTTTCGTGTTGCATGCCTTTTCAACATTTTCAGGATACGCCACTGCTTGTTTTGGTTTCGATTTCTTGTAGAAGTCCGTTCCCCAGTATTATTCACGTTTAAATTCTCTATGTGCCTATAGCTATTTTAAATCAGGAGGATTCCGTAAATACCATGCATAAAAAATATCCTACATATAGAATGAATTTATCATCAATTGATGATATTTTCTGTATCATAATTCAATTATCCTGTGGAAGCCTACTTCGGCATGTACGGCAAAAGACAACCCTGATATCGCGAGTCACTGGACCTTCAGATTCGGTTTTGGGTTTAATTCTGCCTGTAGAAATGTTTGTGTGCTTTACATCAATCTTTAAACCTAGGTTGCCAATATTAGGTAGGGAAGTATGGTAGCAATACTTCAAAATTTTGTATTTTTCTTGTATTATCGCACATTAAAGAAAATATTCATAAACCTCATAATACTTATAAATAATTACTCACGATATTATGATATACACTCTTTACTGTTAGTGCTGCGTCGGTATTTAATGTTCTATAATGAAAACCTCACCTATCTTGACAAGAAAATGTGTAAAAAATCCTTGAAACTAAAACAACGCAAAAACTGACTCAATCGAAATGAACTACCGCAATTGTTTATATCAGTCTCTTCACAGCGCTGCAATTATGCAAGGCCATAACAGTCTTGGAGGGGAAATCCCGTAACATCGCAACTAAGAATGCGTCTTTATTTAAACCTACTGCCAACAGCGAAACAACATAACAATGATGAATGATTATTAACAAAAGTCGCCTCCCAAGCGTGGTTGTAGCGCTGCTGCTTACCAAACGGGAGAGCCGGGTTCGATTCCGCTACCGACGTGGGGACTTTCTCCCGCTGGAAGACCTGGTCCCGGGTGCACTCAGCCTCGTTAGGTCCCTGAGAGACCAATTGAGGAACTACTTGATAGAGAAGTAGCGGCCCCTGGTTGCGATGGGTGCATTGACCACGTCCCAAACCCGGGCCCCGAAAGGGTAGTTGCGCCACGGTTTTTTTATAAACAAATACTAATAGACAGATAACATAGTACAATGTAATTCACTTTTCACAGCATCGAACGCCCTTCCAGCGTTAAAATTATGTTTCCATATTATTGTACTGGTTGGCATTCCTAAATCCATGATAGTGGTATCCTAATTCATCCTAATTCCCTAATTTCAAAAACAATGATGACACATGTGCATTGATTCTCTTGACCTTCATCTACCTTACAAAATACAAACCATTATTAACATTATTGCCTTTATATTTACCTCCAATTAATTGTTTGAAATTAATTGAAAATCTTGTTTCGGCAGGGAGTTCAGTGCTCACAAAATCTTAATCGTTTCATCAGCATCATTGAACAACATGTTCCGTAGCCATTTTCTTTCTCAGTAGTTGCTGAGAAAGGAAAGTAGAACTGTTCAACTATCTGTTGGATACTTCATAACTACTAACTATTGCAGAAAAAAAGCATGGCAGGAAGCTCAACTTTGTATCACGGTATTAGGCATTCATTCCAGCAATGAATTTTGCATAGTATATGATACTCGTACCTGAATACTTTTTCTGCATTAAGCCTATTTAAGCCCTGTGACATACGAGTTTCAAATAAAAGCAATAAGAACTTGGATAGCCCTGGTCTTGGCAGCTTTTTGCCTGGCAGTTCTATTACATAAATCAAATAACTTCAATAAACTTGCACAATATCTGTCTAATGTTGGTATTTGACGTTACAATGAATTCGAGCAAAATAATCATAATTGGTAATTAAATAATTAAATCGCACAAAATATTCCATTAAATTGCAAATGATGATGTTAATATCTTATATACCTACTCCTCCAAACAGGTACTGAAATGTTGGGTATTAACAAAAATGTGGATTTTAGAATTTTCACAGATGTATCACTTTATCGATTTCATTCCGTTTTCTGTAAAGTGAAATATTTCATTTGATTGTACGATAAGGCAATGCATAGGTGAAATTCAAATGTTATTGAACTTTTTAACAAAAATATAGCTTTATTATTTTACATTTCAATTCTGCACATTCAAACTCTGTTTACAACTTTGTGGTCTGGATGATTTCTTTGTCATTTACGGGGTGTTATTGACAAGAAAAATGTGGTTATAGGTTGCGCGTTCGTTCTTGACGAATGACCTTGAGCAGAAATCCAATGAGTGAGCCTACCCTTAATAAACAGGTCAGCAAATATTTATGCTACGATAACAG
The DNA here is from genome assembly GCA_030765045.1 of Tenodera sinensis. Taxonomy (NCBI): domain Eukaryota; kingdom Metazoa; phylum Arthropoda; class Insecta; order Mantodea; family Mantidae; genus Tenodera; species Tenodera sinensis. The sequence goes on from CM060964.1 coordinate 114,894,114, forward strand.
ACACCTCTGTTTTCCTCTGTCGCGTTTGTGTATACAGTCGACTGCAGAAGTTTTGTGCGGTACGGATGTATGTATGCATGCAACGAAAATAGCAATTCAGACGAGGGAGAGATGTCGGGAATAGAATAAATGCAAGAAAGTTAAGTGGAAACATTTATAGAGGTATAGTGTATAATACGTGTGGCTGATATTACTGCAAGTGTCATAAATTGATTTGTAGTGTTGTACTATTTCAGCTCAGAAGCATGCGCGTCATCTCACTGCAGACTGTACCTCCTGTCTCTCGTTCCCGCAAAAGCTGAGTAGAGACTCGCATTCAACCTTTCATATAAAATTTTCATTCGTCAAGAAATAACGCGCGACCTGTATATTACTAAATTTATCTTAAATGTTTGCTTTTGGCTTTACTTTTTTCAGCATACTTTACTACATCAAAATCTGCATGAAAAGGCTTCTATGTAATTTTGATAAAATATGCAGGGCATATATGAAATTAGCAGTATAAATCTTAGGAAATATTTTCCAATAGGTATAAATAATTATAAAGGCACTCACAATTTAAAATACGGAAGTATAAGCCGATTTTCAGAGAAAATATAAGCATCGCTACACCGACATTTCACGCAATCTTCCTGAAAGCAAAGATTATAAAATAGTTTTAAAAGGCACACTCTCCCAACGTAGAGCATAATATGAAGGGAGCAAAATGGGAAATACTTTGATAATTTATAAGCTCAGAAAGGTAAATTTTGCACAAAGTGCACCTAATTCTTGTGAGAAATCACAAAATAAAAAATAAAATAAAAAGAATTAAATAAAATGAAATAAAATAAAAAATAAAATAAATAAAAAATAGTTAAAAATAGGATTAAAAATACGGATGATTGGTAACTTCCCTAGAGGTAGAGGTAGGTACGGACGGAGGGGATTCCACACTGAGCCAATGGTTGAGACTATTGTATCAGACCCAGGGAGGAAGGGATGAAACGAGAGCGTTCTACGGGCGTGTTGGAACGTGGGCGAATAGTGCGAGCCAGCATGAGGGTCCCTCATCTCGACACCAGAGTTCGCCAATCAGCCACCAACCTAGAGGGAGTCGACAGCGGTCCATCCCAGCAGTCAGGCGACTACAACGCCACCTATCCGTCGGGAACAGCAGTTACAGTTCGCAAAGTCGCCACACATCAGTGCCAAACTCGCCCATCTCCAATACTTCCGACCGTGAAAGACCGGATTGAACTGAAAATGAAATGAAACGGATAGATGGCAAATTCCGGGGACGTAATTATTTTTCCCAGCATTTGCCTGGTGACCCGGAAAAAGCTCCAAAGAACCCATGGGTCAGGAAGGTCGGCCTCGGGGATCGAACCCACGACCAGCCCAATGCGAACCTCACACGTTATCGCGGATCCATTTCGTTCGGTCTAGCCTCCCTTGTCCATTGTCATAAAGCAGACCTGGGCGACTCGCGGGATACCGTGAGCGATCTTCATTTTTTACATGTTAAACATACTGTTATCAGTGCAACGCCGTGAGCAGGCTACGCTCTCTGAGCACCAGTCGCTCAGCCCACTCATAAAGTGAATAATTGCAAGTCTAGCAGTGTGCCTCCTACTTCAAGCCTGGCTATTATTGCAACATACGTAAACCATGCTATTTAAGAATATCTATTTGTGAAATTTCTGAAATCCACAACACTGGTATTTTATTACAGAAATCATGGATAAACGTATAATATGTATACCAAATATTTTACATATCTTCAAATTAACTCTCCAAATATTAACTGCCTTTAATTATTTTGTCACTGTTTTGAAAAATTGCACCACACATTAAGATTATCTTTTGAAAAGAAAAAGGATTATAATCTAATTATTGAACAGTGTGTAAAAAATTTTAGAGATGAATTTTTACTATTTGGAAGAAAATAAATGTTAAATATGAGACTTAAAACTTTTGCTTAAAATTTACACATTGTTTAGTAACTTCGCATCAAAACATATTAACAAAAATTCATTTGATCATTTTTCATTCTTTATCTTAAGTATAAATATACAGGAGGTATGCAAAACTGCATTCCTTAAACCAAAAAGTACATCATGCGGAACAATTTGTAAATGAGAATGTGCCAACAAGTGAAAGCCCGAGAAAAAAAGAGAGAAATGAGAATTTAAAATTAAAAGTTGAAGTAATACTGCTTCTGATTTCACTCTGTTTAAAAAGCATTTAGTACATAACATATAGAACCGTCTTCATCTTTTTCTCTTCCTTTGCAACTAATTTAAATTTAAAGATTTCCGAGGTTTCTCTTGAATGGTTTGTTCACTTCAATGTTGGCAATTTTTTTACTACAATATTATATGAAGCTGCGATTACAATCAGATATTTAATCATCATATTACATTTCTTAAATGGCTCAAATGCCCGTACAGCTATAAAAGTTACATAGAACTAAAGTGGAAGGTTTATGGTGTTTATGGGCAACGTTTGGCCTTTTTTCACAGATGATATCTTTTAGAGTGGATAAAGCTTTGATGCCCATTTGTATAACAGAATGACAAAGCTTCTTTCTTTTAATTATTGACACACGCGCGCGCGCGCGCGCGAGCGCGAAAAATGTGATTCTGACAGTGATATGGTAGCAGCTCGTTTTGGTGACGTAACTTAGGCAATATAAAAGCCGCGCGCAACGCTGCTGAGGTCATGCACTGCCACACGGTGGTGAGACGAGAAATCAGTCAGAAGACAAGCGAGTGCGCTAGGCAGACGACCTCTGTAGTGTGACAGTTGAGTGTTGGCCAGTTTACTAGACCGCGTGTTAGGATGTGCGTGTGCATTTCATTTTCTGTCGTGCAAAATAGGATTGTCATACTTTGGCATTAAAGATGGTTATAGTGGAAAATACTCAAATTTGCCATTATCAACTAATGTTTCCAATTAAGATCGCATCGAAACAAGAATATTACAAATGAAATGTGTTGCCTAAACCTGACAGTATTTCGAAGATTTAACAGTAACACTGTGTTTAGTGAATGCATCTGGAACTACTAAATAAGGTAAGCAGATATATGTAGTTATACATTATTCACATGTACCTTGGCAGGCTGTGCACATGTCATCAGCCCGGAGTTCTGTTACGTAATGCTGTATACTTGAGGTAAAAATAAAATACCCGTGTTGACCTATTTTAGAAACTAGGAAGTTGGAATCCGCAATATTGTTTTCCTTCTCTTGCTTTCCGAGACAACACTTTAGAAAATATTTCTGCTTAGCTGAGCCATGTGTCAGGAGCTACAACAGGTTCAAATCTCCCGCGGCCATCAGTGGTGCCTTTTTTTCGTTCTTCTCGCTGCTGGTGTTGTCTATGCATTGTGCTGTCATTAGTTATGCATCAGTGGGAATTGGTTAATTATTATTTGATGAATGCTGTTGCAAACATAGCAATATTCCTTAACCTTGATATATTCTGCTTGTGCACGATAGCTTTTAATTTAATGCAGCTTGCTAATGAGCGTTATATAATGAGTTCTATCACGGAATTTGTTTCAAGGAAACATTTCGAAACACCATGTCATGTTGTAACAATCGAGTTTCGGAAAGTAAATTAGGTAGCTACAATTGCCGAATATAATACGGTGCGAGATACACCTGAACTTCTAGGGTGCATTTTATTTGCCCTGAAGGACCATTGTACTTTAACGTCGTTTGTATCGTCACTGTGTTTAACATATTCTGTAATTTAGTGTACACTTATATGCTTTCAAGGGAAAAGGCGTCGTCTTCTTTTGGAATATTTGATTTTAATTTCTTACAATTCTAAATAGCTTATGTTATTTCAGTTTAAATATTCATCGTCATCACTTCATTCACCACCTTGGTGTGGAGGTGGTTCATATGTCTTCTGGAACGCCCGACTTCGAATCTGGTTGCGTTCAGTTTAATCGTAACCGGTTTTCGGGAAAGATTGTTTTCCGACATTAGAGGTACTCTTAATTGTATGTATGCATGAATACACTTCTAGTTGAATATGTAAACTTGCATGTTGTGGTGTTACGTCATCTGCGGACACAGCACACCGGTCGTCATGAAGACTTGCAGAAATTAACCTATTGATTTTAACCTCCTTTTTCTTGTTAGTATATTATTTTAGTGAGCAACTGTTTCATATTTTATGTTGAATCACTTTACTTATTTTGATATACTGCTTTTCTGACATACGTCAGCTAGCTGCAAAAAGTTTATGAGTGCATTATTCCTGCTGCTGAGGTGACATGGAGGAGTATTAAGGACAGTTTGTGACTAAACCGAAGGGCAACATAATGTTATAAGTGCATAACTAATTGTGAACAGTAAACTATATAGACCATCGCTTAATAGAATAATTTTATAGTACGCACAGTCTCAGTATACTAGCGATATATTTGTTTTGATTTTGATTTTCGAAGCAGAAGTTCTTAGCACGTGCAGAAAATAGGTCGTATAAACAACGAACATGTAATATGATGCAAGTTGAAAAATATGATACATCGATTTTCCATATTTTTTTAACAAGTCTTACGTTTTGACACCAACATATTATTTTTCGTAATGTTTTAAGGCGTTCCTTTGTATTTCCTATTGTTCAACCGTTTGTATCAGCTACTTATACTTTTTGAAGTGTCCTTTATTTTAAAGAGTTTTGCTACTCCCACAAGCAAGTACCATATCTGAAAAACGTTATTACTTTTTCTGTGTGGTCCTTATATCTTTCCGAAACAGTAGCTCATTAAAGGAAGCAAAGTGAGACGGAAGTGTGAACATTAGATTAATGTTTTTAAGTTGTGTATATGCATGTAAATCACGTTTTCAAAATGTTTATATCAAACCTCTGTAACTCAATGAGTGATTCATTGATGTGCAAGAAAAAAAAAAAAAAAAAAAAAAGAGCTTGTCAGCAATGCTCAGTAGGTAGAGCACTTGCCTGCTGTGCAAGGGATAACGGGTTCGATTCCCAACTGGGAGTGGCAATTTTTCTCCAGCCAGGATTATTTCCCCTCCCCAGATTTGGGAAGAATGAATGTGCGTGTGTGTGTGTGTGTCTGCCAATTTAACGAATAAAAACCCTAAAGCTCCAGAAACCAATGTTAAACGATTTAACACCATTGCCGATTGGCAATATGTTCTACAGGAGAGGCGGCCGATTCGACCTTTGGAGTTAAAGGCGGAGTATAAATGGTACAATTAAAAAATAAATAAAAATAAGAAAAATGCTTATCATTTAATGCATAAGACGTATAAACATAGAATTAAAGAAAAACTGAGTTCTGTGTTTTGCATAGATGCTTTATGTATGCCTTATGCTGTCGTTTATTGAAATTTATTATATCCCAAGAATGCTAGTCTCTATTGCCCATCTATTTACATTCATGTCAAGAGTTGTTCATGAACTTATTAAAAGTTTAGCCCCCTGCAAAAATAATGGTATCGAACACCCACACGGCGCAAGCATTTAAAATGATGGCATTTAAAGTACTTCCATATGCCTAAGGGCGGCAGTACGCCATATTTTAATAAATGAGATCCCATGGCAGAGCTTCCGTGCCACAGATATGTACCTCATACATCGTATTAATAAAAATCGGGATTAGAAATTGTAATTCTAAACACATTTCATAGGATTAATTTTACTTGAACTTACATTAATAAATTGACATTTCCAGTGTATTTCATTATACCTAGTGAAAATAATATGTACGGTGTGTTTAATATAAATAAATGCAATAAATTAGTCTATGTAAGAGTAATATTTGTATGTTGCAGTTTCGGAACAGGAAGTACTAAGATCGTGAGCAAAATAAAAATTAAAAAATACAAAACTACGCATACCACGTTTTCAACGTCATCTTGGGCATAGGCATTCCTCATGCCGGTTCAGTTTTAAGCAGGATCTGGATTTTGATAACCTAAAATGCTTGAAAAATTACCAATAAAATGACTAAAATGTTAAAAAAGTCATACAATTGCAAAGAATCACCTAAACCATGAAATATGGGTATTTAATTTATTAAAATTGGCGTAGGGTGGCCACTTCCACACATTGAAAATGGAGGACATGTATGACTTGGCAAGATTCCAAGGTTCTGACTCAAAACATAAACACGATTCATTTCACTGGGTATAATTTTGTTATTCCTTCTAAGTTCTAATACAGAGTTTAGCACATTTCAGCTTTTATATGCATATGTAAACTAAACATGGAATGATATGAAGTTCACTCAGACTGATGTGAAATGGAAAGCTATTTTCTATATTTCTATCCTTTACTGGCAATCTCCAAAAGTCGTTTGTTAGCAAGGAATTTCTTGTACATTGTAGAGCACTCTTCTGAAAAAGTGTTGCAGATTTGGAGCTCTGGTTTAACAGAATCCACTTGCAAACGGTTCCTGCTGTTCGTCTAGGCTCATGTCATCACAGAAAATACTCGTTCAGTATGAGCATTACTGCATAGGATGGAAAATATGTAGGAGCTCACCTTCTAAAGATATTTTAAAGGAATTTCAGATTTGCTGAACAACTTCAAATAGCAATCTTCACTACTGCTTTCAGCAATCTCAAATGAATTTAATGCTGACTCCACAATACCATATTCTTCGTATAATGTATCCATATCCATCAGTACGTCAATAAAGGCCCCGCAAACCCCGCGGCGCGTGGGGACCCCAGACTGTCTTAAATACTTTTCTTTAAAAGGAAATGTTATGTTCAATTCAGCCATGAAAAACCGCTAGGACGAAGCGCTGTAACAGATGCAGTTCACTGGTGACCAGGGCCCGAATAGTTATGTAATATATATATAACAATCTTGAAATATGTAATTAATAATATTAATGCGAAAAATTACTCTGAATGTAGGCAATATCATTCTTACTTTCTCTACTACTAAGTAGAATAATTGTATTCCACCCAAAAATTCACTGTCGAGATTTCACCGGAAATATGTTTTGAGGCCCCTGAATTAAAAAAAAAAGGGCATTTTTATAAAAAGGTCTATGTGTGTGTCTGTCTGTGGGCAGCATAACTCAAAAACGGAAAGCCGATTAAAAACCAAAGTTGGTATTTAAGTTTAATGTCTTTCAAGGATGCGACACGAAGATTTTGAAGAAAATTGCTCTGCTCTAAACTATCCTTTACGTGGAAAATGTTTCGACAATTTTGATTTTCTTAAAAACGGCTCCAACGATTTTGACTAAAATGCCATATGTTCGAGATATTTTGATGACAAATGAAACGTATATCTTGAATTTTTGGTTATAGCCAAGGTAGTCGTATTTACTCTGGATGACTTTTGAATGACTGGTAAATCGTAAGAGATAGAGCAAATCTTACTATACAATAAATTTAGATCTCGCTAAAATACACAATTTATGTCCGAATAATTTTGTTGTAGGGTGAATCATTTTGGAGAACTAATGGAACATCGCTATTCCTTTTTTTATGTTAAGCGTACAAAGAGAACGGAATTTGAAAGCTTTAAAACGTTTGACTATCGCTCAAAGCCTACTATATTCGTGTATTCTCCTTGTGCCTACAAGGAAATAAGCAATAAGATAATTTCTGCAAACGTTTATCTCAACTAACATGAAAAAGATAGAAGAAAAAGAGGTTGTAAGAATGGTTAATACAAGAGTAGAGAAAGTCATGTGAGTGCAACACATCAGATTTTTAAGCTTCGTATCACTAAATGACTGCTTTTCTGTTTCTCTAGCAACTGCATTTTGGGAATCAAAATGATGGAGCACTTGTTTCACAGAGTCAAAATTACAGCTTCTAGCGCATACAATGAATAAAATTGCAACTAAGCAAGGAAATATTAATTAATATGTAAAAATATGTACTTAAGAGTAAAATATGTGATAATATGTACTTAACCGCAAAATATGTAAATATATGTGCATGCAAATTTACATTTTTAGGCTTTCGTTGTTCTGAAACTCCAACATATCACAAATTTATTATGTTAATGTTAATAGGAAAAGACACGTAATTACATAATTATCCGGGCCCTACTGATGACATACTGACAACGGAAGTGTACCATGTAACCATTTCCTATTCTTTCTTGCTTAAAAATGTGAAACAAGCTCACCACCATGCTCTCAAAAGCATTCACAATCGTATATAGGAATTCATTAAAGCACGGTATTTCATTCAATACAGTTGTTACAAAAGTCGAACAATTATACCAACATGTAGTCAATTGGCCAATAAATTGAATTATTTTAGAATTTAATCATAAATTATAAACATAAATCAATATCTGCTGTTCTAACCAGTTATTCAGTGTTATTGCTTCTAAACGATATCTCAGGTACCACAAATAGAAGTGTGCTTGAGTTACTCAGAATATTATAGGTAATGATTTTGTTCCACCAATGGGAATTATGCGTTTAGTGAGTGTTTATTTAGGAAAAATGTTATTTTAACAATTCCCTAGATTGTTTGTTCCATAAAGAGATTATCTTTAGGTGAGTTTACTTCACTTTAATGCTATTCTATGTGAGTAAATATGTGATATTTTAATATCTCCACTTTTAAGCTTTATTACTAATTGTAAGTAGGGCCACCAACATTTATTTGCAGGGCCCCCCAGCTACTCCACTGGCGCAAGAACATATTCACACAATACCTTTGCTTTCGCTTTTCCACATGTTACACCTTTCACTATCACTGAATCATCATATATTTCTTTGTCCCTTTTATTCCACAATCATCACTCCTATAATACAAGCAATCATCTTACCATATTCTTCCAAAATATTTATCCAACAGGTTAGCAACTTCTGCGATTTTTCTTGTTTACTGGAACACTAATATTTATTACGACAGGCTGCAGTGGTAAAATACGTTTTACACGACGAACAATGGTTTCACGAACGCCACTCCAGAGGTTGTTGTAGTGTTTAACGCCCACTTTTACTACTACGGCACCGCAGGCGGTGACACTGATGATACATGAAGATGGAGCACCGGTGGAATGAGATGGCGGGGGAAACCGGAGTACCCGGAGAAAACCCGCCCTGACGCCGCTTCGTCCACCACGAATACCACATGCGGGTGCCTGGGATCGAACCCGGGCCGCCTTGGTGGTAGGCGAGTGCGCTAACCGCTCGGCCACGGCGCCGCCACTACTCCAGAGGTGTGTGCCGGTTACCGCTTACCACAACTTTGCTCTCTACTTTAAGTATTTTAATTCTTTGCATAGTGGATACCTGAAACTGAAGGGCTTTAGAGAATTTTACATTTACGACAGCTTCTTTACAAACATTCCAGTCCCTTTCTAGATTGACACAGTTATTGATAATCTTGATGTAATATTTAGGATCCAAAATCTCTTGTCCTTTAGACGCTGGTTCATTGTAGTTTTTTCTTGACGCTTCTGACATAGTGAACACCCATTCTGCTATGATTCATGAGAACGTTGAGTACGAAACAACGATGAGCGCGGGTGATGAAATAATTTCTGGTGATTGAGGAATGGATGTGGCAGCTTTTGATTGTGGTAGGTGTTGAAATTAAGCGTAATCCTACCATTGATGTTTTATGTAATTTATATTCTAAGGAAAGCAGTCAATGGTTTATACCAGAATTTCTATATACTTCAAAATTTAAATCCCATGCAAGCCAGCATTAATTTAAACTTCCTGTTTGTAGGTGTGTTGCTCTATGTTAGGGAAATCCTGCATCGTGCGAGTGCGTATAGCGAACAGGATTGTACAGTGCGGTGCTTGGCCTCGCCTTAAAATGACCGCACTTGTATTACGTGCAATATGCAGTATATTATACTTAATGTGCATTATATTATATTGCATAGATACAGTCTACGAATGTCATCAGAAAATACTAATTGTTACGAATAATGTCGTTATACATTAGTAAGTTATACTGGGTGGAAGGTACTGCTTCGGCCAGAATAACCTGTCTAACAGATGCAGGTGTAAGAAATATAACATACTAAATTCAATCCTGCAGGTTTAATCGTATTGTAAAAATGTTCATATTTTTAGCAGTGTAAATGACATCCTCGCACACGCCGGCAACTTGTGTTCTACCCGACCAATGTGTTGTTCCAGGTCAGTAATCACTCAAATGTAGACAATCCACCTCACTGTCGTGTGCCTCGTACCCAGCACTACTTCACCTGTAAACAAAACACCCGACCGGCGTGTACTTCGATGTAAACAAAACACTCGCCCAGTGCGTTCACCGTACCGCTTAAGCGGGCCACTATGGGCCAATCAACACGAATCGAAAAGTTATACCGGAAAAGCGTGAATGTAGCTGAAATGACGCATGCTGCTATGAAGAAATACAGATTTTTTCTAATAATGGACATTTATCATCATCATCATCATCATTGTTATTATTACTACTATTACTATTATTACTAATCTCATTCTTATTATCATCTTAACCCGTTAAAGCAAACACTGTAGTAATTGTCTTTAATGCACATATAAATAAAAGTCTTCTTCTTTACTTTCGTAAAATAATTGCGTTGTTTTGCAGAATATCTGGCTGAAATAAAGCTAATAAACCCCTTGTCATAAATGACAGCTACAGTTGTCACCTCACCTACCTTTTATATCTGGCCTGTGAATTTGTCTCCTGCCTTACCCTTCCGCCTCACCTTCAGTAACGCTAGACGAAATTTCCCTTCCATCGGAACATGCCCAGCGTGACAAGTTGAGCATACGCGACGCTACGTTGTCATATTTCTCTTAGAAATTAAACCTCACATGACATTTTACTATTAAATCGTGGCTAAATTCATTCGAATTAACATAAAAAGCACTACAGCATTGTTCACACAATGTGTGTGCGACAGTTAGTGCAATAATAAACCATTTATATCCATTCGTCACGAAGCTAGATAACTCCAAAAGTTTGACACAAGTTTCTCTTTTTCTCTTTCTTTTTTCCCGTGAGACGACTCTTCGTTGACAGTAATTGTACGGGACATATTTATTATACTCATCATGTAAAATTCCTGGTTAACCTATGGCCGAAGCAGTGCCTTCCACCCGTTAAATCGCGCGCGCGAGCGCTAGTGGGTGCTTGCATGTGTGTCGACTGGCTATCTGCTAGTTCAGTGGTGCTCAACCGAGGCGAGTTAGGGGAGGATAATTAGGTAAAGAAAGAAAGTAAAGAAAAAAAAAAACAATCAACAAATATGCTATCCTATCTAATATATTCCTACCTCTTGGAGTTCCTATATATAACTTCCCCTTAAGTTTAACATTTAGTTTATATATAAAGGGAGAGGTTTATGACGCCACTAATTACTTTTACCCCTCATTATCCTTTTTCATGTTCCCTGCTTCCTCATAGTTCTTTTAGCTATTTCAGTCTCATTTTTCTTAAACACTTTCCTGGTTTGTCAGTGTATTAGTCTAATTTTGAATTTAAAATTTTCCTAACTTTTAAGTCTTTTGGGAGATCATTCCATTTTATCGTACAATCTACCGCAATTTGTGCATCTCCCCCCCCCCCCTTTTTTCCCTATCAAGCCACTTAGGTTCTTTACCCCCGTCCTAGTCCCTGCATACCCCGTTCTGGCCTCTTTATTGCATACTTCGATGTATTTCTCTCTCCTCCTTTCCATTTTTAAGAATCTATTAACGACCTTTTCCCGTTAAAGCAACTCAGATTTTCTTACTTTTCGATAACCTCCACCCTTGTTCTAATTTCCCTCCAGAAACCCTTACTTTTATTGTTTCTTTCTGCCCATGTATCCCCCATACCTATTTCCTCCAGTATTATCCGTACTCTGTGCATCCAAGTTTCTTTTTTCCCCATTTTCTTCTGCACAACCATGCATTGTTAGACCCGTAGTTACTCGTTGGGGGAAGCAGCAGTGCATTATGCAAACAATTTTGAAATTTTAAATCGGTGATTAATGAACTAAATAAGGGTGACGCTTCTTCAATTGAAATTCTTCAGAACTTACTCAACGTCAGTACACTTACAAATCCGCAAATTTGAGTTTTTTTGTTTTACTCTATCAGAAAATTATAAACATCAACCAGGTTGTTCACTGAGATAGTTAATGAAGTACACGACACATTGAGAGAAGAGAACTAATTCACTCAGAGGTCCAGAAGTGGAGGCTTAAACAGAAATTTTGAAAGTGTGTTCGAAAAAAATGATGGATTTCATACTATATGTAAAATTGCCAAGGTTTTGGAAGGGGGAGTAAACGTTGGTGAAATTGAAAACGTGTGTGCCAGGGACATTCCTTTGATCAAATATGCAAGACTGTCTTCATGTGATATTGAAACGTCCTTCTCCCGGTACCGCGCATTATTTCGAGACAACCGATATCGGATTGTGATGATAAACTTGGAGAAAGTTTTCGTGGTTCACTGCAACAGCGAATTTTTTCAATCCGCCGCTGTCCTAGCCTGATTGGCGAGTGATTTTTTTTTTTTTTTTTTTTTTTTTTTTTTTTTTTTTTTTTTTTTTGTTTAACATGAGTATTACGAATTTTGTAATATTGAAACAAAATATTTTTGCATTTTAATGCATATTTTAAATATTTCTCTTACATAAAAATAACATTTTAAAGTTTTGGGCACAAAATATTCGTCCCCTAATTATAAGTGTGACGAATTACTCCAACAGTAGAATCCACATACCTTTGAGACCACATGGCATAACTTTCCGATAAGCATCCTGCCTTACCGACGCGTCTAGGAACACGTGGCTCGGAAAACATTTGGAGCCGGCTGTACCAGTGTGTCACAGGTGTCATAAATTAGTCAAGTTACACCAGACCTGGGCGACTCGCGGAGTAGCGTGAGCGAGCTTCATTTATTTTACCTACTAAACATTCTGTTATCAGTGCAAGGCTGAGAGCAGTCTACGCTCAGAGAGCACCAGTTGCCTAGGTCAGATCTACATCAAGGCCAGAATCAAAGAGACCGAAGCATAAATTTAAACATCAACACTATTATACGAGTAGGTACTGCGAATCCATCAGACTTTGTAGGCTTAGGTTCTGTTTGAAAGACCCAGTGAGCCGATTGACTTTTCCTTTCAGGATCATAACAGTAAATCCAAGATTACCAGTAACAATATTCCTAACCAAATTTAAAGTGCCGCCTTGGAAGTTTTCCAGAGTTTTTGTGCACCAATCAGTGCGTTGCTGTGTTTGATGGGGAGTCAGTTTATATGGAATACATCGACAACAAAGTTTTCTCACGTCGAACTGTTGACTCATAATGAAATTATTCTTTGCATAATGGATTGAGCAAAGTATCTATTCGGCAAATTTTGAAAGCTGCACACCTTGATCCATGGCAACACAATGCAAAATAATAATCCCTAACACAGACAAGTTTGCAAATCGGCATAATTTTCTAAAATGAATTCTGTTTAGTTTTGAGTCCTTATTCTACCTGATCGGTCATGCCCGTACTCAAACTGTACGATACTGGCCTGTGCAAAATTCAATTTGGATGGATCCGACTAACGACCAGGCTTTCTGGAGTTATGGCGTGGTGCGGTCTCTTAGGTGATGTAGTGGTGGGCCCACATTTCTTTGAAGGTTACATGCACAATTCTTCATACAGTGAATTACTATGTTCTATCGATTGGATTTCCTAGATGACATGTTACTGGAAAGGTGGCAGAGTTTGTGGTTTCACCAAGACAGAGATTCCGCTCATTGTGTCGTAATGCTTCGATAAAGATTGGACGATTTGTTTAATCGCCAATGGATTGGACGGGGTGGTCCCTGGGCTACCCGCTCACCTGATCTGACACTCCTAGATGGCTTCTTTTTGGTGTATGTAACACTTTTTTTTTATTCAGCCAATATTTCTGGCATACCTGGAAGAATAGATCAATGACGCCATTCATGCTATCTCACCGGCTACACTTTCAAATGTGACTGGTGAACTGCAGGATAGAGTGAGGGATTGCTTTCAGGTTAATGGACAACACTTTGAACATCTGCATTAGTTAGTTACTATTATCTGTCATCAAATTCCAATTACTTCATTAATTAGGCACTAAAGGGCCCGAAAAGCCTTGACGTGAAGTTTATTGGACACTCCAATTATTGTTCTATGCAGCAAAACAATATAGGAGCAAAATGCGAAGTGTGATCAAAAAGTTTTCGGAATGGCTTCAACACAATTGTGCCATTGAGCTGTCTTTGATTCTTACTCAAACATTACCTACGTGCAGCGCTCTCTTCTGATCAAAACGAGAAGTCACATGCCTTTCTGCAACCTTGTAGTGCCGAGGCGAAAGCTCTAAAGTGAACCAGTGTTTTGCACGTGCTGCAATTTTTCGGTCTATTGAAAATGCTAGATTACGGAGGACAAACATCAACTTTTGCTCTAAATTTGGTAAAACTGCAACAGAGGCCTATGAAATGTTAAGAACAGCTTATGGGGAGGAAGTAATGGGCAAAACAAAAGCATTTAAGTTTTTCGAAATTTAAAAGTGGTGTGACATCAGTCAAAGATTCAGATCGTTCGACTCGACTCTCTTTCAGAAAAACTGACGAAAATATCAATTAGGTAAGGGAAATATCATTAAATGATAGGCGCTTTACAGTAAGAGATATATCTGATTGATTAGGATGCTCCTTTGGAAGTGTTGAAAGCATTTTGAAAAATCATTTGGACGTGAGAAGAATTGGCGCAACTTGTGCCCCGCCTTCTTTCGCTGCCGCGCAATTTTTGGATAAAACAGGATAAATACCTACTGTTCCCCATCCTGCTTATTTTCCAAATTTGGGTCCAGTGGACATTCTTTTCTCGCGACTTAAAATGTGGTTCCGAGGACACCGGTTTGAGGACATTGATGTTGTCCCTCGCAAATTGCAGATAAAGATGACTTCTAGAGGTGCTTCGAGCAGTGGCAAATGCGCTGGGACAAGTGTATCAACTCCCAAGGAGACTACTTCGAGGGTGATAGTGCAGAATAAACAAATCAATGTGTGGTGTTGTGGTTATGACTCTATTCCGCAAACCTTTTGATCACACCTCATATATTAAAGTGCAAATAAAACTAGAGTAACATGTGTTTACTTATGGTAAAGAGCAGTAATTTGGGCGTTTGGTGACATTTGGACCACACTGGAAGTTATTGTGACCTCGAAAAGATAATTTTATATCGTAGGTTATTTCCGATATTACAGTACTGTGCTATAATCGATCACATAATCCTTTTTCAACATGGTTGTAAAACATACTTGAATGTAACAGTCTATATGTTTTCAAGACGGGAGTGATCTTGTCGCCCGGATCACATATTGAGCTTTCTAGGGTATGTTTACAGTGAATCGTGGCCAATTAGAAGGCAAGTGGAAAACTCATTTATGGGTGTCTCGTAGTTAATGCCTTGATTGCTTATCCTCCAGGAAAATCAGGAACGGGAAACTCAAGTGATCCGGAATGCCTTATCTTACCAACTTAAAATTAGAACCTTAATGCGCCATTTTCTCAGTACCGATTTGTCACAGTTTGTTGACATTTTTATCTCATATTCATGAAATCTTAATATTGATATAGACCCTAGGATATTGTATTGTGCTGAGTTTCGGGTATAAAATATAAACATTATATGTTATTTTTTAATACAAATGTATTCAAACTTTGAGTGATAAAGTTGCTTCCAAGAAATTTATGAAAATAATCTTTTGTGAAAAGTTTCAATGTGTAAGGAATTTATGTTCCAAGGTTCTTTGCTCTAGGCTCACACGTTCTTGAGAAAATGGTGCATTTGTGCAGAAAAATCTTAATTCAGAGAAATATGTATATAAAGTAAACAATGCAATATAGTATACATCACCAAACTTCTAACATGTAGATTACAGCTCACAAGTATTCTAATTTCAACTAGCATACGAGTATAGAAAGGAAAAAAGGCCATAAATACTCCTAAGGCTTCTTTTATAAAAATTATTCAACATTGAAATTGAACATATATTTCATATTTTAATTTTTTTTATTTAAAAACAATACTTTAAGAATATGTAAACAAATTGTTAAACTATGTGAAATAATATATAATTTTAGAGCTAACAAATCGAAGGTAAATAATCTGCCCAAAATTACGTATTTATGTATTATTTATTTATTACATTTTTGCCATTTCCAGTTGCCTTAATCAGCGAGTTATTTCTACTGCTTTGTTATACGATATCTCTGTGCTTCATCTTTCTTTTGTTTAATTCTGAATTTTTTTGGACAGGAAATAAACTAGTATTAGCTAAAAATAAAGGTACAGTTTGTTACTCATGTGTTCCCTTTTTTAAACACATTTTTACCTTGCTTTCCCGCTTTTATTTTAGTGTTTTCCTGTTTTCCCCCACATACACATTACACACAAACGCACATGCCTGAGGCTGGACTCGAACCCGCCACAACGACCACGGCTACGAGGATCAGTATTTTCAAAGCAACAGCCCTCCTTTAGCGCAAGTGAATCCCGTTTTCAAACCAGAACCGGCATACTTTTATGGCTGTTCCAAAATAGCGGAGCTAACATGTAAGAAAATGCTTATCACGGCATATTATGAAGCTTTAAAAGAGTACCCTGTTGCAAAGCTATATGCAACAAAAGGAAGGCTTTGGTTAAAGGAATACGAAGTGTTTTTTGCGTAAAATCCGAGCATTCAGCTCCGAGATGCACTACTCAGTGAGGAAAGTTGTGACGTCACTTGCATTATTTGCACTGTTTACTAGCTCAGCGTGGTACAACTGGGTGTAAACAGAAATTACAGTAGCTTCTTTAAATGGACACTGTAGCAGCATGCCGCAGTGTTGTGTGTTTGGCTACAATTTAGGAATGGTAAAAATAAATATTTAATATATTTTAATTATTCCCTATTTGCGAAATGTATCACCGAAACGATTTAAGCGAAGCGAGAAGTGCGAAATGGTCACAAATGTCATTTTTCAGTTTTATTACAGTTAAATTCTGTGATGTCTTCTGAACAAGAATATATATAGTTTTATGGTGTTATATACAATGCTTCTGTATTTATATACACTTAAAAGATATGGGTTTTGATGTAAGTCATAACAAATATTTTGTTTCATCAGCTTTTTCTCGGAAACAATATATATATATATATATATATATATATATATATATATATATATATTTTTTTTTTCCACATAAATGGCAATTTTTCTCAGCAACCATTAGGGCTAGAGGTTTGAAATATTGCACACTTCTTTTTGATATAGAATTACACATATTGACCTAGAATTATGATACTACTCACCATTTAAATGTGGCACTCATATTTTGCTGGAGAAATACCTAGTGGGATGGCTCAGGCGGTAACGTCTGTGGCCCGCATTCGGGAGGTCGCGGGCTCGATCCCTGATATGGGTTTTTCCGTGGTTTCCCCATGTCACTTAGGCGAACGCTGGGGTGCATTATTTCATACCAGGGTTTCCTTTCCATAATTTCCCTTCATTTTAGGTGTTCTTCCAGGCGTGCAGTGTTGGCAGTGCCGGGCAGATGGCGTGGTTGACTGCGCATAACTGCCATTCTCGGCGCTAGGTGGCGTTTGGCGGCCCTTGTCCTCCGGGGGGGGGGGGGGGAGGGATCGGATGCTCAGTGCGAAAACGGACTTGCGGTGTGATGGCTGCTCGGCGGGGCCTGACGCTGGGATGAAGAGATCTCAGCGCTTGTTAGGGACCTCCGCGCCTCTCTGTGGCCTGTCTAGCTGCGCCCCTGTGTGGCACCTTCGATTCCCTCATGTCATCCTTGCCTCCTGGTGGGTGGTAGCCAAAAATACATCTGTGTAGGTCGACGTGAGTGAGGTGTCCCCCTCTGTGTTGTATCCTTTACCTTTACCCTTTTGTTGAAAAAATTGTGTAAATTTTACATTTTCAGTCTTCTTCATATTGAAAACTTTATTCTAGCAAACCCATTACAGATACTTATATAATTCTAGGTCAATATCATAACAGACATATAAAGTCCAAGTGCAAAAACTTCAGTGCTGTGCTATGTGGCAGCAATACCTATAACTTATTTTTCACAAAATATTTCCTTCTGAAGCTTTTTTAAGAGGAAATATGAGATCTAGAATAATGAAATTCGCCACAGACGCTTCCCGTATATGCCTGATTTTTTTCAAAGGACTTCACTTTGTCTGTCTGTCTGTCTGTCTGTCTGTCTGTCTGTCTGTCTGTCTGACTGTCTGTCTGTCGCCACTGTAGGGATTCCGGCACGTCACCCGATGGCTTATTGCGTATCAAATCCTTGGAGGAAGGATAATACGAAAGCACTCTACAGGCGGTCAAAACTCATCACAGGCGGAACTACAACTACAGTAGGTCCTTAACAGACCTAAAATTCTAAAAGTGAGCATGACTGCTATGAGCGGTGTACCAAATCTTGAAACTTGGAGAATCGTGGCATTTTTTATTTAGTTGTATCAACTACAGATCTTCTGATGCTGAGACTGAAAGACAAACCTTACCAAAAAATAAGTCAGATTTAACAATAATAAGAGAAAAAGAATCAAATTATTAACAAGAAATAAATAAGAAAGAAACAGGGAGAGAACAAAACATTTTTATTTACAATATACTTATGTCTTCTTCTGTATCTGATTACCCTCCCCTTATGTAGGACTTACACCCCCTAGACTTACAAGCCAGTGCCTAGGGTCAGACGCCTGTCGGGGAGCACAGGAACCTATGGACCGGACAGAGTGAAGGCCTGGAAGCGGGTGGTGAGCCCAGATCTAGGTATGGTAGAGAGGAAGAGGATGATAAGAAATGCAGGCGAAATGGATTATTGGAAAGGTGATTATGGAGCAATTGGTGGAGTGAGCGGCGGGGGAAAACGGAGGACCCGGAGAAAACCCACCCAGACACCACTTCGTCCACCACGAATACCACATGCTGGTCCCTGGTATCGAACTCGAGCCGCCTCAGTGGTAGATGAACGGTCTAATCACTCGACCACGGCGCCACCACAATACACTTATGAATAAACATAATTTCGTTGTGGATTATATTATAGACTATTCCACTCATAACGTGACTTGGTTGAAATCAACCAATCATATACATAAAAATTTGAAATTTCAACCAATGACAGCCTTTATTCGCGTTAAATTTATCAAATTTCATTATGACCTCTGAATTTTAATTATTGCTTTCTCTGTTTTTCTTATGTTATGATCAGCTTAGAGAATCTAGCGGCACTGTGCTACAGATGCGCAAGAGCTTACGTAATTTAATCAACAGAGCTGCTCGGTTCAAAGAACAAAAATGGCTGACTCTCGCTTCGATGAAGCATCTAATGCTGAAATAGATAAAATAACTCAAAGAGTTAACCTCAGAACACAGAATACAACAGGAAATATGTTAGGAATCAGTTTGACAAATTTGTATTGAACAAACTTATAAATTAACAGCAGGTACTCCAATTTGACATTGCCAACATCTTAAAACATTGGAGCATCAACATGATAATCTTGCAGGCATGCCAATGGACGCCGATGTATGTATGCAAGCTTCACGTTTCTTTTAAAAGTTTAGTAATTACAATACAGCATTTAAATAACAATCATCCTTTAATTCGTGAAATAATCTTAATAAATGCAACTCGTGATAGTCAAATTCTCTAGATAAATTGACAATCACTCGTGGCATTACTTGTAATGATTATATTGCTGCTAGTGCTATTTCGTAAACCAGTTTTTGTTTAGTTTTTAATCATGCCCTTCTTTTAACACAGAAGAAGGCTATTGTTTATCTTGCTCCAGTCATAAACTAGTTATTCGAATGTATGGAAGAAAACTATTTCATTGTAGCGCTGGGTGGTGAACGCTTAAATATTCTTGTTCACCAGGTTGACGTCACAGGATCGCCCACGTACGGCCAAGTGCACCATTCTTGATTAAATCGTTGCTGATGGAGGGTTATTGAAATGTGATCAAACCTTGACCGCAGTTAAATTGTAGTTGCGGTGCAGGTGCATTACAATTAACTCTATATCATCGAAACGTCCAGCTGACGTGCATCTACATTGTTGAATGATCATGAATCGGTGATACTTACTCAAGGAAAACATCCCAACACTATGTACATCCAAAGAGGTTGCACTATAATTGCAATCTTCTTGTTTTTATCGCTTCGTTTTTGTTTTGATTTTGAAATGCATGATTGGACACTCTTTTGGCGGTAAACGAAAATGGAAAACAAAAGGTCCTCTCAAGTTTTTCTCGCCATGAGATATTCCTTCGGAATTCTTATATTACAATAAATAGCAAAATAAGAGGACTGATTCATGTTGCTTAAATGACAAGCAGGAGACATGGGTGTATTTAGCCAAGCATTCAAATATGACACCAGGCGAGCTGTAATAACCAAATAAACAAAATCATATTTGTTAATATGCGTAAACTTTCAGGAAATTAAAAAAAAAAAAAAAAAAAAAGTTCTTTGTAAAGTGCATTATATCCAGCGTTTTGTTAATATTGCAGAATTCCTTAGCTCATTATAATAATGTAACGTAAATTGCATGCTAAACTTATTAATTGAGGTCATTACAGTTTCAAGTGACCAACATTATTAAAACGATGAGGGAAGTTTTAACGAATGCTGCTGCAATTATAAATGCATGTGTATAGTTCCCACGACACACCTAAATCCATGGATTTGATGAAATTAATTACAGATACAAAAAGAAGCAATTCTACTGGAATATCACTGATACACGTAATGCCGTTGTTCGGTGGATCCTGAGATATGATATGTTTCAGACGAGTGATTTTGTACCCGAACCAATGAAAACTTTTGTGCCTATGCCGCTGACAGGGCTCTAAGGGATACTAAGGGTGGCCGGACTGCGCAGAGACGACAGCCAAAGAGAGGGTCTCTAATGACTACTGGTTTTGAACTCCCCGGTGGCGGCTCGTACAACCGGCTCCCCTTCTCCCCTGCGCGCTTACATATTCCCTGGGGGGCCTTGGACTCTAAGACCTCCATCGGTCCGGAGGACGAGAATTTACGGAGAGCAATGCACCTGTCATGCACGCTGACACTTGAAACCCTTAAAGAGCCAACCAGGATGAAAGGTGAACTTAAATGAGAAGTGACGTAAAATGGAGAGACAGAAAATTCGGAGAACCTAATTAGCCTTCCTAGCGTTCGCCTGACCGCCTCCATAGCGCAGTGGTAGTGCCCCTGTCTCTGATGTGGAGGACTCGGGTTCGATCTCCGGTACCGGCGTGGGAATTTTACCCCGCTGGGAGGTCTGGCACGGGGTGCAATCAGGTCCCGAAGGAGCCAATTAAGGAGCTACTTGATGAAGTAGCGACCCCAGGACGTGAAGGCCGCATAACTGGCTGGGAGGGCTCGGAGGTCTTACCACGTCCCACCCCCCAGTACTGCACGCCACTCATGACGCGTGCAGTAGACAGAGGTGAGTACGCAGCGGCTGGGAGGGAAACCCTCCCTTCATGAGCTGTTGTGCTGGGGATTTAGTTTAATTTAGCATTCACCTAGCAACCTGGGGAAAGCCCCGAAAGAACTCATGGATTAGGAAGATCTGCAACAGGAATCGAATCCATAACCTCCGGAATCGGGCCGCAAACGCTACCACCTGAGTCATCCTGCTCGGTCCTTGATGGATTGTAGAAGTATCGGAGTTGTTAAAACCCTATTCATGGGCGAAACAGAATGATGGTGGTCCATAGGAAACTTAATGGTTTAACGTCTCAGTCATTTCATTGACTATGGATAGACCACGAACAAAATAAAGTTGGAGGCGTGGCTTACCGAAACTGAAGCTCTTCTGCTTTCCCCCTCCACTGTCCTTTGGGTTGCCTCTCCTCCACTGCACCGTCTGCTCTATCCAGCTATTCACTCGCTCTCGCATTCACTGTTGTACCCACTTCCTGTGGTCCTCCATCAAGCGTGTAATTTCAGATTTTAGAGTAGCCTTGTTTGGCTTCTTGTCCCGCTCATTGTTGTGGTACTTGGCGTTGTCCATAACAATATCACTAGGGTGAGCAAGAGCGGGAAGAAGCTGAGTTTCCAACCATTTTCTGAAGTTTTCAAAATTTATAGATTTGTGATAGTCTCCCGATGTTTGTCCTCTAAAAATCAGCACTGCCCCCTCGACAAATCCATTCTCGCCTCCACCGTGAATAATAATTAATTTCTGCCCCATTCCAATGTTTAATGTAACCCCAAGTTCTTCTGATTGCCAGCACTTACTGAATGACATTGTTGGATGTATGTTTCATCAATGTATACAATGTTCCACCCCTCTGCCCTGTACTTCCTGATGTCATTTAAGTACTGTGTTCGCCAAACAGCTATATCTGGCCGTTCAACCAAGATCTTCCTTTTGAACTGGCAACGATTCCATTTGAAACCCAGCTGCTTAAGCTTTTGTTCGCAAGAACTCTCTTCCACAATCAAGGATTCCATCTTCTTTTAGGCTGGCTAAAAGTTTTTTTATTGTAAGCACTTCTTTGCGCGCGGTATAAAATGCATGAATTTTTTGTTGAATCGCGGAATCTGTAAATGAATCCGCTTCAACTCTGGGTTTCTTTGGCTTTGATTTTCTATCTGAGGTAGAAAAATGTTCTTTAACCTTTGCAATGGACAATCTTCTTTTAAAATGTTGCTTACAGTACTGTCACCGCGCCCGCCGCATCTAATTGCCGACAACGGCAGTGTCACCCATCGCATTATTGTCGGCACTACCGCAAAGGAGCCGAAGGAAAGAGATAGAGAATGGCCGCATTGTTGGGGCGCTTGCCGAAAGAGAGAAAAGGATAGAGGCTACTGGAATCTTCTACTTTGTATCTCACCGCGTTCCTGAAGCTTCCAGAATAGTGCCTGGGAGATATAAATAGCGGTAAAGTGCGACAGATGAGGAGTCAGACGTATGTGAAGGTTGAGTAGTCGTGCCGACGGAAAGTCAGACGTATGCGAAGCGTCGAGGAGTCACACCAGGGAGAAGGAACAGTTCTTTGTGTTACGAGTTCGGAGCCGTGCTGTTGGAGAATCGAAAAAGACTTTCTTGTTGTTGCAACGAGTGTACAAAGTTACTGTTTACGGAAATAAAAGTGTTTCTTTATCTCGACTACATCTGTCTTCTTTACTTCACACAAACCCACCCAAAAAGTTACAGTACTTACTGAAACACCCGTTGCTTCACTCGTCATTGTCGGTACGTTTGCGTTACGAATGTTAAATGTTTATTTCATGTTCTTGAAATACTGGGCAACATTGTACACTATTTCACGAGCCTGGCCTCTAAGTGGCCTACCGGAAACCCAAGTAGGCTTTGAAGATTGACAACTCATTTTCTGCACACTTTCAATGCCATATACTGAACAGCAAAATAATACTATAGTAACACAGTGTTTCTCTACGAGATATGCCGGTTCCATACAAGGGAATGCGAGAAGGGAGGGAAGCGTATCGCGTGATGAACTGCTAACGCATGCGCACGCCGACTTTTTTGCTCGTGGTCTATCTATAGTTACACTCTATCCTTTGGTATAGCCGGAATCATTCTTCAAATTTCCTGTCCACGTACTCTTCTGCAATGATCAGGTTTTGACATTGTTTTCAATTTATATAATCCAGGTAGATCATGTCATTCTTAATACCTTCAAGAAAACCCGGCAGCCATTTTGTATAACTTGACCGCAATCAACGGAAATGATCGGTCCGCACCTGCGATCAAAGTTGAACACAACCAACTTTCTCGTTTAAGTTTGATCACTGTCGATGCCCGAAAAATCACTTTGAACGCAGTTAAACATAGAATGGCTGCTGTCAAATCTTAATCGAGAATGGTACAAATGGTCATAAAACTCCATTCGAATCCTTGGATCTAATATAGTGCCAGATCTGGCGATTTTTTCTTTCTTCCCCATCGGGTAGTGCCGTTTCAACCAAGCCAGATGGTGCACGGTAACGAGTGAGGCTTGCATTCGGGAGGTTCCAAGTTCGAGATCCGTTGAGTCGGGCATTCTAACCATGGTTTCCACCTGTCGGTAGCGAATGCTGGGGTGGTTCTTCTTCTATCACGGATTCTCTGTCCATCATTTCTTTTCATCTGTTTCACCTCATCTGCTACAGGCTTGTAGAACCAGGCGACGGCAGCTGGTGTGTTGCGGCAGGATGGTGGAATGTGCACTTCGGAAATATTTCTCCCCGGTGCTTGGTTGGATTGCTGTGTAACCTTTTCTTACTGGGTGTGTTCGTCTGTACTCGAGACTCCTAGGTAGCGAGTGATTAAGGCATCAGGATTGGTGGCATGATGGAATCGTTTGGGACACCGTCCTTGCTAGCGCAGCGGTTGTAGTTGCCCTTCGGATCTCCCCTTCATTTCAGGTGGCGTGTTGGAAGCACAAAGGGCCCACTATGGCTCACGTGCGATGCTATGCTCCAATTATAGCAGTTCCCTCCGTCTGGCCCATTTCAGAAGCACCACCAGTTTTCCTGTTTGAGGCGTGAGGAACTTAGCTCGCCTCCGCCGGACTGTTTCCCCGGCCACTCTCGGTTCTCTCGCACAGTGGAGAGAACCCGGGAATCAGTTACCATATATTTTAATGACCCGAAATATTTTCAGAAGTTTTACCAAAATTAGACCATATTTGTTTATTGAGTTAAAATAAGCATAATAAAGTAATTTTATAGCACCCTGTAACTTCAGAATACATTTTAACACACGCAGAGTTAATGAGATGAATATGAACCTTCCTGTTAAGGTAATAATATTGTTGTAAGCCAACAATTCTGATGTGTGCGCACAAATGACTTTCTCTGCTATTGTACAAACTATCCCTACTAACGCATATTCCTCTATCTACTTCATGTTATTCTACATAGTCCTTTGCACCAATTATCTTACTTATAATTTTCTTGTAGATGCAAGGGGAACTTGGCAATGCAGAATGCTTTAAGGATAATCAAATTTTTTAAGAACTGGTCGCTACTTGATGGCTTTGACGTTCCACTCCCGGGAAATAAAGAAAAGTATAAATATTGAAAAATCAAACATATAACAAGGAATATTTCAGAAGTGATTGACTCCGAAAATAATTCTTTTTTCACATAAATTGTGTGTTTGAATGTGACCTACACCTTTTTGTCTAGTAAGATTTTGTCTAAATCTTACGGTTTACTACTTATGCAAATCATCCTGAATGAAGAGGAAAATTCAAGACATACATGCAATTTATCTTAAGCACATGGTATTTTAATTAAAATCGTTAGAACCATTTTTGAGAAACTCAAAATGTTTGACAAATGTTCAATGTAAAGGGTAGTCTCGAGTGAGGGGATTTTCTTGAAGATCTTCGTGACGCATCCTTGGAAGCCCAAGTTTTGCACTTAACCGATTTTTCGCTTTTTTGAGTTATGCTGTTTACACACATGCGCAAACACGCGCGCGCGCGCGCACACACACACACACACACACACACACACACACACACACACACACACACACAACACAGACGTTTTTCTAAAAGTGCTTTTCTGGATTAAGGAGGTCTCAAAACATATATTTTCCATGGAATCTCGATATCAAATTTTTGGGCGGAATACAATACTTCCTTTACTATACGCATAGAGGAAGTAAACATAAAGCTATAAGTATGTTCTAATACGAGATCACTTTCATTCCTTAGTAGAGGAGTATCGTTGCAAGCTGTGTTGTTTCTATCCCGGACAAAAACCAGTTTTGCATGAATTCACATAAGCTTTTAGTGTGCTGTTTCATACTATGAACTCTGCTGCCGTGAAACCGTATTTTTTCGCTATATCTGTGCAACTGGTGCGCAAAAAGCAGGTATTGTTGCAAACCGTGAAATGCCCATTGTTAACGGTTGTTGCAAAGCATGTTATGCCTGCAGCCATTTTTCACATGAGGGAGGCCTCTTGCAGATGGGTGTGGGGCTAAAACAAGCATGGCGTTTATACTTAAGCACATTACTTTCTGCGAAGAAAGCCTTGAGTCCCAAAAGAAATAACACTATTCTTTCAATAGTTTGGATTATTCGTCGCGCAATACCTACTGTTCTGGGAGTTTACATATCCCTGTAGATTAAACAAGCCTAATCAGCATGGAGTGGGGTTTTAATAGATAAACATAGGAATGATATTAACAGCACGGGGTATGGAGCCTGCAGCTAGCGTGAGGGTTGAGGAAACGACACGCCCACCCCTACACAACAGCCCGTTTCTTGCGACTGTCGTATGTTATATTTGGTTGTTTTATTTTTTCTTCTCTCTATTGTGTCTGTCCAATAACACAAAATGGTTTACTACATGTTACGGACGGGACTTCCCATATGAAGAAAGCTGCCACAGCAATACAGTAAGCATTTCCAAAACTAAAACTTGTCTAGCACATAGTCTCCACCGAGTTGCGGAAGAAATTATATCCTCTTTTGCGAATGTAAATGCTTTTACAGCCAACACGAAAAAGATACTTCGCAAAACACCCTCCAAAATCAAGATACTTAAACAGATGGCACCTGGAATTCCCTTGCCTCCACAACCAAATGTAACTCGGTGGGGGACATGGCTACAGGCTGCAGTATATTACACTCAATATTACACAGAATTGTAAAAAGTCTGCGACGTGCAGAAAAATGTCGCAATACGTGCAGTGAAGCAAATAATTACACCAGCCTTGTTTTGAAGGTCTTTCATAAATTGAGAAGAATTTCAGTAATATAGTAACCGCAATAACATATTAAGTCATGTGCATAAAAAATGCTCGAGACTATTAAGACAATAGAACAAGTTTCAGAGACACAGAGTCGTGTTTTTGTACGCTCCTGTTACGTCTGGAACGTAGTTTTTCAAAATACAAAAACTTTCTGCGAGCATTGCACATTGCAATAACCGCTCACGATGATGTCTAGCTAAAATTCTAAACATTAAAACTTTAATAAAAATGAAGTTAATTGCAGGCTTCAAATGGGTAAACATTCATTATTTGCTGCCTAGTAACGCCCCTTAACCCTGGTATTCCTACCTTTAAAGCAGGGTGTACTCTGTGCTGTCTTCCAGTCTACTTGTTTACAAGAGTACTGCAAGGTCGCCGGCGCTTCTACTTCCCGTTGTAGGTGCACGGTTAACTTGATGGATTTCTTACTAAAACCCCGCTCCCTGCTAATCAGTCTCATTAATGATAAGCAGTGGGTCCATATGACCATCTGTACCGCTGTACAACAACCTCTGTATAGAGAAGACGCCCTAGGGACGGGTACCTACGGAGTCCTTCACTTGCACAGCTGACACTCGGTACACTTTTAATTTCAAAGACTAAGCTCTTGCACTCTAGCACTCTCCTGAAATTGTTGATCCGATCTCTTGGTAGACTTTCGAAAACTCCTTTACTAATTCATGCCGTAAATTGAGGTGTATGGACAAAAGGCGTTCTCTTCTTTCTTGTACTTGTAAGGGATCCGCTTGCACCAAATATTGAATGCTGCTTGTCGCTGATACCGGGTGAAGCGGAAATTTGTCTTTGAATAGTTGTGATTTCTTGGTCAAGCTGCTCTGTATGTACACCTCTACAATGAGGCAATACTATTGAATAGGTAAGTCATGCTTATTTACTGTGCACGACAACTCTTCACAACAGCAAACACAACAGTTTACAAATCATTGTCAATCGCTTGTAAGAAGTAACAACAATCAAACTGGACACGCTGAAGAAAGGACAGTCAACATAATTTATTTCCAAAACATAAAATGAGATGGGGCCCACTATTGACATCTCAAACAGGATGCCCATCCCTCAAAGGACTTCATTGCAGTAGGTAAAAAAATTCTTTGTCCTTTATTTCTTGCTCACTTGATGGTCTGTTTTTTTTGTTTCTGATAAGCTTCTCTTTGACTTCAATTTCTTTCAGAAACTAGTTTGTTTTTTCTTTTACTATCTGGAGACTTCTTTTATTTTCGAGCAGGCTACTACAGTCTCAAGATCTTCCTTGTATGTCAGTTGAAGGAAAAGGATATTGTCAATAGGTCATTATAATTGAAGTTATTAGCACGATACGTTATATTTATAAGCCTAATGAAACTATTATTTCTCATATTCACACAATATACGCCGTTGTATTTACATAATGTTAAAGCGAATAATTCAATTACTTGGCAAGGACAGAATGGAACATAGTACACTCCGCCCCGGCCCGTTCAGTCCCATCCAGCAAGTTAAAGCTATATAACGTTTTAACAGGAAATTCCGGAGAAACTGCGATAGTAAATACATATATCAAATAGAAGTTGAAACAAGTATTTAGAACTGATAGCATTATCAAACACGTTCAAGTAAAGCTGTTGACTAACCTTGGGAGTTAAGTTACACTTTTAGAGCAAAATATAGAAGTTGTACAAGATTATCACTGAGACGCTTACGCTCTAATGCTCTAATGGCTCTAATGCTCTAATGCTTAGTTGTCGGGTGAGGATACACACGAGTTGCCATTCCAGCAGGCCGACCCGTTTGTGGCCCACCTAGGGGTAAGGCTGAACAATAGCCAGAGTGGGCCGTCTCCCGGTTCCCGAAGATTCGTTTCGGCTGTTCTGTTACATTCCTTTCCTATCCAGGACCCATATAAGGGACTGTCAAGCACCTGGCGGAGTCGAGTTGAGTCGAGTCGGAGTTGACTGAGAATGTACAGCTTTTAGTAGACAATGGACAGTGTCGAGTGCAGTTCACTTGGGATTCGAGCCGACAAATTGTGCTTAGTTCTGAGTGTATGTTCTGAGTGTACCTCAAGTGTAACCTTTGCACTGCTCTAAGCGTCTAAGTGATAAATGAAGTGTTTATCGTGCGCCACTTCAGGGAGAAAATAATTGGGGGTTCCGTTCCAACCCTTGGTTTCGTCCCGCCCCGAGTTTCCTTATGTACAAAAAGAAAAAAAAAGTACATGCCAGTAAATGTATGTGTCCGGCCATGTACATCGGTGAAAAAAAAAAAAAAAAAAAAAAAGTCTGGAGCGCCAAATTCGTTTAACTCCTACACGGCACAGCGCCTTGATTGATTGTGTGGCTTAGAAACATTAAGGTTTGGAACTAGTGATAACTTGTTACCGCCGCTACAGAACTGTATCGCGGATGGTGTAAGTAAGGCGCTATGCCGCGGAGTACTTAAGACGAATTTGGCATTCCAAACATGACTCATTCTCTCTCTCTCTGTCCAAGGGTGTATTAATGACTAGATACACTACTTTTCATATGGAGCAGTTGTATTACATGGACATATATTTACTGCAGAAAATACTATGGTTTCGTACAAAAAGATAAAGGTCCACAAATTTCTTGTATTTCTATTAATATAACCCCGCAAAATGACGGGCCCTTAAACCTCACTCACTCATTCACTCACTCTCTCACTCACTCACTCCATGAAATGGTTTTGTTCCGGCTGGAAGAAATAATTTTCTTAAATTTGTTATTCTGGCTGCTATTTTCATGGCTGTTTCAACAGATAAATGGATGACATTACTATGCCTTCAGGCTTCTCGTTCGTATAATAAATGTATCCCTTATCTGAAGGGCAGTAGGGGTCAATTTATAGATGCTGAAGAAATAATATATTTACAGCGCAGCACTTGACCAAGTTTCACTGCATAGGAAATGCTTGATTTTAGTTTAAAATTTGTTTTTATCCAATTCTTATGTTTCTCCCGAGTGGGACCTTTCCATCGAATGTGTTC
This sequence comes from Tenodera sinensis, assembly GCA_030765045.1. Lineage (NCBI taxonomy): Eukaryota > Metazoa > Arthropoda > Insecta > Mantodea > Mantidae > Tenodera > Tenodera sinensis. Next base: position 114,923,854 of record CM060964.1, read on the forward strand.
GGGAAAGACAAGTATGTTTGTATAACAATGGGATTCGCTGACAGGTTATTCCTCTCTGTAGCAATATGTTCTGAATGACTCAATGGCAACCTGCGGAGGGGGACTTAGCACCTCGACCGAAAGGTGATGTTTTGTGCCTATGCCCCTGACGGGGTACCTCACGGGGGATGGATGAGGCGAAAGGATCCTAAGGGCGGCCGGAACGTTGCCACGACAGAGCAGAGGGCCGGGTCTCTACATTTTCCCAGTGAGGAAGTACGCCGGCGGAGGCTGGCTTAGCCCAGTTCCTCTCCCACACCTTTGGAGTCGTACCCTCAAGGGGCGCGGGGGGGGGGGGCGGGACTGGGAAACCGGCTCCCCTCCCCCACTCGGGTTTGTACCATCCAATGGTGGGCCCACAAACAACTAGGCTCGCCTTTTGATCCGGGGGACGAGATTTTCAGAGCACATGCTTTTTTCGCCTGCCGTGCTGCGGTGCCGTCGCCCTTCGACGCTTCCAATCCCGAAAGAAATCTAACGGGATGAACGGAGAAATGAAATGATTAATGTAACGAAATGTAAGGACAGGAAAGTAGAATTGTGTGGAAATCTTTCCCAGCATTCGCCTGGCGACCCGGAGTAACTCAGGAAAAACCCATGGGTCAGGAAGGTCAGCCACGGGGATCAAACCCGCGTCCTCCCGAATACGGGCCACAGACGTTACCGTCTGAGCTATCCCGCTGGGTCATGCAGCAGTTATATATTTTTAAGGTCAACAACCAGCATGAATAATCGATCGGCAGTTGGCCACCAAGGTTAATGATGGTGACCTTGCTACTGGAACCAATGTTGGGCTGGTAATTGATTCATTTCATTTTCGCGTAAGTTCTGTTTCTGTTATTCACTTTGGCCGGGATTTAAAAAAAAAAAAAAAAAAAGAGAGAGAGAGAGAGAGAGAGAGAGAGAGAGAGAGAGAGAGAGAGAGAGAGAGAGAGAGAGAGAGAGAGAAAGAAAGAAATAAAGAAAACATGCAATACACACGGTTAACTCCACTGGGTAATTTAGACTCGCATTTCAAACTCTTCCTCTTTCTCCAATGAGGCATTTACCGCACTGCTATTCCTCCAGCCTGAGTGTTCACACTATCAGTTTCTAAAAATCTATTTTTGAGTCCCTTTGGGACTGCAAAACTTCTAGTAGGTAGTTACCGATTAAAAGCAACATAAGTGAAGCATCAGTACACACGCTGTTTTAACTTTCCACTTCGGCTTCTTTATTCTGGCCTTGGTGAAAAGGCAAAAGATAAAGGGTAGAAACGGAGGGGGACACTTTGCGCACTGCGACCTCCACACAGATCTATTGCGAGTAACACCCATTGGAGGAACCGCAGGCCACAGAGTCAGAGGGAAACAGTCTAGAGACGAGATGATGTCCCTTACAGATGCTGAGAGATCTTCATCCAGGACCCGCTGAGCAGCCACCCGGAGCGTCGCCCTCTCAAGAAGACAGCGACCACACAAGACCACCCAGCACCGAGAGGGGCGTTTACAGTGCGCATGTATGCGCGCGATCTGTCCGCACTGCCATGCACCACAAGCTTGGAAGCACGTCTGAAAGGTGATAAGAAAATGAAATGAATGGAAATAAAAGAAAGGAAATCGTGGTATGAAAGTAAGCCTAAGTGATAAGGGGAAACCACGAGAGAGAAAAAAAAAAATTACAAAACAAAACAAAACAGTGCGCAACTGACGGGGATCGAACCTACGACCTCCCGAATGCGAGTCGCACACGTTACCGCGGCGGCCTCGTCCGGTCTTCTGGTTTTGAGGTAGCTTGACAAATTTATGGCACTTGTCACTCGCTGTTCACTTGTTTCTTAAAAACGGAAAATATATGTAGTAAACTTTCATGGCAGAGCCCGAGTGGGGTGACTCAGGTGGTAGTGTCTGTATCCCGCATTTGGGATGTCGCGGGTTCGATCCGCGTGGCCGGCCTTCCTGACCCATGGATTTTTTCGGTGTTTCCGAATTTCCTGCCCCTCCATTAGAGGTCTGCACCTTGGCCCGCAGGCCGGGTTCGGGCCTAATTTGAAAAAAGAAAATGTCTGTCGGGTTTGGGCCGGGTCCGGGGTTGAAAATTAGGAAGTACAAAATAATTTATATTAATTTTTGGTCACCGATGTCGAAATTCCGAGAATACCACAATTATTGCAGTATTTCTTTACTAGGAGTTCCCATTATTGCGCTGACACGTTTCTGATTATAATGCCAATGACTGAGAAATAATTTTGTTTAGAACAAAATTACACAATCGGGCCCGGGCCGGGTGGTGCACTATAACCTCTTCCAGGGCTCGGGCCGAACCTAACAACCCTCTATTTCGTTGCATTAAACATTTCATTTCACCCTTAATCCCGTTAGATTTCTTTCAGGGTTGGAAGCGTCGGCAAGTGTCGCAGCAGCGGCACGGTAGGGGGAACAAATGCGCTCTGGAAATCTCGATCCCCGGATCGGAAGGTAAGCCTACTGGTTTTCGGGCCCCCATGAGGATGGTACAAACCCGAGAGGGGAGGGGAGCCGGTTTCCGGGTCGCCCCTTGGCAATACGAACCCGAAGGCATGTGAGAGGAACTGGGCCAGCCTCCGCCGGGGTCAGCCTGAGAAGCTTTAGGGACCCTGCCCTCTACTCTGTCGTGGCAAGGTTCCGGTCGCCCTTCGGGTGTCCATTCGCTTCAACCATCCCCCGGAGGGTGCCCCGTCATGGGTATGGGCACAAAGGATCGCCTTTCGGTCGAGGTGCTAAGTCCCACTTCGCGAGTTGTCATTGAGTCATTGTCATTCATGACAGTGAAGAGCAGAATCACCGCTTTATGTGAAACTGAAAAGCCGATGAGTGCCCTGACCAGACGGACAGAAAATGGGTGGTAATCCTATCTGCAATGAACGCGTAAACAGACTGCATTAAACAAGGAGGATTATTCAGTAATGCCCCATTTTAAGTTTACCCCAAATACAAGTTGTAATACGGAACACGGAACTCTTGTTTTCAGGATACAAGCTTGCCCTCGCTTAAAAAGAGGACTCCTTCAAAACGGAACCGTTATAAAAGACTATTGCTGCTAGCCATCTTTTGAACAATGGAAGTAACACAATATATTTATCGCACTGAGCGATTGTTGGGACTTCCCTGCACATCTTGTTCTTTACTTCCTGAAATGGTATAAAACAACTGAGTCTGAGCTGCTAAACTGCACGTTTAAGAACACATTTCAAAGGCATGTGCATAGTTACAAGCATATTTTAAATATTACTGCATATAAATCATCGGTCTAGAGATAACCTAACGACGTCTGGTCTCGCTGATGTACGTACATTAAACTTGCATTAAAGAATGGATAATATGAATTCTCTTTTAGCAAGTATTTCAATTTCTCCGGTACAAGAACCAGTCTGTCTCTCTGGGCAGGGCTTCCGGCACGTCAGTCGATGGCTTATTCTGCGTCAGACCCCGGGAGGAAGGATGGGATGAAAGTACTGTACAGTCGGCCAGAACGCATCACAAGTGGTACTACAAATACGGTGGGTCCCTAACAGGTGCAGGCAAGTTCTTCAGTCCGACGGAGTTCCAGGTAGCCGCAGAGAGCCGCTTATAGACAGCCAGGTCCAATTGGTCAATCAGTCCCCCTAAAAGGGCGGCCGGCCCACCACAGCGGCTCTCTTCAGCTGTATACCGTGCAAACACCAGCATAGTGCAGCCCATCGGCAATCCCGCTGACTTTTACGATCTGGAAAGACCGGATAGAGAGAATGAAATCAATGGACTGAAAGGAAGACAAACTCATTCGCCTTAGTGACCCGAGAAAACCCCCGAAACACCCTATGATCAGGAAGGTCGGCCGCGGGAATCGAACCCGTGACCCCCAGAATGCGGGCCACAGACGTTACCGCCTGAGTCATCCCACTCAATTATATAAAACTGACAACCAAAGATGTTCAAGTATGACCCTCTGAAACTCCATGTCACTATCCAGTGCAATTCCGTAGAAAGTAAAAGCTAAGAGAGGTCTATGAATTGTTTAATGTGTAACTGTTAAAAGTAAGTGCATTTTTTCCTGCTTTATTTTAAGTTTGAGGTCATATTTTCGGTACTTTAGGTCGCATATTGTAATTTTTGCAGCCTAAATGCATGCATATTTCAGGAGTTTTAAGGTCATAAAAATCCGAGCCCTAGTTATCAGTAGAGTAAGGATAAAATACGTCCTTTTACTTACAATGTGTGGTGCGCGCTGCGAGTATCGGTGAGTTAAAGGGGATGACACTGATAACCTGAAACTCTAAACACCACAACCAGGGGTGTAACAACACATCTAGTTTAAAAATAGTTATACATACACGTGTGTTGTCAAAAATATAAACATTTACGTGTTGCATTACCTTCTCATTTGTCCGCCTGTTTGTCAAATAGTTAAGTATATTCCCTAATGAAGCTTTTAAACTCAAGAGGGTGTGGTTTGTAAAATTGTATATTGGTATGCTTCATTATTTTACACAGATCTGCAAAGAACTCCGATTGTAGCGGTGAACTTTCTTGTTCTTATGCCTTCTTAGTATCTTACGATGCAACAAGTGATTTATGTGTTGTTTTTTTATTTATTGTTCTTTTAACAATTTTTGCTGCTCTTTACAATTTCGTATTTCTGAGTGACACAACCAACATTGTATGTTTTCTCCATCCACGGTGGAATTAGTTGTACCAAATTCTTCGACTGATGTCTTTAGTGTGACAGCACTTGATGATTCTGACCTACTGAAATGTGTATAGCGCAGAACAGAACGTAAACACAGAGCGCACAGCGACCAAATCTACACTGCCAGTACTGCAGTCGAACTACTGACTGCCATTTGTACAGCCCTGGATAAGATGTCACATTTACTGGGTAGACTGGTAGTTACGTTGATTCCCCCTCCTAGCTCTGGTTATCGAGTACTGTAGGTAACGAGGGGAGGGGTTGTATTCTTTCAAGCTTTCTGAGCAGTATTCAGGAGACCTGAGTAGTGTCAACACTCCTGACCTTCCGCTTTGCACAATTGTCAAGCGTGTGTCCAAAATGTACTCCAATATACACACTGGAATCCATCTATAAAAGATTATGTAACTAAATGGCTCATTTTAGCAACAAATGGAAAGGACACGAATTACTCATGTTTTAATGTTCTACCTCTCTATGCTAACTGCAAAAATAAATGATAACGGTGAGGTTACAAATTGACAATGAAACATTCGACCAAGTTTATTTTTTATTTATGCAACTATGCACCATAGAGGAAAATGGTAGAGGAACTTATGTTTTTGTTTAAACTCAAGAAGCCACCATTAAAATCTGTGCACTCATATCCTTAACACCTAGTATGTGGGAGCCAGAACAACAGTCCGTGAGAGTTGCCAGTTCTAATAAAATTAAAAATCTGCTGCTGCCTTCAGTGAAAAACACAATGTTAACACGTAATAGTAGAATTAAATACTTTGATGCAAGAGAAGCAGGTGTTAAAATCACAGAAATAAAATACACCAAAAGGTTTAACTCTGTCATTTAGGCGTTAAAATTACAGAACAAGAATACAACGAAAGACCTAATTCTAACATTTTGTTTTCTTAGACAAATCCATTGGAACAAAACATAAACAATGACTGAACCTGCTATGTTGAATGTGGCAGCATGAACTGTGTATTATTTCTTGGTGCAAATACTCGCAGACTAAGGCTATAGGTAGTATTTTGTCTGCGCTGTTTGCTTTCTATTAGTGAATGCTACCTTACATACGAGTAAATTTACACCATTTACCAAATTGGAAACAAAGTTAATCTTCTGCACCGTTATGTAGAAAATGGAGTTTCCCACAAATAGTGTACCTCTGCTCTGAAACTAATTCATTCGGAGCAATAAAACTTGGTAGTGTATTTTGCCTAAAAGAGCACAAAAACAATGTGCAACATTGTTTTAATGTATGAAAGTTTATGTAATTTTAATTATGCATACCAATGAATCTGTGGTCTCCTTAGCGCGGTGACAGAGCTACTGCTTACCAAGCGGGAGACCTTTGTTCGTTTCCCGGTACCAGTATGGGGATTTTCTCCCACTGGGAGACCTGGTTCGGGGTGCACTTAGCCTCGTTAGGTACCTGAGGGGCTAATTGCGGAGCTACATGGTTGGAAAGTAGCGATCGCTGGTTGCGACGACCGCGTAACCGCCGGGATGGCCCGAGGCGCTGACCACGACCCACATCCAATACTACGTCAACGCCTCTGATGAATATGGGTGGGGGACGCGGCGGTCGAGCGGTAGGCCTTGGCCTGGAAAGGACTTTCGCGCCTTGGGGGATACCAATGAATTTATGGCACCTTTTTTATACCAAAACTATAAATTTTGTGTTATAATCAATGGTTTGCTGCAGAGAGTTTATATTCACAGCATAAGAAACTTGATCTCAAGTTTCATTGCAATTAACTACTTGAATTCAGAGAAAAGGTACAGGAGGAAAACTGTTATTTTTATTTGAATGCTCTATTTCCTTTTATTATATATTTTATTTATTATCAGTGATAGTCTTAAAATTGAAATAAACAGTTCAGTCTTTCAGCATTAGTAGAGAATTATGTTTTAAATGACAATGCCAAGTTCATTACATTATCTTACAATGTTGCAGAACTATAGGAAATTAGTCGTAACTTTGTATTTTCACCTATGTCCACACCTAAAGCACTTAATATACTTGATCCATTTCGATCACTGATCTGTTACTACGTCTGAGCTCATTAAAAAGAGGTAGTATATATTGCAGCATTATCTGTTATGTGCTACAGGAAACAGATGCTCTCAATTTAAAAATAACAAGTGATATAAGTTTCCTGTGGTGTCCCATAAAACACTGCGAAATGTGTAAATGGTGTCTAAACTATCGTTAGAAATTTAAATTTTAGGCGACGAAAGGGGAGACTGAAAACTCTATCTCGCCAATGTTAAATTTGCTAGCTCAGTTACCCTCTCTGACAGAAGGTATTTAAATAGCATACTGAAATTCTTTTAGGATATACACAAATACCCTATAAGTTGACTGAACTAGATTCACACCATAACTCTTTTTTAAGGGAATTGAGAGTAATTTTTATGAAATTTTGGGGAAAATTTATCACTAATTAAGTTAAAACTTAATCAGCTATCTTTTTACTGTCTATGGGTATTTCCATTAAAGCATTAAGGTTTTGCGTTCAGCGTCCCAATTTGCCGCCTTTAACATCGAAGGTCATATCGGTGACTTTTAACCTCTTGGAACAGTTAGTCAACAGCAATGGTGTTCACACGCTTAGCGGTGATTTTCAACTTTGGGTTTGTAATATCTTGCTTTTTCTTAATTTATTACCTTAAATTTACACACACATACACACGCATATTCACACTCCCATTCATACTTCCAGCCTTTGGGGGGAGGCTAAAAAAATATTTTGTTGTTTAACGACGCTGTCAATTGCTAGGATCACATCAGCGTCGCCGGTGTGCCGGAATTTTGTCCCACAGTTCAGTAGGTCAGCGTCTAACCAACTGAGCCGGGGAGGTGGGAAATAATCCTAGTGAAACAAAAATTGCCACCCTCCCAGGCGGGAAACGAACCCACGACCCCTTGCACAGCAGGCAGGTTCTCTGTCGACTGAGCTACGGGACCAGCCTCCCAAAATTTGGTTGAGCCATCTTCGTTAACTTCTGAGAAAGTGGGTCAGAGAATGGGTCACTTATCAGAAAATGTTAATTCGAGGAAATGCCCTTTAAAGTAAACAGACATAAAATGTCATATGTGGCTTCATTTGAAACATTTATTGAAAATATAAGTAATTTACCCGCAGTAAAGAAAAATTATATCAAATTAAAGAAAGAATTGCAACTTTTAAAATACACCAAAAACTAAAATTTTCATTGTTTGACAATTTTTACCATTCAATCTCCCCTTAAGTTTATTGTTTTTATTAGTACACCATAATAGCATTGTCGCTTAGTAAACCAGCTGTACGTCCACCAGAAGAAGGCGAGCTGGAGGAATGTGCCACGTAAACATCTCTAACATGTTTATGCACGCTAGTGGTTCATATATCAGTGTTGTGAACTAGTGTTAGCCAAAAGTATCCAAATCTTAAGTAACATATCGCTAAAAACAAATCAAAATAAAATGAATTAAAAGCTATTTTGGTCTTCGGCTTTCTCCGTTGACATTCGGTGACTGGAGCCTCAGGACAGACTCTCTCTGCAACTTCAAGTGTTCAAGTATGCACCCTTTTTATATATTTGTCCACATAAGTTAATTACGTAATACCAGTTGCGGTTGCACGGAAGTTCCTTAAAAGTGCAGAAGTCAAACTGTGCTAGGGACCCTATTGCTATGTTTCATCGAGTTTGAAGGAGTAGCGCGGAAGCTGTATACGCAGTAGATGTAAATTACCGCTTATGTATTACGTTTAATATCATTCAAAGGAAAAGATAACCAATAAATCCGAAACGTGGACCGCCTCCGGAGCGCACCCGCAGCGCACCTACCTTTGGCGCGGAAGACCCGATTCGATTCTCGGTACCGGCGTGGGGATTTTTCCTCCTCTGGCACGGGGTGTACTCAGCCTAGTCAGGTCCCATAAGGGCCAGTTGAGGAGCTACTTGATAAAGAAGTAGCGAACCCAGGTCGCGAGGGCTACCTAACAGGCCGGGAGGGTTCTGGGCGCCGACCGCGTCCCATCCTCCAGTTCTGCACCCCAATCATGACATCTGTAGTGGGCAGAGGTGGGGGACGCAGCGACAGGGCGGTAAGCCTTGGTTCGCGAAGTGCTGTTGCGCTGGGGGTTAAAATCTGCAACGTGTCAAAAGTTAGGTGTTCACGAGTTCTTGTGCTCTTTGTAGCAGCGGCCACTGCCTACTTAGCTTTTTTTAACCTTTTACCATGCCTTATGTCGGTATAAAGGATTGCGATTGCAATGTTTGGTATATACGTATTAAGTCATTCCTTGATTACAATCATCCATGTTTTTCCACAAACCAATCACAAAGTTTACTACCTCATGTTTTTTGATGGTCGTAACTGCGCCGCGTCGTATAGACTATGCACGTCTTAATGCACGACCTACTAGCCTAGGTATTGTGAAGTCATTGGCCTTTTAGAAAGCATTGGAACTCGGTTTCGGGACATCATTCATTATTACGACGCAGGCACATGTCATACCTTCTGTGCCACACCTACTTAGAGGCACTAACCAACCTGAAACCATACTACTCTTAATAAGAAAATTATAAGTTCGCAGAAGCATATATTAGTGTAATATTGTTCATTACTCTGTCCTCAATTAAGAATACAAACATATGCACGTATATCCCTAAAAGTCTGATAGGTAGCTTTAGTTAGCATGTGTTAGTTAACCTGCCCAGTTAAAGGATGTTAATTAATCATCATGAAAGTTGTGAGGAGTGAGGAAAATCTGAAGGGAAAAAAAAAAAAAAAAAAAAACTTGGTCAGGAATTATTGTCCTGGTGAGATTCGAATCGTGGACTTTTCGCTGACAAGCTCATGCTTTAACTATGCTCAGCCATCCATCTCGGTCAGTGAACTTTGGGGCATTTTGTTTTTAAATAAGGTAAGTGGGGGTATATGCAGTGTTTAGTATGTATGCAAAAAGCATATTATAAAATGAAAAGACAAACTACATATAATAAGCATGGGTTCATATTCGCTTGTATTTCGAGTTATGAACCTTTTGTTCATAACTGTTGCTTCACTATCAACGACACTGTTATCCACTTGTCCTACTGCGCCATGTAATATACCAGCCACAGCTTATATCACCGGTATGGAATATTGATAGGTACTTCAAAGGAAATGATGCCTATGTAGAGCATCAACCTGAACACTAGTTTTCTGCACCTAAAGTTGCGGATTTCAATCAGCCTCAAGCATATTGGCAACTGAAGAAACTTAGAAACTTCTCTGGAGGAAAATTCCAGTGCACCGTCGTGGTTGCTAACTCATTAGGAAGCACCATTTTGATCGTGAATGATTGGTCAGTATTGCACTGAACTTTCGGTCATGTGTGGATAGCAGTGACGTTGTGATAGCTATATCTGAACTCCAAGTCGTAATTTGGCCGCATAACCAACCTAATAATACATTTAGGAATTGTTAGACGCGCTACAGCTTGCACTAGGCCTGGGCCTGCAAACCTGACTGCCGGTCTCACGCCCACGTACGCTCTAGATATACGGAGAGTGATTGTTATCAGCTTCAGGCATCCCCGAGCCGCAAATTTGGCTCACAAGGTCAGGACCGCCGCCTGTTGCAGCTCCTCACTTTCCTCAAGATGTTAAGTGGGCACACTACTTTGGGCTTTAAATCCGTGCTCATTCCGTGGCCGGGAACTAGAGCTCCACGGCACGGCGCAGGACCAACCTAATAATACTCGTACTTGTGATAAAGCAGGGTCGTATACTTTACAGTACAATAAAGGAGCACTCCACTTGTTCGAAACAAAGATTTCGTTCGAGTCCCAGTTTAGCTGGCTGAGGTGGTGTGCAGGGAATCTTGACGATGTAAAGCGCAGTAGTTTATGTTGGTAATGAAATACTGCACTATCTCCGCCACTCCCAGTTGCCACCCTTTACCTAGTTCTACTATTTACGTAATGTTTGTCTTACTTCTCCCTTTTCCCTCGCTCCTGAGCCTGAAATCGACTTGAGTTTATAGGTTAATGTTTGAGTGCCAGACTTTTAACATCAAACTAATGCAAAATGAGCTCATCCAGGCAATATGTGTCCATCATTGCGAGGAATGACTTCACGAAACTATTTTTGGAAGATTCTAATATCCGGAATGAATGCGATAGGTACTTGTGGAATGTGGGTTGCCCTTTCTACAAGTACGTGTCCGATAAGAGCAGTCTTCAAGGCTACAATCAACTCGACAATCCTTGAATAGGATTTAAATCTAGGGACAGGCGAGGATTGGACAGATATTTTAGAATGTTATTTTTAAACTTCGAATTCCCTTAGGATTGTTCCTTCTAGATGGCTTCCAGCCTTTTAAAATATAGACATAAGAATGAACTAAAAAAAAATACATTTAAAAATTAACGTATTTACTTTAATATCACGAGTGTCCCTTACATGAAAAGATTGTAGCACCTGAAAATGTGCCAAATGCTTAAAAGTATATCTTTTTTTGAATAAGAATTTTGAAAGTCTGCATTTTTCTGTGTTTCAATAATGTATTAAATTCAACTTTTGCATTAATTCTTTATAGCACGCGTATAAACAACTGCAGGTTTAAACATTACAAAATCTTATGCTATTGCAACAATACTATGTGTTAATACTATTTCATGTGCGAAACTACTGCAAAGAAAACGTCTTTCATGAATATAAATTTCAATTAACTCATCCTTCCCATTATAAGCTAAATAAATATATTAAAGGTTATACTCAATGTTCAAAGCTTTACACGTTCGTTTTCGTGACTATATATTAAGATTGATGTTAAATCCTATACGGGTGGATCTTCATTTTGTAGGAACAGAAATATTTTATGCGATATTATATCATGATAAACTGAAGGTTCTAATAGAATTGTCACAAATAAGGACGACAGATATAAAGGTGAGCAGACTTTAAAAACGAATGCATAAAATTATCGGAAGCAACATAGCAGTTAAGGAATAAAGCCAGTTACATCTAGATAAGCAATGCAGCTTCGTACATATAGGATATAAGACATATTTTCTTAATATTGACAATAAATACACAAGTATCACCCAAGGGACACTTTCAGTAATGTTTTTCAAAGGGTTGCATGAACCAGCTGAATAAATGCTGCAGAGAGAGAAGGGGGAGGAAGAAGGAGAGAAGAGATCTGCTGAGGCTACTAAAATAATTATTCTGTTGTGTAGTAGTCATCATTTAGTTTTAAGGTGCTTTGCTATTCCTTGCAGCTTTTTAAATACATATTTTAAGGTAACACTTGTTTCACTTTGTAGTTGTTAAAAATTTAATTTTGGATTCAGTTAGTGGGAATTTACATGTAGTACATTTACGAGTTATTATTAATGTGCAGATGTTTTGGAATACCTTGAGCTGTTTAACGGGGTGTTTTAAGATATTTCATCTCTGTTTGGGAGTCATTGGGACTTAGTTTTGGTTTTGGTAAATTTAGACAAATGTCACGGATAAGTAACTTCATGCAGTACGTTTATCAATTAATAATGCCGATTAATTTATTTGATGACATTTGAAAGCCGTACTGTACAGGTTGTAGGGGTCAGATATCCCTATTTAAACCTCTAAGAGAGCTCATCGAAAGAAAACTAAAATACAGCCATCTTTTGCGTATCTCAGGCAATTCAAATGATGAGGTGAGTAATGCAATATTTGATAAGCTGTTCTAAGGCGCCCACGTACTGAGCACACGTCATACCTTGTCTGTAGGTTACGATGAAAATTCTATTGCTGGTGAACAGTGGTGGTACAACACGATAAACTGATCAAGCTTATCCGTCAGTGTAAACTCCATCTTTATCTCTTACATGCATAACTACTTGACAAACCATTAAGTGTATCGGCAACCATGTGTAATAACGGAAATGTTTACTTCATACCACCTATGAGAAGAATGAAAATGATAAGCACGTCCCGGATGTTGATGATCTAAAAGTGTTTGAGAAATAACCTATAAAATGACTGAAGTTTTTAGAAATGAGTTAATAAATACAAAAATTACCTAACACTGAGCTTCATTTAATTCATTAAAGTGAATTCACAAAGTGTTGTAAATTTATGTATACATAAGTGTAACCCTAACACAAGTAGAAGAAGTACGTATAACAGTGAGTGGATAATTAAAAACATAATTACAAGTTCAAAGTTTAAGAATCTAAAAAGAAAATTGCTTTTGAAGACGCTCATACAAAACTACAATTAACTCTCTTAAACTCTCGGATTACACAGGCTGAGATTTCTCATCCTGTGGATCGGTAACTACGCAATCTTGCATTTTACAGACGATGCGAAATGCAGGTGCTGTCACCGCATTCACTAGCCAGTTGATTGGTGCTCCTTGTTAACCTGCTCCAGTAGCGCAATGGTTAACATTCCGGAAAGTCGTGCTGAAGGTCGGAAGTTCAAATCACGCGTGCGGATAATTGTGGTTTTATTCATATCTGTTTATATTTCGAGAGCGTTCTAGGAAACCAGAGCCAGGTAAACCGGTTGTTTCTGGCTATAGTCGCGTGGCAGTGTAAACAGAAAGGTTGTGGCTGCACATGTGACATGAGTGAACGACGAAGGTTTAACAAGAGAACAAGTACTTTCTTTGTTCATTTTCCCTTGCCATAGACAAAACCACTGATATTAAAGATCCATTTACATATGAACTTTGCATGGCCCAAGATGAACTGCAATCGGAATTAATTAACCTTCAAAGCAATACATTATTGCGCAGTTCAAGAAAACTTGGTTTGGATCTGTACACATCACTGCCAAGAACATTTCCCAAGCTGCACCTTTTTACAAGCAAATTACTGGCCATGTTTGGTACTACTTATCAATGTGAACAACGGTTTAGCATATTGACAATGAACAAGATCCTGCTACGGATAAACATTTTCAATGTGTTCTACGTATAAGTTCATTTAGTTTGCAGCCGGACATTGGAACGCTAATATTTAAAAGGAAACCAGCAAGGATGCCAACCATGTAAACTAGGGGAGTGCCATTATGACTACGCCACTATCTTGTACATTGTAAGCAATTTCAATACACTAAATAGAAATTATAGGTAACGTTCATTTTTTTAGAATGCAGTATACTAACTTTTAAATGTCTTTAGTAGTATAGGGGAACTGCATAACAACTGTTGTATAACAAAACAAAACAAAGGTAATAAACATGTTAATTCTATAGAACTGTTTTTGTCAACTTAAGGTTTGGCTAGAGCTACCACATCAGTAATGTGGTGAGAGAGCTCTTTCTAATACAATGCCAATATGAGCCGTCTACGTCGTTTAGTCAATTTCTCTACTGTCATTAACCCTCTTTGTGCTTTCCTAGGCAACTCTTGAGTTCAGAAGTATGCATTTGATCACGTCGCAAAAGATGTTTCACTCGAAACCCGAATGACCGCCACTGCGGCACACGTCCCCTATTTGTTTACCTGCCAGACGAAGGAACAGGGAGGGGTGATTGTAGGGGTAAAGCATTCCACACGTCCAGTGCTCATCTTGCCAGCCCTGGTTTACAGGTCTGTAAAACGCCCGGACTGCGCACCTTCCCAATGAGCAGGCTGAGAAGACTCACCCGATATAAAATGTATTGCAAATGAAGGAGAGTTCGCACAAGGACAACAGCCTTATTGTACGCATTAAAGCAATAAAGGAAAAATTGATCTATAGCATTCCTAGATTGGGATATGAATTCATAATTAATTACACGGGGTTATTGCAAATGATTGACCCCATTTCACGAATTTGCTGTAGCTATATCATTTCACATTTTGTCATAGAACCTTGCAGACATATAGAGAAGCTCAAAAAGTCTTCTTTTTTGACAGAATACAAGTGTTCCATGTGTACTACTGACTATGCAGGTATCAAATCGATAATCAAGTTCTTCCTACACTTGTTGCAGCATGTTTCTATGAATATTTTCGAAAGCACCGTCGGTGCAAGCTCGCAGTTCTGGTAGATTTATTGGCAGAGGAGGCTTAAACACTGAATTTTTCACTTAACCCCACAAAAAGTCGCATAGGGTTAGATAGGGAGAGCGTGGAGTCTATGGTAGCACTTACTGATCATCATCCTTAGTACGACCAACACATCGCTTTCTGAATCTCCTATTTACAAATTCACGGACACTGTAAACTGCACATACAGTGTTCGTTCCTGCTCCTCTTCCTCCTCTTCCTATTCCTCTTCTTCCTCTCCCTCCTCCTCCACCACCCCTTCTTCCTCTCCCTCCTTTTCCTCCTCTTCCGCTTCCTCCTTCTCTTCCTCCTCCTCTTTCTCCTCCTCTCCCCCTTCTTCCTCTCCCTCCTTTTCCTCCTCTTCCGCTTCCACCTCATCTTCCTCCTCTTCCTCCTTCTCTTCCTCCTCTTCCCCCTCTTCCTATTCCTCTTCTTCCTCTCCCTCCTCTTCCTCCTCCCATTCTTCATCTCCCTCCTTTTCCTCCTCTTCCGCTCCCTCCTCCGCTTCCTCCACCTCTTTCCCCTCGTCTTCCTCCTCTTCCCCCTGCTCTTGCTATTCCTCTTCCTCCACATCTTCCTCCTCTTGCTCTTCCTCTTTCTCCTCCTCGTCCTCCTCTTCCTCCTCTTCCTCTTCCTACTCCTCTTGCGCTTCCTCCTCTTCCTCTTCCTCCGCTTGCACTTCCTCTTCCTCTGCTTCCTCCTCCTCTTGCTCCTCTTGCTCTTCTTCCTCTTCCCCCTCCTCTTCCCCCTCCTCTTCCCTCTCCTCTTCCTCCCCCTCTTGCTTATCCTCTTCCTCCTCCCCTTCCCCTCCTCTTGCTCTTCCTCCTCCACTTGCTCTTCCTCTTTCTCCTCCTACTGTTCCTCCTCCTCTTCCTACTCCTCCTCTTGCTCTTTCTCTTCCTCTTCCTACTCCTCCTCTTGCTCTTCCTCTTCCTCCTCTTGCCCTTCCTCCTCTTCCTCCTCCTCTTGCCCTTCCTCCTCTTCCTCATCTTGCTCTTCCTCCTGCTCCTCATCTTCCTCTTCATCTTCCTCTTCCTCCTCTTCCTGTTCCTCTTCCTACTCCTCCTCTTGCTCTTCCTCCTTCTCTTCCTCCTTCTCTTGCTCTTGCTCATCCTCCTCTTCCTACTCCTCCTCTTGCTCTTCCTCCTCCTCTTGCCCTTCCTCCTCTTCCTCATCTTGCTCTTCCTCCTGTTCCTCATCTTCCTCTTCATCTTCCTCTTCCTCCTCTTCCTGTTCCTCTTCCTACTCCTCCGCTTGCTCTTCCTCCTCTTCCTACTCCTCTTGCTCTTGCTCTTCCTCCACCTCTTGCCCTTCCTCTTCCTCATTTCCTCTTCCTCCTCCTCTTCCTACTCCTCATCTTGCTTTTGCTCTTCCTCTTCCTGTACAGAGCTCAGTGCTGCACCTAGATTTCTAGTAAGTAAAATTGCTTTTCACTAGTCCCATTCTGTGAAGAGCTCAGTGCTGCACCTTGATTTCTAGTAAGTAAAATTGCTTTTCACTGGTCCCATTCTGTGCAGAGCTCAGTGCTGTACCCTGGTTTCTAGTAAGTAAAATTGCTTTTCACTAGTCCCATTCTGTGCAGAGCTCAGTGCTGCACCCTGGTTTCTAGTAAGTAAAATTGCTTTTCACTGGTCCCATTCTGTGCAGAGCTCAGTGCTGCACCCTGGTTTCTAGTAAGTAAAATTGCTTTTCACTAGTCCCATTCTGTGCAGAGCTCAGTGCTGCACCCTGGTTTCTAGTAAGTAAAATTGCTTTTCACTGGTCCCATTCTGTGCAGAGCTCAGTGTTGCACCCTGGTTTCTAGTAAGTAAAATTGCTTTTCACTGGTCCCATTCTGTGCAGAGCTCAGTGTTGCACCCTGGTTTCTAGTAAGTAAAATTGCTTTTCACTAGTCCCATTCTGTGCAGAGCTCAGTGCTGCACACTGGCTTCTAGTAAGTAAAATTGCTTTTCACTAGTCCCATTCTATGCAGAGCTCAGTGCTGTACGCTGTTTCCTAATGGGTAAAATTGCTTTTCACTAGTCCCATTCTGTGAAGGGTTCAGTGTTGCATCCTGGTTTCTAAAAGGTAACATTGCTTTTCACTAGTCCCATTCTGTGAAGGGTTCAGTGTTGCATCCTGGTTTCTAAAAGGTAACATTGCTTTTCACTAGTCCCATTTGGTGAGGATGTATTTGCTTTATCCCGAAAGAAAGAAAATCGAATATCAGTTAAAGATAGATCTATCGTAAACGAAGCTAACAAGTGCGTGTTTCAACCACAACCTACACTGAATATGGACACGATATTATGAAAATGCATAATTAATAGTGAATGAACCAAGTATACACGTAATAATCTGAGTGTTAGTTTACGGATTCCTACAGTGTGCGGTTTTCGGAGTGATATCTGCCATCAACTGGTATATATGCAGTTGCAATCAGGGGCGATTCCGTAGGTAGTGCCTCCGTGACACGGCACTACCTTAAAACGGGGAAAAAAGTATTTTAAATTGTTTGTATACTCCAAAGGTACTTGGCTTAATATTCTTCAAAGCGCAATGAAATGCCTTGCCTAACAACAAAAAGCCACGCGTGGAACTGGTATTTCTAAGTTTGAAACACTATTATGTTACTATTCTATGGATTCGTACCACATCGTTTTTGGCACGGATTGTGGACGTTCACTCTGGACCCTAGCAGCAATTGGAGGGGCAAGGAGATGGGCAAAATACGTGCCAGTTAGTATCTGTCACGGCTATCGTTGGCAGCACATGTCAATCAAATGTACCAATTTATACATAACCTAAAATGAAGTATGATGGGTACATTGAGACATCAGAAATAAGGCATTTGTCACTACTTTGCAGTGTAAAAGTTAGCGAAAATTGTGTTTTGCAATAACACATTTGTCATTCATTTCCCGTTGTTCATACTTAATACTAAATTAATAGTTTTCTAACAACGTTACCTGGATTGCCAATACTACTATAACAGACGACTAAAGATGAAGTCTGCTAAGCAAACTGTTAAATACGCGAATGTAATCTTTTCTTTGTGTAAGTAACACGAATAAAGCAAGTTTTTACTCAGTAGCCCATTTCCTATATTATCGTGAAATACATAGGAAGACCTATTCCTGATCTGCACATAAATATAGGTGACGGTTTACCTGTAGGAAATAAATAAGACATTTAGACGAAAAATAAATGGTTCTGTGAATCTGAAGTCAAAATGATTTATTCTGCTTTTCATGCGCTTTGTTTGGTGACGATAACCGCGAGTAACTGAAGCTGATATATTGCTCGGTAACCTATTTGTAAATTTTACGGTAACTTGACAAAAAATGTTGTAAACTTTCGAGTCCCACGGACATAATTAGTTCCGCGTTGTTAGTATATATACAGAATGCTTAAAAAAAACGTGTCCGATTTTGCAACAGCAGCTGGGATTGGTCAAAACTAGAATGAATGTTCCTATAAACATATGTCCGGAAACAAATACCCGTTGAGATATGAGTCATTTTACAAAAATGTGCAATGTATCCACATTTTCCATACGTTTGGCATACACCAATGTCTTTAAAGGTCTCCATAGCCAGAAATCCAATGGATTGAGGTCCGGTGAACGCGGAGGCCAAGCTACTGGACCTCCTCGACCAATTCATCGTCCATTAAATGTTAAGGAACGCAAATTAAACACCTTAACAACAAAGAAAGAGACGTCGGCGACGTGATGCTGGCACTACCTGTGCATTCATGCTTTACCCGCCATTGGTTGCAATGTAGGTACATGACTCGTGCATTGCTCTGCGTGTGATGCTTTTTATGTATTAAAAAGTCCGATAACGTGCCAATCAAAGAGTTTAACGATACAGTAAACATTAGAAGACAACGTGAACGGTGAAAAATTGTTCTGTATAGTTTAAAAGTAAGCGGGCAGATTTTGGCATCTAGCATTTGGATATACCTAGCCGTACTTTCCTTTTTCTCGGTCAGATCTCTTAAATAATTAAAAGAAATCATGTTTTTAATAAACAGGCAAGTAAAATATTTGCCTGGTTTTTTATGTTGTTTAAAGAAATTTTCGTTTCGTTGAACTGTAATTTAAGTTTAAGGAGGATTTACTTTAACATTAGTTAATTTCATTAATTCAGTGTTTTTATCTTCATTAAAATTACAATACACTTATAGGTAACTGCGACGTTCCCTATGAATTCACTCTAGACCAGGAATTGTCAATATTTTCATAACGAGGGTCGCATTAATAGTCAAGAATGAACCGCAGGTGAAACCACGTACGTTTAAGATAGAAGAAAAACAAAACAATAAATTTACGAGCACAAGGTGCTCAGGTCCGTTATAGTCTTCAAACGTAGTGTTTTACTGAATAAATATTTAAACTTACATATTAATAACTGATGCAATTAAATGCAACCAACTATTAGTATTGACCTCGTGACACTGTAACTGTTAGGCAATATAGGTACTACATATAGACCAGGCATGTCAAACGTCACTCCCAGGGTGTGAAGAGAGGAGTCCACCCCTCCTGAACTGCAGTAGCACACGCTAGTAGAACCGGTTTTCTCTTTGTTTTTCTCGTTCTCCGATTTGAAGGGAGGGAAAATAGGGGAATATTTTCACACTTGGCGAGTGCTGTTTGACACGCCTGATATAGACGTATGTATGGTAAATGTGCCTAATTCCGTGATACCCCTAATACCGTGATACAAAGTTGAGCTTCCTGCCATGCTTTTATTCTGCAATAGTTAGTAGTTTTGAAGTATCCAACAGATAGCTGAACAGTTCAACTTTCCTTTCTCAGCAACTACTGAGAAAGGAAATGGCTATGGAACATGTTGTTCAATGATGCTGATGAAACGATCAAGATTTTGTGAGCACTCGACTCACTGCCGAAACAAGATTTTAAAATTAATTTCAAGCAATTAATTGGAGGTAAATGTAAAGGCCATAATGTTAATAACGGTTTGTATTTTGTAACGTAAATGAAGGTTAAGAGAATCAATGCACGCACGTCGTCATTTTTTATATCAGAGAATTAGGATACCACTATCACGGATTTAGGGACCATATTCACAAACTTTATTTCTACAATTTTTTAGTATACTAATACAGCTTTTTAATTCTCAATCAGGTAAAATATCTTCTAGAACATTCTAATTATGTTTTTGGATCGTTTTTAAATGACTTTTGTCCATTTATGACCATCACACAACACTTACTCCAAACTATTACGCAACTTTACCCCATAATATTTTTACATAAATAACTTCATATTCAATGAAAACAATGAAGCTGGCCTTTCTGTGCTATAATTGCAGGCATTTGTGGTTCCAGTTTTGTGCAGCCTATCATCGAAAGGATTCCAAACGTTCATCAACCATAAACACCTATATTTACGAGTAGATTTTGACATACCTTACTTTTGGAAATCTTTTATGTTAATGTGGACACTAATATTAGTCATTGTGCAAAGTCCTTCAAACGGGAAATGTGTCACTCAACAGACAGGTGTAAATATCAATTAATTAACTTCCTTGTTTAGTCCTTCAGTAGGTCATTGCAGTGTATACCAATTTAAAATCTGAGCACTTAATTGTATATAATAGTTCACAATTCGTGAATAAACTGACCTAATGCAGGTGCTTCGTTTCTTTTTATTTATATGGTATGAAGTTCGTAGGTTAGCCAGAAAAAAGCAGCTCGCGGGCCGGATTTGGATCCCGGGCCATAGTTCAGCAAACCCTGCTTTAACCAATTACATTCATTATTTAAAATACTTAGATATAAACAGGATTAGTATAATCTATATTAAGATACCGATTATGCTCTTATTCCACCAGTAGGTTAACGCAATGGCATATGTGAAAATTTTTCCGGTGGGAAGTGACTAAGCTGAAAAAATTAAAAATTTGAAATACTTTTAACATTATGAGAATGCAAAAATGTGCATCATACGAACTCAAATCTTCTTGAAACCTAGCAAAAGTTATCCACAACTTAATCTTCTGAAAAGTCAGTGTCACACAGAACTGACAGTAAGGCAAAACTACTGTTGATTCAGATCCCGTGCTTCCCAAGTAAGTATACCTTAAGTATGGAAAATGTTCTTTCTGCAGAAGCAATGAAACCTGGCAAAATGGTCAATCTCTTAAGAAGGACATAGATGTCTAAAAAAATCATATATTTGAAGCTTCCCATGTTGTCAGACTGTCTTACGAATCTTTCGCTTTGAAAACATAAAGTTTTCCTTTCTGAAGAAATGCTTTTCAGTAAGACAGAATGGAATGTTTGCGATTTGTCATTTCTTATCAAATCCCTTTCATTACTGTTGTACCAGGAAAGGAGAAATTTCGGAGGTAGCAAGGTCTCCTTTAAATATACCTCTGGAGTAACACTAATAAGGACCTAAACCATAATAATGTTATTCATATATAGAAGACATAGTTGTAAGAGTTTCTGGAAGTTTGAAGAAAGTAGGTTTGTAACACCGAAATAGAGAGTTATCTCATACATATTTGTTTATCCTATTGTTTTAATAGAGTATAATGTGTACTCGTCAAAATACTCATGCTATTTAATGAACTGAACATTGGAAGGAATCCAATAAACTACTTCCTTTATCGCGATTCAAGGTCTGTCACTTACTGCTTTTACTTCGTTTAACTGTGCGGTTTAAAATCAGCTTTTAAAAACAGCGCAGTATACACTTATGGTGATGATGTTTATCGTTATCATTATTATTGTTGTTGTATGATGAGGATAAACGAGATCAGGGTTGCCAACTCGTACGATAATTATGGGGGCATACAATAATTTTAATGTTTGTACGATGGTTGTCAACCCGTACGATAATTATGGGGGTGTACGATAATTTGAATGTATGATAGTTCGATATCTGTGAAATATCATTTTCACTGGTTTGTCACTCCAGCGAAGTAAAACTAATTACAAATTATACCACTTTTATCTTCATTGTCTGTCTCCACCCCATAGCTGCTAAGCCTGCTACTCTTTATCCTCTTATTGCCAGTGTGCCCAGGTCTGATAATCTCAATGAAGAAGGTACTGTTCAGAAAATTGATGATCAATGTAGAAAACTCGGAAAACGTGTTATTCCGTCTGAAATAAAGAACATGCCTGAACCTGGCAGTTTCTGGAATGCTGATAAACACATGCCACCTTGGTGGAAAAACTGATTTCAAAGAACTGGCGGAGTTTGTATTATCAGTGGTTTCTTTGCCCACAGAAACACTTCTTTTGAAAGAGTTTTTTTTTTTTTTAAGTGGGTTTAATAAAAACCAAAGTTAGAAACAGATTGGCGCTAGATACGGTAAATGAACTCATTTTGTCGTCTCAACTTACGAAAGAACGTGGTAGATCTTAAAAACTGCAAGTCACCGAGAAGATGTTAAGGTTTATCTCAACAACAAATTTGTGCAATGCTGCAACGGTTGAGGAAGCTGAACTTTCAGATGAATAGTGCGAGAAACATAAGTGCTAAAGTTGTAATATTTGTTGAGGTCATCAATCTTGTAAGTGGATATAATAAACATAATTACTCTTTTATTTTTATAAGTATTATACTAATATTTTTATTGTTGTAGCGTTTGCTTTATGATGTACGATAATTTTGAATCCAAAGCTATAATTTTGAGTGCCTGGTACGATAATTCCACTTTTAAATGTTGGCAACCCTGAACGAGATAAAAGAAGACTTCCATTTTGTCCTGCAGTATCTGCTTGTGCAACAGTAGCTTGAAACACAATCTGTTATGCAGTATTTGTTGTACCCTTGCCTTAAACACGCGAGTTCTAAAGTTCTAGAAAAAAAAAAGAGCTAAGAGTTGTTATAATTTGATATTATTTTTGTGGGTCTCGTATTCGTGGCTTCTCGAAAGACGTGGTCTAACTTCTGTTTCTAGAACTGAATGGTTTTGACAGTGATTGATTTTCCAGCAATTTGATTCAAGTCACGAACTCAGTTTAAATGATTTAGGAAACAATTTAAAGGAAATTCCCAAGCATTCAATGTGGCCAACTTTGCGCTAAACTGAAGCACTGCCAATCTCACAAAGGGAATTACTATTTTCAAGTTAGTCAGTACATCAAATCTTGTTTGAGACAAGTTGATTAAGACACTTCCCAGCGGTAAATATCCCATCGTATTGTATTTAATGGGAAATTGTGCTGTACAAACAAAAACCAAAGAACACTTATGTAAGGACTAAAGCAATTCCAAATAAACGCATACTTAGGACACAGAGGCCTCTACACAACCAATGATTATTTGCTTTAAACTCAGCGTTTGACATCCTTCAACATTGTACTGCCAACATAGTAGTTGGAATTAACACCAACTACAGCCATACTTTACCACGCGCATGTTTTACGAGCAACTCAACTGAACAAACAGTGTGTCACAAGAGAACACTATAACTGGGCTAATATTTCACAGATGGTTTTTAGAGAATTCCAATTAGCTCGCGTTCTCTATGGAATATAGGTGTTGTTTGTTTCTTTTTTCTCGAAATGTTTGTATTATGCTGAAAATAAGGAATTCTTTGATTATTATTAGGGATCAGAAGCACCAGAAGGAAAACAATATTGGGGGTGCTCAATACCTGATTATTTAAATTATAAAACTACTTTTAGGTATAGTTATTGATTACTATTGTTATTATAGTCACCTATCAGTTACATTATACTTAATATATTCTATGGGGTAATTGAGGAAACAACAATGCCAGTCTTGAGCGCTTTGTTTACCAACGTAAATCAATTTCTAGACCCGTGCCTTTATCCTAATTCTTCATTCCCAATAAAAATCTCTGGAGAACTAAAGACGCTGGTTGATGGGCACATGACAACATTGTATGTTGCTTGGGAATAAACAAAATGACAACGCTGCTGGGTGCAAAGTTTGCTTCACGTTGAAGTAGTCTACAACTGAATTGCATTCTATTTTGTACATCATCAAGTTCTTCTAACTGAGCACTTTTGTGACCAAGCAATACCTACACAATTTTCTTTCATATGGGAAAGAACGCACTAAATTAATTTTCCTTCGATGCTTTGAGTCTTATTCTCGCATAGTATGATATTTGTGGCGTAGTATTGTGTAATTAAGAATAACTGAATGTAATCATGTTGAGTGATTAAATTTTCTAAAACAATTATTTTTGTTTCTTGTACCTAAAATATTTTAGTTTTCGTGGCTGTCGATATTTTCGAACATGAACCAAGTATAATTCTTTCGTATATCCATTGTAAGCTTACTAAACATTAACAGCGTATTATGGAAGTAAATCCTTTAACACGTTGATGGGATTCGATCTAAGTTCAGTGTGTCCTTTTGGTCCGCCGTAACGCGCATTAGCGGGTTCATCTACGAGTGAGTACAGGATTGGTGTGCGGATGATTAAGCTTATGCTGGTAAACAAAGCTCTCAACACTGGCATCGTTGTTACTTCTGGTCCACTATTCAATCAAAACCGAATAATAAAGTTTTTCTGCACATGTAGTAATGTTGAATTTCCAATATCGGCCTGTTGTTTTACAATGATTGCTGAAAGATTGCTTTTTAAAGCTGTGAGGTGAGCCGATGGCTGCCAAGTCGTCTGAACAGCAAGGGAAACATATATGACAAATATTATTCTTATACCATCTACTCGTATTTAGGAACGCCTGAGGATTAGATGACCCTTCGCGCAGGTCTCACTGAAGTTGGATATTTACTTTTGTGAAAGTACGTATGTCAACTGGCAGCCTACAACTAATCCACTACCTTTCCTTACACGTTTAAATGTGTTTATTATGGCAGATAAATGTTCCTATTTTAAAGTAAGCAAAAGTGCTGTTCAAGGCCTGAGCGACTCGCGCGATAACTTGCGCGAACTTCAATTTTTGTACCTGCTAAACATACAATTATCAGTCAAGGTCGTGAGCAATCTGCGCTCTCTGAGTACCAGTTGCCCAATCCTGTTCTGGTCTCAAGCGTCACGTAATAAAACGTTTATGGAAAATGTCTATGCGTTTCTTAAACATGCAGATAAATATTCTTGTGTTGATGTTATCAGAAAAGTTTGCTATAGTACAAAAGTAGTCACTTTCCGTGTATGCCTGATTATATTTCAGACGTAAATTTTGTAACATATGTAATTGCTTGAAATGTAGCATAACCTTCAGCCTAAAGGCCATGCATTGCTTTAGGATAAAGGTTATTCAACTTATTTTCCAATTATTATCATCATTATTGATGTTATTATTCTGATTATTATTTTTCCCTTGCTGGGAGCCGTCGGTCTGGGTGGCTCAGTTGGTTAGACGCTGGCCCACGGATCCCAAGGTCGCGGGTTCAAACCCGGCCCAGGCCGATGGTTTTTAAGTGTGCTTAAAAACGACAGCTCCATGTCAGTAGATTTACTGGCATGTAAAAGAACTCCTGAGGGACAAAATTCCGGCACACCGGCGACGTTGATGTGATCCTGGCAATTGACAGCGTCGTTAAACATTTTTTTTTTGGGGGGGGGGGCTGGGAACCTGGTAAGGGATTCTCTGACCTTTTAATTGAAGAAATAATGGTGGCTAAGGTCTTGGAATCCTCACGTAACAAGCGGCACATTGACAGTTTATTTACCCTAGTGATCACATGCCACCTCTATTAGTTAGCTGTGCCCAAAGATGTTTCGGTGTGTATGAACGGAGGGGGGGGGGTGGAGTTTGCAGTAGGACACTATTGTAATTATCCTTAGGCGGGCGAAGTGGCTGTTTATTTAATATTAGAGCTGGCACAACGAAAGCTTGCCTATTTTCATTATTCGCAGACTATTTTCGTACCGTAGTGTTACGTTTGTTGCAGGACGGCAGTATCCCTATTACGCGCCCCAGTATCCAACAAGGTCTCGAAGTGTGCATATCGCAGTGAATAAGTCGAGGGAGAACAGACACGGGAGCGGCAGGTACAATGCGGGGAGTGGAAGTGGCATGTGGTCTGCAATCGAGCGGCTTCATCCGAGTAGTACCGAAGTCTTACGCAGCTCCCATTGGTAGGCTTTCGTTGCGTTACATCTACTACATGTGTGCATGTATATGAACTATGCCGGCCATCTCAACATAGTGCACCACAAAATGTTACCAATTAATTTTTTTCGTTTCTATTTTCTCTTTATATTGAAAACGGGTTGGTTTTTTCTTATATTCTCAGAAATGGCGCTTGTGATTTTATTAAAATATATGTTTATGATATTTACATGCCAAATAAAATGCATATGTTGAATGTGATAAATGTAATCTTTTTTCGTCCCAAGCCCGAGCCCAACAAACATTCTTCAAATTAAGCCCGAATCCGGGCAGCGGTTTGGGTTGGGTAGGGCCGATGCTGGGCTCGAGATCGTGCTGACCTCGATCGCCTGCCACCCCGTAACATATGAAGATGAAACAGATGGCAAGATGGGGATGAAAAACTAAAATGAAATCTGCGATTATACGTTCTAGTTCCTTTAGTGTATACCAGGGCGATCATTCCAAAAGTTATGCTTTATTTCCCATTAACAAAAAATTGACATATGCTCTTATTCTATTAAATCATTTTGGCTTATATTTTCATAATCTAATATATTAGCTTATTTTCTAAGTTACACTAACATCTAATCATACACTAAAGATCGCGCTCCATTTCATCTGACAGGATGGGGACAGGAAATTCATGATCGAAGAGAAAGTAGCCAGCATTCACCTACCAACCCGGGAGAATCATGAAAATCCCAAGGTCACAGTGGCAGACCTGATGGGAATCGAAACCGGGACCTCTCGAATGCGAGCGTCACACTTTGCTACGGAGCCTTCTCGTTCGGTGTGCTTTAAGATATTGGCCAAAACCTTTTATGAAATTTTCAAAGTTGGTTGTGAAGCACGCGGCTCTTGGACGACAACTAGCTGAACGATCTTCATGAAGGGAAATATACTACGTTCCAATTAAAAAGTAAATATTGAAAACTGAAGCCATCTAAGATTTGTGGTGGACGACGCGGGGGTGGGGCGGGTTATCTCCGGGTTCTCCGGTTTCCCCCGCCATCTCATTCCATCAGTGCTCCATCTTCATTCCATATATCATCAGTGTCACCGCCTATGGTGCCGTATGTAGTAAAAGTGGGTGTTAAACACTAAAACAAATATGTAAGATGCCCTTTTGTGGCGTAATTCTGGCCTTTGAGTGACCAGTTCTGATAACGATACGATCTATGGGCCCTAAAAGTGTGAAACTTGTACTGCCGCGAAATTAAGGTACCGTCTTTACCAGTGATGCCCTAGCCTTATGCGAATGAGAAGGCGGATTTGCCTACACCTATTGTTCGACGAGATATGATGTGTTCATAGGACTCGAAAACAAACCTCTCTAATGCTTGGTTACATGAGTGTGTGAAGGGCAAATACTTATACACAAAATGAAGGAGGTGGGGCAGAGCAACAAGGTGACGTCATTAACTCATAAGAGAGGACGTTGGGCACCACCGGTCTTTACTCTTTGTGCCAATGTTTCTATGTTAAATTTGTTTATTTTCAATGCAACTTTTCTTTTAAAAAAAAAAAAGAAAGAAAGATATTTGCATTAGTCATGAGCTTTTTATTTATTTATTTTTTTTTGTCCTTTTTTCATTAATTTAAATTTCTCAAACAAATGACATTTCTAGAGTAGTATCTTGAGTACATTTTATTTGAAATATGATATGCTACATTCACGTGATTTTCTCTACTCGTTGCTCTACACACTACTTTTATATGATTTTACATTGAGGCGCGGCTGGGTGCAATACACAAATATGTCGACTTAAAAAATACTGCTGGACTAGAGACAGGAAGATGTGATAGGTGTCGTCTTCAATGTTTGTTTAGAGGTCCTCTCGAAGTCGCTTTTGATTCTTCCCGCGTCTCCAATAAGTTTTATATTAAGTTTGCTCTAGCAAAAAGTCGGTATGGTACGTCGGTGGTGAACATGGATTATAGCTTGGATTTTATACACAAGCGGGTCGGAAATCTTAGGCGTTCAAGTTCTAATGAAAGGAGAGTCGGGAAAATGAACACAAAAAGAACACTAATTCTATGGAATTTAATATCATCACGGCACAAACGCGCGTCCAATTCTTAGATGTTTCTGATATTAGTTCCTCACTACCTTCTTGCACTAATTTGCACAACTTTACTACTGGAATCTACGTTAGTAAAAGTGTTGTTAGAAAGAATACACATAGCCGGAATATTACGTCGGTCACTCAGAAAACATTGTTAATTTTATTTCCGCCTAATACCCTCTTTATCACTTATCAGAATTTTCGCGGGAAGTACCTACCTCTCAGTGTCGCGGATTTTGACTCGCATTACAATGATGGACTGAGGTTCTGATTCCTTAATCTGGTAGTTTATATATAAATTTCTCCTACTCCACGACTAGGATATTAAAGTGTACCTCATTTGGTTTACTTTTCGCGGTCCTAAGAGCGTCAGTTTCGAAAGATGATCCCTTAGGCTGAATGTTGTTAGCATAGTCGCATATTCTTATCGTATCACCCATACCTTAACGGCCTTCCTTATCCCACTGCCTTTTAGAGTGCCAACTGGTCCCGTGGACGCTGTTGTCACGTCTTTTATTTCGGTCGCTCTGAGGTGTAATTCAACAAGCAGACTCTGAATGCGCAACTGTAACCGACTTGGCAACAGCAGATTCCTTCGCTAAGAGTGGATTGGGAGGACCCCCCTGTATTGTGTTCATATTAGCAGCTTGTCCTGGAGCATGTTGCTGCCTTACTTTCACCTCTTCTCATTGAATCTTCTGACGACGACCGATGTAACTTTTACGACGACGCACACACGCACAGCTGTCTCACACTCACTGACATACTGACTGACTTATTTCCGTAACTCTAAAACTCACGCCCCTGCTCTTCTCTGGTCTCCTTATATACTGGGGATGACGTCACAAGGACCTTTCCCGAGTTCCACACACACACACACACACACACACACACACACACACACACACACACACACACACACACACACACACACACCAAAAATGACGCAGCTAGAAGTCCCGCGTACGTTCTCGACACCCGTTTGTTTCTGCCACTTCGATTGTTGACAGTCACGTACACACAGCAGTCGCGCGAGGTAACCAGACCCTGAACGTCTTTCCCCGTTCGCGGCCCAGCATGTGGTGTGAACTAGCTTGACCAGATCCGTACCTTGTTGTGCGCCGGGTCCAACGTCACACTATTTTAACTCTTCCTATCCACTCCCTGAGATTCGATGTCATTACATAAAAGTGTTCTATATTTGTAATAAAATATCAAAGTAGTCTGATATCTATATTCAAGGAAACGGGATTCAAACTTGGTGCCATGAATATGAAAAAGATTCCCCTAACCCACCAGCTTTCAATTTTTTGGAAAAGCTATATAGTCTGCAACCATCCGGAAGAATAGGGCTTTCCAATGCCGAGAGAATTATAAGTTATTTTGAGATTATCCTAAGCACACACACACGCGCGCGCGCGCGCGCACGCGCACGCACACACACACACACACACACACGGACACAGTTTTCTCTTTTTACAGTATTAATATAACTAATCATACATCAACAAATTGTCAGCAACTTCAATTACAAAATACTGACCTAGAGGGAATAATAAAAATGCAATTAAATAATTTCCCTTCACACTAATTTACAATAATTTTAGGAAATCTGAATGTCATGTCTTCTCACTTTGAACATTCATTTATTTTTAATAGTATTCCCTATCGGAAACCAATAATGTAAATAAACCGAATATTGAAATCGATGCTTATAACACGAGAAGTAAACCTGATATGGTATACACATCAAATCCTTTAACACGAAAACAGTAATACTATCCTTATGTTATTTAAATACACATGTTCAATAGATTACCAGCAAATAGCAATAAAAGCCAGACAAGGAAACATTTTAAGATACAATTAGAGGATGGTATATTGAATAATTCTTTGTATTTCATGGTGAATTTAGAGCTAATATGTATTTCTAATGTTATTTAAGGTAAGACAGCCAGTCTGGATTTACAAAACAAATTAATTTTACGATCTTTGAATATGTAAAATATGCACAACAGAAACGTATAGTCAAAATCCTAATTTAGGTTCATAACATACTGAATTTCTAGATTAATGCCAGTCATGTGCAAGTATAACACGCCCGTTGCAAAGAGTGCGTGCGTACGTGTGCGTGTGTGGGTGGGTGTGTGGGTGGGTGTGTGGGTGGGTGTGGGGGTGTGGCGGTGTGGGTGTGTGTGTGTGTGTGTGTGTGTGTGTGTGTGTGTGTGTGTGTGTGTGTGTGTGTGTGTGTGTGTACCGGGTGATTCTTCTCATCCTGCGGATTGGTAACTAGGCAACGCTGCGACGCCAAATGAAGGCGCTGACAGTGTATTCACCAGCCCGCTCATTAGGGCTATGGTGGTGCTCGTTTTTAAGGTGCTCTAGCTGCGCAATGGTTCACATGCTGGAATGTCATAATGAAGGTCGAAAATTCAAAACCCGCCTGTGAATAAATGAGCTTTTTATTTTTTTTTTTATTTTTTTTTTTTATTTATTTATTTATTTATTTTTTTTTTTTTCCCATTTCGAGAACGTTCTAGCAAATCATGTGTCCTTTCCGAGTGCACTAGAAAGTGGACTTGCCTAGAAATACGGAGTTCCAGCTGTTCGTGCTCACTGTGCACTAATTTGGGACATAGAAGGGTCCTCAACGATCATAATATGGGCTAGCAAACATTATCTAGTCTGTATGTACATACTGCACTTTGTAAACTCTCGGAACAATTTATTGACTTTCTTTTGTATGAAAGATTAACTTTAAACAGTTAAATATTATGTAATGATGCCTTATGTTTGTAAGTTATTGTGTTGTCATGAAATTCACATAATTACACTAAGTGAAACGACAATTCCATGCCAAACCATCAGTTCTCGTTAAAGTTAACAAATATAAGAAGTACCTCCAAGCAGCAGTATTTGAACCTGGGACCTGTACTACTGAAGGTCTACGCATACACTGTTGCGCTACGACAGCAAGTCATTTCAAGCACAGCGATATAAAGCAGTACTTTCGGGTGAAATTGATGCGACGCGATGCAGTGGACAGTGTTTACGGCATAGCCTGTAAAATGTCAGGACTGCATAACTTCTCAATCCGCAGGATGAGAGACTCACACGATATAGATTTGTCTATATAGATGTGCCTATATTTCCTTGATTATTGTGTTTTATATAATTATATATGAGTGTATTTGAGCAGTAATGTAGAGTAAAGGCAGTTAGGAGCGAGCTCGTGCTGGGTACCAGTACCAAGATGGCCGCGGGATTCCGGCGGTCATATTTTGTTATGGATATTTAATATCTTTAGATTTAGCGGTAACTGGTTACCAGTTATTTATGTTATTACTGGATACCAGTAATAGTTCTTTTTAAATTTTTTGTTCTTTATACATTTTGATTTTGAAAGATAGAGCTCTTATACGTCATTTTATAACGTAAAAGAGCTTGTGATTAAAGAGGTTATTTTTTAAATTTTTATAGATTTTTTTATTACATTTATAAAAGTTTGGAATAGGTATAATTTGGGATGAGATGGAATGTTTTGTAATTTATTTTGGTAATCTTTTTTTTTTTAATTTTAGTTAGAAGAGGTGTGGTTTTAGGATGTTAAAATTTTCTCATTTAAATTATTTCAAATTTAGTTTTATTTTATTAATCTGTAAATTTTTTGAAGTGTATATTTGTTTTATATTTGTAATAAAATAATAAAGATCTGAATATTGACCCCGGTTTAAGAAATTAGGTGCCGGGGTCCAGTATGCAGATTTTTATTATTTTTATTTATTTATTTATTTATTTTTACTTTTTTGTCTATATTTCCTAAAATGCAGGTCTCAGAGGCGATAAATGAAATTGCTTCATTCGGGTGCATTCAAGTTTAAAAAGCAAACTTTATAAGATTAGGTATGCCAGAAGACAGTCAACATATGACTCAATTTGCACCACATCGCTATCGTACTCCACAGCTGCACGTTATTTCATACCTGTCATATCTAGCATTCCTTTCAGGAATAAACATTATCGTGATTAGTCACCTACTTCATTTCCTGACATTGCAGATGTAAAGTTGCCGTCAGGTGTTATAAAACCTGCTTATGACTTATCAGCCTACAGGAATATTGAGGACATTCGCTTATGTGTATCTAGGTACAAAGTCCAGCGACTGTTGCAAGGGAAATAAGCTCGCACAATTATTCTTAATCACTGAAACGTTAAGTTGTGAGTAATTTAACTGCAGTGTTATCTCCTTGTGATGAAGTCACCCGTTGAGGTATCACTGTTATGCTCATTTCACGTGTCTAAGACGTACAGCCACTAACAAACAGCACAGTTTCAATAACGATTTCAGTTCCCAATGAATAAGACAGCTAACTCTTTGATCACATTCTAATTCTTTTACGCCTGACATGTCTTCGTCTTCTGCAGAATCACCATCAATTTAGTTAATCTCGCCACTGTTTTCCACCCATTGTCTTCAATTATAACTCTTTAAATTCCTTCTCCCATCTTTCGTCACTTTCTGTTACTCTTATCGAGACTTTTTTCTACGAGCCCCAATGGCTCCATGACAACTTGCAGAAGGGGACTTGGCACCTCGACCGAAAGACGATCTTTTGTGTCTATGCCCCTGACGCAGTACCGCACGTGAGGATGGATGATGTGAATGGACCCGAAGGGTGGCCGGAACGTTGCCACGACAGAGCAAGTGGCAGGGTCCCAACATTTCTGAAAGAAACCTAATGAGATGAAACTTGAAATGATTTATGTAACGATACAGAGGGGCAAGAAATTCGGAGGGTATGGAAAACCTTTCCAGCATTCACCTGGCGACCCGGGGAAACCTCCGAAAAACCCCATGGGTCAGGAAGGTCGGCCAAGGGGGTCGACCCCGCGACCTCCCAAATGCGGGCCACAGACGTTACCGCCTGAACCATCCCGCTCGTTTAGGAATCCCAAATTTTCCTCTTAATGTTTTTACTCCTCTTGCAAAACCATGGCAACAGAACTGTACGAGACGCTAGGGGTTGTAGCAACTCTTTCCAATTTCTTTATACAACATGTTAATGAACTACACCAAAATATTTTCAGATGATATGGAGATGTCTTAAACAAGTAATTTGAGAGAGGAGACTTATGACCTGTTCGTTCAAATTTTCAAGTTATGGCTATAAGCTCCTAAAGTGCCAGTACACCACTGACTAATGTCAACCATTTGAAAGCGCAACACACGAAAAAGAAGGGACGTTTTAGTGCAGGGCCGGCAAGATGAACAGTGGAAATGTGAAATGCTTTACCCCTACAATCATCCTTCCCTGTTTCTTTCTGTCTGGCAGGTAAATAAATAGGGGACGTGTGCCGCAGTGACGGCCATTCAGGTTTCGGATGAAACATCTTTTGCGACGTGATCAAATGCATACTGTTGAACTCGAGAGTTGCCTAGGAAAGCACAGAGAGTTAACGACAGTAGAGAAATTGACTAAACGACGTAGACGGCTCATATTGGCATTGTGTGAGAAACAGCTCTCTCACCACATTACTGTTGTGGTAGCTCTAGCCAAACCTTAAGTAGACAAAAACAGTTCTATAGAATTAACATGTTTATTACCTTTATTTTGTTTTGTTATACAACTGTTGTTATGCAGTTCCCTTACACTACTAAAGACATTTAAAAGTTTTATACTGCATTCTCAAAATGAATGTTATAATTTCTATTTAGTGTATTGAAATTGTTTACAATGTACATTTTATTAGATAGTGGTGTAGTCATAATGATACTCCCCCAATTTACATGGTTGGTATCCTTGCTGGTTTCTCTTTAAGTATTAGTGTTTCAATGTCCGGCTGCAAACTAGATGAACTTAAACGTAGAACACATTGAAAATGTTTATCCATAGCAGGATCTTGTTCATTGTCAATATGCTAAGCAGTTGTTCACACTGATAAATAGTACCAAACATGGCCAGTAATTTGCTTGTAAAAAGGTGCAGCTTGGGAAATGTTCTCGGCAGTGATGTGTGTAAATCAAAATCAAGTTTTCCTGAACTGCACAATAATGTGTTGCTTTGATGGTTAATTAATTCCAATTGCAGTTCATCTTGGGCCACCAAAACTTCACATGTAAATGGATCTTTAATATCAGTGGTTTCGTCTATGGCAAGGGAAAATGAACAAATAAGTACTTGTTCTCCCAGTCCCGATTAAACCGTCGCCGTTCACTCATGTCGCATGTGCAGCCACCACTGTTCTGTTTACACTGCCACACGACTACATAAAGAAAAAAACCGGTTTAGGTGGCTCTTGGCTGTTGAAGGAGACCAGTGGCGACTAGTTCGAGGGTAAATTCACAACTTGAGTGCCTTGCTTCCCACCCTTGTTTTAGAGCGCCTCTCTGGCGCAATGCTTATGGTGACGTCAGCGTTCGAGCATAGTCATCATCTTTTCGAGTTCGAATCTCGTTCATTTTGAGTCGAGCATATTAGTGCTGTTTTGATCTAGATTTAAAATTATGTTTCAATGTATGAAGTTTTATGTCAACATGTCAGTACAATTAATTACAAGTCTTGCTAGCAAAAAGTTGAAACCTGCTTAATACGTTCATATACTCCACTTCAGAATGGAAAGTGCTTTAAAGCGTCAAAGAAAGAGTAAAAGCATAAAAACATCTAAGACTATATGTCAGTTTTATAGGAACAGCTCGAATTTGTGACCTGAATTTTCATGGCAAAATTGACAGCGGTGAAGGAATGATTGTCGTACCCTATTCAAGCTTTCTGGTGTGAGCCGAGTAAGAAAATGATAGTAGTGTTAACGCTGTTCTTCATATGGAATAAAAAAAGAAAGCAAAAATAATAACTGCATAATAGGAAACGTGCCCACGACCTTTGAGACTGCGTTACAAATGCCAAAATAAATGTTGCCTTATAAAATTTCAGCTACTCAGAGCTCAGGTACAGCACAAAAATAATAAGTAAATAAACAAACAAATAAATTAAATAAATAAATAATAAGCAATAAATAATATAAATCAACGAACGAACAAATAAATGTTCACTTCACTCATATGATCAATTATATCATAGTTAATGTATTTTTATTTCAAGAGTAAGAATAGCTTCATCACTCGTATTATAATTTAAGCACAGACTTATACAGGATTGCACCATGGCGTCTGCACACCTGCTGCTTGCATTTTGTGCATTCAAGTTTTTTTCTTTCTGACTGCAGTTATGCAACATACAAGTAACATCTCGTCCTTTTTTACTAGGAATAACTGATCTTTATTTTCTGGTACTACTGCATTTATAAAATGCATTTTCTCAGTCAAAAATGTTTTCATCATTGTGATGTTTACCATATGCTGCATGTTCATGCACCAGACTGAGTGCAAGTTTTCTCAAATACTGCCGCCCTATTTTACACAGTCCGGTTTGGGCAACAATTTAAGAGTCTATTCCGCTGATGCTTCACTATCTCAAGTTCATCTTCAGTATCGCTGCCTTTGCGACCTAATATTTGCTCACCTTCCATTTCCCTTATTAGGGCTAATAATCTTGCCAGATATTCCTCGTAACTCATACTGAGATATACAAACAGCACCAAGTTGACTTTAAAAATGTGTATGCAATATGACAACTTCTCAAAGAATCAGCTGAAAATTCCAGACGAAACAGACAACAGGCAAAAGAAGGTGTGACGTAGGATATTTCCTGTCCTTCTTTTAGCCGAAGAACACAAATAGCCCATTTTCTAGTAATGTGGGAGCTGTACTCCAGTAAAAATGACCTCTAACAACGCCAAGGAATGCACAGAGAGATAAAGGAAACGCGCATTGTAGATATTCAATATCATCATATATAAGGAACGCATTTTTGTGTGTCAAGAATTTAAAATATTTTTATGTAGGAGAAATGTAAAAAGTGTACACACAAGTGCAAAAATATTTTATTTCAATGCTACAAAACTGTAAATACTTAACCCTCCGTCGGGCGCAATACATCTGAGAGATAACTCTCCCGCTTTTTTAAACAATATGACGCAACTGTTTATGCGAAATTAATGAACACACTGTAGCACTTCCTGGTTCATTATTGGCCAGCTGCTTGTTGTTTTGTTCGATTATCAAGCAAAAGTATCTGTGAGATACATTGCGCCCGCTCACGTACCTCATTGTTTCTGTGGTCTTTTTTTTCTGCTGGTCACGTTTTTACGTCCCATAATGTCTAAGAAGTGTTCAATCTGTGTAAACCTAACGACCTACAGAAAGTCCTGGCAATACTCTGGGATGAAAATGAAGATAATAATGAAGATTTTGTTGATTATGAAAGTGACACAGACTGCGAAGCTGCGACAGAAGTCCGTGATGAAGGTTCTTCAGGTCCTTCTGCTGAAAATAAGCGCAAAGTTTGCAAGACTTGCCTTGTAGACTGCAGAAGGAAGCGACTTTCAAGATATTGCTACAAGAAATGTGAAATGTACTATTGTTTAGAGCATGCCGGACAGGTTTGCAAAGTGTGCTGAGAATTTGCAGTGAAAACTCTCAAGTATATTACAGACACACGCACATACAATTATTTAGTTCAAATAACTGATTAATTGTAATAATGTTTATAATTTCATAAAAACTGATGATGTTTATTGTTAACTTTATGTTCAAATATAAGAATAATTACCCATTCACATTTTGTACACTCGCAATATTAGTTTATTTTCTGCAACTTACATAACTCATGTTTTTGAAATGTAGTATGATGTATTGTAATATTTTGAAAATAAAATTTGGTATATAAAAATAACATAATTAAAACACAATAAAATACAAATATTTCAAATTTAAGAGGAATTTCAGACAGCACGGAGGCAGATATGTACGTGGTATCTCTCTGATATATTGCGCCCGAACACGTAACAATAGGTATTGCGCCCGACGGAGGGTTAAGCTAAAAGATCACTCACCAGTCATGCTGTGGCAGTGGTGGATTGAAACAACTTGCTGTTGCAGCGAATCACGAAAGCTTTCTCCAAGTCTTCTTGGATTTGGATTTGGTTTAAGGGCGCTCAACTTCAAGGTCATCAGCGCCCTCTCCAAGTCTTCCACAACCGATGTCGGTTGTCCCGAAACAATACACGATATGGAGAAAAGCACCACCTTTCAACGTCACATGACGATTCTCTTGCACATTTCATCAAAGGAATGTCACTGGCATACACATGTTCAATTTCACCAACGTCTAGTTTCCCTTCTAAAACCTTGGCAATTTTAAACATAGTATGAAATCCACCATCTATTTCGAGTACACTTTTAAATTTCTGTTTAATAACCTGCACTTTTTGACCTTTGAGTCAGTTTATGTTTTTCTCAGCGTAATGCACTTCATTTTAACAAGCTGGTTGATGTTTCTAAGTTCCTGAGAAAGTGAAACAAAAAACTCAAATTTGCAGATATGTAAGACAGTTCATTTTTTAGTATACCACCATTGAGTTAAGTTCTGGACAATTTCAATTGAGGAAGCGTTGTCCTTGTTTAGTTCATCAGTCATCGATTTAAAATTTTCAAAATTGCTTGCCTAATACACAGCTGCTTCCAACCATGTCCCCAACGAGTCTCTATGTGTCTAGGTGAACGTGCAAAATCTGGAGTTTTGGCTCTGAATAAATCAATTCTTGTTGGCGCTTTCACAAACCCCTTTTTGCTATTTGAGATTTATTTGTCTATTTTAAGATACATGTACGTGTCTGCTCACACACTCTGTGTAAACCACGTACTACACAAGTTATGTATATCATGTTTGGGAAGTTTACAGAAAGGTCTTCTGCTGCCTTCTTCATACATAGTAAAACACTATCAAATTTCACCCCATTCGGTCATAACAATCTCAGAGATTCATTGAGTAAGTGAGCCATTGTTACATGATTCGATGCTGTATTTCTCTACATGTTAATAGGAAACACCGTTTGGAAACTATTTCATTTTCTAGCACACCTAGCATAACAGTTCCCATTTTCGCACCGCTAGAGGCTGGTGATTCATAAATGCTTACGCATGTTTTTTTTTTTTTTTTTTTTTTTTTTTTATTTTATTATTTATTTATTTTATTTTCACATTCTGCTCAGGTCTTTCTTCGCATTTCTTCGTAACAGACAGGCACATACAATTTTCTTAATGTGATTCTTCTGGTGTTACAAAATGTTTGTATTTCGTAAGAAAATTTCTAAGCTGTAGACTTCTCGAATTACCTATATAAAGGGATGTCACAGGAACGAAAAGTTTGCATAAATTTGCATAATATTCGGAACTTTTTGAAACTAGGGCATGTGAAGAGGAAGCTTCTTCACTCAGAAGAACTTGTCCAGAAGTTGTACGTGAAGTAGCCACTCTGTGTTTACTACCTGCTAAATGCTGCAAGACCTGAATCGCTGGTCTGCATTCACTTAATGATTTTCCGAAGCTTTGGCAGAATAGAATTATTCCACCATTTGTAAATATTCGACGAAATCCAGCAACATATTGTTGCAAACGAGAGTAGACACTTGTCTTTACTTTCGGCATAAGTCGCCAATCACTTCACTTGGGATACCGTACTGTATAAACGATCTGCTTTAAGCAATACAAGGGCAATGATTGAAGGCTGTTGTGTACATTGCGTCAGCCGTCCACATCATTAATAAGGGATTGTCCTTTAGATAGCGAGGCAGCACGTGTAGTGGAAGTCACCTTACTACGCAATACGTTTACGAATGAAGTTCATTCAAATTACGTTCTCATAATACGACAATGCACAAAATTACGGAAAATATGCATGACGTCTCCGGGTGTGCAACACTTTTTACACCTTCCCCAATATCCCCGACTTCTGCAGTTGTGAACTATGGGATATTTCCCTCACGGTATGTGTGGATGGATGAGCGGATAAACGGCACCAGTTATAAATTAATGGAGGTTAATAACTGAGCCACTTGAAGCGACTTGCCGACTGTTTGAGGATACAGAGTTAAACTGTTTCTGAATCTTACCACGAGAAGCTGTAACCATTGAAGTAGTATATCTTCCAACTTCTGACGTAGGAATACTTTACGGTTTGAAAGATCTGTTTCCGTAACACCAATGGGAAGTGTAGGTCGTCGTGAGTCGCTGAAGTCCTTACGGCGACTGCTAAGTACGTCTAACCCGAGCGCTGTCTTTACGCGCTACAGAGTGCCGATAATCGATCCCAGTATAAAATTTCTGTAGAAAAAAAAAAACACCAAGGAAAAGACACGAATTTTAGAAATACATGCTCTTTTACCAACTTAAGTCCCATCTATTACACGGCTCCCTTACAGCGTTCCTACTTTTATGTTGCCAAATTTTAAGCCTCTTATTCGCTGTTACTCTGTGACGTGCTGAATTCTAAGAATCCTGTTCCCTTTCTAATTTTCAGATCTGGCATACGCAAGTCTGGCTTCTGAACATAACTGAGTTCTAGCTATCGGACCCTTAATTACCCTCGTTTTACTGACTTACAACCCTTTGTCTTTTCCTCAACACAGAAGTTGGCTAATGGCTTCTTTCCTGACAGAAAAATTGGAACCCATGCTTCGTACATTATGCATTGACTTTAAAATACGGAAATTATTTCTTGCAATCATTTATCTATCTCCCTATAATTTCATTATAAAA
Source organism: Tenodera sinensis (assembly GCA_030765045.1). NCBI lineage: Eukaryota > Metazoa > Arthropoda > Insecta > Mantodea > Mantidae > Tenodera > Tenodera sinensis. The sequence goes on from CM060964.1 coordinate 114,963,368, forward strand.
TTATTAAACTTACCCGTCTATAATTCTGGTATCAATATTATTACTTCTGCTACCATAAGCATGAATTTTAGTGATTTTATTTACTTTTCTGCCTTATTATAGCATACAATAGAACACCGCTTATTCGAACTAAAGAGCGCAGAGACGTTTAGGATAACGCATTTTTTTTTCGAATAACCGCTGGTAACGATTTTGAGCAAGAAAGAAAAAAGTGTAATGCGTGTAATAATATTTAGTAAATCACTATTAGAAGATACAGCATTAAAGTATGTATGAGCATTACGGTATTTACAATAACTAATAAACTTAGTAATCTATTCTGAACTTTCCAGCAATGTCACGGAACCATTTGATAAGCATTGTGTCGCTTGGTGTTGACTCACTAGCTTTGTTTTACAAAACACGAGGCAACCTAATTTGTGTTATTGGTAGCTCCGTAATTCAATATTTAGCGTTAAGATTAACATACGAGTTTGTAGTCTTTATTACCTCCAATGTTTTCGATCCCTTGTCCGCTGTCACTCTGTCCGTAACGGCTTCCAGTATGCTTATTTTGACGCGCTTCCTTTTCGGCGACGTATTAAACACAACTAAACCACATTGTCCAACACCAACAGTAAAATACTGAATGCGTGTACAAACATTTGACACTTGTTATAACGGTACAATATTTCTTGGAATGTTAGGTAGGGAGTGAGGTGTAACTGCATACAATACCAAGTATTTACCTGTATTGGAATTTTAGGATGGGGTGAACAGTATTGTCAATTGTTGCAACAACATTGCCGATGCCAATTGGAGCATTTTTTTCTTTCTTTTTTTCATTCATCCCTTCTTATTTTCACTTTTGGTCCACCCATTTAGGTTAAGTGGGGTTGTACAGCCGGCTCCAAGTGTTTTCCGATGGACGAGAGGGTGTAGCGGAAGGAGACGAAAAATTGTCTTATGAAATAATTGTGCCTGGTCCGCCTGGCCCAGCGATGGCTTCACCATAGTTAGCTACTTTTGTGTGTGTTCCTCTGATGTGTGGTCAGCGGGGAACAAACAAGAAGCTAAATAATAAATTTTATTCTGTCTAAACAAAAAAACATCAGCACATTCTTTTCTGTACGCATTTAAATAAGTAACATTGCTTTTTTGGTGTAACATTAACGGCGTTTAAGAAATACGTTTTAACAATTCCTAAGACAAAGATAATGCATCTAATGTATTCCTCGTTAGTAATGTTAACAATAATAACAATAACAATAATAATAGTAATAATATAATAATAGTAATAATGTGTGTGTTTGTGTGCGTGCGTGCGTGCGTGTGTGAGTCTGTAAGACTGAGGACAGAATAACTCAAAAACGAAAAGTTGGTTAAAAACCAAAGTTGGTATTTAAGTTTAATGTGTTCTAAGGATGCGAAGATTTTGAAAAAAATTGCTCCTCCCTAAACTAACCTTTGCATGGAACACTTTTCGAATATTTTGATTTTCTTGAAAATGGCTCCAACGATTTTGATTAAAATGCCATATACTTGAAATATTTTTACGACAAATAAAATGTATATTTTGAATTTTTTGGCTATAGCTTATGTAGCCCTATTCACTCTGGATGACTTTACCGTAAGAGATAGACAAAATCTTACTATACAAAAATGTAGATCTCGCTAAAACAGACAATTTATGTCCAAATACAGTTTTTGTAGAGTGAACCATTTAGGAGATATTCCTTATTATTTGTATAAGTTTTGGATAACTTATACTTCTGGCAAATGGAACACCGCTATATGTTAGGCGTGCAAAGAGAACGGAATTTGAAAGCTTTAAAAGATGTGACTATGGCTCAAAGCCTACTGCATTCCCATATTCCCGTTGCACGTGCAAGAAAACGAGCAATAAGATCATTTCTGCAAATGTTTATCTCAACTAACGCGAAGAAGATAGAAGAATAGGTGTTTGTAAGAATGGTTAGTACAAGAGTAGAGAAAGTAATATCAGTACAGCAGATCAGATTTTTGAAACATTCTCTTCTGGGATTTGCAGTAATTCTATTGTGTTACGCTAAGCTTTCATTTTCCTCTGAAGTTCTATTTTCCTGCTATTTGCGACAAACCACCATTCAGTGTTTTAAACTTCGATGTGAAATTTCAGGTCAAATACACAATTTCATGTTCGCTGAGTGAAACCAATTTGCAAGTTTTACAGCGCGCATGAGTCCCCAAGAATAGCTTAAGAACGTGGTATATTAAAATTACTTAAGCGTTTTAAATTTAATTTAATTATAGACTGATATGACGCCGCTAATGCCGAATATTTAGTTTCCATCCTCGGTGCAAGTTCGTTCTGGATTTATAACGATGTTGTTTTCTTTACATTGAGATAACTTTCTTACGACAAAGTCTAAGAGAAATGTTGGAATGATATTCTCTTTGGACTTAAACACTTTACGCCCCTCATCTTTGTAGACAGCTATGAGCTGGCAAGTCGACCTTCGATACCACTTGGCATAATTAATAGATAAGTCATCCTGGCTTCCCCCCGCGGCTAGGAGCATGTAACTCGAAAAACACTTGAAGCCGGCTGTACTGTAATTAAGACTACGGCTGTGGAGCGAAAAAAGTTTGCTCTTGTATTTTAATACAGTTTTTCAAAATTGTTGAGCTAAGTTAAGCGAAGTAGAAGGCGGCGCCGTGGCCAAGTGGTTAGATTGCTGGCTTCTCACCAAGGCGGCCTCGTCCAATCCCAAGGACCGTAAGTGGGCTATGCGGTTAACGAAGCGGCATTTGGGCGGGTTTTCTCCTGATTCTTCGGTTTCCACCACCATTATTCATTCCACCAATTACACCATGATCATCTTTCACGAATTCACCGGTTGCTCATTCCCCTTCATATAATTCCCTCTCATCTTTAAGGATTACGGAGCCTGGCTAAGTGGTCACGCGGTCTCTGGTGAGCGGGTGATATGGGCTTTGTGGAGGTTTCTACCTTGACATGGATTCAGGGCAGTCCGGACCTGTCCGAAGGAGGGGACGTTAAGGTGGTTGTTGATACGTCTATGTGCAAGTGTTAGGGACCCCACAGTATCAACTCCTGCCGCTGCCTGGTCGGGCAACACCCTTCCTGTTCTTCCATGTCCTCCCTTCCTCCCATAGGTACCGTATGGCCCAATAAGCCCATGGCCACAGTGCCTAAATCCTCCTCCGATATAGGGGGAGAAAGAAAAGCAAACTAATAAGGCAAGTAAAATAATTAACTGAATTTTAGTTTAATTTAAACTTATATTTCAACTCTTAGGAGTTTTTGGTATTGATGGTCTTCTGATGTTTGTGTTTCACTTTAAATTTCTATTCCATATTCACATTTTGTTTTGTTAAAATTAGTTACCGTATCGTTGTAAACGTCATAACCCAAAAATGTGTTGTGCTTATCCTTGAAATTAAGCGTTTCTGGAAAATAATAACCGTGAGACCACGGGAATTGCAAAAACCCCAGCCCCAAAAAATTGGGAACCACTGACCAGCAATGAAACTTAAAACTTGAAACCAAGATAGACATTCTCAGCCAATGTTTAAAAAACAAAAAAAAAAAAAAAAAAAAAAAAAAAAAAAAAAAAAAAAAAAAAAAAAAAAAACTCCACTTCACCATCTAAGGATCTTTACCTATTAGTATGCCCATATAGGTAAGCGTACAGCACATACTCAGAAGTGCCGCAAGTCCTTAAACGGGGGAGCGGGGGGGGGGGGGGAGGGGCAGAAATGCTGATGACTGGAACTGGAAATAAAACAATGAAAATGACCACAATCTTGTAGTATTTATCCCCGGCTCTTCACAATTCCACACAGTAATATACCAAATGCAAATATGCAATATCGGTTAGCCGAGCATAAACATTTAGATGATACGATGTTTAGGGCCTGCATTTGAGAGGTTCTGGGCTCGAATACTAAGGCCCCAGTGCACCTGACTAAAGTTATTTTCTGTGATTCTTAAGCCTCATTCCATTAATGTTATTCCCATTTACTGTTTAATTACTTATTTCTTCATCTCTTTATCGTGACAGGAGTGAAGATGATAAGGCATCTACCATTCTACGAGGTGAAACCACTCGATAAATCATTTTATATAACCTCTGCGACGGGTGTTGGTGATAAGATGGCGTTGGTTTAAATGCTTTGGGTAACGTTCTTCCTGGATCCTGAAGGGGGTTGCATCATGGAGTTGAGAATTCGTGTCAAAAGCTCTCGGTTTCTCTGAATAGGGACACAAAGCTCCGTGATGTTGGAGTTTCAGTCTGCAATTTTTAGGGATCGCCATGTATCCCTGTCGCCTCGCTCTCCTCCCTCTCACCTCACCACCCCTCGTACAAAGAGTGGGCACGATAAAGGTAAATTTCCACATACCCTACCGTGTCCCGACTGTGCGCCAACCGTGTCCTGCTTGTGTGGGAGCCACCAAGAAGCAACTTCCATATCAAGAAAGCAAGTTGATCTCTACGATACATTACCTACCGTGCTCCTGTCCTATTTCTAACGTGATCTGGCCGTGCTTTCGGCATTCAGTCGTGTGGTTGGCTTACTGAAAATGGCCGGAACACGATCGCAACGCGGTAGGCAATCCGGAAACGACCATAGGGCGTCGGTTGGCAGCTGTTTGGCAGCCTCTTGCAGTTCGGCTATTTCCAGCATTTTCCTAATAATACGAATAACTTAACAATGTGCGTCATACTAGTTATATATTGCTAACGGAAGCCGTTCGGTATGGACGAAAAGATAATTGCACTGGTTCAGCAGTACCCGATACAATACAATGTGTTACACGAAGATCATGACAACACCTGATTAAGGGGACAAGGCAGTCCAAACATATAGAAATTACACTTTATGAGTTAAATTATCACTGTTCTTAAAGTTCTCAGTGGTTTTCATGGAAGTTTTATGAATTATTTTGTAAATCTTGACAATTATTTTAAGTGGTTGTCTGCATTGATAGTTTATGTGATTGAGTCTATAAAAAGTATGTCGTCCAGCAGAAAAATAATAAAATTTACTCTTAAAACGTATGAATTCATGTACCTTTTTCTCAGAAGGTATGACAGGTAAAAGCTGGAATGCTCAGAACATTTATATAACACATAGTTGAACTTTCTGAATCACAATATAATTTTATAATATATAGTAGTATTAACAAATTAATAGCATTGTAAATTTTCCACATTTTTGCCTTTTTGACAGCAATTTTTTCTTAATTTCTAGTATACAGATATCCATAACCAAATAATTGAAGTTCAGAAGATAGCTGATTGTACTAAGTACCGGTGGCGTAGCGTGACTATAGACTCGGGTATGTAACCCAACGAATATTGTAAAATTTGTTAAAATGTGATCCAATTTAAACAGAATTGCCCTTCGCAGTTTTCATCTGTTATCATTTTCTGAAAGAAATATTCGATAATACTCAGAGAATGATTCAAAAGAGAATATTTTTTTCTGCCAGAACTCTGTAAATGAAATAGAAGTCTCTTCAATATTTCCGTCAACATTTAGTAACGAACGGTACGGAGTTGTTCTTCACTATTAATGTCAGAAGATTTTTCTAGTATCAATGAAACAAAGAAAGCATCAGAAGTTTCTTAATTCCATTTATCATGACGGCACTGACTTTTGAAATTAGGTCATTCTGAAGGTGAAGTTGCACAAAAAACAGTGGGGTTTACCAAGTGCAGCTTCAGGGAGATGTCATATATCGCTAATTGACTTAAATATTCAATATAGTTGCCTCTGAAGATTCTTCATTCTCATTGTGACCATGAAAAGCAAATGCCTGTTTTCCAAGAAAACATGCAGCCCGTACAAAATGATAAAGTAAAGCTCTGTTCTTTTTCACTTCATTGTTATGCTGTACAACTGAGAGCTTGTACTAATTATTGAATGAAAATTCTATTCCTGGATTTATTCCAAAAATTTCTGGTTACTTTTTGCATATTATGTAATTACAAGAAGTTGTGTTTTATGGTTGACTTATAAATGTTATTTAAATCTTTATAACCGTGGGGATGCCAAACTGCTCTTTTGAAAAAAGATAAACAAAATATTTGTTTAAAGTGTTACGCCAGGACTCACTTGCATAAGCTTTGATGTTGAAATGCCTTATACATTTTTTAATGTTCGTCGTAATACTGAGTGCGCGCTTCGGAGGATCTGCTTTAATTACATATTGCTTTTTAGAGGCATTTTAATGATTGGAAGCTTCTTAGGTTAAGTTTGTCGGTCACACAACAGTTTACTTTGATTATCGTTGCGACAAGGACACGGAAACGCAGCTTTGTTTACTGCTCTAGCTCTGATTCATTTTGTGACCTCTCGGATGTGATTGCCTCTGTCACATACCTTCATCCCATAATCCGCGCACATCTTAAACTACATTTTGCTTTAATAGTAAGTAACCAAGTGTCCAAAGCATGCTCAAATGTCCACAATTGAAGAGCACACATACAAGAAGCAAACCAATTTGCGAATTACTCCCTATTCACAAACATGATTCTTAAATTAGATGTGGCCTAGCCTGATACAATGACCGCCAAAGAAAATATCACTGCACTCGCATCTATGTCACATTATTTAATAGACCGGAGGCGCAGAGGTTTTCTTTGGCGGTCTCTGTACATATCTTAGCTGAGGTGCACAACACCAGCTTCCTCTAACTGACGGCAGATGACGTTGACCCAAGCTTTGTTTCGGAACATAATGCCGCAGAGTGGCGCAAATTCAAATCATGTTTACGAAATCCTGATTTATGACATTAAAACGATTATGTACAACAAAATCGTAATGAACACCAATTTGGCAATCAGTTTGAGGAAAATTACAGGGTAGGTAATAAATCTCCCACATCCATTGACGCTACGCCCCTCCTAAGAACAAACATGCGAAAGTGTGATTCTGCATTGCAAGCAGTTTCAGTGAAAAAGGTGCACCAATTTACATGCTTTAAGAGTAAATTTTATTATTTTTCTGCTGGATCAAATAATTTCTATAAACTCAATCATGTAAGCTATCAATGCAAATAACCACTTGGAATAATTGCCATGATTTATAGAATAATTCATAAACATTTCAGGAAAAACCATTGAGAACTTTAAAAGTTAACTTAATTTAACTCACTAAGGTGAAATTTCTGTATGTTCAGACTACCTCGTCCCCTTTAAGATAACATCTGGAAGGTTATAGGTCAGAGGATTGATAAACCCTTATAGACTATAATGATGTCTCTTCCTTTGTGATCCATTACTTATTCAAACAGAGATGACAAAACGAGCTGATCGATGTCAAGTATGAAAATGACCGGTGTACAGTCAACCCATGATAGGTTATTTGGAAATCACGAATCATCACGGTTGGGGCACGGCCGGTGCACACGGTTGGCTGTGTGGAAAATTACTTTAAATCCAAAATGTATTGGTACTCGCGTTCTCCACTGCTTTTTTTTTTTTTTTCTTCTTCTTCTTTTTTAATGTTTAAGTTTCCGTAACTGACGTTCCTCCTTAGGACCGTACTTTCTTAGTTAATATCTCTCATGTGGCTTAAAAATCGTGTCACGGCGGCCCCTGAGCCCGGTTGTGGATGGTGAGAGTTGGTGGGCGGCGGCCTAGGCTCTGCCAACGGCAGGTACGGGCCGGAGGCGCTTACCTACCTTAATGATCCGTCCTCCGGCAGGACAATAGGCCATTCGGAAACAATAACTATTATCTGCTATCCCTCCGTCTAGACTGTTCCTCCTTATTCACTCCAGAGCATTCCACTTCCAGAACTCTCATTGTATGAAGCACTATATAAGGGACTCGCTCGTGCCCAGAGACGAAGTTGTTCTAGTTGTTCTTGTAGTGGACTGTGGGAGTTAGTTAAACGTTTACGAAGCGTTCAGTGCACAGCGCCTGTGAATCGTGCCAAGTGCAGTTCAGTGCGAGTCATAATCCGACAGTTCCTTATTGTGATTCGATTCGACGGTTGTACTGTTGCTCTGAGTTTGTACAAAAGTCACCTAAGTGTAACATTAGCGCTACGCTGACTAGAAGGCAATAAAGTGTAATTAGCAGTACTGGTGTTTTTCTCATTTGTTACAGTACCATGCATTTTGTCTGCTTATTTTACGTCAGCTTAACTACGTGGTTAGACCGCAATGGGTGTTTACCTGTTAATAGATGGTAGAACATTCCCTGTCACCACGCATTTTCATGTTTACCTGCTATTGTTTTAGGTATAAGGTGGAACTTTGTGTCGTAGTATTAAATGTCCAGTACGGTATTCACCTTGGCGACTGAAGGAAGCCACAAAAAATTAGATTTGCTGGCCCCAAGGGATTTGATTACATCTCCCAAATGTGAACCACAGACGTAATCACCTGAGTCATTTTGCTCGGTGCTTGGTAGTGATGTCTGTGATTTGTAGATGGAGCTTATTAGAAAGATTAGGGCTGAGCAAAAATCCGCGGACTGAAAACACAGGGTACTGGCTCACACTTTCGCATACCGCTGACAATGTAAATGAATTTATTTATTTCTGTAATTATTATGTTCATAAAAATGTAATCTAAACTGACTATGAATTTCTCTTTGAATGCTGCGCTGCAGAAAATCGGACTGGAAATGAGCATATGCAGGGTTGAGCTCTATCAAAAGCATTCTGTGGAACCCTATATGTTCTGTTGGGACTGCATGAGTAATTTACACTTCCGTGTTCCAGATTTGGTAGCATTATCATTTGATGTACCGCAGAGTAGCAGCAACTAGAAAGTATAGTTTGTAACTAGTTATGTTAAGAAATGCCTTAATGAATGAAAAAAAGTAATTAAATTCTATCGGTAACTCAGCTGATCATCCGTTTGTAATGCCGACTTCTGTCGACAGATAAGACGTACTGCATTTGCCAAAATGACAGATGCGAGCGTATGTTCCCCACCACTACCGAATAATCTGAAGTTATCATGCCGATATGAAGGTTCTGCTGATAAAGACTTGGTTGGACATAGTGTTTTATTTTCGCTCGCTAATTTCTAGGCCATGTTGCAATGCATTCTAACCGAGGAAACTTGGTTTCTAAGAACTGGCGGGGATTTTCCCTCTGTATTTCTTCCTAAATTAAGTTGTGAACATTATTACTTTAATGATAAAGACATAGACACCACTCGTGTATGGCCTGAACGTTGAAATGTATACTTAGTTTGAAAATATACGAATGCTAAAACACGTGTAAATATGTTAGTGACCCGTTATCCTAAAACATTTCTGCACCAAACTACCTTCTTTCCTTCTGCATGGTTCCCACAGTGTTTTTACCTCGCTAATTGGTTAATAAAAGTTGTTTTTTCTTAAAATTATTAAACTTTGGAACACTTTGTTCGTACAAAAAGGTTTCTTTTTTCCTGAGAACAAAACAGCCGTGTGTTTGGGCCTTGCATACATTTTAAGTGAAATGTCAGACAGAATGTGCAATGAATTGGAATAGTAATAATAATATAAATAATAATAATAATTATATTATAATAATAATGATAATAATAATAATAATAATAATAATAATAATAATAATAATAATAATAATAATAATAATAATAATAATAATAATAATAATAATAATAATAATAATAATAATAATAATAATAATAATAATAATAATAATAATAATAATAATAATAATAATAATAATAATAATAATAATAATAATAATAATAATAATAATAATAATAATAATAATAATAATAATAATAATAATAATAATAATAATTTGTAGAAGTTAAGTTATAGTCTGAATTTTAAAAGAAGATGCATGACAGTAAGGGGAATTGAAACGTAAGAGGGGAAGTGCGTTACTATGGAAACGTAAGCAAAGGTTGCCACATTGGTTACACTGGTGAATCATGTACTTCTCAGTTCACTTATCGCTAGTTGTGTGAAGAATCCGAGCTTGCTTGGGCATTCAGTTGCGTTGTGTTGTTAACCTACTTTTTGAAACTCTCATAGTAAAATAGTTGTGGAAGCAAGAGTTGGTGGAGGTAGAGGTAGACCAAGGATCCACTGACCAAGACAAAAGTTCAACTTCTGATCGGGGTGTTATATTGCACAGCTAAGCTAAAGCATTTGTTTCTTCTCTTAGGGAATTCTTCGAACAGGAAGAGGAAAATACGCTTCTTCACAAAAACCTTGGTATCCCTTTCAACCAAATGAGGAAAGCGACCACACGTGCTCTTAAAATAAATGAAGTGACCTTGAATCTCTAAAGAGAAGCAGCTACAGCCAAATCCATTTTAATTTTTAACTTTAATTCTTGGGAAAGAGAGACCAAGAGCATCTCCAGCCAAGCAGCTGAATAGTTTTCAATAAGATGCCATAAGAAGGCACATCTATGGTTATTACACCCGAAAGCAGGACGCTACCACAAAAAGGTTCTTTCTACTCTTAAAGAAGCAGAGCTATTTAAGGGAAGCCTTAGCTCTTTAGACAAAGTCCATCATAACGTGGGATTTGAGTTCAAAAATAAATAAAATAAATCTGATATTACAAAGACGAGATATTATAGTCCTACGGGCTTTGTTTATAAGAGAAATGCAGAACAAAATCGTGAAGGGAATAGTGGGGTATAATAGATATGGCTGTTCGCAAATTTATTTACTATAGCTATAATATTTAGTTTCAAAGTATGGTCTTGATAGAGAGAGGGATTCAGCTGCAAAACATAGGTATAAACTCAGAATCACACCTGTGAAAATACATCAATGCAGTGAATGCGTATTAAGAACAAATTAGTTTTGTTCTTAATGTAGGCTAATACAGCTTACCTCTTCATGTTCTTGCTGACGTGATATAAACTCGAAACGCTTATTTATGTGTTCCTAGTATTGAGAAGATAAAGAGGGGGTATGCGTAAATTGCTACTTACTGCTTGGCAACATTGCAGCTCTCCACGTGGAGAAACTGATTGCTGTCATGTATCTTCTTTTTAAATCAGGCTGTATCAGTAGCAGTTCAAGTTTGAAAAGAAACAGTTGAAACCCTGTGTAGTCCATACCAGTTGAGGTGTACGCTTAAAGATGAAGAAATACGACGACCCAATAAAACAGCACTCCGATATAAAATCAAATGGATTTAGAAGGAAAGGCCTCGAGTAACAAAGATATGGTAGCTTTCTGCGTGTAGGAATCAAGCTCGTGCTTTGGACTTCAAGCTAACGAGATGGCTCCGCGATAACGTGTGAGTCTCGCATTCGGGAGGCCTTGGGTTCCATTCCGGTGGCCGATCTTCCTGTCTAGTACTGTTGAAGTTAAAGTAAAGTGATTCGAATGTTATCTCAAATGAATGTGATTACGCCTTGTGCTTTACTGGAAAATGGTAAGCTGTTTGAGAATTTAATGCCCTGCAGGCATGTTACCATGGTAGCTCATATTGTTAGAGCAGCGGTGCGGTAAGCTGATTTGTGCTTCAAAGCCCGGCTGTGACATTGACCTTTAAAGTCTCATTCTACTTTTCCAACAGTAATGTAACTTCACTGCTTTCTTAACCGTAAGTGCGTTTCGCAGTTAGAAATAAAACAATGTTTCTTATTGTTGTCTGATCAAATATACTCAAGATCCAAAATCTGTCACAGGTGTTACTTCCCAATTATTTGTTGTACCGTATCACACAAAAGCGTTCACGATTCTGAAAAATCTGTTTATGTTTGGTTACATTAAAACTCTGAAATATGTATGTGTTGTTTGTAACACAAATGTTCACTTATTGTATTCGCTAAAATGTTATCATACCACCTGACAGTAGCTCAAGTACCATCAGTGATTTGACTTGACTCTATGGCAACTTGAGGAGAGAAACTTATCACCTCAGCCAAAAGACGATCGTTCGTGCCTATACCCTTCGGGAGGATAGATGGGTTGAATGTCCTAAGGGCGGCCGGAACGTTGCCACGACAGAGCAGGTGACAAGTTCCCTAAATTTTCCCAGTTAGAGGCACCCCGGCGGAGGCTGGCTCGGCCCGGTTCCTTTCCCATCCCTTCGGGTAGGGGGGCACGGGACTTGGAAATCGGTTCCCTCCCCCTTGGGCTTAGGGGAGGGGCGGAAACCAGCAGGCTCGCCATGCAATTCCGGGGAAGATTTCCAGAGCGCATTCTTTCCCTTGCCGTGCTGCTGCCGTGACACTCGCCGACGCTTCCAATTCTGGAAGATATCTAACGGGATGAAGGATGAAATTAAATTATTAATGTAACGAAATGGAGGGACATGGAAATCCTTCCCAGCATTTGTCTGGCGACCCTGGGAAACCTCTGGGTCAGGAAGGTCGGCCACGGGGATCGAACCCACGACCTCCCGAATGCGGGCCACAGACGTTACCACCTGAGCCATCGTATGGAGGACACAGGTCAGCTTCAGGAGCCAGATGTCTCTCGAGGAGCAGACGGACACTGGATCACAGAGGACACCCAGGATTGGCTGATCACCCCAAAGCCTCGTACGAGAGCGAGGAAGGAAATGATATGAAATGGTCGTGATATGGATGAAAGGAAATTTGAGTTTGGAGCAGTTGACGGAGTGAATGGCCGAGGAAGCCGGTGAAAACCGGCCCAGACTCCGCTTTGTTCATCACCAATCCCGTTTACGGAATGAACCCGGTCCGCCTTGGTGAAAGGTGAGGAGTCTAACCACTAGGCCATGACGCCCCGCCATTAACAGTACGCGTACCATAGGTTGAGAACCTCCTGACGTAGAGGATACAACCGAAGGAGGTTTCTCTCGCATCTGATGAGCAAAGTCGAACGATGAACTGCGCATTGATAAATACCTCAATACAAATCCAATTTGCTTACCACGCCGTATTTTTTCTGTGTTCCTGTTACAAGTTCAAACCGCCCTTCAACTTATTCTTTTTGCTGGCCTCTGCAGCAGCAATGTTTAATTAGTTATGCAAATTCTAAGTCATCCGAAAGTCAGTATGAGGGAGAGCGAATTAGTTTAAACAGAAACAAATTTCCAGCTACTGTTGGTGTCATCTAAATCTCGCAATAAAACATAAGACACATTTTAACAAAAGCTAATCCACGTGGGATATTGCTTGATGACCGAGATATAAAATAAAAGTTTGCAAAATGCAGCATATAAATTATAAACTAGCTGTTAAAATATAAGCGATTCTCTTTATTTTTTTTCATAAATGTTCAATCATTCAATAGGCAGAAACTGAACACAGAACATAAAAATTTAGAGCATATCCGGGATTTTCCGGACAGTTGGTATCGCTATTCCTAGGCAGATATGAGTGGCCCATAGTTCGACATCGCTACATACTCGCAGCTACGTTATGGTCTCTATACTCTTTCATACTCTGAACTATTGTTTCATACATATTCAGGTTAAATTCAAATCCACCGATGAGGCCTCATTCTGTAGAGCCTGTGCAGCAGTTATGTTTGAGTCTCTTCTTAACAAAGGGGGAAGAAAAAGTGTGATGTTAGTATTCAATGAGGAATGTGGCAGGGTCATCCAGGAAATAACGACCGTTTAGCTGTAATGCGTTGTGACAAATGTTAATAAGTAATTGCAGCCAACTAGTCATACTTGGAATACAGTTTACATTGATGGTTTACATGTTCGCATAATCACTTATTGTCTTCGTTCTCTTTGTACAGAGTTTGGTATGGTACCGATCGCTCGGTTTTTCACATAGCAAACGTTCACAATCTATATTTGGTACATGGAAGTGTGAGTGTGTGTTTTGCACATTAGGTGGTGAAATCCGTGGACTGCCAATCTTGTAATGACGTATCTCATTTCAAAGTTTCATGATGTCTACCATGGCTCCTATGCCATAGAATTCTAGTTGTACTTGTATTTTCCCTGTCAGTGTTGCCAGAGGCTTTTCCGATGCTCAAGTGTTGGGTAGAGGTACGCCGACCTGAAGTTTTCAACGAGAAGGTTACCTTCGCCAGGAGATATGCGAAGCTGACCATGTCATTTTTTGATACTCTTATTGCTTTCTTGACATAGTTCGCTTTCACTCTTTCTAGGGTGGATAAATTCTTCATTGTTAAATGTAACAAGATGATTTCGATGACGTATGTTAATATTGGAAGAATTTTAACTCTGACTAGTAACAATGCTGTCACTAGACTGAGGTTTCTGATGTTTTTGATTTTGTGCGTTGCCATTATTGCTTGGGTTGCCTGCTCTGTGGCGTGTTTTATAAAGCACTTTGCGTTTGTTTGCAGCGTGATGCCTAAATATTTTAAGTCTACTGTACTGCATTCCACCCAAAAATTGCTATCGTGATTTCACCGCGCGCGCGCGAACAGCATAACTCAAAAACTAAAAGTAGGTCAAATATCGAACTACGATTCCCTCTCATTTCGTTTCCTTCCCACTTTCAGGTGTGCTTCTAGGTTTCATGGCGTATGGTGGTGCTGGACAGCTGGCGTAGATGCTTGCTCAAAGGAACATCAGAGGTCTCCTTGGCTGAGGGTGCGTTCATCGCCCTCTCAAGGCGACTCCAGCAGTGGGACGGGTCTTGGAACTTGGAACCATTAGAAACCTCCGCGCGTCTCTGTGGCCTCTCTGCCTAGCTCCTGTGGTTCCTCACTTCATCTCTCCTGTGGAAGGGGGGGGGGGTGGTAGGTGCAATAGATTTATGTAGGTCGCAGTGCGCAAGCAGCCCCCTGCTATAGATACCTGCATATACGTATAAATGTAAATTACAATAACAATTGCTGTCCTGCGGTAGTATTGCACAATATGCTTTTGTGGTAAAATTCTTATATTCCTGGGTTTAACATATTGAGTGCTCACTCAGGACTAAGATGCTATTAATACAGAATTCCAGTGCATATCTAAAGCTGCTGGTCGGCAATCAACAACTTCACTGAGGCAAGCAAGAGCTGATTACAAAACAAAGCACACAGGTGTGTGTATAAGAATGAGTCATTCCATGTATTATTGCACCCAGTTGCATTCTTGTTCTTATCATTAAGCAGGAGCCAGCGTATCAGCTTATCGTATGCACAAGTCAGAGAGACAGCTATACTTACCTCGGCTCGATACCTAACAGGTGCCAGTTTCTCTTTCCATTTAAAAAACACTTACTAATAACCGTCATTAACCGTCAGTGAATGAATCGCGGGCAAACCCACATACGTTTAAAATGGGAACGATAAACTCGCAGGCACGAGGCGGACAGATCAGATTAAGTTTTCAGTATTTTATTGAACTATAATATACAGTTTCGTCTCCTTAGCGTGGTGGTAGCGCTGCTGCTTACGGAGCGGGAGACCCGGGTTCGATTCCCGGTACCGGCGTGGGGATTTCCTCCCGCGGAGTGTAATCAGCCTCGTTAGGTCACTGAGGGGCCAATTGAAGAGCTACTTGATTAATAGGGCTCGGAAGTTCATGCCCTAAAAAACACTGAAATATGCATGCCAATATGCTCTTAAAAACTTGAAAATATGCCAAGAAATATGCACTATAAAATTAAAACAATTAATGTCCCTTTGCAGTAGATAAGACGAGTTATTATAAATAATAAATAAAGTTACCTTATTCCTTAGAGGTTGAAGCAGAAGTGGTCCCGCTGCTAGTATTAACTGCTAAATTGCAGTTCACAACCAACATTTTGCACAAATTTTCAACTGTAAGACATTGTCTGTTGTCTCACAAAACACTTTTGTAACGTGAAAAACTCCACGTCACAAGATGTTATCGGGGCATATTTAAATGATGTTAACTGCTTCACAGAGAGAGTGAAGTCTCTTGGTGTGACAGATGGTTTCCTTTTGAGGATGTCTCGAATATCGCACATCTGTTTATAACGAGAATTTTTTGAAATTACATAATTCACTCTCTCTTTCACTTTTTGTCCTATGCTACCAGGAACCGATCTTTTTCAAAGACAGTAAGTGATTCATGCAAAGGAGATCCTACAGCTTCCAATGCCGTTATGGCTGTTGGTAAGACAGAAAAATGGGCAGATATGAAACTAAGATCATCTTTTAATCCAGTGCCTGACAGAATATTTTCTACAGATTCTATTGAAGTATCATTCGAGTCCAATGAATTAACCTCTTCGACTATTTCTATGTGCTCAGGAAAATATAAAACTACATCGACCCATGTTTCCCATCGAGTTAACATTGGTGCAGGAGGAAGTCGGATATTAGGTGCTGTTGATCTAAACAACTTAACTCTTTTAGGAGATTTAACAAAAATTATCTTTGTACTGGACACGGCTCTACCTATAGGGAAGAATCACGTATTGTCTCAGAAATGCGATGAAGAGCGTGTGCCAAACAAGTTATGTGAATTTAGTTATGAAAAATACCTTTCGGAGTTTGTCCTGATTTTACCATATAAGGACCTGTATCAGTAACAAATAAAAGTAACCGGTCGTATTTGATTCCACACGCCCATAGTAATTTCAAAGAGTCCATCACAAACTGGGTCACAGTTACATTGTCAGTGGCCGACAATTCGCACACATTAAGAAGATAAGGTGTCGTCTTTTGTTCATTATTTAAAGCAACCACGATTATATTCGCAATAGAATGGCGCTCAAAATCAGGGATTTCATCAACAGATAAGCATACAAACTGAACTGCTAAGTCATTTTGTATATTTGACAATACGTTACTGTAACAATGTCCTATATAAGTCTTACGCAGTGTACTTTCTTCAGGTACATGTTGTCAAGTGTACTAGACAAGAAGGTTGATATAGGTTTTTAAATGTCGGACTATTAATTTTGAAGATGGGAATATCAGCAGCTAAAAATGCATGGCACAGGTCATAGGAAAATTCAGTAACCCTACTTCCTAAACACTCTACTAGCTGTTTTTGAACAGGTTCTTTGCAAATTTTCTGATTAAATTCTCCTTATGCTTTGCTGGTTTATGTGCTGAACTGTTTGAAATCTTTTCTCACTTCCTACATTTTACTCACACGCTCCACAAAACAGTACCCTATTATCTGTAGATATTAAATCACTTGAAAACTCTTTCTGTAAATTAATTAATCTAGCACTCGAAGTTGGTTTTATTTTCGGCATTTGAAGAGCTTGTTAACATTTTATGTGCCTAATTTAATTTGGTGGGAACCAGTTCACAACACTGTTACCTTTGAAGACCACGACGCGGTGGGCATGCAAGTGTTGCTATAATCGTGCTGCTCAAAACGTTGACCTGTACTTTATCTTTGTTAATATAAATCTCTCAGATAACGCACTGATTATTCTTTACGCACATACATATAATGAAAGGATGTAAACAGGGGATTCACTTCATGACAATATGACTCAACATTAGTTCTCGCCACCTCGCGAGCTGTATCATCATGTGCAATACTACCAATATGAAAAATATTATACAGATGGAAAAAATAATAAAAAACCATAAAAATAGGTAAAATATGCAAGATGGGGGCTATAATATTGAAATCTTTGTGAGTTGCATCATCATGTGCAATACTGCCAATATGAAAAATATTATCCAAATGGAAAAAAATAATAAAAAACCATAAAAACCATTAAAATATGCAGTATAGGGGCTATAATATTGAAATATTATGCATTTATCAAAAATCAAGAAAATATGCAGTTATATGCACCATAAAATCACGTCCAAATAACTGAAAATTCCATAATTCGTGCACATAATGTAAAAGCATACATTTTTAACCCCTATGAAAAAACATGCAAATGCATGAACTTCCTAGCCCTATTGATTAAGAAGTAGCTGCCGCTGGTCGCGAAGACCGCATAACCGGTCGGGAGGACCCGGCGCTGACCATGCCCCATTCTCTAGTCCTGCACCCCCTCATGACGCCTGTAGTGGGCAGAGAGGGGGAATCAGTGGCCGGGCGATAGGTTGTTATTATGATGATGATGATGATGATGATGATTATTATTATTATTATTATTATTATTATTATTATTATTATTATTATTATTATTATTATTATTATTATTATTATTATTATTATTATTATTATTATTATTATTATTATTATTATTGTTATTATTATTATTATTATTAAATTAACGTCCTCCAACGTAATGTCATATCGGACGGTGAGTGACTGAAATGGGTGAAATGATGCTCAAATGAGCCCGAGGTCCATGGAGCTTTAAGTTACCCGACATTCGTCTTCTCAGGATAAGGGAAACCTCGGAAAGAACCTTACCCACATAACTTACCCTAGGCGAGATTCGAACTCGCGACCTCTTGAACATGAGACAGACACGCTAACCATTACGCTACCGAGGGGGGTTTGGCTCGGTAAGGGCTGTTGCGCTGGGGTTTTTAGTTAAAATATACGGTTACATATTGATCATTGATGTAATTGAATACTTATCAAATGATACGTCTTTCTCCGTAGCACAGTGGTAGTGCCCCAGCCTCTGGCACGGAGGATTTGGGTTCGATCCCCGGTACCGGCATGGCATTTTTCCCCCGCTGGAAGGTCTGATACAGATTGCACCCAGCCTCGTTACGTTCCTGAGTAGCTATCCTGATACAGGTAGCGTCCCTAAAAGGTCAAGCAAGTCGACGTGCTGACCCTCGCCACCCCCATCCTGCTCTCCTCCGTGGCCTTGGCTGCGGCTGGAGGACACAGCGGCCGGGCGATCAGGGTAACTTCTGCGTTGAGAAGACGCCCTAGGGATTAGATATGTCTTTGGTTCATAGTCAGTGTAACTCAGATACGCACGTTATATAAAGTATTTTAGGTTATATGTTGTCCAAATGCAACGAGAAGAATGAATCTGGCTTCCCTGTGCTACATTTGCAGAATTTGTGGCTCTAATTTTGTGCTGCCTGCCATCAAAATAGACTCTACATCGTCCACAGTCGTAGCGGTTGTATATCTAGATGTCACATATCTCATTTGTGAGAACGTCTTTTCACAGATACACGTCGATGGGAACACTGATATTAGTCCTCGTGCAAAATGTTTCATGCGAGAAAACCCGTCACTCGGCAGACGGGTAGAATCAACCAAATTGCTTCCTTGTATTTGTCTTTCAGTAGGTCACAGAGACCGGATGTTAGGCACTAAAAATTCAAAATAAGCAAGTAAAAGGACACTAAAATCGTGAAAATAGTCACCAAAACAGGCATTTATTTTTAAATTCAGTGTAGTGCCTTTTAAAGGATTACTTACAGTTTGCAATGTCGGCTTATTGGATGCAGTATACGTGGAATATATTTTACGTACTGTTTGCTACCAAATGAAATAAACCTTTATATCATGCTTCATTAAATGAGTCAACATACCTGAGCATACATGATGGAATACTGATGTCAATAAGCGCTTCAGAGGGATCAAATGAAAGCCGTAATTGGCGTTGGGAAATTGCATTCGAGGTCAGATTTGCTTTCAGTGCACCTGCTTTTGCCATTCGACGCAGAGAATTTTATGCTTCAAGGTTTGTACATGATGAGTAAAGTGACACGTTTTAGCACAATTTACCAACGTTTCAGAGACGTTACAAAATATGATTGAGCATATGTCGAAAATACGTCACCGAATTCCTTCACAAATTTATTCATGCTTTGTTTTTAATGGTGCCAATTCTTTGGCAAGGTGAAACACTTTCCCAGTAAATGTCAACAAGAAATCAGCTTACACTGTTTGCACAAAACACCGGTCTTCGATGTATGAGACTAAGCAGGTCAATAATATCCCCTCGTCCTTTCTGCACCCCGGCATTCTTGAAGGAAAAAAGAAATCTAAAACGGCTGTATGGAATTTGGGAATTTCCCAACCTTGATCTACCGCGGAGCGTAAAAAAGTGTTAGTTTACCTTCGACTACATTAGAAAACAGTACATATATTTCTGTTGAAGAATAATTAGAATGAGCACACAGTTCTTGAAATCGTATGATGAATTGAAGAAATTCTAAAGTTTGATGGGCGTTATTGACAATAAAATGTGCGTTGTCTAATAACCGCTGTGCCGGATGGTCTATTTGCAATTGCTTAAATAAAAGCGACATACGATTCTGAGGTAAGATAGGTGTTGCCGATTGTGGAATGTCAGCCATATTGGTGCTTTGTGTCTGCTCATTATTCTTATTACTTGTACTAGGGTCTGTTAATGTTACTAGTAAATCTAAGTATTGATTAAGCAAGGTTAGTAAATTGGATTTCTCCCTAGCCATAGAAGGCAACTGCAAAAGAAAGCTAATACGATCAACATTATATGCGATTCTAGCACGCAAGCGCCTCAAGGACGCAGTGGAAAATAAGCGGGAATGTTCAGAAACAACTATCTGAAATTCTTTAAACTGAAGGTTTGAATCGCCCCAAAGTTCACGCATTTCTGTTACAGAAAACCGCAAAATATCCGAGCGAGCATCGTTATTTTCCTTCAGCAAGGTTATAAGCAATGGCAAGATAGCCGCTGAATCAAATGAGATACCTTTGAATTTTAAATAAAAAACTAACTCGCCCTTACGTAATAGTTCCAAGTTAGAAAGTGACATCCTGTTTTTAAATTTCAAAATTTACTACTACTTCTTATTAATAGCCACTTAAAGACATGAAACCAGGGAAAGTTAAAACCACACAATATTAAGGTAAATTTGATGGCCCGTTTGTGTAGAGGTAACCTTGGCACTCTTCTGCTGTTGTTAATATTTAGTGATGAATTTAAAAATGATCAAAGGAGATAAATTTCGTGTTTAAAAATGTTATACTTTGTTCAAGACTAATAATTTCACTGCCCATGTACGCTCTGCTGTCATTTTGTGCCGTAAGTTTTTTTATTTTTTGTTGCTGGTCCTTACCCTCCGGCACATTCAAGGCATATTTGTTAAAGGTGAACTATCAATTTTTAAAGGGCAAGGGAAGTGGATCGCGGATCGTATAAATACTTCCTAATGTTCAAAGCATCTGGTTTGCAATTGTAGGAAGTGATGCGGGAAAATTATAAGTCTTAAAAACATTTAACCTTAATTTATTTGAAAATGGTATTTCTTGCTCTGATTACAATTACAAATAATGTCTTGATGCCGATCTCTCAATGTCTGATTGTGTAAGGTAATCTTCAGAAATATAAACTTGAATAATAACAATAATGTCATTAACTTTCCACTGGTTCTCGGTATAATTGGCTTACCCTGAGTGGCCGATATAATTAATAATAAATTTAATAAGCCGTTCTTTGTTGCAATTCCAATTTAGGAAGAAATAAAGAATTTTGAACGAATATAATTACTGAGCTACATTGAAAAGTTTCTACATACCAAGAATATGTGGAAGGCAAAGTAGAACTTACGCAACTGTAGATTAAAATTCAATATAACCATTCCCCATTCGATATGAGGTAGCTACCTCACCATCTGATTAGGAGCTTGCTTCCTAACCAGCTGTGCGTGTGTATTGCTCGGTCCCTATGCCTCAGTGCTCGATGTCCTGGTCATGCTACGTCACTATTGATGACCTATGAGGTGACGTCAACGCTTGAGGCATGATCTGTCGGCTATTCGACCACTTGAACATGCCGTTTCTTAAATGTGGAAACCTGAAACTTCATTATTGCTTGAACGAATGCGTCAATTCAATTAGATTTACATCTTTCAGGCATTTAGATTGGTGTCCGTTTGCCGTGATAGTGGCCACTTCAGTGGTAGAGTAAACGCACTGGGCGAGTGTTTGGTTTACATCGAAGTACACGCCGCACGCCGATCAGGTGTTTTATTTACAATGAGGCAGGACTGGCCACGAAGCACACGCCGGTCGGGTACAACTCATCGTTGACGTTTGGGAAGACTAAGCTCATCAGCTGAGCGTTGCCATTTACATTGCCGAAAAAATGAACATCTTTACAAAACGATTGAACCTATGTTTCTTACACCTGCCAGGTTATTCTGTCCGAAACGGTATCATTCACCCTCTATGTATATATGATGCATGGGCAGCTCTAGATGCATTTAGTAAACGCAGAATTGCGGGATTCGTTTAGTGCTTGGTAAACAAAGACAAAAAGGTATTTTAAAATGCAATAAAGATGTGGTATGGAATGGACTGACAGAAACTAAGTACTTTTTAGAGCAACACGAATTGGCATTTAGAGGATGCAATGAAAACTCCGTATATAGCTATCAAGGGCTCATTAACTTGTTGGCCGAGTTGGATGACAAACGCTGGTGAGCGGACCTGTCTATCGCCACTTTGGTCAGCAGATTATCTCCGCTAATACAGAATGATTTTAAGCCAGAATTACGATCAACTTTACGTGGCTTAACGTGACGTAACTTAAGAGCTTGTTAATGTCAGTATTTTCCATCCGGATACTTAAAACAAATCGGCGTAAAGCAATAGCGTAAAGTAATAAAAACAGCTACCATTCAGAGTCGTTCTTGTTACCACTGCCCCCTTTAAACTTGTTAGCATTATCACAAGTCCACACCAAACTCCGGACTAGGTTACCGCCAACAACAGGCTGGGACACAAACACAAACAGAGGGAAAAGGTACAACAATGTGTATACAAACTATTATACCGAGTGGAAGGTACTGCTTCGGCCATACGTTAACCAGGGATTCTACATGATTCTAACAAATATGTCCAATACAATTATTGTCAATAAAGAGCCGTTTCGGCGCTTATTGAATGGATATAAACGGTTTATTATTTCACTAGTTGTCGTACAAACTTGTATGAACAATGCTGTGATGCTCTTTTACCTTCATTCTAATGAACTTAGCCACAATTTAATATTGAAATTTCATGCAAAGTTTAATTTGTAAGAGAAATATGGCAGCGCCACGTCGTGTGTTCTCACACTTGATGGTTGATGTCGGGCACATTCGGATGGAGGGGAGATTAGGGAAGGTATCGCCTGGCGTTACTAAAAGGGGAGAGGGTAAGGCTGGTGACAAATTCATGCGCTAGGTATAACCATTGATGGGTGGGGTGACAGCTTCAGCTGTCATTTGTGACAAGAACATCATTAGTTTTATTTCAGCCCCATAATCTAAAAAAAGAACGAAATTGCTTGAAGAAGGAAAATGAAGAGAAAGAGTTGTATTTATTTGTTTATTAAAATCAGTTACTCTAGCTTTAACTCGTAATGGATAGTAATATTATTACTGTGAATATCTGTATCCTTTTATGTCAGCATTGTTTTAATCCTAAAATACGTGATTTCGGTTGTTTCATTTTTCTGCTTCGTTAACTACAGAAAACTGAATCATTATTACTTGAACAAATACATTATTTTAGTAACATTCACACCTATCAGGCATAACATTTCGATTCGTGTGAATTTACCCGAAATAGTGGCCGCTCCAGCGGTACGATAGACGCACCAGACGAGTGTTTTGTTTACATCTAATGCCAGCACTTACCACGAAGCACACACCGTTCGGATATTTTGTTTACAGCTGAGAGTGGTACTGGCTTCGAATCACAGGCGGGTCGGGTACGACACGACAGTTGTGGGGCAACTCAGCGTTGCCATTTACATTGAAAAATTAACATTTTCACAAAACGATTAAACATACCGAAACGAATCTTAGCATGCTGTATTTCTTACACCTGCATATATTACCAGAGATTATTCTGCCCGAAGCAGTACTTTCCATCCTGTATAGTGTAGTGTGTGTGCGAATTCGAGTGTGCGTGTATTGGGACGTGCGTCGTATGCCCAAATGTGTGTGGGTGTGTGTGTGTGTGGGGGGGGGGGGTGTTTGTGTGTGTGGGGGGGTTTCACGCCATAAAAAAAAAGCTTTCTCACTGCAAGAAAGCAGTGGCGGCTGAAGGATGAAAGCACTGGTAGTGCCAGTACTACTTCGACGACCTTTTTTAAGGTGACTAATTAGCGTTCTATAGCAACCGGGCAGGCCGACGGTGAATAAAAGAAAAGGTTGAACTGATGTTCTGTTATTGGTGCAATATAGAAGAACGAGAACGAGGGGCAAGACGGGGTAAGATGGGGAAGGGCTATATTTCATGGTTAGAGTGCTGCCATCTTTGGGAAACTACGTCAACTTCATTAGCAGACAGAAGTCATTGTTTTAACATCGCGCGACCTCATTCTCACGTCGTATTCTGTGATATTTGTAAAACATGTATAATTAGTACACTGATTTGAAGGTGCTAATATGTGGTGTGCGTTGACAACTGTTGAAATGCTGAATAGTATGTCTTATTGACTATAAAATGGTGTGTATCAATTCAGTTTTCATTGAACAGTGTTTATCTAGCCCTAATGTAACTAAAAAGCAAGCTTGGGGGCATAATGTGGAGGGGCAAACCGGGGAGCTAGCTCCCGCAGCAGAAGATACAGACAGGCCTACTCAACAACAGATACCAAAAGATTCAAGAATACATATTTTGCAGCGGCATACAATGGGAATCAAGCAATTGTGTCAAACTGTAAAACACCTGGGAAATGACCAGCGGAAGAACAAGTCGGTGCTTCTTCTAACTTTCAAATTTTTAGCCTGAAACAATTTTAGCCATTCCAAAATTGGATAAACAACACAAAAAGCCCTCCAGCAGACGTGGAAAAACAGCTGCTTTAACTGTATCTCCTGAAAATAATGAAGTGTTTTGAAGAAATTAAAAAAAGAAAGAATCGCCCGAAACTTCTACGAAATTTGTTCAAAAAGGACACTACTAATTTCTTAAACCAGCCTCCATGCTCAAAAGACCATAAAATTAGTTCTGGTGACAGCAAAAATGATGACAAGGCATTCGCATCTGTGTGTTATACGAAAAAGATGAATATTCAAGATCCTAAATAAGATGTAAAAAACGTGGCTGTAAAATTTACAAACTCATGCTTTGAAACCTTCTAAATTATTATTTCAGAAATCTTTATTTATCTAAGCTATAAAATGGTATTAATGGTGGTTCCCCACTTTACCCCACATATGGGATAAAACGGGGAAAATGTACCTTTTTTTCAAATCGGGTTACATACATGTAACTAAATCCACCACATTTGTAAGTTTCTTTGCATATATTATTGTAGTTTAATAGTTGAATAAATTGTAATCAAACCTGCTTTTGTTTGTTTATTTTTACCCACTTTGTAAGGGCTTGAAGTTACCTTCCCCATCATGCCCCGCCTTCCCCTATAAACCAGCGCCACTAGTAGCGGCTTTTTTCACTGCGCATCGACTGGCACTAGGCGCCACCTACAATAACAACCGGAACTTATCACGTCCGTCGGATCGCGCTTTTTTCTCGAGCAAATATGGAGCTACCGCAAAATTTACAAATAGATTACCGACTAGTATACAAACTTAAGACACTCGCAAAAGTACCTTGAGGTTTCCACACGCGTAAACCAGGTCCACAACACCTTTTTCTGAACAGTGTTTATCACCATAAAATAAATCGCATGGAAAGCAGAATAAAGCATTTTGTTCTACTTCACATCCACAGAACTATATATTTTTCGTGTGAATGTCCTGTTTAATTCCTACGCTGTGAACGTAACTTATTGTTGTATATTTGTGTGCAGATTAAGAGCTGGTCTTCCTATATACTTCAGTTTCACCTTGTCTTGCAACGATAATGTAGAATATGGGCTGCTTAGTAAAAATTTGCTTTATTTGCGTTAGTTAAACAAATAAAATATAACATCGCAGTACTTGTGCATTTAACAGTTTTTTAGCTTTGCTAGCAGAAGCAGTCTTCTCTTTTAATCATCTGCTGCACTATGGCAATGCAGGTAACATTAGAAAACAATGACTAATTTAATTTCAAGTATGAACAATGGGGAAAAAGTTGACGAATATTGTATAGCAAAAAACAATTTTGCACTAAATTTTACACTGCAAGGTGCCTTATTTCTCACTTTAGTATACTTGTATTAGGTGTATATATAACTTGATACCTTTGATTGACACGTGCTGCCAACGATAGCCATGACAGGTATTCTATACTCTGTTCATCAAGAGATT
The DNA here is from genome assembly GCA_030765045.1 of Tenodera sinensis. NCBI lineage: Eukaryota > Metazoa > Arthropoda > Insecta > Mantodea > Mantidae > Tenodera > Tenodera sinensis. Next base: position 114,989,295 of record CM060964.1, read on the forward strand.
AGAGGAGATATAAACAAAGTACCGGTTTGTATCACTCCGCGGCCACGTGCTTCCACAATGACGCAACACAGTTACCTACCGCCGCGTAGGTATAATATGCATTTTACACTACTAAGAGGATATATTCATTTGATCCAAATAACATATAGCACATGGAAATTAACTGCTACTTCCGTCTGTCCACAATAACACTTTTTCATTTCCTGCTCACAATCTCGAAACCAATCTCCAGAAGCAGCTTGTGGAGGGAAGTTCGTTTTAAATCTGAAAGATCGGGATCAGAGTTAACTGCCAACAGCACTTTGTTTAAGGTGGAGGTTCATTGTTAACAAAGAAGTGTGAACTTTTTCGACGGATTGCAGATCTCACACTCGCAAATTCGTCGCAAACTACATCCACCATTTATCTGGCATGTAGTCGCTTTTTACCGGTATCTTCACCAACTGACGATTTTTCGTTGCGTGTGTTGTAAATACTTGCAACTGACACACCGGTAAACTCGGATGGTAATTTCATCACGTCTTCGATAGCAAGTTCGGGATATTTCTCGCAGCACTTGTTAAATACGTTCAATATTGTTGTCTTTTCACCACTTCAAAACGGTTTTCCGCGCTTATGTTTTACAACACTCACTTGTTCCGCCACGTTACTTTCATACTGAATAATGCGCGCGCAGAATGAATTAGGCTGGTTACAGATTCACTTAACTGCGTATTCTTACACTTTAACTATGCTTAGTACACTTAGTTCATGCTTTAGCAAACATTAAGTGACATTTCAGACCTTAGTTACAGTATTTCTTCAAGGCACTATTTACACGGCGAAAGCGTCAAGAGGGCGCGCTGTGGTCAAAACGCACGTGGCTTTGTTTACGTCTCCTCTAATCTCTTGATGAACAGAGTATAGGCACGGATTTGGCCTATCCCCTTGTACCTCCACTTACAGCTAGCGTCCGGAGTGAACGTCCACAATACCGGAATAGAGGTGGCAGGTTCCATAGAACAGCAATATAAATAGTGTTACAAACTTACACTTCTTAGGTAAGACTTTTCATTGCACCTTGAGCAATAGTAAGCATGACTGCATTCGTAGTATGCAAACAAATTAAAATACGCATTTCTTCCTGTTTTTAAGATAGTGGCGCAAAGCACTATCCCCGGAGCCGCTCCTGTAAGAAACCGAAAAACAAAGTTGCTAAGACTGTACTCGGGATCTATAGCTGGTCAACATGTGGGTTTTAGCTTTACCATGGAGACTAATTGTATATTTCCAATTAAGTACATGCATTATTCTATGCGAATTTTAGCCTCTAAGCCGGGCCCCATTTAACGGCATCAGCCACCTTTCTTAAGGGGGTTTACGCAGCAAAAAATATCAACATTTTCAAAATCCTTTTTTATTTATTCTTGTTCTTTGAAACCTGGCGATTAAAATGTATATAGCACTTATTTAGTTTCTCTTGACCTAATACTTTATTTATATGGTGCAAGAATGCACTGAAGTATGAGCTGATATATTTTTCCCACTTTAAGAGCAATTCACCGAAATCTACATTTTTTCACACTTAGAACCCTATATCAGCTCCCATACTAAATAGAAGAATGAAATTGTTTTCCATATATATATAGGTATTTTAACACAGGTGTTTCTTAATAATTCTATTTTTGTCAAACATATAAAATATTGACTGAAAACTTTAATGCCTTTTTTGTAGGACAACTTTTAAAATATGTTCCATAAATAAATATCTGTGAAACCTTTTTAAAAATGCCCATGTTTAAAGTTTAACAAGTCTTTCGAGAATATGTGGTAAAAATGTCAGCTTCCTACACTTAGTAGTGTTACAGAAAAGGGACATGTACGAGGGCGAATCAAAAAGTAACTTGCGCTTTCAAGTTATGGCAATTTATTAACCCACATACACATAGGCAACACAGCTATGGCAACATACAATGTAAGTTCACTTTTCCACATAGTCCCCAAGAGACTATAAACATTTATCGGATTGGATTCCGGATTGTGGATGTGTAGAGATCACCTTCTCATCGTTTCGGAATTGTCGTCCACCAATAAACACACAGTAATCGCATGGCGCTAAGTCTGAACTGCATGGGGGTTGCTGTCTTACCTCCCACTTGAATCGCTGTAGCAGTTCCGACGTTTGGTGGGCCGTGTGAGGTGTTGCGGTGAAAAATTGCATGCCCACAATAAAGAGCAGTGATTTCACAATGAAGGTCCATGTAACTGAGCTGTTTAGCCCACAGAAATCTGATTGTTGCACTCGCCTCCAATTTGGAGTAAATATCCAGTTGGCATGCCATTGAACCAGGCCTGCTCTGCTCACACAATACGACGGGATACCACACCACCCTACCTATCGGATGTGTCAGCAGTTACTGTAGCTTGCTACACATTAGCCACCGTCACGACGCACAGCGTGCTCCTGTTTGAGCAAGTGCAACTTACTTTTTGATTCACCCTCGTATATCGGCATTTTTTAACATTGTCAACAGGATAAACCCCCTTAACATAGTAAACGATAAATGAGACTGTTAGGCCCCTTCCAGAGCCATTTCCGAGCTCTTGACGAATTGCCCTCTAGCCAAGGTGGAGGCTTAGCATTTTAACATCCATTTTTCTTTTTACCATTAAAAATAAGTGTGTGAATTTGTACTTACATGTAGTTTAACTGGGAACAAATGTTTGGGACCAATTCTGTTAAATAGAAAAATGTATAATGCTCTGACATTTGTAATTAACTTCATATTACTTTTTATCTTTTAAAGGGTATTTACACAATGCACTGTACATAGCACAAAAATAACATGCATTTTTTCTGTTCTCAACAGGGAAGAACTCGGCAATTCCAGAGCATTTGTACTACCTTCTGAAGAGAAGAATTCGAAAACATTAATTGAAGCTCTGGGCATCTATATACTATAAAACATCTGACCAGTAATCATGGAGGAAGCTCAAAGGTTAGTTGTCATTTATGTCAAACACTTGTCCTTTTTTCTTTTGAGTCAACCATTTCCGAGATAGTATTTATTATTTGTTTGAATTTGCCAATACCTTTACTTTTCTCCGAGTAGAATTGTGTTATTCGTTTTTTTATCCCTTGGCCTTGCAAAGAGAACGGAATTTCAAAGGTGTCTCATAGCAGCCAGCTCTTAAAGCATTTTTTGTCGCTTAAAGTCTACTGTATTCCCATATCACATTGTACCTACAAAAAATTAGCAATAAGATAATTTCTGAAAATGCGTAAGTCGATTAAAATGAAGGTACATAGAGAAATGAGCATTTGCAGGAATAGTTTGTATAAGAGTGAGTGTAGCTCTACATATGTTTGCGGACAGTTTCTCCAAATTGAAATATATTAAAAGTCCGTATTGCAGTAGGTTACCCGACGATCACTTGGTGTATCTTCTAAGGCTATGCACTTTGACTTTGCCGCCAAATATTAATATACTTCTTAAACGTAAGCAGTACCAAAGAAGTTGCTAATGACAGATGTTTATCGCATAAGATTTGAAAGTGTTTTCGTAAATCAAACGCAACGTACATATAACCAAACCGCCACTGCAACACAATACACGTCTGAGTGTTAAAGAGTGACACAGTCCGCATAAAGTGGAAGGAGGTAAATCCAACCTACCTCCCCTCTTCCGCAAACGTTGGACATCGCTGCCATAAAATCTGAAAGAGTAAATGTGAGAATGGATGTGCGTGTGAAAACAAGTTAAAAACGACGAAAACTATAGTAACCTGACCTAAAAGCTCAAGGAGTAAAAAAACAATGAGATGTTTCAGTCAAAGCCCTCGATATGAACATAGTAATTAAAGAGGGCTGTAGAACGGAAGAAAATATCCTAGACCAGTATACACAGAAAACCATTGTTCTAAGAATACCTACTCCTGCTCTGATTCCCTAAGTTAACTGCCCCTGACAACAGAATAAGTACATTTTTTCAGCTGCTTGCAATCTGTATGTGGCACATTGTATTTCTTAGAAGGAAATGTGGAAGATTCGTGGTGGAGTTAAGCATAAAATGAAGCATTACTTCTGTCTTCTAACAGCTCATTAGCAGCGTCTGGATTTTGATTTAAACATATTCGAGTTATAAAATGACTCAAAAATGTGGAACAAGCCTGATAATGGCTGTAACAAATTATCTAAGATCTGAGATTTAAGAACTTCATTAAAACAAGTATGCAGAAAGTTATAAACTATTATATTTACATGAGTATAACTGCAATACAAATCAATTCTATTGTATATGTATACAGAATGCCCCAAAAAACACCGACAACGCTGAGTATCCAGCGTCCAAACCGTGCATTTCTGGACAGGGGTTCCTATTTGAAAATCGATCAGTGTGCATTCCCGCACAACATACTAAACGTTGTCGGTGCTTTTTTTTTGGGGGGGGGGGGCACCCAGTATATGCAGCTAAACCGTGTAGTTCCTCGACATGTTCAGTGTTCACAGGCCCTAATGGCTACTAGTGAATTCACTGAATGCCGTTTAGTCTAATCCAATCCGTTCTAAGCAGGAAAACAGATGTATTGGTAGTTATGAGATGGTAGAGAGGTAGAGGAGGGGACTCCACATTGAGCTGCTGTATGTCAGACCCTGGGAGGAACGAACTGAATGAATGCTCTGCGGACATGAGGGAATCCGGGAGAGCAGCGAACCGACGTGAGGGTCCCTAACGTGTGCTGGGGATTCATCTCGACACCAGGGTTTGCCAACAAGTCACCAGCCGCATGGATTTCGACAGCGGTCATCCACGGCATGTCTGGCAACTACAAGAAGACAGCAGTTGCAGTGCGCAAATCCTACACACAGCAGCGCTAATTCGACCATCGCCAGCACTTCCGACCCTGAAAGACTGGATTGAAAGGAAGGTGAAATGAAGTGGAGGGGCGAGAAATTCGGGGGATGTACGAGATCCTTCCCAGCGTTCGCTTGGTGACCCGGGAAAACCCCCGAGAAAACCGTGGATCAGGAAGGTCGGTCGCGGGAATCGAACCCACGACCTTCCGAATGCGAGCCTTACACATTACCGCGGAGCCATCTCGCTCGGTATAATGGTGAAATATGTACTTCACAAGTTAATTAAGGTTATATATTATTTATTCCATGTTCTTGTTTGAAGAATCTGAAAAAAGAAGTTTAAGAAAATTGTTTTTGAAACAGGTTTTATAAAAATGTAGCAGCAACACTTTAGGTCCTCAGATTACCTACCTATACAAAATCCATAGCAAATGAAGAGCACTGCACAGCCATGAATGACATAAGGATAACGTTAATAGCAGCCTGACTAATGCACTTGTTAACGTAATAGAAGAGAAAACTAACCGATCTCATCCCTACTTCTGGACCTGAATTCATAGTTGTAATAATATCTGCTCCCTGACAATAGACATTCCCCTTGTGCAAGAATTCCAGAAGTAACCATTAAATAGGACTGTGATTTTGTTCACCAAGAATGCAAGTATAAGATGTACAAGGTTACTCATATTTCTCATCTTAATTGTAAACTTTCTGAAGTGTGAAATGTTATCCTTATGTAAAAAATCAGTAATACAAAACTACAGGACAGCCATATAAAGTTTACAATTGAAATAGAAGACAACAACACATTGCCTCTCCTGGACCTCAAAATTACTAGGGATATAGATGGTATAAAATATGGAATATATAGAAAGCCCACACATGTGGATAATTACATAAAGAAAAATAGTTGCAACCCAGTTTCACATCAACTAGCAGTATTTAGAAGCTTAATTCACTAGCTATATAATGTCCCTTTAAGTAAAGAGGAATTTCTGAAAGCAACATCAAATACAAGAAACAGCAGTACAAAAGGGATTCAACCCAGCCATCATTAGGAACATGTCAAAAAATGCAGAAAAACTTTTGATAATTTCGCAAACCACTACATTAACACTCCTCACAAATAGCAACTGGAAATTTAAAAACTTCACCTACCATCCCTGGGCCTTCAGGAAATTTGAAAGAATCTTCAAAAAGCTAAACATAAACTGGCACCACAAAACAAATACAGTTTAAAAAACCTGCTGAACAAGCCACTCAACAATACCATCTCTTACAATTTACCAAATCAACTGCAATAGTTGCAAAAAAAGCTATATAGGAAAAACAAAAAGAAATTTGTATATCAGACTAAAGGAACATCAGAGGAACATAGAATTAAAACAAATGGAAAAGTCTGCTGTGGCGCACCAGTTTTGGAATGAAAACCACAACATTGGCCTCAATATAAAATTGTTAAAATCTTTAAATTCACCAATAGAACTGCACATTTGAAAAAAACAAAAAAAACATTACGTAATAAAAAACAACAATAAAGTGATCAACTTTGAAATCCCAGCTTTAAATGAAGTGTTAAAGTTCTGTGCCCCTAACACCAGATGGCAGCAGGACGATAGTAGCAGAGGGGGAACAAGATGATAGTGTCAGTCACCCAACGACTGATGATGGGACCAAATGGTCTTGAAAACGTTTCCTGTTTTTAAAACAATTTAAGTGAAGATGAGTGTAAAAAGATGACTCAAAACGACCTCAAACAAATATAAAATTCATTATACATTTAATATAAATGCAAGAAAATTACAAAATTGAAAAAATTGCCCTAAAATAAAATGGTACACAATGAGCAAACAATGATTTAATGAATATGCATTTTCATAACCTGGGACCCCATTATAAGAATTTATTTTACATGCTAGCAGTGCCTATGGTGCAAAAATAAAAAGATGACATGTCATCAGAATCTGGGTCCTGCTCATTATTCACATGAGTTTAGACATCTGTTATGAGGGCAACTTCAGTAAACGCTTGTCAAAGCCCCTGCTGGAACTCTTTGCTGTAGCTTCACATCGAGCATGGAGGTGGGGAAGGGAGCCTTGAAAGATGGCTGTTTAGCCTTCAAGGTTAATCCTCATTGCATAACTATGGATTTTTAAGCAACATGGCTAGTGAGCTGTCAGAATCTCAAAGTAATGTCAATTCCACTGGCATTATTTTCCTTATTATACAATTTATTACCTTTACATTGGATCTTACGTATAGTTTATTAGTGATGTAATTCAGATTTATTCCGATTTTGTTGTCTGTTCATAATGTCCACATCATGTATATGCTCTTAAGTATTTTACGACTTTTCAACATGATTGTAACCATCTCTTTAATCTGCTAAGCAACTTTATGCAGATTGGTACACAGAAATAATAATTTACATAAATGATAAGCAAACAGTAAATATAGTTTTATTTTATAATATTCTATATCTCATATAGAGTGACATTAGTTGTGAAACTACAAGTAGTGGTAAAATTTCTCCTTCCTCATAAAAAATATATTTAAGTTAGCTTATGTGTTCATTTCTTTCTTGCATTCCAGAGTAAGGTCACTCTCAAGATTTAAAATAAATTCCCTTTTTCATTTCTGATGTTACCTGAGGAAACAACAGCAGCATGGTTTTCTTTTCTCCTTGATACACATCTCTAGTTATCAAAGTATACACAATTTTCTTAAGGTTTTATTAATTTTACTGTTATTCAGACAAAAGCATTTATACATCTTCGTTTTGTTTCTTCAGGCTGGAGGAACCTGTGACGTCAAAAACCAAAATTTCTTTTCGGAGGCTTCAAGGTAATTTAGTTTCAACATATAATTACACTACTATGTATTATGATGTAATGAAATAAATTTTAGGAGTATCAGGCTCATGGAAACTAATGGTGTGAAGATGTTACAGTTTTAATGCTGATCAGTTTATGGATCTGAACAGCTTAATATGTCAATTAACTTTTTTGAAGTTTTGTAACAGTGAATGCAAGTGCTAATGAATGGATGTTATGAGTCAAATTTTGGAACACTTTTGCTTCACTTGTACTGTAAATTAACAGAACATGTTTTGGAAGCTTTTGCTTCCATCATCCACCGTAAACTGGCATTGGTGGCGTTGGTATCTTCTCCCCTCTGGACCCGGTAGATGGCATGGTGAACTAGTATAGATGTCAGCAGGCAGGATTTCAAAGTTCATAATTCTGTGACTGTATTTTTGAATATGGGAGATGTTCATTCAAAAATACAGCATGCTACTCTGTATCTTCCACTCTCAGTTCTTGCTTCTTTCCAAAATCCACTGACTTTACTTTCCTTCTATCCCCAAACATCTTACGCTCTGATTTCCTATCGCAGTTTTTCCTACTCCCTATAGAAGCTACACCCCATCTCTTTGATACCTCAGTCTTTTATTATATTGTTATCCCCTAATTTAAACATCTAAAACAATATTTCAAAATCCTCTTGAATATTAAATATTTCCTTCCTGCTCATTCTAGTTCTACCAGTCAGTCTGGGTGGCTCAGTTGGTTAGACGCTGGCCTACTAATCCCAAGGTCGCGGGTTCAAACCCGGCCCAGGCCGATGGTTTTTAAGTGTGCTTAAAAACGACAGCTCCATGTCAGTAGATTTACTGGCATGTAAAAGAACTGCGGGACAAAATTCCGGCACACCGGCGACGCTGATGTGATCCTGGCAATTGACAGCGTCGTTAAACAAGAAAATAATTTAATTTAATTTAATTCTACCAAATTAACTCCTCTCAGTGACATTTTGGTAAACCCAGATCTTCTTTACAAATTTCCAGTGTGTATCATATCTATCTTTAACCATTCTTTTGATGTTCCCTCACATTCCCTTTGATTCTAGTACCACCTTATATAATCTTTCTAGCCAGTTCATTGGCAATGTAGGAGTTTGGTACAAGCATGTTCTAACAGATTTTACAGCTAATTTGCCCTTCGTATGTACACATTTAGACTGTAACCCTCATCCCCATTGCTTGAAAACCTCACTCACAAATAATCCATTTCTTTCACTGCCTCTGTTGAGTCCCCATTAATATATTATCTTTCTTTAATTCTTCTCTTAGTTTTGGCCTTTTTAACTTTCTCTACAACATACATAGCAGGTAGAGAAGGTATTGCATTTCAACCAAAACTTTCATAGAGGGATTTCACTGGAAATGCATGTTTTGAAGCCCCATGAATGATAAAAAGCATTTTTAGAGAAAGATCCATGTGTGTGTGTTTGTGTATTTGTGAGTGTGTGCGTGCGTGTGCGAGTGTACATATGTGCATGCGTGCATGTATGTGTGATATCTTCCTTTCAAATGTGTGAGTTTGACTGCACTTCCATTTTCATTAATTTATTATAAAGACTATTTAATATGTATCTGATGAGCAGTTTAAAACTGTAGATATCTATTTAATATTATATTTTGAGTACTCACATGTCTAATATCAAGGTGCCTACACTGTTCTCAGAGGTTGGTGGTGATGATCACAATTTGTAACAAAGAGTAGTGTTCAGTGAAAGTGCATGTGTTGCAGATATGATACCAGCAAGAGTGGTGCTGTACTTCTTATCCTTTACCGGATTCCTAGTCAGCTTCATGATGCGCACTGACATAAACATTGCTATGGTAGCTATGGTGCGTCTTCCACCACCTGCACCAGATGCAATCAATGCTAGCACAACACCCATGTACTGCTATGATCCAGGCAACATTACGGAACAGAATGCTGCTGACAATGCTACAGTCTTGGTATGCTGGTATTAATAACTGTTCATGAGACTTACAAGTTTCAAAGAACCTTTAAGGAACTAAATGTGAGAAAGTATTACATCTGCAGCAATATAAGCAGAATTTTATTTGGATTAAGGAACTGGTTTTGAGGGTTAGACAATCATTTTGGAAATGCATATTTTAGCAGGGCTTTAGCTAGAAGATGGTATTTGTACAGGCTTTCATAGTTTTCCTCATAATATTTCTTTTCTCTAATGGTCTTATGAGGAATTAATTGATAAATTAAACAGCTGGAGTTAGTTCAACATGGAAAGGAAAATAATATTGATGTCCTTTAATTCAGTTATCTCTAAACATAATTTGATAGGTACCTTGTGTAATTGATTAAAAGTCTTAGGCTGTATTATAATTAATGGCAATTTTCTTTTTCTTTCTTTCAATTGTCCCATCTCTCAAGATTATATGTTGAGTCCTTTATTAAAGATGTTAAAGATTAAGCTGTCTTTAGCCAGAGAACAGCTGTATCCATTCTTTTTTCTTTTTTTAATTGTAATTACCATTAAATGTTTCTGCTTATATGAGTAATAAAGGGTTTACTATTTTTTTCAGTGGCATTTTAAAACAGAATATTGATTCATTTGCTCATTTAATGCAATATTTAGAATAATCTTCTCGTAGACTTTTGAGTTACTGGACTTCCAAGTAAATATGAATGTAACATGATCCTCATAATCATTAATGTAAGACCTTATGTATCTGTATCTTATCAGCATAAAAGCATAGATGCACAATAATTCTGCAAAATGTTTTCAAAATATTTATGTAATATTTTGTATTTTCTTACTCCTTGTTTAAATAGTGGTTTATGTTTGCATCAGCAGTATAAAATAAATTACAAGCTTGATACTTTTAATCATTTGTTTTCTACAAACATAACTTTTTAGGCTCTACAAAATTTTGAAGAGTAGGAATAAGACTCATTTTTACTTTCTCTATTTCTAAACAAATAAAGTGGAACCCTAATAACTCAACTCTCAATAACCTGACATTCGGCATCACTCGACAACTATTTTTTTTTTTATTTTTTATCATTAAACTTGATTGTAATAATTTCTACAAACCACTATGCAATATAAACAGTATAGGTAAATTTTAATTAGTGTACGTATACAATCTACTGCAGTTTCTCTCTCAGTAGCATAAGAGCTGACGGTGTGCTGATCTTTGATATCTAATCACAACATAAGCAGCCAGCCAAACATTGTCACAAAATCAAAAGCTTGCCACTAATAATGTCGATACATGGCACAGAAACAAACACTTGTTTGGAAGGTTTGAAGGTTTGTTGCTTTACCTGCTACGTACCTGTAAGTTAAACTTTCAGTTAAATATTTCTGGTTGCAGTACAGTTCTCAGATTTCATGGTTACTGTCACTGTTGAAAAGATGACATGCTAAAATGACAACACAAATGAAATTGGATGCCTTAAAAAGACTATACACAGGGAAACATATTAGTACATAATAAATTTTAGGTTATGTTATACTTTTCAATTTCTTGTATTATGCATTTATGTAATTTGCAGTATTATGTTATGAGTTGTGATTAACAGATACCTTATTCCATAAAACTAGACATTTCGATAACTGGGCACCCTCTCAGTCCACATTAGGTCGAGTTATCAGGACTACCATAATAAGGTAGAAGAAATGTTGCATTGTACCCAGCAATTTGATGTTGAAATTAAAGCTCTAAAGTCTGGTTTAGAACTGTGTAATAGTAACGGTAACAGTAACAGTATTGGTAACCAGAACTAGAAGTTTGGAATCCATGTATTCAAATGGAAGCATTCACAATTGGGCCCTGGAAATAGGAAAGAAGAATCGGCCAAGTTTTAACTTTCTTGTTCTGGTTCCCACACATATTGTGCAATTAGACTTTTCATATAGAAACTATGCAAGGCAGCCGTGCCGTTAAACAGCTACTAGAGCTCTCTCTAGTTTTTTTTTTTTTTTTTTTATTAACGTCCTCCAACGTAATGTCATATCGGACGGTGAATGAATGGAACGTGTGAAATGATGCTCAAATGAGCCCGAGGTCCATGGAGCTTTAAGTTACCCAACATTTGTCTTCTCAGGATAAGGGAAAACTTGGGAAAAAAACCTTACCCAGATAACCTATCCTAAGTGAGATTCGAACTCGCGACCTCTTGAACTTGAGGCAGATGCACTAACCATCACGCTACCAAGGTGGGCTCTCTCTCTCTAGTGATAATGAGAGAGAGAGCCTGCCTCGGTAGTGTGATGGCTAGCATGTCTGCCTCACATTGAAGAGGTCGCGAGTTCGAGTCTCACTTAGGGTAAGTTATCCGGGTAAGGTTTTCTTCTGAGGTTTTCCTTTATCCTGAGAAGACAAATGTCGGGTGATAATCGAACAAATATCATTGGTCAGTTAGAAACAAATGAATTCGTAATGTGCAATATCAACTTTTTACTTTGCTATTGATATGCATTTATGTTTTCGTTACCAGATTATTGTGAACCATAAGTGCTGCCTTGCTTCGCATTCTCATTTCCGTTCTGGTTACGGTTACTGTGTGGCTGTGAACCAGCCTTAAAAGAGAGATAGAAATTCATTAACCTTTTATTATTTTCATTATTATTATAATTATTTTTATTTTGCATAATAGTGTTCTTAAAGATTTTGGTAAAAATGCTGTGGCTCTGATATATTAAAATAGAAAAAATATGACACATTTGCCTTGCATGTTCTGTAAAATGCCTAGAATATGGGCATTGACAAACTTTCTTCCAGGGGGAACCCTATGTTCAAAGTTTACAATCAAACAATATTAGTTCAATGTTCTGTTACCAAAAACTGAAAATGATATGAGTTATAGTATGTCACAGATAAAGGTATTAATTTGTGCTAAATAAAAACTGTTCTTTACATTGGAATTAAAACAATAATCTAATAGTAATTGATTGCACATTAAATTCATTAATTTCCAAGAGGGAGCAGTGCCCCCCACCCCCCTTGTCCCCCTTCATGATGCCCATGGTCTAGAAGGCTCCTTCTCTCTTGATAATTAAATGTTCTTTCACACAAGCTATGTGTAGCACAAAGCTGAAAATGTAGTATTGGATTTTTAAAAAATTGATAAAACTTGGTAGCATAGCCAGGTTTTGAAACATTTTTTTCTCAGTCTGATTGTACTTTTCTTCTCTCTTAAGAAAAGAAGAAAGAAGAAAATGTGTACCTAATATGAAAAAGCCTAGCTTTTGTCCAGTGCTGAAATAATGTTACACCTATGTATTTCAGGTTACTGAGCCTTGTTATTTAATTATATTATAAAAGAAACACACACATTTGTGCTGAATTATGAAGCATTTTATGTACAATACTTTTTATGTACATATTTTATGTTCTGTTTTGTAAGTAAGTACAGTAGAGTCCCACTAATTCGAACTGAACCCTGTTCCGATTAGCAAAACTTTGGATTAGGTGGATTTTCGTCAAATACGACAACATATTGACTTTAGGCATTTATGTGTTAAGTGTTTAAATGATTGAAAGTAGGAAATTAGTACAGTGTGCTGTAATTTATTTCACAACTACATTCTGAGGCTCGAATACCAATTGCTTATATATTTTCATAAGCACTGTTGGCCTTTGGTTTTTAGTTTTTCTGCATAAGATAGCCAGATTCACTGTTTACTCCTGTAGCAATTATCTCTTGTTTTTCTGTGCTAATAAATTTGTTTTTACTTGGAAAAACTAGTTAAATCTTAATCTTTATTTTTTCCTGCTTTAAAATTCAAAACAAACTTGGTAGATATTTTTTTCTAGCACTGTTCAGATTAGTGGGATTCAGATTAGCGGGACTCTACTGTATAGTTATTGATGTCACTCATTGTAACTTCCATTACTACTTTTCAGGAAGAGGGTGAGTTTGATTGGAGTTCAAAAATACAGTCTGCCATTCTGGGATCATTTTATTGGTGTTACATACTCTCACAAGTTGTTGGTGGCGTTCTCACGCAGCATTTTGGAACTAAAGCCGTTTTTGGTGGCTCACAGCTTGTTACAGCCATTTGTTCATTACTTATCCCTTCAGCAGCTTCTGTACATTATGGAGCAATTATCCTTCTTCGATCTATTCAAGGCATTGCTTCAGTAAGTTTAATTCATTTTTAGACAAGAATGACCCATTTTTATAAAACGTAAACAGCAGTAATTAGGCACTAAACTAACATTTGTTCTTTCAGGGTCTAACTTGGCCTGCAATGTATGCTATTGTTGGTCACTGGATACCAGCTATTGAGAGAAGTCGCTTCATGTCTTCATTTCAAGGTAACAATAAATAAATGTTAGTCCTGAAATAGCTCGGTGCCAATCAAGAAGGGGATTGACAGTTGCTATACTTTCGTTATCTGATTACCCTCCCCTTATGTAGGACTTACATCCCCTAGGACTTACAAGCCAGTGCCTAGGGTCAGATGCCTGTTGGGGAGCACAGGAACCTATGGACTGGACAGAGTGAAGACCTGGAAGCAGGTGGTCAGTCAAACACCAGGTATGATAGTGAGGAAGAGGATGATACAAAATGCAGGCAAAATGGATAAATGGAAAGCTGATGATGGAGCAATTGGTGGAATGAGTGGTGGGGGAAACCAGGGAACCTGGAAAAAAACCTGCCCAGATGCCACTTCGTCCACCACAAATACCACATGCAGGTCCCTGGGACCGAACCCAGGCCACCTAGGTGGTGGGCGAACGGTCTAACCACTTGGTCAGAGCACCACTGAAAGTTGTTATCCACATGGTGGAAATCCTTAAATGAATGGGAGGGAATGGACGCGTCATAGTGGCCACCATAGTAATGAAAAGAGCAAATTAGAGCTAAGACATTTCCATAGCAATGATAAATGTAGAAACATTGTTGCCGATATTATATCATGTGACTAGCATGTGCCTGATGGGCCAACCATAAACTGTTTTATATTTTGCTGTCACTGCAGTATTTATAAACAATGCCTTCCAGCTTACAGCTTACAATGTTTGCACCAGTTAGAGGTGACCTGTGTGCTGACCAGTTCATTTGCATCATTCTATTTAAATGGTTATTTGCCCTGTGTTTACCTACGTGTGTCAAATCTGTGTATCTGTGCATATGTTGTGAGCATTTGCAATCATCTGACAATTTGTATAGGTAAAGGTATCCATATTAAAGGATTATACAGTCGATGGCATTGCTACAGAATGTGGTCTAAAAATAATTATACTTTCCCCTTATCGTTGCTATTTTAACCTGAATTAGTTTGGGCCAAAGTAAAGGGTTATGTTGAGCAAAACAACAAAGGTTGCGCAGTGTTATTTATAGTAAAGCTGACAGAAGTGGCACTAACAGCAGCAAAAGCTGAAAACTGGGAGAAGGTAGTTACTTATACAAATGGCATAATAAGTGAACAATGAGAAAATAAAGGAACTTTGGAAGAAATGATAGAACAGCATCAATGCTTCATAGGTACGTCTCTTCTGTTAACATAAATCTTTCCATCAAGATACACTTGCTTGTTCTATCCTTCTTACGTAGATTTCGCATTTTACCATATTCTTCATACAGAAATACAAATTATATCCACTGTATATTCCAGGTGCAGTCCAATCGTCTTAGTATGTACACATAGTCCTAACACACTCTCCACATGGTCTCTCTCTCTGCAAAAAGTTAATCCCTCTCTTGATTAGTGCCAACTATGCAAATAGGTACTTAGTTTTTGTCAATACCTTAATTTCAATTAATCCTTTATGATGTAACATTGATGCCTGCGAGTACCTCAGAAACAGCATGGGACTATTCTCATGCAAGGAATTTTGGAATGAAGCATACTTGTGTGCAACGAGGTCCCTGATGCAGTTCAGAGTGAATGTCTAGAATTGGCACATAGAAGAATGTACCTCATATATGTCACTTACAGCCAGGGTTTATTTTGAAAATAAATAAATAAATACTTTGTTTGTCAATGTCACTGTGAATTACCAGGATCGTATCAGCGGTACCAGTGTGCAAGAATTTTGTCCCACGGGAGTTCTTTTACATGCCAGTAAATCTGCTGACTTGAAGCTGTCGCTTTAAAAACTATCAGTCTGTGCCAGGTTTGAACCTGTGACCTTGTGGTCCACAGGCCAGTGCCTAATCAGCTGAGCCACCCAGACCAACACTTTTAATCCCTTGTGCTATGAATTTTCAGACCTGTCTTTACCAGTTCATGGGAAGGGCTCAAATTTTAATTTTGTTTTTCACTTTGTTGAGGTATCATCTGCAGATTGTCATCAAAGTAAGTCAAGTGCACAAATAGAACAGTGAATTAAACTGTTGAGAGTAAGGGTTTTAGTGGGATTATTAATAAACTAGGTGACCACTTTGGATCCAATGAGAATCAAGAGTCAACTCATTTTTCATTCAATATCTTATTTCATATAATTATCTTTCTTCTCTTCTTTCATTTTTTTTATAAATTATGAACTCCTGTGTTAAAATATTGACTACCCCTAAACAACATCAATAAATTAAATAGGCAGCTGTTACCACTGTGAGTTGTTAGACTGTTTATTATGTAAGAAATATCCCCTCTATATAAACATTAAATGTCTGTAAATATGTGTCATAAACTGAGGCAAAGCATAAAAATATCCAACCTATGCCTAGATTTAAACTACAAGTAAAATTATTAGGAATTTATTTAAAAATGAGCTATATTGGTACTTTTCTTGGCCTTTCAGTCAGGTGAATATATTATGGCAGACACAAAGTTTAATGGCGGCTGATACCTGACCACTACTATTCTCTTTCCTGTTTACAAACAGCATTTGTATCATGACTTTACAGTGTGATTTCACAGCATGTTTAACTATACAGTTAACGAGTCATGCAAGCTTCTGATTGGGTTTTGTGTTAACTAGCTCCTCCTGCCACCCGCTGCTAAATTTTGTGTCAGCCATAGATATCAATGTTTCTGGAACGTGCATATCTCCCATCTAGTGCATACTGAGTTATATTAGGATTTTTATACAAAACAGCCCTAATGACCTAGCTGCCAACACGCCTATAAACCCTACTTGCTCACAATGCAAAACAACTGGCCAATCATATTTAAAATTATTAAAAATCATCTTTAAAATGATTGTTAAATAAAAGCATCTGTCAAGTGTATATTTTGGCTGCTTCCGTGATAATTTTGAACATGACATATTACTCTGTGGGAATGTCAGTGGTGCAAATGAAAATTGTAAATGACCAAAAACAAGGTATAAGGTACACCCGTCAACAAAAAATGAGTCATGTCTGGAGCAACAAATTCATCTAAGTCCTACACGGCACAGCACCTTGTTTACACCATCTGTGATACAGTTGTGTAGCAGCAACAAGTTGTCACTGGTTCCAAATCTGACCCTGACCCTGTGCAGGACTTAGAAAAATTTGGCACTCCAAGCATGACTAATGCTTTCTTTTTTTTGTTTTTTTGGTCCATGGGATTACATGAACGGCTTAGGTATTACTGATTTCTTACTGAACCTTTTCCAGTTCATGAGGTCCACTACTTAATCCTTAATCTCCTAATTGTCTTTTAAATGCAAAAATAAATCTAACATTTTACTAATGAGTAGACATCAGAAGTTCATGCAATACAAATATCTAAGTTATGCTGGCATTTATGCTGTCAAAATCCTTTAGTAAGTAGGGATCGGACCTCAATACCATCGGCATCTCGATACTCAATGGTGTCAAAGACTGGGTGATATTTTGAGATAAGCCATCAGTACTTTTTTGATACTTTAAAATTTTTAAGTTTTGCGTTACTGAAAGTTGTTTCATTTAATTTTATGCTAAATAAGCAATGATAGGAGTTGAGACTCCACATTATTGCCTTGCACATGTCCCCAAAGAGTTGCTGGACTATAGTTATTGACAAACCTTGATTGCATTTCCTGTAAGTGAATGATTGCAAAATTCCATACACCATTGTGTCTAAATGAAAACATGAAAAACAATGCAGATAGGAGTAGAAGTACTCGTGTAACATGCAGCATTAACTGAGATGTGAATGAAGCTGATTACTAAGTCATGTTTGTACAGTAACCTGGCTTGGTGATTCAGTCTCAGCCATTACATTTACCTACTGTGGTCACCAAAATCTGTGAATCTGACAGAAACAAATCAGAACTTAAGGTGCGAGATAATATAACAATTAGAAATGTTTGTCCCTTCTTTCCGTGTGTCAGTTTGTTTTTCAAAAGTCACACTTGGGTTACGATTATACCTTGTAGGTATACCATACAACACATTTCCGTTAATATTTTGCTTTACCAATGTACAGTAGAAAGCATGAGTGAAATGTGGAACTATTTTGAAGTAAACACTACTAATAATAACAGAGCAGGTGTAAAATATGCAGAAAAGCATTTGGTAGTAAGTCACATGCTACAACAAATGTAAAGAGCATGTTTCATTCATCGAGTGAAGTTTACAGAACCTCTATTGAAAAAGCAATATGAGTATGGGTTCCCCATTGTTTTCAGAACATGATGCTACCACATATGAAAATGGTGAGCAAAAACAAAATTGGTTACATGCGTTTATACACAGAAAACTACTAATAAGAACATAATTCAGTGAACAAGTAGTTGCATTTACAGAAGTGAGTATTGATTATCCATGCTTAAAAAGCAGTATCATTATTGAGAAACCGTGATATCATCCCATCATTTGTATTAAGAATGCACTAAAACTGTTAATTTTGATCCTATGCTTTTTGATACAACATACATTCTTCCTTAGACAGCGTTCCAGTAATTTGGATTTGTGGTGTACAATGATCATTTTCTCCAAATACCCAGATGTAAGTTTATGGTGTTTATTGTTTAACACAAGTTTATATGATGAATAGGACCTTTCTACTTTTACAGATATTATTGAGAGAAATTTGAAAGCAGTTACTAATTCTGGGGAAATTTCTTCTGGAAGCACTATGTTTTCACCTTAAAGTTATTTATGCAAGGAATACCAATTAATGTAAAAGTTTCTCTCTAAAACACCTAGCAAATTACTTCTTAATTTCCCTGCATATTTTAAAGGAGCATTATCCAAATTTGCTCTGTACGTCACTGAAAAATGACACGGTTGTCTCCTCTGTAAGAACTTTATTATTTTGTCACTAATGTGTTTAAATATTAATTTCAAAATTGAAAATTTAGGCATACCTGTATTATATATATTCACTGTATGAAAAAATAATGAGATACACAGAAATATTGAAAATATGTAATTATATGTTCTATAAAATTGTATACACATCACAAATAGTAATAGACATAGAATCTCTGATGGTCTGTAGGGGTATTTATTGGGCATGTCTTCTGATATCGGTCTCCACCAGTTTGGAAGAGAACACATTACCTCCCTTCCCTCTCAGTTGAGGGACGTGGCTCTATCTATTCATAATTACCCAACAAGTTGACAACACCAGCATAGGTATGCTCCATTTGTTCGATACAGAACACAAGATGACAGTATCAAGTATCAGCCAATGAAATGAAAGCATAATGTAAAAAGGTACCCTACAAATGGTAAAGATTGAGGTGTCCACAAGAAAGCAGTGCTGATTTCTTTCCATGCCATCTATACTCACAAGCACAGAAGAACTTCAAACGTAGTGCAAATTTTAACTACATATAAAAAGTTGTTATTGTTAGCTAATGCTGGATTTCTGACAATGAAGTCATTAATCCTCTTGCTCTCCAATATTTTTCACTGATGGATGGGGCACTAGAAGTGGCCGGACATATTTGAAGGTGGGCTCGATCCATTTCCTCTTGCAGATCACATAGAGGACAGAGTGGTGAAGAATATATCCCAATTCTGTTTAAATGTTTTGCCAGACAATCATGTCCTGTAATCAACCTGAAGGTTGCAACTGCTGTTTTTCGAGGATACTCAGGAATTACTGTTTGAATGTTTGGTAGTTCCCATCTTTTATTCTTTGATTTTTCATAGTAATATTTTGCAATAATTTTTTTGAATTCAGAGTTGACTAATCTTTTAGCTGCATAAAATGGTAGATTAACTATTGATTTCTGCACATTGCCGGTACCTTTTTTTGCAAGAAAATCAGCTTTCTCATTACCACTCAGTCCACGGTGAGCTGGTATCCATTGGAAGACAAGGTGTTTTTGAAGTGCTGTTAGATGGCTAAGCATTTTCCAACATTCTATAATTGTTTGGTTTTTTGGTGACAACTTGGAAGTAATTGCTATAATTGCTGCCCTGGAATCTGAGAGAATAACTGCTTGCTGAAAATGTGAAATTCTGTACAAAAGATTTTGTAGGGCCATTCGAATTGCTTCAATTTCTCCATCAAAGTTAGTGGTTCCATAACTTAAAGATTTGTAGCAGGAAAAGAGGTGACATGTGACTCCAGCACCTGCTCCATCTTGGTTTGATATCAATGATCCATCAGTATAAACATGGAGCCATTCGTGTTCTGGAAATCTAGTATGGATTGTCTCTAATGCCAATAATTTGAGAACACTGGTTGGAGTATCACTTTTCTTAACTTCTTCAGTCAGGTGTAAATAATATGTGATGTCTAATGTTTGTGTCGGATTGACTTTAGATATGAAGTTTTCCTTTGAATTAGGAAGGTATACATTCTTCTTGATGTCTTGAAATTTGGAAAGAAAGCTCTCCTGAGTCTTTAGTGTATGTGTAAAATTTCTCTTGTGCCATGTATTGAATGGGAGTCTGATCAACTTTTCGTGTTGAATAAGAGCCACTTTTTCTATTTCATATTCAATGGGGCATTGGTTGGTTAGTATTTCCATAGCTGCTATTGGTGTGGTTTTGATAGCACCTGTAATTAATCTCAGACTTTGGTTTTGAAAGATTTGAATCTTTTTTATGCTTGCTGTTACAAGAACTTTGCTGCAGTAAGTAAATAATGGCTTTATATTTACATTGTATGTTGTGTTAAGAGTTGCTCTGGAACATCCCCACTTCATTCCTGTTAGACGTTTTAACAGTGAAAGGCGCCTCTTCGCTCTTTGTATTACATTTTCTATTTGGTCCATGTAAGTTTAGTATCAAATGTAACTCCTAAATACTTTGCTTCCTTTGTTTCTGGTAATTGTTGACCCTCAAAATTTAGTTTTATTTTTAGTGGCTTTTTTCTTAGTGAGAAGATTTGGTAGTTTGATTTTGTTATATTAACAGTCATTAAATTTTCTTTGGTCCACCTTTGTAAGTTGGTTAAGGATTGTTGCATGGTTTTTTCTAGTTCTGTACTTTTTCTTTTTGGTTTTGAAGTCCACATTACTAAGTCATCAGCAAATAGTGCACACTTCACACCTGATTCTATGTATTTGTTGTGGCAGATCATTAATAAATATATTAAAAAGTGTTGTGCTGAGCACTGCACCTTGTGGTAAGCCACGGTGTACTTGTTTGTATTTAGATATATATCTTCCATATCTGGTTGCAATAAAGCGTTGTGTTAGGAAATGACATAGCCATGAAAACATTGGACCTTTATCCCTATTTTTTTTGCTTTCTTTAGTAGTTTTGTTTTGCATATAGAATCATATGCACTTTGGAAATCAATAAAAACTGATAAATTGTCTTCTTTTCTATTGAAGGAGTCTTAGATTTCTTGACTGAGAAGTAAGACTTGTTCATTTGTAGAGTGGAACTCTCTGAATCCAGCTTGACATGGGGAAATTAAATTTTGTGATTCTAGAAACCAATTTAACCTGTTTGACACCATTCTTTCCATCACTTTTGCTATTATGCTAGTAAGAGCTATTGGTCTATAATTTTTTATTTCTGATGCTGTTTTGTCTTTCTTCAAGAGTGGGACAATTATTGCCTTCGCCATTCAGCAGGTACAGTGGTTTTCCAGGATAGATCGTAGAGTTTTAGTAGTTGTTGTTTTTCTGTTTTTCCAAGGTTTTTTATGAACTCTGGATGTATGTGATCAGGTCCAGGAGACTTTTTGTTTTTTAGATTATTTATTGCAATGTTCAGTTGTTGCATATTAAAATGTTGAAAAAAGATATTGCACTGAGTATTAGGATCACATTCTCTTTCTTGTTTCAAATCTTTCTTAAATTCTTTATGTTCCTTTTTATTATTTCTTGTTACTTTATGTGAATTAGCATAATATTTATTGAATGTTTCGGCTATGGCTGCATCATTTGTTAGTATTTTATTGTTGTGTATGATAGGTGTGCTGTTGTTTTCTTTCCTGTCCTTGACATTTTTTATGAACTTATGAGCTTTGTTACCATCTGTCCTATAATCCATTTTTCTAAGAAATTATTAAAGTGATTCTTTTTAGCAATATTAATTTCTTTTTTTAGTGAGGCACATTTCTTCTGCCATATTTGTGTATCTGATATGTTTCTTGTTTGTTCAGCTGTATTTCTAGCTATATCCCTTTGCTTTTTCAGTTCTTCTAACTGGGGGTTCCAAAAGGGTTTGAAATTTTTAATTCTTCCACGAGGAATATGTTTTTTTTTGCGGTTTCTAGGATGACTTTACAGAAATTTTTGTTCATATGATCTGGCTGGTCATGCAGCTGTCAGTTTTTGTTCTTTAAATTTATGTTCTAATTCAGTTTTATATTTGTTCCAATCTGCTTTTTTGAAGTTCCAATACAGATTCGTGAGACCTTGACTGTTATTTGTATTCTCTAGCTTTATATCAGCAATTACTGCTCTGTGACCAGAACTTGGATCTTCTATAACTTGTTTTTTATATTTTTGAAACAATATCTGTTGTAGCTAACAAGAGGTCTGGGTTACTGCCTGCTCCAGAGTAATGTATGAAGGTTGTGGGATCTTCTTTACTATAAATCAGTTCAAAGGTTGTGGTATTAAAAAATTCTTCCACTATCTTCCCTGTAGAATCCACTTTTTCATGACCCCATCTTTTGGAATGGGTATTGAAATCCCCAATTACGATTGTTTTATTTAATTGGTCAATAAGAGAGAGATCTGGTTCATTCCTGGGAGGATTGTAAATACTGTATAAATGTAGATGTGTTTTGTTATCCCAAAAATTTAGCTTCATTAATTCACTTTTATGTGTATTATCCATTTCTTTAACAATTTCAAAGGAGGATTTAATATCCTTTTTGACTCCAATTAATATTCCACTACTTATCTGTCTATTTTTGGGTAGTAGGTGTAGTAAAAATCTAGTAAAATTGAAGTATTTAAGTTGGTCATTTGTTACATATAAAAAGTAAAAATAAGCCAAATATGTATTTGTATAAAAATCTTATGTCTACTGATTGAGAAATAGTGCAGTACACAGAAAAAAGAAATCTTTCTGTAGATAGCTTGAGTAAGACTATCTGGACATATAATGGAGAATGACAAAGGGGACCTAAAGTGCAATATGTTGGCAGGGAGCATAAAACTGCATAGCTAAATTATAGCATTTGTTTGGGGCTCATACTCAAAAGAAGTTGTGTCTGATATTGGGAGACTCTTTAAGGGCATAGGAAGACTCTACTAACAAAACTGTGAGAGATACCACACAATAAGCCTAATGATTTGGTATGGACAAAATGGGCAGTTCTTGTGTTTCCCAGACTTAATAAATGAGACTACTGTGCATGTGTACAGGGTGGCCACTTTAAACTTTCACCACTGACAGTGCATGAAATATTTCTGATATAGGTGCACAAAATAATAGTTACAAATTAAATAATATCAAACAGGACATCTATTACAAATAATGCCTTTCTTCTGTAAAATAGCAGTTCTCAAGATATGAGTTCCATTTCTGTTTTGAAATAAGAACCAACTACCTATGTTTTGTATTTCAAATGTTGAGTTAGCTCTATAACAACAAGCACTTTATTGACTGTTTGAATATCACTGGTAACTTGCAATATATATGATAGAATTTAACAGGCCTATCAAGGTATGGAGAAGTATTCTACATTTAATAACGATAAGCATATTAACATTTTTTGATTCAGCTGAATATTACACATCTTGCCTTACTTTCTCAGGACCATACAACTGTCCATGACCCACAGATAGGTCCAGGTGGCATATAGTCTGAGAAATAGCCATACAAATATGGCCCAGACAGTACAAATGGCAACTCTGGACAAGTGACTTATAAAGAATAAGCATGGTGCTTCTCACCAGGGGCATATCATACAATTCAGGTCATGTGGAATACTCAACATGTTCGTCTCCTTCTGAATTCAGTACCCAATATTAGGGGAGGTCCATGTATTTTGGACTAACAGTTAGTTTTGAACAAGTACAGAAGGTATCTCAAGTGAGGTGTTGATGAAGTATGTCAAGGATATGTTTACTGCGCTCCGGTGGGAATTGTTATGTTGATAGTGCATTGAGTTCTTGTGAGTGTGTTGCCTTATAATTTCTACTCGGCTGCAAAACAGGTGATGACTAACTTGTATAGCTCACAGTGCAACTAAATTTTACCTGCATTTCAACATCATCTTAAGGTAAAATGTGTCCTTATTACAATGTAGGCGTATTCAAATACTTTAACAATGTGTTTAAAGTTTTAGTCTGTTACCCCTATGTGTAATTTGGTGCACATGAGAGCATGTATTTTGGTGGTCTAAATTACACAATGCTTTAAAATTGCCATACTTTTCCAGATTACAACTAGAAAAACTAGAAAATCCAAAGGGATACAGAAAATGGAATGATGACGATCTGAAATTGGCTTTGGCCACAGTAAAAGATGACATTGGTGTCAATAAAGATGTACAACATACCTAAAATCACTTTAAAAGGATATTTAAATTTGAATTAAGCTTCCCATACATTTGTGCAATGTCCTGGTAAAATCATGGCATGGAAGGGCAAACTTTAGGTGGGAGCCATCACAAGCTGTGAACAAGGACAAAATGTTACAGGTGTTCATGTAATCGGTGGATCTGGTTTTTACATACTTCCAACCCTAGGCAAAAGTATGAAGGAATCTCTTTCATTTGGAACACCACTGGGCACCATATTTAGCTGCCAAGAAAAAAAATTAAACAAATACTGAAGTCTTCTGCCAATGAATTTATCATTTAGTAGCAGTAGTTAAATCTTTTGCTGAGCAAAGATCCTACTCATCTTAGATGGACACAAATGCCACACACAAAGTTTAACTGCCATAGAAGTTGCACACAGGCATGTGATTTTTATATTGTTGCCATCTAATTGTACACATGAGGTCAACCTTCAGATATATCCATCTTCAAGGCTCTGAGTAGTTTCATGGGGTCAGCAATTGAAACACGGTTGAGACAATGTCCTAGGAGACAAGTTATAACAAAGCACATAGGAGCACTAGTAGTATTCCCAAGGGCGGCAAGTGTGGGAACAGCAATCAGTAGATTCAGAGGCAGTGGATTATGGTAGGTGGATCTCTAAGTTTTTACTAACACTGACTTTGCTCCATCAGCCCTCACTGACCAGCCTGAGCCACCATTGGCTGCCGATCAACCTGAAGCTAAAGTAAACAAGGGCACAGCACTGAAACTTCCTTTCCAGGTCCTTCGCTATGTCAGATGTGACTCCTTCACGGGTTCCTGTTCAACAAATACTGCCTATTGCCTCATTCACTGCAGATGGTTCCAGAAGAATAATTAGAAAGTGAGCAACAGCTTCAGGAGTAGTTCTCACTTCAATTCCTCATAAGGACACACCACTAAGGTAAATTTAGTGAAATCCAAACTGAGGAAAGAAGGCTTTTTGGGAAACAAAAAGTTTCCACTGAAGCAACAGATACAGAAACTTTCTGTCTTGTATGAGGGAAGAGTTATGATGAGGAAAATGTGTAAAATGTGAAGGTTAGTTAGAAAACTTTTATTGTGACCTGTGTTCTAAATAATAGCCATATTGTTTTATAGTCATTATTTAATCGGTTTTTTAATGTATAACACATCTTCCAATAGCCCTTGTCCATTGTTCTCTGTTGTTACAATGTTCATCTTCCAAATACAATTTCTTTATTGCGTGTGTGACATTATCCTTGCAAGTTGGTGGATGTCCTCAACCACAACAGTCGGCGGTTGTTCTCTCTTCCAATTTTTTGGAGGTGCCCATTCCAATACATTTTCCAGTATTCTATCTTCAGGCATTCGTCTTACATGTCTGTACCATTTCAATTGTTTGAATGTAACCTCATCCAAAATTGTTGATTTTACTCTCATAAAATTCCTAATGATGTTTCTCGTTTTATCTCTTTTTGAAATTCTCGCTGCTCGCTGCCAGAAGTCCATTTCTGTTGCCAGTAATTTAACTTGTGTGGTGTGTTTAAGTGGTCATATGTCAGCACCATAAGTTATTATACATATTATTTTATAACACATATTTAAAAATAAAGTTCTTTTGTTGTAAACAAGCATATTAATATAATTAAGATACATTCAAAGGATATTCAAAGCTGTTTTATACTGAAGTCCAAATGATACAACTGAGTGGTCCAAATTACACAATCTTGGTCCAAATTACACACTTGTAAATTTTTTAAATTTTTATTTGTTATATGAAAAGGTTTTAGAATTTAGTAGCATTTATTACTGATTATTAGTCTCTATTGCTTACTACTTACCCCACAGTAAATGTTATATGTACGTATATGATATAACCCATAGGCATTTAACTACCATGCAAGTTAAGTGGTTCAAATCACACAGACTTATCCTACATCTAAAAATTCAACAGCATTATTGATGCTCACCTTGGCATTGTTAAAATATAAAGTAGGTATTTTAGTTTATATTTATTTCTGTTAAATAGCACAAGATTGCGTTTCTGTGGAAATGCATTATATGAATCAGATGATTATCATTCTTAACATAAACTGGAAACGAGATCTTTAGATTCAGAAACTGGTCATGAAGAAGAGGAAGACGATGAGAGCAACCTTTGTGATGATAATTTTATTTTATAGGTAACACCATATGCTTATTCAAAGTTGTGGTTATTTTTGTTGTTGTTATTATTAATTATTACTGTCACTGTCATTGTCATCATTATTATCGTGATAATTTTTTACTATTTACTAAATATTAAGGTATTAATTCCAGGGCTATCTTCCTTGGAAATCAAAACAAATATTCACAAGGCAGGAGTACTTGCAAGCACTGTCTCTAGCTTCACTGTTGTAACAGCTACAAAGAAGAGAAATGCTATCAAACCTATTCAGTGATTAGAAAGGTCTTCTGCCAAATATAAACCTGAAGAACCCATAGCTGACTTCTCAAATACACCACCCACCTTACTGAAAAGCAAAGGATGTGAACTCTGTAACAAAGACTAAAAGAACTCTCATATGTTTGAACAAACATGTCAAAAGTATTTACGATAGTTGCTTAGTCAGGGAAAACACAGAAGAGGTAGTAGATAATTCTGAGTAACTGAACAATTCAAATTATAAGCTGTGTACTGAAAGTCACAATTTATTTTCTTTACAGTATTGCAATACAAATTATTTGTATAATACATTAGCTGGTTTATGTAGTAAGATAATACAAATAAACATCTATGTATATCTTATGGAAAAAATGAAAAGAAAGGAAAAGATATTAAATACAGGCATATAACCACAGAAACGTAGCGAGGGCCTACTGGACCCCGCGCGACTAATCGTGTTCTTCCAAGCCGCGTGCCTAACAGAAGCTTAATGAAAGCTACAAAAAAGCGGGGGTGCAGCTTATTACTGGAAGTGTTTGTCAACAGATGGTAGCGTAGAAGATTGCAGCGTATAGTAGAATGAACTACCAGCAGATGACAGAATTATCATGAAAAGTACCACTAAATTTACCTTAGTAGTGTGTCCTTATGAGGAATTGATATTCTGTTGTCAAAATGTATAGTATTTGTTGCGGATAACTGTATTAATTAGTGCTAAATAAAAATTGTTGTTTACATTAAAATTTAAACAATAGTCTAATATCTAGGGCTAGGAAGTTCATGCATTTGAATGTTTTTTCATAGGGGTTAAAAATGTATGCTTTTACATTATGTGCACGAATTATGGAATTTTCAGTTATTTGGACATGATTTTATGGTGCATATAACTGCATATTTTCCTGATTTTTGATAAATGCATATTATTTCAATATTATAGCCCCTATATTGCATATTTTAAATGATTTCTATGATTTTTTATTATTGTTTCTGGATAATATTTTTCATATTGGTAATATTGCACATGATGATACAACTCACGAAGATTTCAATATTATAGCCACTATATTGCATATTTTAATTATTTTTATGGTTTTTTATTATTTTTTCCATCTGTATAATATTTTTCACATTGGTAGTATTGCACATGATGATGCAACTCGCGAGGTGGCGAGAACTAATGCTGAGGCATGTTGTCATGCAGTTTTTTTTTTTTTTTTTAATTAACGTCCTCCAACATTGTGTCATATCGGACGAGTTCTCATGCAGTGAATCCCGTTTCCATCCTTTCATTATATATATGTTCGTAGAAAATAATCAGTGCGAAATTAAATATGGCGTATAAAATGTTAAAAAGCTCTTCAAATGTCGAAAATAAAATCAACTTCAAGCACTAGATTAATTAACTTACAGAATGAGTTTTCAGGTGATTTAATATCTACAGATAATAGGGCACTGTTTTGTGGAGCGTGTGAGAAAGACGTAGGGAGTGAGAAAAGGTTTCAAATAGTTCGGCACATAAACACAGCAAAACCTAAGGAGAATTTAATTAGAAAACTCACAAACAAAGAATGTGTTCAAAAACAGCTAGTAGAGTGTTTAGGAAGTAGGGTTACTGAATTTTCCTGTGACTTGTGTCAAGCATTTTTAGCTGCTGATATCCCCTTATTCAAAATTAATAATCCGACATTTAAAAACTTTCTTGCCAAGTACACTCGACAGCAAGTGCCTGAAGAAAGTACACTGCGTAAGACTTATGTAGGACATTGTTACAATAACGTATTGTCAAATATATACAATGAATTAGTGGATCAGTTTGTGTGGTTGTTTGTTGATGAAGTCCCTGATTCTGAGCGCCGTTCTATTGCTAATACAATCGTGGGTGCTTTAAATAATGAACAAAAGGCTACACCTTATCTTCCTAATGTGTGCAAATTGTCGGCCACTAACAATGTAACTGTGACCCAGTTTGTGATGGACACTTTGAAATTACTATGGCCATGTGGAATCAAATACAAGTGGTTACTTTTATTTGTTACTGATGCAGGTCCTTATATGGTAAAATCAGGACAAACTCTGAAAGGTATTTTTCCTAACTAAATTCATATAACTTGTTTGGCACATGCTTTTCATCGCATTTCTGAGACAATATGTGATTCTTTCCCGTTGGTAGATAGATTTGTGTCTAGTACAAAGAGAATTTTTGTTAAATCTCCTAAAAGAGTTGAGTTGTTTAGATCAACAGCACCTAATATCCGACTTCCTCCTCCACCAGTGTTAACTCAATGGGGAACATGGGTCGATGCTGTTTTATATAATACTGAGCACATAGAAATAGTTGAAGAGGTTGTTAATTCATTGAACTCGAAAGATGCTTCATCAATAGAAACTGTGCAAAATATTCTGTCAGCCACTGGGTTAAAAGAGGATCTGTTTCATATCTGCCCATTTTTCTTTCTTACCATCAGCCATAAAGGCATTGGAAGCTGTAGGATCTCCTTTGCATGAATCACTTACTGTCTTTGAAAAAACAATATGTGATGTAAGTTTGGTTCCTGGTAGCATAGGACAAAAAGTGAAAGAGAAAGTGAATTATGTAATTTCAAAAAAGTTTGATTATAAACAGATGTGCGATATTCGAGACATCCTCGAAAGAAAACCATCTGTCACACCAAGATACTTGACTCTCTCTGTGAAGCAGTTAACATCATTTAAATATGCCCTGATAACATCTTGTGATGTGGAGAGAAGTTTTTCACGTTACAAAAGTGTTTTGCGAGATAACGACAATGTTTTACAGTTGAAAATTTGTGCAAAGTGTTGGTTGTGAACTGCAATTTAGCAGTTAATACTAGCAGCGGGACCACTTCTGCTTCAACCTCTACGAAATAAGGTAACTTTATTTCTTATTTATACTAACTTGTCTTGTCTACTGCAAAGGGACATCAATCGTTTTAATTAAATAGGGCATATTTCTTGGCTTATTTTCAAGTTTTTAAGAGCATATTTGCATGCATATTTCAGTGTTTTTTAGGGCATGAACTTCCGAGCCCTACTAATATCCAATAACTGAATTCACATTAAATTTGTTCATTTCCATGGGGGAGCCTCGGCCTCCCCTTGCCTCCCCCCCTTCATGACGCCCATGCCTTCAACATTAGAACATTGTTTCCAAAGAATTTTAAGCTACTCTTCAGTATGTTTCCCATTACTTGAAGCATATAACTTGTCTGCCATGACTTTCCAGGCACTTTTCTTCCAGCATCTTTACATCATGCTTTTTCACTCTACATTGTTTAAATGGATTTTCATAATCTCTACCAACAAACATTTATCTCTTTCACCAACGTTTTTACCCCTCTTCCTATTGTACATAACCTTATTCTCAATCGTCTCAAGTAAAACACTTACACACACACACACACACACACACACACACACACAAACACACACACACACACACACACACCACACACACCACACACACCACACACACCACACACACACCACACACACACACACACACTCTCTCTCACTCTCTCACTCTCTCACTCTCACTCATACAACAATATTCTGCAAGTAATAAGCTCTTACTTCCATAGTAGTAACTAAAGAATAAATTTTAGTTGAACTTTCTGATGTTACTTTCAGACTAAATTACTTTTGCAGTAACCTGTTTCTGCAGTATGAACTTTTCTAGTAAATGTTACTTCTAAAGTAATTTACTCTGACATGTTGGACTATGTATATCAAATGTCCCCTTTGATGCAGTTTAATGTGTAATTATCATTTCCTACATATTTGAAATATTAACACACTATCAGAGGTAAAGTTTTAAGTGGCCAACCTGTATATTGTACTAATTGCAATTCAAATCAGAACATGACTCAATTACTGTAGTTGTTGAAGCTTATTCCTGTATGATAAATAAACGACCATTCTTAAAATAAACCGTTAAGCAAGATAACTGCAACACAATGCATGAATTGAATTCTTTTTCTGCTTTAAATCTAAAAACTCTTTGGTAATCTGTATTTATTTGTTTGTTTGTTTGTTTTGTTTGTTTTTGTTTTGTTTGGTTTGTTTGGTTTGTTTGTTTGTTTGTTTGTTTTGTTTGTTTTGTTTGTTTTGTTTGTTTTTGTTTTGTTTGTTTTGTTTGTTTGTTTGTTTGTCTGTTTGTCTGTTTGTCTGTTTGTCTTTTTGTTTGTTTGTTTGTTTGTTTGTTTGTTTGTTTGTTTGTTTGTTTGTTTGTTTGTTTGTTTGTTTGTTTATTTGTTTGTTTGTTTGTTTGTTTGTTTGTTTGTTTATGTACCTTTTTATTAAGAATGGAAGTTTAGTTTAGCCTGTCGCATCAGGTTAGTTTTGCTATGCTACTGAGCATTGTAACCTAACTGCATCTACTTCCCCTGGAACATGAGTATCCAGTCTCTTAATGGTTCTCAGTTCAGAATACAGTGTTGTGCATTCCATCATATTTAAGCATTTTAGAAGTACAGGAGTCAACCTATAGACACTTATAGTCTCACTTACACTTATTTTTATCCAGACGCATTTCAAAGACCAGTGTCTTCATTCTCAACGGTTTCTCGACCAGCGGTTGAAGAGGAAACATCTGTTGTGGCAGTGACTGTGCTGCTATCTGCGTTGCTGGATATGAACTTCAGTAGGTCATCTGCTTGTTTTATATCGAAATTCAT